>CM046000.1:12400000-13600000 GCA_025175895.1 Wurfbainia villosa | reverse complement strand
CCAGATCCCCTTCCCGAAATCTTTGGGGCACCACCCTTTTATTAAAGGCTTGCTGTACTTTTTGCTTATAAAATTATGCTTGCCTTCGTGCTTGCTCCCGTTTCTCCTCTAGCAAGTCTAGCTCAGTTCCACGGATGATTTGGTTCTGTTTTGGCTCATAAGCTTCAATTCGAGCACTACTCAGAAGGGCTTCCACAGGGATAACAACTTCCATTCTATACACCAAGCTAAAGGGGGTTTCCCCCATCGTCGTTTTAAGAGTAGTTCGGTAAGCCCATAAGATCCCTGACAGTTCATCCACCCAATTTCCCCTCTGAGCACCCACTTTAGTCTTTAACCCTTGAATGAGGATTCTATTAGTCACCTCTGCCTGCCCATTAGCCTGAGGGTGGGCTACAGAGGTGAAAGCCTGTTGGATATTAAGGCTCTGACACCATTCTCTAATTTTCTTTCCTTGAAACTGCCGCCCATTATCACTGACTAACCTTCACGGGATTCCATACCGGTAGATGATGTTCTTCCACAGAAACTGTATTATCGCATTTTCAGTGATTTTAGCGAGAGGCTCAGCTTCCACCCACTTGGAGAAGTAATCTACTGCCACTAATAAAAATTTCTTCTGTAGGGGTGTCGTAGGCATGAGACCCACTATATCCATTCCCCACTGATCAAAGGTACAGGAAGCAACGATCCCTTTCATCAGCTCGGTCAGTCGTTCGGATCGATTACCGTGCTTTTGACAGGCTGAACAAATCTGCACTATATGGGCTGTATCTTGTTGAAGAGTGGGCCAAAAATACCCAGCTAACAACATTTTTCTCGCCAAGGCTCTTCCTCCCAGATGGTTACTGTAATAGCCCTCGTGTATTTCTCGAAGTACCCACTCGACATCCTCCTTTCCTAAACATTTCAATAGGGGATGCTCAAAAGACATCTTATATAGGACCCCATCCACAATTGTGAACCGCTTTGCTCTGGTTATCAAAACAGATGCCACTCCTCTTTCTTTCGGGACCTTCCCTTGCTGTAAATACGCCATGATGTCAGTTCTCCAATCAAGGATCTGATCAATTCCTGGTATTGCCTCCTCCACATCATATGTAGGAGATCGTTGGAAGCTAAAGGGGGGGGGTGAATAGCTTGTATTCGTTCGTGATGGAATTTTGATTGCATTTGTCTCTACAAATTTTGTTATGCGTAGTAGAATATAGATAATAGCAATAACAACATAAGACAAACACAACACAACACAAGTATTTAACGTGGTTCGGAACCTCAAGGTTCCTACTCCACGGTTGATCTCAACGAGCTTTAGTGATGCACACGCAACCACTAATAAACACTCCTTCTCGGAACAATCCGGAGGTGGAGAAACCTCGTATAATAGTTTACAACAATAAATTAAATACAACAAGCAAATAATATGAAATACAATGCAATACAAGTAAAGAAAACACTTTACAAATGCCTTTAAATTGTTTGCTTGTTGATCGTTTGAACCGTGGTTGAAGACCCTGATTTGCAGCAGCAAATCACCTCAAGAACGTCCAAGAAATTGCTTGCTTTTTCCTCCTTCACGAGCTCCATTTAAAGCTTCAACCTGTGTTGAAAATCGCCAATCAGTCGACTGCTCAGGACCATCAGTCGACTGATGCCACTATTGTCGTGAGACAACGGCTAGATCCACATTGGAAAAATCCAACGGATCCATCATCAGTCGACTGATTATGACCATCAGTCGACTGTTCGAGCCTCCACTCGACTGATAACCCTAGCAGTCGAGTCGGACTCCATTCTGTGCCCGAAAAACTGAGCACCAGTCGGCTAATCACAAGATCAATCGACTACTCGGCCAATCAGTCAATTGCCCACATCCGCACCAATCGCTAGGCTAATTCTCACAAATAAACCTAGTTGACTTCGATCCGATCGTCACATGACACCGCCGACCGCACACCTCAAACATGAGGTTTTAACCCAAGTATGATGCCCCCATACTTGCTAGACTACCCTTAGCCTAGACCTAAGCCTTCTAGCCACCTCCGTCAGCCTCACGCCTCTCGGATCCCTTCAAGTCATCTATGACTTGTTCATCCATTGCGCTAGCCTTCAGGTGCTTCCATCGGCTATGTCATGCTAATGGTGTCTACACCGCCAAGGCACATTGGACTTACGCCGCCAAGACTCCGCTTGGACTTTACGCTGCCAACCATTGGACTTATGCTGCCAAGACTCCCGCTTGGACTTTACGCCGCCAATATTAAACCCCTTGGACTTCTCAAATGCCAATACTCAAGCTTGGACTTTCCTTGCCAACCCATGTTGGACTTTCCATGCCAAGACCCATGCTTGGACTTTTCCTTGCCAACCCATGTTGGACTTTTCATGCCAAGACCCATGCTTGGACTTTTCTTTGTCAACCCATGTTGGACTTTCCATTGCCAAGACCCATGCTTGGACTTTCCCAAATGCCAAGTGTCCCACTTGGACTTTCCATGCCAAGTACCCAAGACTTGGACTTTCCCATGACAATCACATTGTCATATGTTTTTGTAAAACATCAAAACATCTTTCGAGTCAAGCTTGAGTCCTGGTCAATCGTGACCTGGGCCGATTGCACCAACATCGTACACTACCAGGGAACTGGGAACTTCAACGGAGACCGCCCTAGGTTGTTTCACCCCCTCCAGAGTGTTGGCTAGCCGAGCCAATTCATCCGTCTTCCGATTATTTTGTCTTGGAATCTGCTGCAGAAGGACTTGCTGAAAATGAGCCTTTTCTTTTTCAAAAGTCGTCAAATATTTCTGTAATTTTTCTTCCTGCACCACAAAAGCACCCTGGAGTTATGATATATCCAACTCGGAATCCGAATGGATCATGATTGAAGTTGCCCCCACGACTCTGGCAGCTTGCAACCCGGCTAGCATGGCTTCATATTTTGCTTCATTATTAGACGCTCGATATCCGAGGCGGACGACTATGCGGGTTTCTTCTTTTTCAGGGGATACCAACAGTGCTCCCACTCCACTGCCCGTAGATCCAGAAGACCCATCCACAAAGACATTTCATGCCTCCAACTCTTCTCCTTTATCAGCCGAGCTATTTGCCAAACAACAGGTACCTCTGCCAGGAAATCCACTAAAGCCTGAGCTTTGGCAGCTGTTCGGGGATGGTAGTGAATGTCATACTCACTTAGTTCCACAACCCACTTAGCGAGCCTCCTTGAAAAATTAGGCTTAGTCACTACCTTACCTAGTTTATTATGAGTCAAAATGTTGATTGGATGGGCCAGGAAATATGGCCTCAGCTTGCGGGCTGTCAGAACTAGAATATATGCCAACTTCTCCAACTCAGTATACCGTGACTCGGCTCCTTTCAAGATATGACTGGTGTAGTAAATGGGCTGCTGTTGAGAACCTTCTTGCTTCAACAATACTGAGCTGATGACTCCTTCCTAAATAGATAAATACATCCACAATGGCTCCCTTGAGACTGGTTTGGCTAGCAGAGGTAGTTCAGCTAAATACTTCTTCAATTCTTGGAAGTCCTGCTTGCACTGATCGTCCCACTGGAACTTAGCGGCTCTGCGCAGAATCCGAAAGAAAGGTAGCCCCTTGTCCGTCGATCTGGCTATAAATCGAAACGAGAAAACTATTCTTCCTACTAACTTTTGAGTCTCTCGTAGATTAGTAGGTTACTTCATATTGCACGATGCTTGCACTTTCTCCGGATTGGCTTGCAATCCCTTCTCGGTTACAATATACCCTAGAAATTTCCCACTCTTTATGCCGAACAGACACTTTTTGGGGTTTAACTTCATGTTGTACCGCCTCAGAGTGGCAAAAGTCTCGTCCAAATCTGTAACTAGATCCCAAGTGGTTTTTGACTTGACGAGGATATCATCAACATAAACTTCCACGTTCTTGCCCTTTTGCTCCGCAAAAATTTTGTCCATGAGTCATTGATATGTGGCTCCAGCGTTCTTTAAGCCAAAAGGCATCACTATGTATGCATACAACCCTCCTACCGTCACAAAATTGACACGCTTCTGGTCCTCTTTTGCCAACGGTATTTGATAATATCCTTGGTAAACATCCATAAGGAATACCACTTCATACCCCACAGTAGAATCAATCAACTGATCAATACGAGGCAAGGGGTAGCAGTCTTTAGGGCACGCTTTATTTAAATCATGAAAGTCAATACACATCCTCCACTGTCCAGAAGTCTTGGGGATCAGAACTACATTAGACACCCACTCAGGGAATTGAACTTCTTTAACATGACCTGCTTGCAACAATTTATCTACTTCTTCAGCTATAACTTTATCCTTCTCAGTCCCGAAGTGCCGCCGCTTCTGCTGGATGGGTCGGACTCTTTTGGTTATGTTGAGATGATGTTCATATTATGAGGATCTATTCCCGTCAGGTCGTGCACATCATTGGTAAAGATATCTTCATTCTTTTTCAAGCAGGCCACCAGCTCTTCCTTAATCTCGAGCTATTGCGCCACCCGAGTGACTTTTCCAGGGGCTATCTCTACAGATTCCCCTTCTTCTATTTTTCCAGCTCTGGGAGGGGACTCTTCTAGCACACATACTTCAGAAATCATGACGGCTTTCCCCTTAGGGTCATCGACTCTGGCTTTCTTCTGGTCATCCCTGACCATTTGCATATAGCAACTCCTAGCAGCCTTCTGTTCTCCCCTTACTTCCCCGATCAGCTGGCCGACTGGAAACTTCACCTTCTGATGATAGGGGGAAGCCACCGCCTGGAAAATAGACAGAAAAGGATGACCCAAAATTGCATTATAAGTGGATAGAGCATCCACTATGAGAAATGGAACAATATTGGTTTTTTGACTGGGCTTTGTGCCCAGAGTGAGAGGCATTGAGATTTTCCCCACGGGATGCACCATATGTCCCACAAATCCAAACAGAGGAGTAGCCACATCCTCCAATTGTGCATTCCCCAATTGCATCTGTCCGAAGGCCTCCTGGAAGAGGATGTTAACTGAGCTTCCCGAGTCGACTAGGACCCATGCTACCTCATAGTTGGCGAGAGAGATATGGATTACCAGAGCGTCTGTATGAGGTAGTAGGATGCCTCGCAGATCTTCTGGCCTGAAAGATATTTGTGGTACGACTTGGATAGCCTACTCTATTATAATGGCTAAGCTCTCCATGAGGCGAGCATAGGACTTCCGAGCCCTATTGAAGTCCCCGTCAGTGGGTCCTCCTGCAATAACGTGAATAACTCCCCATGTGGGGATGTCATTTTGATCGGATGATGGGCCTTCTTCTGATGGCCCTACTTGTGAAGTACCCTCCTGCGCAGGAATTTGCTAGTCCGGAGGGAAGGTAACCTGAGGTCTTCGGTTATAGGGCCCTTGACGAGTTATGTTAGGCCACTGACCTCCCCTTGTGGGCCCCCCCATCTGGGCAGATGTGGGTACGCAGCTCGGATGTGCTCCAATTCCTCCTGTAATTTGAAACACCGACCACTGACGTGGTCATACTCTATGTGATACTGACAGAAAAAGGGAGCTGGAGGGTTCTAAGGCACTCCCCTATAGCCCATCGATCGCTGAAGAAGTCCCTGTTGGTCATAAGATTCCATCTCCCGTTCTCTCCAAGTTCTTGGGGGAGGGAGGGCGTCGGCGGCCATGATCTGTAAAGGAGGGGTGGGGCGAGCTCCTGGCATCAATAACCGAGGCCTAGGAGCTTCTGGTACGAAGAGACGCACATATCCTCTTCGGGGAGGAGCTCAGGGGGCTATGAGACGACTTCTTTCGGCGGGGGCCATCGTAGATGTCTGTTCAGCCCGTCAGACTTTCAGCCCTTCCTCCTCATTTATGTATTCCTCAGTGCGGCTTAGAAATTCCTCGTAGCTAGCTGTCGGCTTTCTCAACAAGGAGCTGAGGAAAGGCCCCCTCCCTCAGCCCATGAGGGATGTGTTAGAGTATTGGGAATACAATCAAAGCTCCACATTGGTAAGACATAGAAAAGATCATGTGCTTATAAGATGAAAAGATATCTCCATTAGTATGAGGCTTTTTGGGTAAAGCCCAAAAATAAAACCATGAGGGCTTAGGCCCAAAGTGGACAATATCATATCATTGTGGAGATATGTGGATCTTATAGGCACTAAAAATTGGTATCAGAGTCATGGTCCATGTCAAGCCATGAACCTTGAACGAAGGAAGTTGAGCTCCCATGTCCGGATCAAGAGAACCAGACACCAAGCAGGAAGTCCAGTTGGGTCGGGAGGACCAAACAACTGGCAAAATGTCTAATTGGGTCAGAAGGGCTAGACAATTGGCAGGAAGTCCAACTGGATTAGGAGGACCAGACAGTTGGCAGGAAGTCCTGGTGGATTGAGGATCGGACATCAAGCAAAGGATGTCCTTCGAGGACGGATAGGCTTGGGGGGGTCAATGTGGTCCTTCGTTTGAGGGGGGAGGGATTGTTAGAGTATTGGGAATACAATCAAAGTCCCACATTAGTAAGACATGAAAAAGATCATGTGCTTATAAGATGAAAAGATATCTCCATTGGTATGAGGCCTTTTGGGTAAAGTCCAAAAATAAAACCATGAGGGCTTAGGCCCAAAGTGGACAATATCATACCATTGTGGAGATATGTGGATCTTATGGGCACTAACAGGATGGCCACCCTCAGAGCTAGCATTTGACTTGCCAGAAGTAATATCCTGAGCGGTAGAAGTGAATCAGTGGAGATACCCTCTGAGTGATTCTGAGGGCTCCTGCAAATTGCGACAAATGTTCCTCCGGGTCGGCTGTGGCATCATACTTGCTCACCTGAGGATTTCTGAAATATGAAGGTGGCAGTTCAGAAAGAATGTCGATGGTGAAGGGACTAGGCTCATAAGTCTTCGGAGCCTGGTGAATTGACTCTCTCCCTGCTCTTCTCACCTAATTTGTGTCACCGGTATGGTATTCTGATGCATTATCCCCCCTAGCCTGTCCTCGGGTAATACCTCGACATTTGTGATTGTATGAAGTGGAAGAGGCATCTCTTGCGGTTGTCCTCGAGGAGAGGGTTCGTCTGAATGGGGATGGAGATATCCTGTCCTCCTCCTTTCTCTGGCCAAGGCTTCAGCCACAGTTGTGTCCACCATGTCCCTTAACTGCGATGGTAGCAATGTAATAGGGTTCTCCTCCACAGAGGAGGCTGCTGGATATTGTATCTTCTCTGACTGCATCTCAACGTCTTGCTCAGTAAGTTCCCACAGGCGGTGCCAACTGATGTGGTCGTAAACGGATTTTCTCACCTCCCTTCAACGCTAAGAGGCGTATAGGAGGCTCAGGGTTCTCTCCCGGCCACAATAGTAATAGAACACGAGTAGAAGATGCGAACAACCAAAATAGAGAATCAAGACACAAAGTTTTACGTGGTTTGGAATGAAGATTCCTACTCCACGGGGGTGAGCTCTCTCACGAGCTACAGTATCAAAGCACTTTCACTATAAAATTTCTCCTTTATGGAGAGAAAACCTCTTACAATTTACTTCAACGTACAAAGACCGAAAGAATGGAGCTCACTAC
The DNA here is from genome assembly GCA_025175895.1 of Wurfbainia villosa. NCBI lineage: Eukaryota > Viridiplantae > Streptophyta > Magnoliopsida > Zingiberales > Zingiberaceae > Wurfbainia > Wurfbainia villosa. Next base: position 13,592,434 of record CM046000.1, on the reverse strand, counting down.
TCTCCTTGTCTCCTCTTCTTCTTCTTCTTCGGCGATGTCTTCGCTCTTTGCTCTTCCGTGCCTTTGTCTCTCTCTCTTGGAAGTTGGATCCCCTCTCTCTTGCCCCTCCTCTTCCTTTTATCCTCCTCCTCCTTCTTTGTCAGCTATCACGTAACGAGACCCTCCCATCACCGTACATGTGACCAACTTGGTTACTTGGAGAATCATTTTGTTACAGAAATAGAGAGTGGAGACTCCTCCGAATATTATGTGGGATCTTAGTCGGTTAGGTAACAAACTCCTATAAACATTTTGAAAAATATTCCAACCTTTCCTTTTCACCCTCTCGCCCTTGATAAGGTTAGCCTAAGCCTAACACCTAGGCTTAGTATAACTCTTAGATTCCATACCTCAAACTTCCTATAATATCTCGAGCCAATTCCTAGACTCTCCTTACGGAACCAATCTCCAAACTCGCTTTGCGGAGCCGATTCCCCCACTCACTCAACCAAACCTATTCTCACAGACCTATTTTGCCGAACCAGTTCTCACAGACCTATTTTACCGAACCAGTTCTCACAGACCTACTTTATCGAACTAGCTCTCACAGACCTACTTTATCGAACCAGCTCTCACAGCTTAGACAATGTCTTCCATGTGGATTCTTTCACTTTGATCGCGGAACTAAATAGTGGCAGTATCAGAAAGGAATTAAACTATTGAGGGCTAAATACTTGATATTCTTTTGATGTTATACACATGTGTTAATACCTCTAATGGTTTTGATCACAAGGAACATCAGAGGCAAATATACTCAGAGTAGAAGACTTGACCAAATGAGAAAAATGATATGGAAAAGGAGACAAAAATTTGTATGCTCTTCTCTTCCTCATTTAGGTTGGGTCGTATGATCATCTGTATATTAGAGATGTATAGACTCTTATCTTTGCTCGTATGTATTATATTCGTATGGATTATCTAAAATATTTCCTATTCAGATTTTATTGTTTATTAAAAACATATTTTTTTTCTATAGAATTATCAATTCCATAAAACAATTCAAGTTGTGTGTGAATTTTTGGATTACTTTTTAGTTGTAATTTTTGTGAGGACTGTGACAAACTAGAGGGGAGAGGGGGGTGAATAGCTTCGATTCTCTTTGAAGAGATTTAGCAGTGGAAAACTTGAAAATCGATCAGCAAAATACAGACACACGCTAACACAGTGCACACCGAATACCTTTTGTTTTTACAATACTTCTCACAGAGAACTTACAAATCTTAGTAAAAAGGAACTTACAAGAGAAAGAAGAAGAAAAGGATTATTGTAATGTTTTGTACACACTCTTTCTCTTGTTACTTGAAGATTGCTTGAAGATTATTGCTTGAGAGCTTTAAGCACACAAATCACAATAGAATAGTTCTTTTTTTTTAGAGGTAATTTTCCTTTTATAAATATCTGAGAATTGTTATTTTTTCTTACTTTTGCTGCCACCAGTCGGTTGATCAATTTGACCAATCGATTGTCAATCATCATTTTGCCATTCAACAGTTACTAACAGCGGATCAATGGTTGAGATCATCCCTAGATTTGAGCATCAATCGATGCCAAGTACACAAGACTTAGACTTTCCATGCCAAGTATACAAGACTTGGACTTTCCATCATATAGTCAATCTTATGTCAACCATATAGTCAATCCATTATCAACCAATGGTCAACTCATTGTCAAACATCAAAATACTACTTGAGTCAAACTCGAGTCTGGTCAATCGTGACCTGGGCCGATTGTACCAACACCATCCATGGCAGTCGACTGATTTCTGCAAATGCAGAAATCAGGTTTTGAAATTGAATTTCAAAAATTCATAAGTAATTATACATAAATAAAAAAATCATGAAAATTCATATGTATAATACTTATGTCAATCATTATGGGTGAAAAATATTTGAAAAATAAAATACTCATAAAATAGTTAGATTGATACAAAATTCAAAACCATTGATAACTTCAATATGTTTGACCTATTTTGTATCAACTTCTTTAATGGTGACTTCTATCAAAAGATAGACTACACCAAGATTTTTCAAAGTGATTTTGAAAACCTATATTGAACCATGGTCTATGAGCTTAATGCACATGACTTGTACATAAGTTTTCCTCATGATTCATCCATGGTATAAGATGAGTTTGAGTTTGAGTGCATTATGTCCGGTATGTAGGCAAGAGGAGGAAACTATGGACCATCTCTTTTTCAAGTGCCCCTTTGCTTGTGGACTTTGGGATCAGATAAGCAATGGCTTGCCATCAAGTTTCAATTTGAGAAGGTGGAGGAGCTGTTGGACGGTTCAAGAAGGCATATAAAGGAGTGGGACGGATGGTCAAAGCAAGGTTTCTTGGTGTTTCATGCGACATATATCTAGTATGGACAACTTGGAACAAATGCAAGTATGAAGGGGTGCCATATAACATTGATGGAGTCTTTCGAAAGGTGCAAATTCATGTTCACAGGTTTGTGGATCTCTCAGGACAAGGTTGATGGAGAGTTTGGGAATGGAAGACCGGCTATGGACGATGACAAGCTTTGGTTAATGTTTTGTGTTGGGTTTGCTTTTCGGTTAAGATTGTTAGCATTTTATGTGGGATGTGGGATGTTTGTGTATTTGTTCTTGAATGGTTTGTGTAATCTAGACGGTAAACTTGTGTGGCTCTATGGGAGCTTGTGATGGATGCTATGGATGTGGAGAGAGTAGGGGTTGTGATGTGAACCTCCTGTGTGGGGTGGTATAGCGATCGCATGGGTTCGGGATGTTAAGATAACATATGTTTGAGTCCTGTACTATGATGATGCGTGGATTGTGGGTATTCCCCTCATGAAGCGATTTTATATATACATGTACCTTTTCAGTGAGTTTGAGTTCATCTCGATACAAGAACTATGCACCTTGAACTTAACTCATTTCTTAGCATCTCACATGTATCTAGGGTGTTTGAAAACATACACATGTCAATTTGATATGAGATATGAGTTTTGTTCATCCTAATCTAAGGTCTCATGCATTTTTCCAGACAACACTATTTGATTCCCTTATACATGGAACTTCAAATCATGTCATTTGTCCTTAAATCAATTTTCATTAATCTTAAATGCATGAATGATGATTATGACATAAATGATAGCATAAATAAGAACATGTGCCAATAATCATGATGTCATGACATAAAATATAAACCTAAGTATACATGACATAAAAATAGACTTAAGCATTATCATGATATTTAATATGACTAAAAATAAATATGATATCATGACATGACATATGATAAAAAATTCATGACAAATAAAGTATAAAGGTATAATAATATCTAAGTTTTAGTATTAATTGTCATTTGTTGGGATTAAGTCTATTTTGCCTTAATAACCCAATCATCTCCCAAGTGTACAAAAAACCCAAAATGACACACTATGACCTCTAAATCTAATTGTGCCAATTTGATCAATTTTTCATAGTTCTCAAAATATATTGGCACATCCTAAATTCCTTTAGGATTAAAATTCTAACCTATTTCCAAGGTATCTATAACTTTGAAAATGACCTAAAGTGCCAACTTTACTATGGTTAGGTTAAACTACTCATCCATTCAAGGTTGACACAACCTAACCCATCTAGCACGAAGGGATCACGCTCCTAGGAACCCAATACCTATTTGAGCTCCTTGGATTTACTAGGTATTCTCTAAGGATAAATTTCTTAGATACCCGATAGTTGCATTTTTCTTGTGTTATTTTTACTTACAGATAAGATATTTTAGGCTCTTTGATGGGGTAATTATTGTTATTCAGTATGTTTTTACATATTGAGTTTATTTGTGATTAATTGCAGTAATTCCTATAATTTCAGTATTTTTTATGAATTGCATGTGATTTTGTAGGAAACATGTAAATAGGGCCTAATTGGAGCATTCACAGTCGTTGATCCAGATCAGATTGATCGTAGCCATCGGATTTGCTTGATCATATTACCTAGGGTGAGATTAATTGGATTCATTAAACCCTAGATCTAATGGACGGTTGAGATCAGATGAGGCTTAAATCGGACGGCGCAGGAAATTCACCCTTAAATCCCACATCTTCCCAGATCGCGAACAGAACAGAAGCTCACGCGCGACGTCTTCTTCCTCCATTCACTTGCGAGCGGGCGATTGGCGACTCCACGAGCGGCAACGATAGCTTGGCGACCTCCTTCCGGCGACCTCCCTTCCGACAGCCGATGACAATCCCATCATAACCTCGCCAGCAGATTGAGATGCCATGATTCAGTCAGCTCATCGGCAACGAGGAGCGGTAGTGATTCCGGCGAGTTCATCTTCTTCACCGGCATTCCATTCCATTCCGGCTACCGAAATTAGGCCGCTCCATCTCCAGAACCCTCCATCATCTACCGGGATTAAGCAGCTCCATCCATCATCCGCCGGTGAAGAGACTATCCACTATTGTTCCGACATTCCACTCCATTCCGACGACCGGGATTAGGCCGCTTCGTCTCCGCAGATCCATCCCTTAGGCAGTTCCACCATCCACAGTCGAAACAGGAGTAGTTCGCATCCCTTCATATTCATCTCCTTTCCACGGTGTCGGGATTAGGACTGCGTCCGTAATCCACTGCCGGAGGGGGCTATTCAAGTTGTTGTCACCATCGTGGGGTTATCGATTGCTTCTGTTTGGATTTGTCCATTTAATTGGATAGTTGTTTGTTATATTTGGTTATGCTTGTTATCTTTGACCATGTGTCGTATAGTGACAGTGCGGTGCTTAGTTGAATTGCTTTAGTGTTAGTTTAGTTTTAAGTTAATCTTTGACCATGTACCGTATAGTGACAGTGCGGTGCTTGGTTGAATTGCTTTAATGTTAGTTTAGTTTTCATTTACATTCGATCATTGTATCGTATAGTGACAGTGCGGTTCTTGGTTGAATTGCTTACGTTTATTGCATTTAGTTTTCAGTTAATCTTTGACCACTGTGCCGTATAGTGGCAGTGCGGTGCTTGGTTGAATTGTTTAAGTTTGTTAGTTTAGTTTTTAGTGGTTGTTTGACCATTGTGCCATATAGTGACAGTGTGGTGCTTGGTTGAATTGTTCACATTTGTTTAGTTAATCTTTGATCATTGTACCGTATAGTGACAGTGCGGTGCGTGATTTACTTACTTTTGCACATTAGGTTAGTTTCCCGGGAATTGTTAATTGGTAGTTAGGTTTACTTCTTGCAGGTTTAATTTCCATGTCTATTCACCAGAATTGTTTAACCATTGTATCGTATAGTGACAGTGCGGTGCATGGTTGAATCGTTCTTGCATTAGTGTAGCTTTAAATAATTATTTTGATAAGTTGTAGGAACCCCTAGTGTTAATAATGTTTAGAAACAAACGTCCAGCCATTAGGTTCGTTGGGAGACAATCCGAGTCATTCCTATACGACATTAGTGTAGTTAGGGGGTTCAATAAATAATTTGTAATGGTACCACAATAAAGAACTGTTATCAATACCCTCCTAATGACCCTCCTAAGATTAAAAGCCTTGGTTATTTGGGTCTTACCTACGTTAACTCTAGGGGTAACTTCCCTTGTAACCTTCTTAGTATCTTCCCTAGGTTTCCTTGAAACCTTACCCACTAGGCACACACCATGGTTAGCCTTAAGGATGACTTCCCTAGTAACCTTGGTTTTCCTAGACCTAGTACTTCAGCCTTGGATGGTTCTTCATGGAGCTTGGCCAATTTATCTCATAGTTCCTTAGCATCATGAAATTCACCTAACCTAGACACAATATCATTAGGTAACATACTTAATATCATTTACATTACCTTTTCATTTCTTTCGAAGGCTTGGACTTGCTCTTCGGTCCATCTCTTCTTCTTGAGGTATCCACCTTTTGGACCTCTTGAAAATTCAAATCCCTTCACTAGGATCATCCAATCTTCAAAGTCCATCATGAAGAAGTTCTCCATCCGTGCCCTCCATTGCTCAAACCCTTCTAGTCCATAGAAGGTGTATGGAATTGGGGTGCTGATGTCCCACCCAAAACCATTGTTGGGCAACTCCATACTCTAGCTCTTTTGCTCCCGGTTGTTAATTCGTAGAAGAGCTCCTAGCTCTGATACCACTTGTTGGAACTTTGGTGAGCACTAGAGGGGAGGGGGGGGGGGTTGAATGGCGCATTCGTTCGACGATGGAACTTGTTCATGTTAGTCTACAAAGATTGTTATGTGCAGCGGAAATAATAATAATGCAATACAAAATGTGACAAACATAAACACACGATGTAACGTGGTTCGGAACCCTAGTTCTTACTCTACGGGGCGAGCTCGATAATGAGCTCTAGTGATGTACACACCACTACTCAATAAACTCTTTCTCGATAACACGTTGGAGGTGGAGAAACCTCGTACAAGCGATCTTACAATAATAAGAAAGAAATACAAACAAATACAAGTAAAGAAAACTTTACAAATGTGAACTTGAATGCTTTCTTTTTGATTGCTTTGGAACGCACTTGAAGACCTTGATTTACACTAGCAAATTACCCAAGAAATCGCTGGCAAAAATCTCCCCATCGAGCTCCTTTTATGCCTTTGCGCGACTTGGATTTCTGCTTGGTAGTCGACTGCCAAAAGGCCCCAGTCGACTGTCAACAATGTCGTTGTCTCACAATGAACTTGATCCACGTTGACATCCAAGCCAACGGATACACTGGCAATCGAATACCCATTACCATCAGTCGACTGCTCAAGCCCGTAGCTGACTGATCAGTCGCCTACCGAGCGTTCTGCCCTTGTGACCAAAACTAGCAGTCGACTTCCCTCTATGGCAATCGACTACTCAAGGCTAGTCGACTGCCCAATGTTGGCAGTCGATTACCAAGGCCACTCGGTCGTAGTCGAATGTCAGTCGACTCCCGACCAGTCGACTGGTCATAATCCCAGTCAATTGCTCAGTGTCTACTCGACTGCCAAGTGTCAAAACACTTGACCAGTCGATTTGTCCAAAACCCCAGTCGACTAATAACCTCAACCATGAGGTTTAACACCAAGTATGATGCCTTATACTTGCTAGACCACCCTTAGCCTAGACCTGAGCCTTTTAGCCACCTCCATCAGCCTCACACCTATCAGATCCCTCCAAGTCATCCATGACTTTTTCATCCATACGCTAGCCTTCAGGTGCTTCCATCAACTATTGTCATGATAAGTTGGTTTACACCGCCAAGGCACATTTGGACTTACGTTGCCAAGACTACCACTTGGACTTTACGCCGCCAAACTATTGAACTTATGCTGCCAAGACTCCACCATTGGACTTTATGCTGCCAATATCAACCCTTTAGACTTCCCAATTGCCAAGTACCCATGACTTAGACTTTTACCACCAAGACTACCCACTTGGACTTACGTGACCAAGACTACACCCTTGGACTTTCCGTTCCAACTCTATGTTAGACTTTCCAAATGCTAAGACGCATGCTTGGACTTTCCCTTGCCAAGACCTATGCTTGGACTTTCCATGTCAAGTACTTAAGACTTGGACTTTCCAATTTCCAAGACTCAAGCTTAGGCTTTCCACCATATGGTCAATCCCATATCAACCATATCCCAAAACCATTATCAAAACAATGATCACTTCTTTGTCAAATATCAAATCTGGTCAATCATGTCTTGGGTCGATTGCACCAACAAATAATGCCGAGGGCATCTAGAATTTTGGTGATCATGGGGGGCGATGTGGAGTGTCGTGGCCATCTAAAACGGGTGCATAATCCTGCTACTACTCGAAGGTGATACTAGGATTTCTTCATGGGTTTTAGCCCACTAGTGCCAAGTCATATGAGAGAAAAGTGCTATCCTCTAGTGGGTGGATCTGCCAATAGCACCGAGATCTCATATGTCAAAAGACTGAGCCTTTTGTGACTCTCCGAATCCTTTAGGGCCTTTACTGACTCTCTAAGACCTTTAGGGCCTCTGTTTGCTATTTGAGTATGTTAACACTCCTGTAGAGTCCTTTTTAGGATCTCTATTAACTCTCCGAGTACATTAACACTCTCGTCGAGTCCTTTCTAGGACCTCTGTTGACTTCTTTTGGACTTCCCAGGCCGATTGCTTAAGTGGCTTTGTTATTGACCATGACTTCTGTTCTCTATTCACCATGTGGATTCTTTTATTTACTCCACATCATAAACCTCCCTTAGTCTAGTTAAAGGAGTGATAGTTGACTAACTAGAATTTTAATGGTTTTTAGATCGGGGATAGTGGTTTCACGATCACCAATGAGACTTGCTTTTGCCTCACAAACTTTGCCATAGGGTTTAAAAACCAAGGTCCTCAATTACTCTCTCCATCCCCACTAAAGCACTACCTTCTGTGTTAGGGTTCACATCACCTTCTCGTTTCTCGTCTTCTTCTCCACACGATGCCTCATAATTTCTTACTCCCCTTTGTACTATTCACCACACCTTGGATAACTCCTAGTTATGAGCCATGTTTCACATTCTCATCGGTCATCTCATTTGTATTTTTTCTTCCTCTCGGTGACCATATTAGCCTCCCAAGGGATTTACCACCTTCTTCTATGTTCAACTCGTGAGAGGTTTACCCTTTCCTCTTCCCTCATTCTCCTAGGAACTCTCTCGATACTTCCACATTCCCTTACAACAGTTAGCTGTTAGTATTAGCCCTAGGTATTGATTATGAGATGATTGGTAAAGGGACTTTTGTATCATATTTCATAATAAAGGCAAAATTTATGGTTATTGTATTTACTTCATTGATGTGTCATTTGAATAAATATAATAATATCCTAGGGCAGTTGGTTCTAGTCTATGACATATCAAGTTGGTGACTTGATAGTGGGATACTATAGATATATATAGAGCACTACTCATAATTGTTCCTAGTCAAGTATTAATATACAAGAATAATATTAAGACACTGAGACTAGCATGTAGGTCAATTGATGACTTAATCTCACAAGTCATGGATATAAGATATCAAGTTGACATATGAGTATATATTAGAGAATATGAACTAGACTGACCCGCCATGAGAATGTTTCATAGATTGTCATATGAGTGTCATAAACATTCTCATAATAGCTATTGATATCAATAATCCTTAGACCTGAAATCACTACGGTTCCCTACATAGAAGTTATATACTTTGGTATCAACAAATGTCACCTGTAACAAGGTAGACTATAAAGTTGATCACTGGGTATGCAATGAATTATGCAGAGGGATGTGAGTGATGGAGATGAGATCTATTCCTTCCATATGACGGAAGTGATATTTACGGGCCTGTTGATAAAGTAAAACTACTAAAATGCATGATCATGCTCAAATAAGTCAATATATGATATTGAGCTCATTTGATTAGGGTAATCTACTTGGAGATCAAAAAACACAAAGATTGATAAGAGGATGACACGGTCTATGCCTCATTAATCAATCTAGATATCAAGGATAGAAGGATTGAGTCATACAAGATAATAGTCACAGAAAGGTTATGTCGGATCCGACATTCTTGTCACTTGGGTAGTAATGATGCATTGCTAGATGTTACTCATTGCTAGATGTCACTCATTGCTTATATCTCTAAAATTGTTTTTAGGGACATTGCCAACGTTACGAGAACTTATAGGGTCACACACAAAGAACATGTTGTTTTGGAGATGGGTTCAATTTAGTTCGACTAAAGGAACCATTAGGGTCATTGAATGGACCAGATTGAGTTAGACTCAAGTTGGATCAATTTGAGTTAGACTTAAATTAAACCAATTGAAGAAGATGAATGGATATGGATTCATCATGCATAATTAATGTGGATTAATCATGAATAGAAGAAGATGAATGGATTTGGATTCACCATGCATGATTAATGCAGATTAATCATGCATTGAAAAGGGAATACAAAAGGATGCAAAACCTTTCATATTCATAGGATGAATATAAAAGATATTTGGATGATGATGCATTGGGGGATTGCCTTTTGTTCTTCTTCCTCATCTTCTTGGCCAAAACTTTATTTGGGCAAAAAGCTTTTGTGAGGTTGCTAGCACAACCAAAGGCTTCTTCTTCCTCTCCTAAGCAAGTGTTCGTGTGGATGCCATAGAGGTGGGACCATCCTGATCACACTGAGATCCATTGCAAAAGGTTGCTGTTGGGATTGCGAAGGGCTATACATCAAGGGTAATCTCTCAACTAGATGTAGTTGTAATAACAATATGTTTATTATGTATACACATGGATCTATGGAGGGATCCAATTTCCGTTGCGTTTTTGCGATAGTTTTTCGCATAAGATCCCTACATTAGCCCCTAACTCCTTTTGCCTACTTTGTAGATTTTACATAGTCTTCTTTTACTACCGTCTACCTGTGACTTCTGCGGTCTTCCATCACTTATTCTTGTTGGTGCAATCAGACCCAAAGGATGTTTTTGGTGATTGACAAGGGTTTAAGTCAAGGTGATAATTATGTGTTATCTCATACGATTGTTTGAGAGGTATTTTCAGGAAATCTCTTGTAGGTCGAGGATTGGATGCAAGATTGATGAAGACCCAGACGTGGAGTCCTGGCAAGTGAAGACCCGGACGAGGAGTCTTGGCAGTGAAGTCCCGGAGGCGCGGCCTCTTGGCAGTGAAGACCCGGACAGGGAGTCTTGGCACGAAGTCCCGGAGATGATTCCTGGCATGGAAGACCTATGAATAGTAATTCATAGGCATCAGGTAAAGGTGTAATCGAGGTGACGCCTCGACTGGAACCTACTACTCTTGTCGAGCAGAAGGTTGACTCATACCAGTCGAGGCGACGCCTCGACTGATGCTTGGTTCAACTAAGCAGAAGCAAGGAGGTGTCGACTAAGAGCTCGACTGCTCTGGACAAACAGCAGGTTCTGACTGTATCAGTCGAGGCGGCGACTCGACTAGAGCTTTGATCCAACCGAACAGACGCAAGGGACTGTCGACTGGGAGCTCGACTGTTGCTCTGTTCAGTTGGAACCAAGGCCTACCAGTCGAGGCGGTGACTCGACTAGAGCTTTGATCCAACCGAACAGACGCAAGGGACTATCGACTGGGAGCTCGACTGTTGCTATGTTCAGTTGGAACCAAGGCCTACCAGTCGAGGCGACGACTCAACTAGAGCTTTGATCCAACCGAACAAACGCAAGGGACTGTCGACTGGGAGCTCGACTGTTGCTCTGTTCAGTTGGAACCAAGGCCTACCAGTCGAGGCGGTGACTCGACTAGAGCTTTGATCCAACCGAACAGACGCAAGGGACTGTCGACTGGGAGCTCGACTGTTGCTCTGTTCAGTTGGAACCAAAGCCTGCCAGTCGAGTCGTCGGATCATCGCCTCGACTGGACCTATGTTTTCAACGGAAATAAAACTAATTATGGTCTAAATCTTACCGTTGAAGCCATTAATAAATACTAATTAATGCTCCAATCGAGGCACCAGCTGAGGCGACTCGACTGAGCCAGTAGAAAATCCCTAATCAGGCTCGAGCTATCAAGTATTCTGGGCTTATATATTTCAAAGTTAAGAAGAATAACTTACGACAATTTTCTGAAGAAAAGACACGGGTGAAAGAGCTTCTTGATTCAAAAAGCCTTCATCATCCCACAGGAGCTTCAACGATTTAGCAAGCAAGGGCGATGCCATTCTCTCCAAATCAGTATTTGTTTTATCGCTCTTCGGTGACTACCGTAGTTTTTCTTATAAAGTTTCTGATAGACTGTGCAAAAGGGTTTCTCCACCTTCGGTGTATCACCGAGAAGGAGAAGTTTATAGTGGTGGTGTGCATCATTAGAGCCGACGAGGGCTCAACCGTGGAGTAGGGACTTGTGTTCCAAACCATGTAAAATTGGGGTATTTGCATTTGTTATTCTTTCTGTATTCGTTGTCTTGTTTCCGCTGCGTACTAATCATTGTAGAAAGGTACAACGAATCGAAAAGATGAGCGTAGCTATTCATTCCTCCCCCTTTCTAGCGACGCCAACGATCCTACAATTGGTATCAGAGCCTGATGCTCTTCTTCGGATTCACAACCGCAAGAGCAAGTTCAAATGGTGATGCAAGAAGGTTACAGCACAAATAGACCTCCATTCTTTGACGGAACGAACTTCCAGTATTGGCGAAGCCGGATGGAGTACTATCTCATGACTGAGATAGATATGTGGTTTTCGGTAACCGAAGGCTTCACGACACCGATGGACGCAGAAGGCAAAGTACTTGAGTCTGGAAGGTGGACTGTTGAACAAAAACGCAAGGCGCAAGCAAATGCTAAGGCCACCGTGACTCTGCAATGTGGTCTAGCGAAGGATCAACTCAACAAAGTGGGTCCGTTCAACAGCGCGCAAGATCTCTGGAATAAACTGATAGAACTAAACGAAGGGACAAGAGACTCGAGGATAGCAAAGCGAGATCTCTACATGAACCAGCTGTAAAATCTTGCTATGAAAGATGGCGAGACTGTTGGTGAGTTGCATGGAAGGTTCAAGGAAGTATTGAATGGGCTGCATTCGGTCGGTGAAAACTTGGAGAACAGAGACATTATCAGGTACGTCCTAAAGTCTTTTCCCCGAAATGCTTTATGGTCATCTATGGTAGATGCCTACAAAGTATCAAGGGATCTGTCTACTATAAAGTTGGATGAATTATTTTGTGAAATGGAATTACATGAGCAAGCTAACAAGGGTCCAAAAGAGAAAGGTATTGCTTTTGTTGCAGGTGAGCAATATAAGGAGAACAAGAAAAAGGAGAAGAAGAAGGAGTCATCTTCATCCTCATCTGAGACTAGTGGTGATAGTGACGACGAGTCCTCATCCAGCGAGGTAGCCAATTTCGTGAGGAGAATGATGAGGAGAAGCAGAAAGTACAATAAGAAGGATGTAAAGAAAATCTTCGCAGACAAGAGGAAAGGTAAGTCATCACATAAATTTAGAGGTAAATCTGATGTGGTGTGTTTTGAGTGTAACAGGAAAGGGCACATCAAGAGTGAATGTTCTGATCTCAACAAGAAAGAGGACAAGTCCAGGAAGAAGAAGGCGTTGAGGGCAACATGGGATGACTCTTCTTCCAGTTCCTCAGAAGATGAAGACAAGACAAAAGGAGCCAAGCATACGACACTAATGGCGTTTGATCACACAGATTCAGATGAGTCTTCATGGAAGGACACATCATCATCTGATGATGATGATGAGGTAACATCTCCTGAACTAGATAAATTGTATGAAACAGTAGCATGCTTAACTAATGCCTTGAGTAGATCAAAAATTAAAGCTAAGATGTTAAAATCAGAATTAGAGGAGCTTAAAACTCAGGATTTTGTTCCTGCAGAAATTAGGATTGAGACTAATGAAATCGAAAAACTTAGGGAAGAAAACAATCTCTTGAGAGCACAAGTTGATGATCTCAAGTGCACACTTGAGAGATTCACAACAAGCTCTCAAACTCTTAACATGATTTTAGATGCCCAAAGGGCAGTTTACAACAGAGCAGGAATAGGCTACAAACCAACAAAAAGGGAATTCAGTTTCATGTCATTAGTCAATAGAACTCATGTTGGTAAAGCAAACACAACTAATGCTTGGATTCCTAAGCGATGTTGTAAGTGCTAATGGACCCAAAATCTGGGTTCCAAAAGATCTTGTTTTTCGTGTTTGATTAGGTACCGGTCGAGGGGGAGTATCCAATGATGTGGGTCGTAGATAGCGGATGCTCCAAGCACATGACCGGAGACTCCACAAAGTTTGCTACATTTAAAAACAGGAGTAAAGGTACTGTTTCTTTTGGTAATAGTGGCAAACTAAAAGTCATAGGAGTAGGAGACATAGTAATATCTGAACAATTTAGGATTAAGAATGTTCTGCTAGTTAGAGGAATGGTTTTTAATTTATTAAGTGTCAGTCAATTATGTGATGAAGGATATAGAGTAGAATTTTATTCAACTAAATGCTTAATTAAACATAATAAAACCGACACTATCATGCTAGTAGGGACGAGGAAGGAAAATATCTATCAAGTTTAATTTAGTAGTGCTACTAACCTGCATGTGAAGTGTTTTTTGTCCAAAGAAGATGAATCATGGCTATGGCATCGGAGACTAGCACGTCAACATGAAAAATATCAAGAGGTTGGCCAAGGAAGAGCTTGTGGGGTCTACCATTGCTCAAGTATGAAAAGGACAAGCTATGTGATGCATGTCAAAAAGGTAAACAAATAAGAGCATCACATAAAAGCAAGAACAACAAGTACTTTAAATGCTTTAGATTTATTGCATTTAGATTTGTTTGATAGTAGCTCCACAAAAACCTTGAATGGAAGTAGATATTGCTTGGTAGTTGTAGATGATTATACTAGATATACATGGACTTTCTTTCTCAAACATAAGGATCAAACATTAGAAATTTTTATTCCTTTTTGTAGAAGAATTGAAAATGAGAAAAACTCAACAATTAAAACAATTAGGAGTGATCATGAAGGAGAATTTGAAAATATGAGGTTTAAGGAATTACATTGGAAAAAGGCTATAAACATGAGTTTTCCACTCCTAGGACACCACAAAAATGGTGTGGTAGAAAGGAAGAATATAGCTTTGCAAGAAGCTGCGAGGAGTATGCTAAATGAGTATACTCTTCCTAGTTACTTGTGGGCTGAGGCAATTAACACTGCATGCTATGTTCAAAACAGAGTTTTGATACATAGATTCTTAGGAAAAACACCTCATGAACTATGGTTTGGAAAACCACCAACAGTCAAACATCTTAGGGTTTTTGGTTGCAAGGTTTTCATATTAAACACTAAGGATCATCTAGGAAAATTCACTGCAAAAGTAGATAAAGGTGTTCTGTTAGGATATTCCCTCACTAGTAAGGCTTATCGAGTTTACAACAAATGAACAAATTTGGTTGAGGAATCGTCAAATGTGGTTTTTGAGGAATGTAAAGACCAAATTGATTCTAAGGATAATAGTGATGCAGTAAAGGTCGAACTCAAAAGATTAAGTTTGAAGGAGGACACAAGTGTAGGGGGAGTCAAATCTGACTCCGAAAATGAAAAATCTAGATCAGAAGGGTCGCTGCTTGAGATTGTATCTAACAATGAGGTTCAAGAAACATCTCAAGTACCAAGATCCACTAGAATGAGCACTAGTCATTCCCTAGACCAAGTTGTTGGAGACATCCATCAAGGGGTGAGGACAAGATCATACTTTAGAAATGAAGTGAATCAAGTAGCATTAATCTCTGAAATTGAACCAAAAGTAATTGATGAAGCTTTGCTTGATCCGGACTAGATTATAGCAATGCAGGATGAATTGGGACAATTTGAGAGAAGTCAAGTTTGGGATTTAGTTCCAAGACCTGATCAAGCTACCATAATAGGAACCAAATGGGTATTCAAGAATAAATTGAATGATAAAGGAGAAATAATGAGAAATAAAGCTAGGTCAGTAGCCAAAGGATACAATCAAATTGAGGGACTTGATTATGGTGAAACTTATGCACCCGTGGCTAGGTTAGAATCCATTCGATTAATGCTAGCATTTGCAGCATATAGATGATTCAAATTATATCAAATGGATGTGAAGTCAGCATTTTTGAACGGGTTTATAAAGGAAGAGGTCTATGTTGAACAACCAAGGGATTTGAAAATTACGAATTTCCAAATCACGTGTATAAACTAAAGAAGGCTCTTTATAAATTTGAAACAAGCACCTCGTGCTTGTACGAAAGGTTGTCAATTTTTCTAGTTGAGAGGGTTTTAGAAGAGGTCAAATTGATCCCACTTTTTACGAAAGAAAGCGGTGAAGACATATTTGTAGCTCAGTTTATGTCGATGACATAATCGTGGTTCAAACAATAGGGATTATCTCAATGAATTCATAGAACACATGGAGAGTGAGTTTGAGATGAGTCTAGTAGGGGAGTTGACATTTTTCCTTGGACTTCAAATCAAACAAACCAAAGAAGGAATTCATGTTTGTCAATCAAAATATGCCATGGAGTTGCTAAAAGATTCAACATGGAAAATGTGAAGGAGGTTGCCACTCCAATGGCACAAAACACTCATCTAGATAGTGATGTAGATGGTAAACTGTTGATCTAAAAGCGTTATAGGAGTGCCATAGGTAGTCTTTTATATCTTCTGACAAGTAGACTGATATAGTATTTGCGGTGGGCATGTGTGCACGATATCAATCGTGTGCTAAAGAGTCTCATTGGAGTTCTTTGTTAAAGAATTATGAGATATCTTAAAGCAACAATATCGGTTGAATTGTGGCATCCCGGGAGTCTTTTGATTTAGTAGGCTATCTGATTGATTATGCAGATGCAAACTAGATAGAAAAGTACTAGCGAAATTTGTCAATTCCTAGGTTGACTTTAGTTGGTTGGTCAAGTCGAAAGCAACATTGTGTTGCTCTCTCCCTGCCACGAGGTGAGTACATAGCCATGGGAGAGAGTGTGTCACAATTGTTATGGATGACTCACACATTGGAGGATTATGGTTTTCATATAAGAAGCGTGCAAGTGCTTTGTGATAATATTAGCACGATCAACAACAAAAAACCCATCCATCATTCCAGAACAAAACACATTGAAGTGAGACATCACTTCATTATGGATCATGTAGCAAGAGGAGATATTATACTCAATTATGTTGAGTCTAAGGCGAATCTTCGATATTTTCACAAAACCTCTTCCATGAATTTAGTCATTTAAGAAGAGAGTTGGGAATGTGTCTGTGAGTGAAAACTCTCCATGATCATAAGGACTAATTCATAAGTTCAAAAGAAATGGGAAAATAATGTTTGGGATACCTTTGGGAAACATCTCACACAAATCATAGGATTAACTATGCTTGTGTATTGCTAGATAGGGGTGAGACGTTAGGAGCAACCAATTTACTCAAATTGCTTGTTATGATGCATAACTTGAGTAATGCGGTTGAAAACTGCATGAATCATTAAGTTGACCAATTATGGGGAAGACTGATACATAATTCATGTGTATTTGGTTTAAAAAACATAATTGGACATTCTAACCAAGTAAAATTGGTTGGACATCTTAAAACTCAAGTGAAACATCCAATATATGTTTGATATGGTCGATAGAGGATATTGTCACTTTTAAAATGTTTTAAATACCTGAATACAACGAATTTTGAACTTAAAATATCTAAGACAAAAACGAACCTTCAGAATAACTTGATGAGACATTTCAATAATCGCCTCGACTAAGAGGGTGTGAGAACAGTGAGGTGCACTCGGCCGGCGCCGATCGATATAGCTGGTCGGCGGTCAACTTACCGCCTCGACTACGTAACTAAGAAATATATAAGGAATTTCACTTATCGACTCTCCCAAACTCGCGACTCGCCTCGACTCCTCTCGCCCCGGTTCTTTCTCCTCTGTCGCCTAGCTGTCGCCGTTCAAGTCTCCGGCCAAGTTTAACACCGACAAAACCCTAGATTATCTCACTCACTCCTAAACTAACTTCAAGTAAGTTCTCCAGCCTCTCATTCCTTCTTTTGGTCAATCCCTAACCCTAGTCGACGATTTTCTAAAACCCTAGATTTTGCCAGATTTTCTAGGGTTTGCCAGTTCTGTTTTCTCTAGCTGGAGAAGGTGATTTCACAGAAGTCATCTTCCTGATTCCTCAAGACCAGTCAACAACAGGAAAAATGACACCTAAGTAAATTTCTAAACTCATCTCTTTGATTACAAGACTTAGTAATATTGGGTAAACTAATTGGGTGTTGGTTATTGGCATTCATCATACCATCATATTGATTTTTTTTTTGGAACATCATTTTGGCATTCATTAGACAAAAACGTAGGATAGACGAGTCAAGTGAAACACCTCAGGAAAATCCATCTACGGATCCCCGGTTTCCCTCCGCACATCATCAACATACCTTTACTGCCCACAAATTTAAGTTGATGCATACTAGATCATTAGATAAAGAATTTTTTGAAAAACAAGATCAACATGTTATACAAATGATCAACTACTATGGGCTCAATAAACTAGTCTATTGTGATCATGACATCAATATAGACTTAGTTAGTGAATTCTACAACAATCTACAACCTACAAGTGATTGGCTCATCTTTAAGAGTAGGGTAGCCAGAAAGGACATATCTTTCACTCCTGATATCCTCAGAGCATTTCTAGAGCGTCGAGAGTCAAACTCAACCCTTGAATGCTATCCAAGCATTCAAGAACCTGTTGAGGGATACTCCATAAATGTAATTCATGAGTACTTCTTTAAAAACCGCATAACTGGTCTTACTTTATTTCTGGCCATGGCATTAGCTGCCCCCGATAATGTCCTATATAAGGTCATTGTAGGTTGCATCCTTCCAATTGTTACTAGGGGGCAAGCTAAGATAAGACCACATCATTTACTAGCTCTACATCTCTTAAAGCAACGTTTAAACTTTAATGTTGCTTTAAACATCTTTCTCTGCATAGTCCACTTCTCAACTCCTGTCCAAAAGAAAATTTACATGCCTTTTGGTCATATCATCACATTTTGGCTAGAATCCATAGGCATCAACACAAGCAGGGGGAAAATTAGGCAGATGACAGACTTTGATTTCATAAAGTGGAGAAACTTTTCTTTGGTCGGCATGTCAAAAGTTGGTAGCACCGTTGAGTGGGCGGATGGACATCAAGCGGGTGAAAGGTGGGATATGGAGGAAGAAGGTGAACAAGAACGTCCAGCTGTTGAACCATCTTCCACCATGTCTGAACAGCTGGAGAATCTGCGAAAAGATCAAGCTGAGTTCATAAACTCAGTTGATACTAAATTCAAGGACCTTAGTACGTCAATCAACACTAAATTCGAAGAGCTTCACTCCAAGCTAGATGCTCGGTTTTCTGAGATCTCTGCCCAGCAGGAGGAAATTCTATCTCTCCTTCATGCCATGATGTCGGATTCATCAGAACCATCATCTTCAGCAGTTTAGTTTTTGTTTTTTTTATCTGTATGAACAGTTTGAATTCAAGAAAATATATATATATCAGGATGTTTTGGGTGACTTTTTGGGTGTATGCTTGTATATGTATTTCTATTATCTCTGTGTATGTCAAAGTTTTCTTCCGGTGGTTTATATCTTTCTTTAGAAATGCACGACTGACATTTATCTTGATAAAATATATTGTTAGTGCATTTGATAACCTAAGGGTAATGAATTCAGGGGGAGTGCTTCTATAAGCAACTTTTCTTTTTGGGTGTTTGCCAAAGGGGGAGAAGATGGGCTTTAAGCCTGAAATTAAAGCTTTTGAAACTACACATCTATATCTCTTCTTTTTACATATTAAATTTCAAATACATTATATTGTGATATAATTTCATCACCTAAACTTAAACCGTATTGTCAAACATCAAAAAAGGGGGAGATTGTTGGTGCAATCAGACCCAAAGGATATTTTTGGTGATTGACAAGGGTTTAAGTCAAGGTGATAATTATGTGTTATCTCATACGGTTGTTTGAGAGGTATTTTCAGGAAATCTCTTGTAGGTCGAGGACTGGATGCAAGATTGATTAAGACCCGGACGTGGAGTCCTGGCAAGTGAAGACCCGGACGAGTCTTGGCGGTGAAGTCCCGGGCGCGACCTCTTAGGCGGTGAGACCCGGACGAGTCTTAGGCGGTGAAGTCCGGAGGTGCGACCTCTTGGCAGTGAAGACCCAGACAGGGAGTCTTGGCACGAAGTCCCGGAGATGATTCTTGGCATGGAAGACCTATGAACAGTAATTCATAGGCATCAGGTAAAGGTGTAGTCGAGGTGACACCTCGGTGGAACCTCTTGCTCTTGTCGGCGGCGGGGTTGACTCATACGGTCGAGGTGGCGCCTCGTGATGCTTCTTCAACTAAGCGAAGCAGGAGGTGTCGGCCGAGAGCTCGGCCGCTGGACAAGCGATGAGTTACATTTGTATCGATCGGCGGCGACTTCGACTAGAGCTTTGATCCAACCGAGCACGCGAGGCGCGAGGGAGCTTATTGCTGCTGTTCGATTGGAACCAAGGCCTACCGATCGGCGGCGACTTCGACTAGAGCTTTGATCAACCGAGCGAGCGCAAGGGGCCATCGGGAGCTCATTGCTACTGCTCTGTTGATTGCAACCAAGGCCTACCGATTGGCGGCGACTTCGACTAGAGCTTTGATCAGCAACCGAACGACGCAAGGGCTGTCGGCCGGGAGCTCGATTGTTGCTACTGTTGATTGGAACCAAGGCCTATCGATCGAGGCGGCGACTTCGACTAGACTTTGATCCAACCGAGCGAGCGCAAGGGGCATCGATTGGGAGCTCATTTTGCTCTGTTGATTGGAACCAAAGTCGTCGGATCATCGCCTCGACTGGACCTATGTTTTCAACGGAAATAAAACTAATTATGGTCTAAATCTTACCGTTGAAGCCATTAATAAATACTAATTAATGCTCCAGTCGAGGCACCAGCTGAGGTGACTCGATTGGGCGGGCAGAAAATCCCTAATCAGGCTTGAGCTATCAAGTATTCTGGGCTTATATATTTCAAAGTTAAGAAGAATAACTTATGACAATTTTCTGAAGAAAAGACACGGGTGAAAGAGCTTCTTGATTCAAAAAGCCTTCATCATCCCACAGGAGCTTCAACGATTCAGCAAGCAAGGAGCAGTACCATTCTCTCTGAAATCTGTATTTGTTTTACTGCTTCTTCAGTGACTACTGTAAGCTTTCTTGTAAAGTTTCTGATAGACTGTGCAAAAGGGTTTCTCCACCTTCGGTGTATCACCGAGAAGGAGAAGTTTATAGTGGTGGTGTGCATCACTAGAGCCGACGAGGGCTCAACCGTGGAGTAGGGACTTGTGTTCCGAACCACGTAAAATTGGGGTGTTTGCGTTTGTTATTCTTTCTGTATTCATTGTCTTGTTTCCGCTGCGTACTAATCATTGTAGAAAGGTACAACGAATCGAAAAGACGAGCGTAGCTATTCATTCCCCCCCTTTCTAGCGACGCCAACGATCCTACAATTCTATCATAAATGGAGTGAAGCAAGAGTTTTTTCTTTACTGCTCGACTATCTACCAAGTTTCTACAGAAACACCCTTCATCCAATAAGTTTTGGAAAACACATTATTTCTTTGTTTGCCCCCTTCCCCCCTACTACCTACGACTAGTTCATTCATTGGGAGATCGATCTGGATTCTTTCAGGGAGAATACAATTTATGCCTCCATGTTAGAATTTCTTGAGGAACACTCTTTTAAAGTCAATCGTCTGAAAGAAGAGGATCTCTTGCACTACTATAGATTGAGTCCTATAGAGCCAGAATTAGACTGACCCTTAGGTAATTGATTGGCTTCTTAGTAATCTTCTCATATATCCATACTGTAACTTAGCCATTGTCGTTTGCCTTGCAGAAACAAGGATGTGGAGAGTCTTGATAATCAAACACTAGCATGCCACTACATAGAATGTCTGGGCTATGGTGAATGTTGATAGGATCGATAACTACGCAAGAGAGAGGGGGGAGGGGTATATGTTTTTTTTAAATTTTCAAATCCAAAGACACAGTGGAAAATTCAAAGACAACCCGATCACACACAAAGCACAACAAACATAGCACCCAACACACAACATTACGTAGTCGATTTTACTTGGTTCACAACTCTCTCCTAGAGCTGCAAGTCCAAGGCCTATCTCTATCTTTTCTCCTTTTTGAAGAATTCTTCAAAGGTGGAGAAACCTTTTAAATCAACTTACAACTTTCAGACTCTCTAGATATGAAATTAATACAGGAAGCTGAATGAACAAATAAGCAATAGCTAAACACACAACCTTGATAGATATGCAATTCTAGACAATCACAAATAGAAAGCAGTGAAACAAATCCAACAAATGAAACCTTTAACCTTTACAGCTGAGACGAAGAAGTAGCGAGATGATCGTGAGTGCAGCAATGGTCCCAACTGTCCAGGTTGATAGAACACCAGTCGAGCAAAAAGTTTACAACAACAGGAGCAATGGGCGCTACTTTCCATAGGCGAGCAATTGACCACGGGCACGAAACCTAGATGTAGAATAGTTGTCAATCAATTAGCAGCAAAAAGAAGAACCAGAGTGTAGTGAGAAAATCACTGAAAAAACAGAGAGCAAGAGCTTTTTCGTTCGTTGTTGTTGTGATCGAACAGAACACAACGCCATTTTGTTTCTGTGCAAACCCTAATCCCACGATCCTTGGTTTTTCCTCCAATCATCAAATCGCACACACTCCTTGAAGCTTGGAAAACATCCTCAATTTGAGGTGTTTCGTCAGCCATTCGAGCGAGAACCTGTAAAAGTAAGACACACGGAAGAACAGATACAATTTTCTCGCCAGAATCGCGAACTTGCTTCCCACCAGTCGAGGTGTAAGTCGAGCGCGCCTTGCATCTGTGTGTTTCTGCGAAGGGCTAGTCGAGGCGCCGCCTCGACTACATAGGTCGAAACACAGGTTTGTTTTGTTGTAGTCGAGGTGTCAATTGAGTTGGCCTCACTTCTATCCGTAACTTCCCAGGACCAGTCGGGGCATCACCTCGACTACACCAGTTGAACCAGTTAAGATTCACAAGATTGTCCTGCCTCAGTCGAGGCACTGGGTGAGTGCGGCTTGCGTCTGTATCCTTCAGCTCAGGATCAATTGAGGTGCTGCTTCAACTGTGACTCGTCCTATAGTAGTCGAGCTTCGACTCCCACCGTTGATCGCTACACAAGATCAATCGAGGTGCCGCCTCGACTGTTCTGGAGCAGTCGAGGCACCGACTCGAATGTACCTTACCGACGATAAGTTTCTCCACCTGATGAATGCAGTAAGGGCAACAATTGAGGTGTCAACTCAGTGTTGTCCTTAAGACCCATTATTTTAGTTACCTCTAAGACTAAAACACGCCTAGTAAAGACTCTACCTCGAGACCCTTTACTTGCCAAGACTCCAACCATCATCCATTCTTGGACTTTTCACCTTGTCACTCCCGCAAGGAATTTCTCTACTGCCAAGGAATTACCATTCTTGGACTTTTCACCTTGCACCCCCGCAAGGAATTTCTAGCTGCCAAGGAATTAACCATTTTGGACTTTTCACCTTGTACCCCCGCAAGGAATTTCTAGCTTCCAAGGAATTAACCATCTTGGACTTTTCACCAAGGTTCACTCTTGGATTTCTCACCTGCCAAGGAATTAACCATCTTGGACTTTTCACCAAGGTCCACCCTTGGATTTCTCATACTTACTTAAACCTTTGTCAAACACCAAAATATAACTTGAAGCTTTCAACTCCAACAGTCTTCCCCTTTTTGATATTTGGCAATGTGTTAAGTTTAGGTCACATATCAGAGAAGTGACAATATAAATCAGATAGACCTAATCAAGTCAGACTATAAATCAGATCAACGCAGGTCCACCCTACATTAGTCAACCTAAACTATAAACACTCTCTCCTCCCCCTTTGGCAAACATCGAAAAGGATTTCGTAATCAAGAATACTAGATCAGACCACCATATATCAAACATATTTGGTTAGATTATAGTAAATCAGATATCAATCAAGGTTATAGATAGACACTTCAAATCCTCCCCCTTAATACTATCTGCATTTTTAGTTTTAAGTTTTGACACCACCTCCCTTTTCGACTCATTTTACTTTAATTTTATTGATGTTCAAGCTTTCTCAAGCCTTCTCTAGTGTTAGAAGTGGTAAGAAATCCCAAGATAGTCTAGTTGAGCCTCTAGTCGAGGCCTTCAGGCATCTGGAGGTGTGCAGTCGAGTGCCCAGTCGAGGTCTACTCGACTCTGTGAGACTGTGTTGCAAGCAGTCGAGCTGCTGGTCGAGTTTCACTCGACTTTGTGAGGTAGCGAGGGGTATCAGTCGAGGTTGCATCTCGACTAGAAGCTCAGTCGAACTCCCAATCGAGAACACCTTTATTCTATTCGGTCTGAACCAAAGCCCAGTCGAGGCGCCAGCTCGACTGTTCTTTGATAAATGAAACTGTGTAGTTTTCAGACCCAATTTCAGAAACCCACAGTAAATTCCAAAAAATGCAATAAATCTTGAAAAATTTTGCGTGTAGAATTCTAACATCATGCTTCTACAATGAAAAATATGTGAAAATTAAAATATCTAGGATTTCTTCCGATTGATACACTTTTCAAAAAACTCTGAAAATAAGTGTTTTTGTGCTTCTTCCTACTTGTATCAACACTTCTACTAGTGATTCCTATCCCTAGATAGAATTCACCATAGTGAAAAGAATATGTTCCAAAATGTTCTAAGAAATTATCCTTAGGATGACAATGGTTTTAAAAGATCCAACCAATTTTACTTGGTTGGAATGTCCAATTATGATCTTCGGGCCAAGTGCACATGAATTATGCATTGGTCTTCTCCATAATTGGTCAAATTAATGATCGCTATCTCGATAACCTCCTTACCCAAAGATCACAATGAGAACATTGAGTAAGTTGGTTATACCTAAACATCTCACCCCACCAACTAGCAATACAAAAACAGTTTTTCTTAAACCTACAGTTTGTGTGAGATGCTTCCCAAGTTATCCTGATTTTCCCAATCTCTTGTTGTTATGGTGAGTTAGTCCTAATGATTATGGAAATGTTTAATCTTAACTCAGTGACACACATGCCTAATTCCCTTCTCAAATGGCTAAATTCCTTTTCAAGGAGTGGTTTAGTGAAGATATCAGCTAGGTTAGACTTTGACTCAACATAATTGAGTACAACATCTCCCTTAGCCACATGATCTCTAATGAAGTGATGTCTCACTTCAATGTGCTTCGTTCTAGAATGGTGGATAGGATTCTTTATCAAATTAATTGTGCTCATGTTGTCACACAGTACTTGTACATTCTTGTATGATAACCCATAGACCTCCAATGTATGAGTCATCCACAACAACTATGACACTCTCCCCCATGGCTATGTACTCAACCTTGGTGGTGGAGAGAGCAACACAATGTTGCTTCCAACTCGACCAACTCACTAGTGACGAACCTAGAAATTGACATCCCCCACTAGTACTCTTCCTATCTAACTTACATCCAACATAATCAGAGTCAGTGTAGCCAACCAAATCAAATGATTCAGTATGAAGGTACCACAAGCCAACCCTAATAGTGCCTTTAAGATATCTCATTATTCTTTTCACAACACTTAGATGAGACTCCTTGGTGCATGCTTGATACCTAGCACACACACCCACAGTATATAAAATATCAGGTCGACTCGCTGTGAGATACAGTAGACTACCTATCACACTTCTATAATATTTCAGATCTATAGATTTCCCTCCTTCATCACTTTCTAGATTTATGTTTTGTACCATGGGGGTAGATATCTCCTTCGAATTCTCCATATTAAATTTCTTTAGAAGATTCATGGCATACCCAGACTGATGAACATATATACCTTCCTTAGTTTGTTTGATATCAAGTCCAAGAAAGAATGTCAATTCTCCCACAAGACTCATCTCAAACTTACTCTCCATGTGTCCTATAAACACATTCAAATAATCCTTATTATTCGAGCCACATATTATGTCATCGACATAAACCTGGGCCACAAAAATGTTCTCACCATCTCTTTTCAGAAATAGTGTGGGATCTATCTGACCTCTTCTCAACCCTTTCTCTATAAGAAATGTGGACAACCTTTCGTACCAGGCACGAGATGCTTGTTTCAGCCCATAAAGAGCCTTTTTCAGTTTATACACGTGGTCCAGAAACTCTATACTCTCAAATCCTGGTGGCTATTCAACATACACCTCTTCCTTAATTACCCTATTCAAGAAGGCAGACTTCACATCCATTTGATAGAGTTTTAAGCCTTTGTATGCAGCAAAAGCTAGCATCAGCCTTATGGACTCTAATCGGGCTACTAGGGCATAGGTCTCTTCATAATCTAACCCCTCAATCTTATTATATCCTTTAGCGACTAACCTTGCCTTATTTCTGATTATCTCTCCCTTATGATTCATCTTATTCTTAAACACCCATTTGGTACCAATTATAGAAATTTTTCTCGGTCTCGGAACTAAGTCCCATACTTGGCTTCTTTCAAATTGTCCTAGCTCATCTTACATTGCCAAGACCCAATCATGATCAAGCAAAGCCTCTTCTACAACCCTGGGTTCGATTTCTAAGATCAACACAACTTCAACTCCTTCATTCCTAAAGGATGATCTGGTCCTCACCCCTTGTTGAAATTCTCCTATGATCTGATCTTGGGGATGACCACTAATTGTCCTAATGGATCTTGGTGCTTGAGACGTTTCAAGTACTTGGTCATTTGATACATCTTCAAGCAATGACCCTTGTATCCTAGACTTTTCTTCATCAGACTCAATCTTAGCTCCCCCTACTTCAGTGTTTTCATGTAATCTAATCTTCTCCATTCCAAACTTAATTTCTTCCTCAATTTCTCGAGTATCACCAAATTTTTCATCTTCCTCAAATACAACATTTGGTGACTCTTCTATCAATTTTGACTTCTTGTTATACACTCTATATACCTTGCTAATAGAAGAATACCCTACAGGAATACCTTCATCAGCTTTAGCTACAAACTTACCTAAATGATCTTTGGTATTTAGAATGAACACTTTGCAACCAAACACCCTAAGATGCTTGACTGTAGGTGGTTTCCCGAACCATAGCTCATATGATGCTTTTCCTAAAAGCTTATGTATCAATACCCTGTTCTGAACATAACAAGTTGTGCTTATGGCTTCAACTCACAAGTAGCTTGGAAGAGCGTACTCATGAAGCATGCTTCTTGCAAGGCCCGATTTTTCCTTTCCACAACACCATTCTGTTGGGGTGTTCTTGGAATAGAAAACTCATGTCTATACCCCTTTTCTAAACAATAGTCCTTAAACCGAGTATTTTGGAATTCCCCTCCATGATCACTCCTAAGGGTTTTAATGGTTGTGTTTTTCTCATTTTCAACTCTTTTACTAAAAGAAATAAAAATCTCTATTGTCTCATTCTTATGTTTTAAGAAAAAGGTCCAAGCATATCTAACCAAACAATATCTACTACCATTCAAGGATTTAACATTGCTATAATCAAACAAGTCTAGATGCAATAAATCTAAAGCAGTAGAGGTACTTACAATATTCTTGGGCTTATGTGATGCCCTCATTTGCTTACCTTTTTGACAGGCATCACACAACCTGTCTTTCTGGAACTTTAGTAGTGGCAACCCCCTTACAAGTTCCTTGCCAGCTAGTCTCCTCAAATTCTTCAAGTTGACATGTGCAAGCCTTCTATGCCACGGCCAGGACTCATCTATTCTAGACATAAGACACTTGGCAGATACATTAGTAGCATTGTCAAAATACACATGATATATATTTTCCTTCCTAACTCCTACTAACATGGTAGAACCCAAAATATTGTGTTTCACTAGACACTGAGTTGAATTGAATTCAACCCTGTATCGAGCATCACACAACTGACTTACACTTAACAGATTAAAAGACATATTTTTAATAAGAAGTACATTTCTAACCATAAAATGTTCCGAGATACAAATATTCCCTATTGATGTGAGGAAACATATAGGGTTTTAGGAGTAATTTTCGCTCACATCTCATTGCATTTTGTATTAGTTTCATGCATATGTTACTCTATTTTTGCACGCATTTCCTATTTTCTAGTTCGGAGGTCTTCTCGTTATACTTTTGTGTGCAGGTTAGCTTTTCAGGTGAAAAAGATGCGTTTTCGGAGCAAAAGAAGGACAATTCGTAGCTAGACACAGAGTGGGATACGACCAAGGCGTGTGGATTCACACGGTTGTGTCCAATGGACGAGATTAGCACCCTAGGGCTGCACACAGCCTGACTGTGTGGAAACACACGACCGTGTGGCGGCCCAACAGATTTGCACGACTAGGACTTTTTCCAGATTTTGCAGCGGTCTGAGGCGATGTCTATATAAGGATGGCTCCGCCCAAACCCTAGGGGGGAGGCACGACGGCTAGGATGACACACCGAAGCCCTAAAAAGCTTCAGTAACTCACAACGGGGAGGAGGAACGTCGCCGGAGGTCCACACCTTGCAATTCAATGCCGGAGAGAAGATCACGAAAGTATTGTATATCTCTATTTCTGCGTTTCATTCCCTATGTATTCAATCTTAGACATGCTTTGTGATTCTTCCTTCATATACACGGAGTAGTACTTTCGATTCTAGGATTAGGGAGTAGCTTGTGTAACAATGTTGGTTCATGTTAAATTTTGCCCATGAGTTTGATTTGACAATATGTAGTTGCTCTTTACTATATCTATGTGTGTTTGACTTTCTTTCCGCTGTGCTTAGGCGATAGGAGGGGTGACAACCCTCGCAATCTAAAATTTAGGAGATTTGATTAAGGAACCTAGGGGTAAACCTGATCTCCTACAACTGCGGGGAGAAGGGTGCAGTGGAATCAGAAACGATTCACCGTAGGGATTGATTTGACATCCTCGTACCCTCTATCCCGACCTTTTAGGCGGAGATAGCTCCTGGAGAACCAAGACCGTAGCATTTTCCGTATCTATGGTGTGATTTTGTCTTCCCCACCATCCAGAAGCATTTTTGACCTCTAAAGAAGCCAAAAGAAGCAAAGATGAGGAGAACCAAGACCGTAGCATCCCGATCCAGCACCTCAGAGCGACGAACAAGGAGAGCCGATGCCCCTCAAGCTCCGGAGGAGGGTAACGCCCTACCCACTCTACTTTTTCGCAATAATGAACAAAGAGATAGATACAATATTCTCTCTACTCGTAAACTTACTGCTACTAGGTACTTAGATGAGGATTTCCTAGAATCTTTAGGGTTGTTGGGTGATATGCAAGCCCTATTTGCAAAAATGGGGTGGGAAGAGATTATGAGAATAAAACACCTAACCTACCCTAGGATAGTTTTGGAATTTTTGAGTTCCTTAGAGGCGAAAGTTTTAACGGGTAGAGAGAGCGAGGAGGGTAGGATAACTTTTAGGCTTTTTAACATTGAGCATGAGTGGACCCTTCACCAATGGAACTCATGTTTTGGCTTACCAAGTGGGGGAGAGAGGACCCCTAATGGGTACAACTCTCGAATAGTTTGGACTGAGTTGACAGGGGAGCACGCTTATGACCCATCTAGGGCCAAAGCGTCGCGCCTCCAAAATCCCGTCTTTCGATACCTCCACCGCATCATGGCCAGTACTATATTTGGTCGTGGGGAGAGTGATGATGTAGTTAGAGCTAGCGAGCTGCTTTGCCTATGGGATATGCTACAAGAAAGGAGTAGCATCGATGTAGGGTCCCACTTCATCAGATACTTAGTGAAGATGGGCAAGGCAGCACGAGGAGAGATCAATGTGGGAGGCCTACTTACCCACATTTACCATAGGATGGGGTACAATTACACAACATTAGAGAGTATAGAGAGGAGCCCTAGGATCGACCTAGGAGTATACATGGCCATGAAAATGATTGTGAGAGAAGGAGACTCCTTATGCTTTGTAAGGAAAAATCTTACGACCCTTAGGCTCCCCGACCCGGATCATATCACCATCGCTATACGCGCCAATTGGCGCTTGGACCTAATAGTGGAGTCCCCTCCACATGAGGGACCATCCACATCAGTGCCCATCTCTCCACCTTTGTATCACTCTCCCTCCATTTCACACATGCATAGGAGCCCACCTAGTCCACGCCGACATGAGCCTACACCTGCACCATCACCTTTTTCTACTTTTGAGCAGGATGCAGGTACGTCGGCCTATGATTTCTCGGAGTTCGGATCGTGCCTCGATGACATTTACACTAAGCAGCAGATGCAGAGGCAGCGATGGAAGGAGCAGAGCGCCTACCAGCAGGCGGAGTTCCAGGGATTCCGGGAGCATTTCTAGTGGGCTGAGGAGTTCTACGATAAGGCCCACATATACTTCCAGGAGGAGGTTGTTTGTCACCAAGATGAGGCCACCTACTGTAGGGAGATGCGGCATCACATGCATACCCAGTAGACACAGTGGGCTAGGGAGGAGGAGCACCGAGCAGCCGCTGCATCCACTAGCTCCCTGATCGACCACATGTATATGTGACATCAACGGCTCAGCAGCAGGTTCTCTCAGGATCCAGAGATGTCCATGCTCCCAGACTTTCCACCTCATTCACCATATTAGAGGTATATTTTCGTTTAAGTTTGGGGGGGGGGGGGGGAGACCCCAAGGTTTATTTTGTTTTGTTTCCTAGCAGTAGTTTCTTTTCTGGTATTTTCATTTATTCATGCCTGAGTTGTTGAGTTTTTTTCAGTACTTAATTTTTGTTATCTGTAAAGCTACCTCAGTAGTATTTTTGAAAGTTGCTTGCATGAGTTGTTCCCATAGGTAGCTTAACTCCATTTATCTTGTGGTATTTTATTTTATTCGCTCTATTGAATGTTCTAAACTTACACTGGTTAGCTTTGTTTTTGCACTTACACATGTCGAACATTCTGAAAGGGAGAATCTAGTACATACCTAGTTATGATTCACTTCAGTAGTCTAGTACTTTGGAATCCATAGGTGACTCTAGGTTTAGCATTTTAGTTACTGGAGATGCTCAGATTGTGTAAGCCCATTCGAAAAAATTAAAATCCCAGTGAGCCGAAAAATAAAAGAGAGAAAAGAAAAAGATAAATAAAAGAAAAAGAGAAAAAGAAATGAGAAAAAAAAAGAGAAGAGAAAAAAAAGGAGAGATTATGAGGGATAAAAAAATAGTTGTCGTGGGTGGAAATGACTAGGTGCCCCTTTGAGACCGAATTAGGTTACTAGAGAAACACCTACCAATTTCTCTCAATACCGAGCACGCCTTTGAGACTTTATGCTAGATCTAGGGAATGCCCCTCGCTTTGGGCAGGTAAGTGCCTAAAAGCCAAAAACCTTGGGAAAGCTATGGGGTGACAACTTAACTCACTATGGAACGGGCATCCCCTAAGAATGGTTCGCTTAGCACGAGCACGAGGAGCTAACTTAGTGAATTTCTAGAACATATTTGTTTTGCTTTGATTGCAAATACCACCTGATAAATTTAGTTAACATGCTAATTATGGAACATTATCTTTTTAAAATTTCATGACATTGAGGTTTGCTTGAGGACAAGCAAAGATTTAAGTCTGGGGGAAGTGATGTGAGCAAAACATATAGGATTTTAGGAGTAGTTTTCGCTCACATCTCATTGCATTTTGTGTTAGTTTCATGCATATGTTACTCTATTTTTGCTCGCATTTCCTATTTTCTGGTTCGGAGGTCTGCTCGTTGTACTTTTGTGTGCAGGTTAGCTTTTCAGGTGAAAAAATGCATTTTTGGAGAAAAAGGATATTTTGCAGCTATGACGTGTGGATTCACACGGTCGTGTCCTATGGGCGAGATCAGCACCCTAGGGCCGCACACGGCCTGACCGTGTGGAAACACACGGTCGTGTGGCGACCCGACAGATTTGCACGACTAGGGCTTTTTCTGAATTTTATATCGGTCTGAGGCGATGTCTATATAAGGATGGCTCTGCCCAAACCCTAGGGGGGAGGCACGACGGCTAGGATGACACGCCGAAGCCCTAAAAAGCTTCGGTAACTCGCAGCGAGGAGGAGAAACGTTGTCGGCGGTCCACACCTTGCAATTCAATGTCGGAGAGAAGATCACGGAAGCATTGTATATCTCTATTTCTGCGTTTCATTCCTTATGTATTCAATCTTAGATATGCTTTGTGATTCTTCCTTCGTATACATGGAGTAGTACTTTCGATTCTAGGATTAGGTAGTAGCTTGTGTACATAAACAATGTTGGTTCATGTTAAATTCTGCCCATGAGTTTGATCTGACAATTGGTAGTTGCTCTTTACTATATCTATGCATGTTTGACTTTCTTTCCGCTGTGCTTAGGCGATACGAGGGGTGACAACCCTCGCAATCTAAAATTTAGAAGATTTGATTAAGGAACCTAGGGGTAAACCTGATCTCCTACAACTGCGAGGAGAAGGGTGCGATGGAATCGAAAACGGTTCACCATAGGGATTGATTTGGCATCCTCGTACCCTCTATCCCGACCTTTTAGGCGGAGATATCTCCCAGTATATGCGACAGCTCTGCGGGAGAGTGTATGATGTTCCTTCCATAAAACCGTAGGTAAACGTCTAGACAACGCCAATTGACAACATTGTTCTATGATACGCAAGCGAAACTGAAGTCCCAGAATCACCTTTGAAGACCTTGGCACACTTCTTTCCTCCTCTGTGTGACACCGTACAGAGTAGAGTCCACCGACATCCCTCACTAACTGAAACCTCTTAGAGATCACGTCTGAACAATTATCACCACTAAGTACATTGGTATTCGAATCCTAGTCCCTGTGGGATCGATAATCTTTATTACTTGACGACATCCGTGCACTTGTGGAAGTTGAGCACGAGCGCGCGCTTTGAGTCCTCGACGGTATCCGTCGCGAGATTTGAGGTCGCGTCCATACACATCACCTATTCCTATCACTTTTAACCTGCCACTATTACCGAATGAAACAATACCTCTGTTCTTGTTCTGCAATGAAGAAAACAACGATAAGTCCCCCGGTCTTGTGCTTGGAGCATCCACTATCTACAAATCAGGTTGATGAACACTCCCCTTTAACCGATGCCTGCTAGATACGAAAGATAAAGGACTTCGAAACCCAAATATTGGGTCCATTAACTTCCAAAACATACTTCCTAGGAATCCATGCCTTAGCCGTTGATAGTAGGTATGTCGTGGTACCGCTTCAAATTAATTACCGAACCCCCTAACTACACTAATATAGCATAGTGGATGGCCCGGATAGTTTCCCAACGAGTGTAATCGATAGAATAGTAAACTTAAGATCACTAATTATTGCTTGGGTTTTCTATGAAAGATTGGGGGTTTGGGTTTTAAAAGACTAATCCTACTGAACGAAAAGACAATGCACGAAATTAAATCAACAAAAACTGAAAGAGGAAATAATCTAATCAACCCAAGATAGGCCCGGTGAATGAACAAGTTCCTCCGACTAAGTCCGACGAATCTCGATCGAGACTCCGCAAACAGCAGTGGATGTGAGATGGTGTAAACTCCTAAATCCAGTAGTTTGATGGATGTTCTGAACTCTCGCGGATCCGGTTGAGCTCGAAGAAGTGTCGTCGGTGCGGACTCCTCGAATCCGAAAGAGAAGGTGGATGGGTTGTGAGATGGAGGACGTCGCTGAAATCTCTTGATGAAGCGGTTCCTCCTCAAATCCGTGGAGGAAAATGGGTGGAAGCAAGGTGGAGACGACTACTAGGGCTCAAGGGAAGAAAAGATTTAACTAACAACCAAATGAAATAGGCAATGCATCAACGAAATCTAATACATGAACATGAGGTAAAGTAAAGCATATAACTAAATCTAATCTAATGAACTACCACCTAATTACTCTTGGAAGCATTTTATCGAACACTACGTAAGCATGAAACAAATTAAACTAAGTATGTACAAATTAGTGCAAATTAGACATGAAAGGTAAAATTGATTACAAACATTCAACTAACAAAAGCAAACGACCAAACAATTAAAACGAAATCTTGCTGTCCAAAATCTGGAATAGGGCTGAAATTAGAAGTTGTCGAACGAAGGTGGAAGTGGAGCTACCGGCGGCTGGAAAAAAAAAACTGGAAATGAAGATGTTGTGGAGCTGATGGCGGCGGTGGAGATGAAGTTGCGACGTCGTCTATGGTGAAATGAGGGTGGCTGACCGGATCAGAGGAGAATCCTCAATCCTCTCCGGTGGTTGTAGGAGGCGGGGAAGGCGGAGATGAAGCTGCCGACGGCTGGAAGAGGTGATGAAGGAGATGTAGCACCGGTCACCGGAGATTGGAGAGAATCCCCTTTCCTCTCCGGTGACCGGCGAGGAAGGGGAGAGCGCGGCGAGAGAGGCGGAGGGCGTCGGACGTCATGTGAAAAGAGAGGAAGCCGACTGTAGAACTTGGAAGATGTTGGTTTAATTAAATGCATTTTTTTAGTCGTCCAATTCAAGCACCCTTCAATCCCAGCCGTCCAATAAAGCTAGGGCTTGATTAAATTGATCAATCCCTTAAGCTGGTTGTGCATCCAATGGTTGAGAATTCTCCGACTTTGAATGGATGGATCTGATCCATCTGAAGGGATAATCATGATCGGTCGAATCTGGATGAAGGGCTCAGATGTCCAGCTCTAAATGTATGGACTGGATCTCTCCAGATCTGAATAGATGGCTCATAATCAACTACTTTCATCGCACGGTCTATAATGCTCAGATCTGATCCCTTGATTGAATTGCCTCTGATCTTGATAAAGGGCTCAGATTAAATCAACTTGAAATGCCCATTATGACCCTTGGACGAAGCCATATTTGATCCAACTTGAGTCTAGTCCAGTGGCTCATCTCGATCTCCTACAAACAAAGATAAAATTCACATATAAGTCCAAAATTTAGGAGAATTTATAATATGATCCAAAAATATATCTAACTCATAAAATATGATAATAATCAATAATTAATCACTAGAGAGGATTAAAATAGTGATATTAAGGACTAAAATAACACGATAAAATGGTAGTTATCAGCCGTTTTAGTCTTCCTACTAGAATTTCTAGAAAGTAAGGAAATGAAACTAAGTTCTTGCTGTTTAGGTTTATAACCTATCCTAGCTTTGTTATAAACAGTCTGTTATGATTCTAAAATCATATTCAAAGTCTGAGAGCTAGAGGTGAATTTCTCAAGAGTACACTTGAGATCGTTCACCTGTGCTTTCAGAGAGCTATTTTCATTCATAAGCTTAACAAATTTAGGAGAGTTGGCACTAGCTTCTACCGCAAGCTCCTTATCGTTCTTTAATTGTCCTACTTCAAATTTTAACAATTTAACCTTAGCCTTGGATTTATCTAACATATTAGTTAAATAACTAATTGTCTTATAGCAATCTACGAGTTCAGAGGTTATTTTGTCATCATCCGAAGATGATGAATTTGAGTCTGACTCTGACTCTGACTTCAACTTTCTGATTCTATCCCAGAGTCCTCTAATGCCATCAGAGCAGCATATCCATCAGTCTTCTCTTCCTTGTCCTCTTTCGATGACCCGGATGAGGATTCATCCCATGTAGCTCTCAAAGCTTTCCTTCTCCTCTTTCCTTCCTTCTTCTTGAGCCGAGGACACTCATTTTTGAAGTGTCCTTTCTTGCTGCACTCATAGCAAACTATGTTAGTTTTATCAATCGTATTATCAACTGCCTTACCTTTCTTTATGTTAAATCTCCTGCTCCTCCTCATCATTCTCCTCACAAAGTTGGCCACCTAGCTGAATGAGGACTCATCATCTCCATCAGATTCGGTAGAAGAGGACGATGACAACTTCTTCTTCTTCTTCCCTTCCTTATTTTGATCACTTGCAAACAAAGTCATACCCTTCTCCTTTTGACCTTTATTAGCCTATTCATGCAATTCCATTTCACAAAACAACTCATCTATTTTAATAGTTGACAAGTCCCTTGATACTTTATAGGCATCCACCATAGATGACCATAAGACATTTCGGGGAAATGACTTAAGAATGTACCTAACCAAATCCCGGTTCTCAACACTCTCTCCAATAGAGTGGAGACCATTCAACAACTCCTTGAATCTTCCATGAAGCTCACTGACAGATTCAGTGTCCTTCATCGAAAAGTTCTAGAGTTGACTTAGGAACAAATCCCTCTTGGCTATACAAGAGTCCCTAGTAACCTCGTGCAGCTCAAGTAGTTTGTTCCATAAGTCCTGCGCACTGCTAAAAGGCCCAACTTTATTCAGTTGCTCCTTTCCCAGGCCGCACTGTAAGGTTACAGTAGCTTTAGCATTAGCCTGTGCTTTGCACTTTTGTTCGTTCGTCCAATGAGCAGACCCCAAGACTTTACCAGTGTCATCTACCAGAGTAACGAAGCCCTCCGTGATGGAGAACCACATTTCTATCTCAGTCATGAGATAGTACTCCATCCGACTCTTCTAGTATTGGAAGTTAGTTCCATCGAAAAATGGAGGTCGGTTTGTGCTAAAACCCTCTTGCATGACTACTACTCTAAGGTTGTTAGAACCGGTAATTAGAGCCCTTGCTCTGATACCACTTGATAGGACCGGTAACTATGCAAGAGAGAGAGGGGGGTATATGTTTTTTTTTAATTTTCAAATCCAAAGACATAGCGGAAAATTCAAAGACAACCCGATCACACACAAAGCACGACAAACACAACACCCAACACACAATATGATGCAATCAATTTTACTTGGTTCA
Organism: Wurfbainia villosa; assembly: GCA_025175895.1. Classification (NCBI taxonomy): domain Eukaryota; kingdom Viridiplantae; phylum Streptophyta; class Magnoliopsida; order Zingiberales; family Zingiberaceae; genus Wurfbainia; species Wurfbainia villosa. Next base: position 13,556,078 of record CM046000.1, on the reverse strand, counting down.
CAACTCTCTCCTAGAGCTGCTAGTCTAAGGACTACCTCTATCTTTTCTCCTTTTTGAAGAATTTTTCAAAGGTGAAGAAACCTCTTAAATCAACTTACAACTTTCAGACTCTCTAGATATGAAATCAATATAGGAAACTGAATGAACAGATAAACAATAGCTAAACACACAACCTTGACAGATATGCAATTCTAGATAATCACAAATAGAAAGCAGTGAAACAAATCCAACAAACGAAACATTTAACCTTTACAGCTGAAACGAAGAAGTAGCGAGATGATCGCGAGTGCAACAATGGTCCCAACCTTCCAGGTTGACAGAACACCAGCCAAGCAGAAAGTATACAACAACAGGAGCAATGGGTGTGGCTTTCCTCAGGCGAGCAATCGACCACGGGCACGAAACCCAGATGTAGAATACGTGTCAATCAATTAGCAGCAAGAAGAAGAACCAGAGCATAGTGAGAAAATCGCCGGAAAACCAGAGAGCAAGAGATTTTTCGTTCATTGTTGTTGTGATCGAACAGAACACCACACTGTTTTGTTTCTGCGCAAACCCTAATCCCATGATCCTTGGTTTTTCCTCCAATCACCAAATCACACACACTCCTTAAAGCTTGGAAAACGTCTTCGATTTAAGGTGTTTTGTCAGCCATTCGAGCGAGAACTTGTAAAAGTCAGACACGCGGAAGAACAGATAGAATTTTCTCGCCAGAATTGCAAATTTGCTTCCCACCAGTCGAGGCGCTAGTCGAGCGCGCCTTGCATCTGTGTGTTTCTGCGAAGGGCTAGTCGAGACGCTGCCTCGATTGCATAGGTTGAAACACAGGTTTGTTCTGCTGCAATCGAGGTGTCAGTTGATCTTGCCTCGCTTCTATCTGCAACTTCTCAGGAGCAGTCGGGGCGCCGCCTCGACTGCACCAGTTAAACCTGTTAAGATTCAAAAGATTGTCCTGCCTTAGTCGAGGCGGTGGGTGAGTGTGGCTTGCGTATGTATCCTTCACCAGATCGGTCGAGTGCCACCTCATTGCGAATCATCTATGCTTGATTGAGCTTGAATCTCACCATCGATCGCTACACAAGATCGGTCGAGGTGCCGCCTCATCGTTCACGCGATCGAGTGCCGACTTCATATCTTGCTGACGACAAGTTTCTCCACCTGATGAATGCAGTAAGGGCAATAATTGAGGTGTCAACTCATTGTTATCCTTAAGACCCATTGTTTCAGTCAGCTCTAAGACTGAAACACACAGTAAAAACTCTACCTCGAGATGCTTTACTTGCCAAGACTTCGGCCATCAGCCATTCTTGGACTTTTCACCTTGCCACTCTCGCAAAAAATTTCTCTACTGCCAAAGTATCACCCCTCTTAGACTTTTCACCTTGCACCCCCTGCAAGGAGTTTTCAGTTTCTAAGGAATTAACCATCTTGGACTTTTTATCTTGCACTCCCGCAAGGAATTTCCAACTGCCAAGGAATTAACCATCTTGGACTTTTCACCAAAGTTTATCCTTGGATTTTTCACCGGCTAAGTAATTAATCATCTTGGACTTTTCACGAAGGTCCACACTTAGATTTCTCACCTGCCAAGGAATTATTCATCTTGAATTTTTCACCAAAGTCCACCCTTGAATTTCTCACACTTAAACCTTTGTCAATCACCAAAATATAATTTGAAGCTTTCAGCTCCAACAAATGTCGGCTCGAGTTCTGACTCCCCCACTCTCTCTCCCCCTCGAGTCACCCATCACCATATCCAAGGAATCTAAACCCACGGAATAGTAGCTCATATGCAAGAAAAGACGACGCTCTCCCACTCCTTGATCCAACTCATCCAGAGTTGTCCTCACCCCTAGCCCTAGTCATTTTGCTACATCATCCTTTCATCCCTTCCCTTACGTTGATGGTCCTTCACTCACTACTGCTCCTTCACCCATGATCGCTCCTTCATCCTCTGTTGCTCCTCCCCCGCTATTGTTGACTCTTCACCTCATCCCAAGGTGGTATCAATATCTTTCTCGACCCACATCCACTTTTTGTAGGCGAGCTTCAAATACCTCCTGATTTTGTTTCCTTTCTAATTGTTTGGCATGCCTTTGAACAATTAGTTGGCCTAGAAGTGATGACCAAGTGCACCGGTCCGGAGCTCACCGAGTTCATGGATAAGTCCACTATGGAGGTAGTCCTTCAACCAAGATATTGTCTAATCCATTTTACTAATTGCTGACTCTGGGAATGACACTATATAGGCATTGGCCAACCAATATATCTATCTAAAATGACTTCCCCAATCAGCTTAGCAGAAGCGAAAGATGGCTAAAAAGGAAGCCAGGGATATCGATTTAATAAAGTGCCTCCACGCTGAACTGCAGAAGCAAGTGACCCGAGGAGACTGCTTGTTTGAAGAGTTGAAATAGGCGAATAAGCATCTATTAGAGGTGGGGGATCAGATTTCTTCTTTGTGCTTCTGCTAGGAGAAGTGATGCACGCTTGGGAATCCTATGCGATAAATAATGAAATCGTAGTAGAAAAAGGATCCCTTGAGTGATCCATGCGAAAGAAAACTCATAGTATAGATCAAAAGACCCTATCCTATAGGGTATACCTTTGATGCGTGCCCTTTGTCTATCCTACTCGTCCACAATTCATCGGATCTCTTACACGTTCAAGTGTTCGTGCCTCTATGATATCCACACGAATACTCTTTTGGAGAAAGGAGACAAAACCTTTCATTATACTAGCCATCAAAACAAGGCTCTCCACACAAGACTTTGGCCAAGAAGAAGGGAGAAGAGAAAAATGAATCCTTGGCTAAAAATGAGATCACACACCCAAAAATGAGGTCCCTTGATTCACGTTGAGAGTAACCTTCTCATATATTATTTTCATGCATTAATCTCATTTGCATGCATTAATCCATTTACATGTAACGTCGAGGAGTGTCATGAAATCCTATTGCATGCAATTAATCAATTTGCATGCAAGATTAATCATCATTAATTTGCATGCAACAACTCCAATTTACATGCAATGTTGAGAAAGTTTTTGAAATCTCATTTCATGCAAGATTAATCATCATTAATTTGCATGCAACAACTCCCATTTCATTAATGCATGATTAATCTTCATTCATCATGCATGAATGTTCAACCCATTTGCCTTCTTCAATTGGTTTCATTTAAGTCTAACTCAAATTAAATCAATTTGAGTCCAACTCAAGTTTGGCCAAGCAATGAGTCTAACTCATTCTAGTCAATTCAATTAACTAATGATTCATTTAGTCAAACTAAGATGATTCTATCTCCAAAATAACATGTTCTTTGTGTGTGACCCTATAGGTTTTGTAACGTTGACAATTTCTCTAAACCACTTTAGACATATAAGCAATGAGCGACATCTAGCAATGCATCATTGCTACTCAAGTTATGAAAATGTCAAGATCTGATAAAACTTTTTGGCATAGATAGTGTCATCCTCTTATTAATCTTTGTGTTTCTGGATCCCCAAGTAGACTCACTCAAACAATTGAGCTCAATATCTCATATTGACTCATTATTTCGTGGTCCTACTCTATTAAGAGGCCTAAAGATATCACTCTCGTCATATGAGAGGGATAGATCCTATCTACATCACTCACATCCCTCCGTATAATTTGTTACATACCCAGTGATCACCTTTATAGTCCATCCTGTTACGAGTGACGTTTGACGATACTAAAGTACATAACTCTTTATGTAGGGAACCGTAGTGATTTTAGGTCTAGGGACTATTCATATTAATAGTCACATGAGAAAGTTTATGACACTCATATAACGATCCATGAAACTTTCTCATGGCGGATCAATTCAGTATATATTCTTTAATATATACCAATGTGTCAACGTGATATCACATATCCATGACCTGTAAGATTAAATCATCAATTGACCTACATGTTAATCTCAATGCATTAATATTGCCCTTGTATATTAATACTTGACTAAGAATATTTAAGAATAGTATTCTCCACAGCTTCTCACAATCAATTCTACCAATTAATATGTTGTAAATAAGAATCTACTTTCTAGGGCATTATTATATTTATTCAACTGGCACAAGTATGAAGTAAATATAATAATTAAACTTTACCTTTTATTATTAATAGAATATGATACAAAAAGTCCCTAGTCAATCATCACATAATTGACTCTAGGACTTATTACTAACAAATGCAACCTCAAATCTTATGACGGGAATCATCGAGGACTCGAAGCGCGCGCTCGCGCTCAATGCCAGTAAGTGCATGGTTGTCGTCAAGTAATAAATAGATTATCGATCCCACAGAGACTGAGATTCGAGTATCGATTGTTCAGTGGATGTTGTTGTTGTTCGGAGTTAAATGCTAAGGGTTGTGGTTGTGAGGTTGATGATGGTCCTAACTCAAGTACGGTGTCACACGGAGGAAGGGAAAGTTGGTTCGAGGTTCAAAAGGGATTCTAGGACTTCAATTTCACTTGTGCGACATGGAACACGCTAATCAATTAAATGTTGTTTGGTTTTCTAATTATGGTCTTATGGAAGGAACATCATACCCTTTCCAGATGAACTTTCGCTTCTATCGGGAACTACCTATACTTAACCAGACCAACCTTTCGTTAAGATAGGATAGACGGTACGAGGATGCCAAATCAATCCCTATGAAGAGTTGGAGCGTGTCACGTTCCCTACTCCATCGTACCCTTCTACCCACGGTTATCGGAGATGAGGACAACCACTAGGTTCCTTCTGTAGGAGATCGGTACGATTGATCGATTGGCTGGCTAGAGGGGGGTGAATAGCCCTCTTACGATGGATGTCGTAATTCGTTCGTTTGCGTTGCGTGCTCGTCTACAATTCTTGTTAGCGCAGCGGAATAACAGTAATAATACTAACAAGAAACACAAATACACACAAGCACATGCAATACACAAAGATATACTGGAAACTACTTTACGGGCGAATGGTTCCTACTCCACGGGCGAGCTCTTCGAGCTCTAGTTATGCGCACGACACTAACTATAACACTCCTTTTCGACTACACGTCAGAGGTGGAGAAACCTCTCACAAGCAATTACACTAAGTAATGAAATACAAGCAATACAAAGACAAATACGAAATACACGTAAAGAACACTTTACAACGCTTGCTTTGAACCCTTGCTTGTTGCTTGCTTTAGATGGCTCTTGAAGGTCTGGAATGCAGCAGCAATTCCCCTCCAATAGCTTCACAAAAGTCTTGGCGAAATCCTCCAACTCGTGCTCCTTTTATAACCTGCATCAAGCTGTTTTCGCGCCTAGCAGTCGACTGCCAAAAGGCACCAGTCGACTGCCCCTGTAGTCGTTGTCTCACAACGGGCAAATCCACGTTGGACAAATTCCAACGGATCACCTATCAGTCGACTGATGATGCCCATCATCACCGATCGTGACCCAAGAGTCCATCGCCTACCGGCTACGGAGCGCTTACGGCTCACGACACTCCATCACGATTCGCCATCCTCGTCGATCGGCATCGCCGACTTCCGATCGCTAAGCATAAAACCCTAGCCTTACACCAGTCGAACTATAGTCGACTTGGATCAGTCGAACCGGCACCTATGCCAGTCGACTGATGTCGGGCAAAACCTCAAACACCAAGTTGTTTGAGCATCCGACCGTCGGGTAAACCCTCAAACATCAAGTTTGAGCCTCCGACACTCAGTCTTAGCCACTTGGCCAAGTCCACCTTATCCCTCATGGAGTTCCCCACCGAAGCTCTCTTCCCTCGGCCTACGTCTCTCGGATGCGCCAAGCGCACGGCTTCGCAACGCCATCCTTCGCGTCTCATGCCCTAGAAGTATGCTTCCCTTTGGGCTCACTCCATTCGCTCTCCGTCCGGCGGTCCCTCGGATGCATCAAGCGCACAGCTTCGCAATGCCATCCTTCACCGACTCAAGGACCCGAGCCTAGTGAACTTGCCAAGTTCTCAAGACTTCCCAAATGCACCAAGCGCACGGCTTCGCAATGCATTTTCACTACACCAAGCGCACGGCCATAATGCTTTGGATTTCCCATGCAGCACCAAGCGCACGGCTTCGCAATGCTTTGGACTTTCCCATGCCAAGGCTTCCCCCTTGGACTTCCACACCAAGCTCCATGCTTGGATTTTCCATGCCAACCCCATGTTGGACTTTCCCATGACAATCCCATGTCATGAGTTTTGTCTATCATCAAAATATCATTAGGGTACTGCTCGAGTCAAACTCGAGTCAACCTGGGACGATTGCACCAACAATCTCCCAACAATCTCCCCCTTTTTAATGATTGACAAAAATACTATCTCAAGTCTACCAATTCTCCCATATTGACAATTCTCATATCCCAATGAGAATTCCAACGAACCCTAATTGGTAACTTGGTAACTTCTTCCCCTTTTTAACATTACATCAAAAAGGTCCTCCCCAAGGGTATGAATGTCTCATATCCCAATGAGATCTTACAATCTCTCCCTTGGAGGAACACATGCCTACAATCTTTCTAGTGATCCCATATCACTCAAAGAGAGGCAACCCAATTTTCCTCCCATGAGGAAATACACATCCATCTTCCCAAGATGGATACCTCCCCCTAGAGGCTTGCTCCCCCTTGACCATTGCACCAACAATGTCCTTGGAGAGTTCCTAAGCCAATAGGAACATTAACCAAATCAAAATTAAGGCAAAGTTCAACAATGAACTCTCTTCCACCTTAAAATTGATACTCACCCTCAACCCAACTCCTAATCCATATCCAATGGATTTCCACCCTCTCTAATGCTCTCCCAAGCATATCCTAGGGTTAGGAGTGGTTAGGGGACCTTAACCTAGCTGAACATGGGCCTAACCAACAAGATTTACCCGAAATCGCTGGGCACATTGAAATCAAATCGATTCATTTGCCACTATCATCGACAATCCATAGCGGTCGATAATCACATTATTTTGACATTCCGAAATCCATAAGTAAATATACGTAATTTTAAAAATCTTGAAAATGCATACGTATAATACTTATCCTAAACACTATGGGAGAAAAATATTGGAAAATTATTTTACCTATTAAATTAGGAGATTGATACAAAGTCCAAAATTTAAGAAAAGCTTCAATAAAGAGCCATCTTTGTATCATCCCATTCAATGGTAATAGCTATCAAAAGATAGACTTCACCAAGGTTTTTCAAAATGTTTTCAAAATGTTTTTCAAACATTTATTTTCTTTTTCCTAAACATCTCACCAATATCTAGATGTGTAAACACATACAAGTCAAATTTCTTGTGAGATGTGGGTTTTGTTTTGTTTATGTTTTCATGCATATTTCTAGGCAACATTAATTTGATTCCCTTCAAATTGTGCCATAGTCCTTAACTCCATTTTAATTCATGCATGATATGATTATGGCATAGATATGATATAGATAAAAACATATGTCAATATCATGATGTCATGACATGTAAATGAAACTTAAGCATACATGACATCTAAACATAAATCTAAACATGATCATGACATTTTTATAGATGAAAATGAGAATGATGTCATGACATGGCAAGGCAAATAAAGTATGGCAAGTAAAATATACTAAGGTATAGAATACCTAAGTGTTAAAATTAATTTGCCATTTCTAGGAATTAAATTCATTTTGCCTTAATGTCATTCATTTCCCTAGTGTGCCAAAAACCCAAAATGACACACCAATACCTCTAAGACCTAATTGTGCCAATTTAAATCATTTTTAACTTCTCAAACCATATTGGCACACCCTAATGTGTCAACTCACAATGGCTAGGTTAACCACCCATCCACTTAGGGTTGACACACCCTAACCCATTTAGCGTGAATCAATCACGCTCTTAGGAACCCAATATCTATTGGAGCTCCTTGGGTTAACAAGGTATTCCCTAGGGATAACTTCCCTAGATACCTTCCTAATGACCCTTTTAGGCTTTGAAGCCATAGTCTTTTGGGTCTTTCCTAGGTCAACTCTAGAGGTGACTCCTCCATTGACCTTCTTAGTGGCTACATTTGATTTCTTTGAAGTGTTAGCCACTAAACACATATCATGGCTAGACTTAGGGATGACTTCCCTATTAGCCTTGGTTTTCCTAGACCTAGAAATAGTTCCATAATTAAATGGAACATTATGATAAGTCTTCTTGGGCTTAGGTTTGTCACTCAAACCTTCCTTGCCCTTAGACTGTTTTTGAACCTTAGGTCTTGACTTTTGGACATTTGACCCTAGAATTGAATTTTCTATGATTCTAAGGGCTTTCTCCATTCTCTCAAGTCTTGACCTCAAGACTTGGTTCTCTAGCTCTAATTTTCCCATTTTTGAATTTTCATTAGGTTTTTGGGAAAACCTCTTCTTCTTAGGCATGTGCCTAGACTTTTTGGGATTAATACCCAAATTTTCTTCTACTCTTCTAATTGACTGCCTAGGCAAGATATTTCTAGAATTATGAGTCCTAGGTTTGTCTTTAGTCATATGAACATGCTTGGCACCTAAGCAATAAACCTTATTGTTTCTCCTAGCATGCTTTTCATTAATAATGGCAAGAGAACTAAAATAATTTTTAGCATGCTTTTTGACTTTAGGAATTAAAGGTGCATTAACTAAATGTACCTTAGGGTTAGCTTTAGGAGCTCCCCCTACATGAGTTGCACCTTCTTGCCCTTTCTTCTTCCCCCTAGGGCATTGGCTTCGGTAGTGTCCCTTTTGATTGCATTTGAAGCACACAATGTACTCTTTGCTCTTGACTTTGGGAACACCGGCATCGTTTGACTTTGGGTTGACTTTTGGTGTCGATGCCTTCTTCTTAGCCAATTTAGGGCATTTACTCTTGTAGTGCCCTTTCTCCCTACACTCAAAGCATATTATGTGATTTTTATTTAAAATTACAACACTTGAGTTACCTAGGGAGGTGGTGGAGGCCTCTTCACTTCTTCCGGAGGTAGAAGCTTCATCTTGATCTTTCTCCGGAGTAGAAACTCTTTCCTCCCCCTCAATGCTAGAGGTGGAGGTCTCCACCAAGCCATCCACATCTTCAAAAGTGGATGGTAATTCTTCTTCGGCATTCTCCTCTACTTGTGCCGATTGGGAATTTTCTTGGAATTTCATTACCTTATTCCATAATTTCCTTGCATCCCTATACTCACCCAATCTAGACCAAATAGTGTTAGGTAACAAATCACTAATCAACTTGATTACCTTGAGATTTGTCTTGAAGTCTTTGATTTGGTCTTGGGTCCATTTTGACTTTTCAATGGGCTTGTTGTGTTTGTCCCTAGGCATCTCAAAACCGTTTTCTATGATAATCATAAAATCAAAATCGGTTTCGAGATATACCTCCATCCGTTTCCTCCACCAAGAAAAATCTCCATCGAATTTCGGTGGATGGATGAAGCCGGCCATCTTTTAGTGCTCTCGCGGCGGTTAGTCCTTGAAGAGCGACCTCGGCTCTGATACCACTTGTAGGGGATCGGTACGATTGATCGATTGGCTGGCTAGAGGGGGGTGAATAGCCCTCTTACGATGGATGTCGTAATTCGTTCGTTTGCGTTGCGTGCTCGTCTACAATTCTTGTTAGTGCAGCGGAATAACAGTAATAATACTAACAAGAAACACAAATACACACAAGCACATGCAATACACAAAGATATACGTGGTTCGGAACCGAATGGTTCCTACTCCACGGGCGAGCTCCTCGAGCTCTAGTTATGCGCACGACACTAACTATAACACTCCTTTTCGACTACACGTCGGAGATGGAGAAACCTCTCACAAGCAATTACACTAAGTAATGAAATACAAGCAATACAAAGACAAATACGAAATACACGTAAAGAACACTTTACAACGCTTGCTTTGAACCCTTGTTTGTTGCTTGCTTTAGATGGCTCTTGAAGGTCTGGAATGCAGCAGCAATTCCCCTCCAATAGCTTCACAAAAGTCTTGGCGAAATCCTCCAACTCGTGCTCCTTTTATAACCTGCATCAAGCTATTTTCGCGCCTAGCGATCGGCGCTAAAAGGCACCCGATCGCTCTCGTAGCCGTTGTCTCACAACGGGCAGATCCACGTTGGACAAATTCCAACGGACATCACCGATCAGGACTCCAAAGAGTCGCATCGCCTAGCACGACGCCTGCTACGGAGCCGCTCTGCGGTTTCGCTCGACATTCCCATTAGTCGATCACGGTCATCGCTGGGTTGCCGATCCCGCCGCAATACGACCACGATCGCTACCCATGGCAATGATCGCCAAGCACAAAACTCCTATTCTCATACACCTGGCCGAACTCTAGTCGATTTGGATCCGAACCGACACTCTACGCCAATGATCGATGTCGCAAAACCTCAAACACCAAGTTGTTTGAGTATCCGACCGTCGGGTAAACCCTCAAACATCAAGTTTGAGCCTCCGACACTCAGTCTTAGCCACTTGGCCAAGTCCACCTTATCCCTCATGGAGTTCCCCACCGAAGCTCTCTTCCTCGCCTACGCCCCTGATGCACTAAGCGCACGCAACGCCATCCTTCGCCTCATGCCCTAGAAGTATGCTTTCCTTTGGGCTCACTCCATTCGCCCCGTCCGGCGGGTCCCTGATGCACTGCGCACGGGCCGCAATGCCATCCTTCACCGACTCAAGGACCCGAGCCTAGTGAACTTGCCAAGTTCTCAAGACTTCCCAAATGCACCAAGCGCACGACTTCGCAATGCATTTTCACCAAGCACCAAGCGCACGACTTCGCAATGCTTTGAATTTCCCATGCCAAGCACCAAGCGCATGGCTTCGCAATGTTTTGGACTTTCCCATGCCAAGGCTTCCCCCTTGGACTTCCACACCAAGCTCCATGCTTGGATTTTCCATGCCAACCCCATGTTGGACTTTCCCATGACAATCCCATGTCATGAGTTTTGTCTATCATCAAAATATCATTAGGGCACTGCTCGAGTCAAACTCGAGTCAACCTGGGACGATTGCACCAACAATCTCCCAACACCTTCTTAGTTCCCCTAAATCTTTTATACAAGGGCTTTCACCCCTTGCATCAATTATGCACAGTAGAGAGAAGACCAAAACCCAATCTTCATCAAATCAAACCAACACCAATTGCGAATAACAATCCATAAACAGAATTAACATTCAAACTAGCATGTTCTACGTACACAAGTTACTCCATAATTCTAGAATCGAAGTATCTACTCTATAAATGAAAGAGAAGAAACACAAGATATAATTGAATTCACCATTACAATGCAGAAGATGTATAGAAAAAAAAATTATAGTGCTCTTTGGTTCTTCTCTCTGGCGTTGGAGCGCATGTTTACGATCCTCTCGTCATCTCATTCCTCCCCGTTGCGAGTTTTCAGTGCTTCCTAGGGCATTGGTGTGCTATCCCAGCTGTCGTGCCTCCCCCCTAGGATTTGGGCATGACTTTTCTTATATAGACTTGAAGTTGGCGCTGTCCAAATCCACGAAAGAACCCTAGTCGACCGAAATAAACCAGCACTACATGACCGTGTGGATCTACACGACTAGGCTATGTGTAGTGCTGGGCTGGCGGGACACGACCGTGTGAATCCACATGGCCGACCCGTGTCTCCTTCCATTTCTCCTGTCGAATGTCCTTTTGCTCTAAAAGTGTACCATTTTTCCTGTAAAATGTTGTTCTGGACACAAAAACACAAAAAGTAGATCTCCAAACCAGAAAATAGGGAATGCATGCAAAACAAAGTGAAATATGTATGAAACAAATATGAAATGTAACGAGATGTGAGCAAAAACTACTCTTAAAATCCTATATATTTTGCTCACATCAGAAGTCCATAGTGGAGTATGTTGTGGACAAAAAGAAAATTGCTAATATCACCTCTGATCTATTGCAACTTAACGACGAGTTGACCCAATATAGAACAAGTGAGGAAGAATGATGGGTGTCCCGGAAGAATGATGGGTTTCTTAAATCACCTGAGTTCCATGAACTCGTAGGCGCCTGTAAGTTCGTGACCGTTCCACGAACTGCACAGAGGCAGTTCGTGGAACCGCCTCGAGCACGCACGGCTTGAAGTCGTGCGTGCGTCTCCTTCCCTTAAAAGGGAAGGAGTGCGTCCAAGGCGGGGGTTCGGCAGTGGATGCTCGGCGAAGAGGGTGAGAGGCGAAGAAGCATTCGGCAGATTTGGTTGGTGATACTTGAGGTATTTTCCACCGTGAATTTTCCTCCGACACAAGCTAAAATCACAAGAACAGGTATATTTTTCCACATTGGTATCAGAGCATAGAATTTACCTGTTCAATTTTTTTTTCGCTGCAACCGGAAAATTCTATTCGGGAAGAACAGAGAACAGAATTTCTCTGTTCGATGGCGCGGTCGCGGTCGCGGTCGCCGACATCCAGTCGCTCGGAAGCGACGCGGAGCCGACGCCCTTCCGACGGCCTCGGAAGCGGCGCGATGTACCGACGCCGGCCGATGCACGATCCGACCGTAGCGCGAGGCGATGGCGACGACGCCGCCGCTGGCGCAGCGCGACGCTTATCGCCGCGATTGGCGACGTCCTCTGAGGTGGTCGCCCGCGGGCGATGAAGGCGACGGCGCCGAGGGCGACGGATTTGGCGCGGGGCGACGACGACGGCAATGCGCCGACGCGCAGCGCGCAGATGGAATTAGGGCACAGGAAAAGTTTCCTATTAATTAATTTTTTTTATTAATCTGTTTCGTACAGATTAATTTTTTTTAATCTGTTTCGTACTGATATGGGTTGAAACAAAAAAACAAAAAAAAAGGTTTTTTTATTAATCTGTTTTGTACAGATTATTTAGTTGGGCTTCAATTGGGCCGAATTAATTAGGCCGAATTAAATGGGCTTTGAATTTTAGTTTGGTTTAATTGGGCCGAATCAATTGGGCTTTAGATTTAGTTTGGTTTAATTGGGCCGAATTAATTGGGCTTTAGATTTAGTTTGGTTTAATTGGGCCAAATTAAATGGGCTTTGAATCAAATTTTAATTGGACATGGGTTCAATTAATTTGATTCCCACAAAAGGCTAAGTGTCCAATTAAATTTACACAAGAATTGTGTAAAGTTGACTTTGGTTGACTAATCTCATAACTATGGTTAGATGGATTGTTTTGGAACAATTGGAATTTGACGTGGATAACTTAAGGATAGAACTAGTTTATGACTGTCTATGAGTCAAAATTGATTGATCAATGGGTCAATTAATTATAGCCTAAAATTCAAGAAGTTTAGTTCTTCTTGATATATGTGTATTTGTTCTGTGCCTTGATTAATTGGAATATACCGGTATTTGTACTGGTTTTGTCGGTTATGTACTGACATGATTTATTTCAATTTTACAGATGGCGCAGATGTATACCACTATGACCCGGCGCGATGTGTTACGCAATCGGTATAGGGAGGCTATCAAAGATTTGGACTATGACCCTTACCATGGAGTCTTTGGACATATTGGGAAGCTGGACAGACTGTTCTGGAAGCTCGAGATGCAGGAGTTTCCAGTATTAGACAACTACAGGATTTGGGCGTTGATTCGTTCATTGCCCGATAATCTTGCTGATGCGGCACGATAATTTTGGGGGTTACATGAAGGACGTATTTCATATACCCAGTTGTGCACATAGCTGATTAACTATGCTGACTGTGAAGAGGATCCTGAAGAAGACCCTATGGAGGATTTTGGTTCTCGAATAGTGAAGTCTTTAAAGGATTCTGTATCAGGGCAGCATGTGTTGTCTGTGAGTGTCCCAGCAGAGAGTACTGTAGTTGAGTCTAGACGGAGGGGACATGTCATGATTACTGCTGCGCTAGGGCTTGTCCTAGTGGGAGCAGTAATCGCTTATCTAGTCTATTAGGAGTTATTTTTTAGTTTATGAGTAGGAAGAATGTGATCTGTTACATTCTTAGTAGAGTTTGTTATTTGTTGACACAGAATAGCATGTTTATTTTAATGATGTGTTCATTTAAAATGATTAGTTCATTTAATGCTGTTGACTCTACATGATGCATGATTTCGGAATACGCCTTTGATTAGTTCAAATGAGTATATAATGATATGTTCATTTAATATGTAATATCATGCTGTAATAATGATTAATATCATTAAGTGAGATGTATGTAATAAAATATATTAATATAAGTCTGATTGGCACATACAAATGATGAGTGATAACGCAGTTGTCACTTGATTTTGTAAACCAGATCAGATTTATCTTGAGTTTATTTTTGAGATTACATACATAAAAGCATACACTGAGTAACTAAATAATGTGTTTATTTATGTTAGGTTATGACAACTAAGAATATCATAGCTGAACTGAACAAAGGTGAAAAACTAAATGGGGATAACTATAAAATATGTCACCTCAAGATTCAGTATGTTCTTGAGGAACAGGAAGTCCTAGAGGCTGTTAATCAGGTTATGATGGAACCTGTTGAGAGTAATACAGCACAGTACAGACGTGACCTTGATACCTATAGGGTATGGAAAAGGAAAGATTACACTGCTAAGGGCATATTGATAAGTTCAATGGTGGATGACCTAGTGTTAGAGTATGAGCCATATCCTTCAGCTCATGTAGTCTGGGTAGCCCTTAGAGAGAGATACAGTGGAATAAGTCTCAGTAAGCTTCGGCAGCTGACGATTAGGTTCGACAGCTATAAGAAGCGCCCGAATGCAACGATGGTTCAATATCTCAGGGAGATGTCTAACATGATTCGGGAGTTGAAAACTGCCAGTTATGAGTTAACCGATGAACAACAGGTTCAGGCGGTTATTTGTTCTCTTCCCGATTCTTGGTAGACCATGAAGCAGACCTTAACTCACAGTGAGAGTATTAAGACTTTCGCTGATGTCTCACGACATGTTGAGCTGGAGGCTGAGAGAGTAGAATCCGCGAGGATTTCTGGCCAAGCCTATTTGGCTGCAGACTCTGCTGGATCATCTGGATCCAAGAGGAAATGGTACAAGAAGGGAAAGGGAAAGAATAAAAACGCTATATCACTGCTGGGAAGGATCAAATCAAGAAGAAGAAGTTGCTGGGAAGAAACACAAAAGCAAGTTATCTTGCTTTAATTATGGCAAGAAGGCCACTTTGCTCGGGAGTGTCTTGAGCGAAGAAGGTAACTTCTAAATATACATCTTCTGACATTTTGTTGCTAATCTTGTGTTGATGGTGATTCTTATCCTTTGTGGATTATAGATTCGAGCAACCAACCATGTAGCTCGAGGCGGGTTACATATGTAGATCTCAGGGTACTGCGGCAACAAATGGATCTATGTAGGAAACAATGCAAGAGTCGAAGTCAAGGCACTTGCAAACTTAACCGTGGTGGAAGTACTTTGTTTACGCATGATGTCTTGTATGCTCAGATTGAAGGAATCTTGTATACATTACTAGTCTTCTTGATTTGGGGTACTCTATAAATTTTTGATCGTTGTGTAGAACTTAAGATTGACTCGTGTCGTCGGATATGGTTATTTATCTAATGATTTTATGGTACTAGATGTGGTGCCTGATGTGAATTGTGCGATTCATAGTTGTTTTTCAAACATTGCTCTTACTAGTAATGCGGATATATCTGATGAGGTTTGGCATGCTAGATTGGGACATATAGGACAAGATCGCATGAATCGATTAGCTAGAGAGGGTTTATTGGGCTCTCGTGCTAAGATTAGCTTGTCTATATGTGAGCATTGTCTTATTGGAAAAGCAACTAGGAAACCATTTGGAAAGGCTATAAGAGCAGACTTGCCATTGCAATTGATTCATTCGGATATTTGTGGTCCGATGAGTGTGAAGGCTAGGCATGGAGCTTCCTATTTCATTACATTTATTGATGATTTCACTAGGTATGGTCATGTGTATTTGATTTCTCAAAAATCTGAAGCATTAGATTGCTTCATTCGTTATATGAACGAAGTTGAGAATCCAACAGAACGTAAGGCTAAGGCCTTACGAACTGACCATGGGGGTGAATATCTGTCTGATTTGTTCAAGATGACATGTAATGATAAGGGGATTATTAGACAGCTAACGATCCCAGGAACTCCACAACAAAATGGGGTTGCTGAAAGAAGAAATAGAACTCTTCTTGAAATGGTTAGGTCTATGATGGCGCAGGCTAATTTGCCGGTCTCCTATTGGAGAGATGCATTATTAGCTGCGGCATATATACTTAACAAAGTGCCTTCAAAGTCAGTTTCATCGACCCCATATGAACGTTGGACGGGCAAAAAACTAGATTTGAGCAATCTGAGACCACAGGGGTCTGATAGTTCTCACAAATATGGAAAACTCGGACCTAGAGGTAAGAAATGTATCTTTATAAGATATTCTGAGACCTCAAAAGGTTATGTTTTTATAGGTGAGCAACTAGATGGAACAATCTCTGAGATTGAGTCGAGAGATGCCATTTTTCTAGAAACTGAGTTCCCAACAAAGGGTGAAGTTGATAAGACAGTTCCTCTTTTTGAGGAGGATGAGTCGTTATCAACATCAAGGAAATCGGATGTCGATTAGGGATACGAACCTACACAGTCGTAGACCCAGGTGGGAGTACGCGTTGCGATCACGGGAGTGAAACACCGGCTTCTCATGCAATGACTTACGGAAAAGTGTTCGTAAGATCATACCTAAAAGGAGGTTTGATATTGAGAACGAGGCAATGATGACACTCCCAGTTGATGAAGATGAACCTCAATCAGTTGAGGATGCGTTGGAATGTAGGGTTAGAGATAAGTGGAAAAGTGCAATGGAAGAAGAGATGGAGTCAATGATTCGGAATCAAGTTTGGGAGTTAGTCGATCTTCCTCTGGCAGAAGGGCAATAAGTGGATTCTAAAAATAAAGAGGAAGTCTGATGGATCGATTAACCGATACAAGGCTCGTTTGGTTGCAAAAGGATTTACCCAAAGAGAGGGTATTGACTTTGAAGAGACATTTTCTCCCGTAGTGAAGTTTGTGTCAATCCGAGTTATTTTGGCCTTTGTGGCGCATTATGACTTGGAATTACATCAGATGGATGTCCAAACTGCTTTCCTTAACGGTGAGCTTGACGAGGAAATATATATGGTTCAGCCAGAAGGTTTCGTTGCTTTAGGCCAAGAGGATAAAGTATGTAGATTGAAGAAATCTATATATGGGCTGAAGCAAGCATCAAGACAATGGAACATAAGATTTAACAAAGTGGTTTTATCTTATGGTTTCGAAATGATCAATGAGGATCATTGCGTTTTCCTAAAGAAGGAAAAAGGAAAGTATGTCATTTTATCATTATATGTTGATGATATGCTGATAGCAGGAAATGACATAGGTTTTGTAGTGGAAGTCAAAAAGTGGTTGTCTTCTCAATTTGACACAATAGATATGAGAGAAGCTGAATATATCTTGGGGGTTAAGATCATCCGGGATCGATCAAAGAGACTTTTGGGTTTGTCACAAGAGTCTTATATTACTAAGATGTTACAACATTTCAACATGTCTGACTGCAACAGTGAACAAACACCTATTGCGAGAGGTACTGTTTTGAGCAAAAGTATGAGTCCCAAAACTCCAGCTGAAATAGCCGACATGAATAAAAAACCATATGCAAGTGCCATAGGTAGTTTAATGTATACTATGTTGTGTACTCGTCCCGATATCAGCTATGCAGTGGGCTTAGTCAGCCGGTTCCAGTCAAACCCAGGATCGAGACACTGGAAAGCAGTTAAAAGGATATTCAGATATCTGAAAGCGATGACAGATTATTGTCTCTTTTATCAAGGGTCAGATATGAGCCTAAAGGGCTATTCAGATGTAGATTGGGCTGGGGACCTGGATGATAGAAAATCAACATCAGGCTATGCGTTCTTGTTGAATGGTGGCGCCATCTCACAGGCAAGAAAGCAGCGAACTGTGTGGCCTTATCTACAATGGAATTGAATATGGCATGTTGGTTCCTAAAGCATTTGAAGATTGCTGAGAACAGTGGGAGTCCAGTGACTGTCTATTGTGACAGTCAAGCTGCGATAGCTTTTTCCAAGGATCCCAAATATCACAGCAAGGGCAAGCATATTGCTATAAAATACAACTTTATCAGGGATATTGTTGCTAAAAAGAAGGTGATTCTTGAGTATATCCCTACACAAGCTATGCTTGCAGATCCTTTTACTAAGCCAATGACTAGAGAGTCATTTAATGAGCATGTAAAGTCTATGGGACTTCGTAGAATGTAACAGTCTTGTAATGACAATTGAATATTATGATTTGATTGTTTGAAATGCTAGCCATAATCTATTCAGTGTATATTATGTTACATTCTAGTGATAAGATCTCGATAAGCATGTTGGCAGGTAGTGATTGGTCCTCTCACATGGACAATCATCTCTATTTGTTGCGTATGAATAGAGGTAAGACCGATGCTTATAGGTCAACCTATGTGGTTGTTAGCTTTGGAAGCTGTAAAATTTGTTACATTCCTATAAGTTAGGGTCGTCTTGATATTTGTATTAAGATAAGATCATTTTGTGGTAAATGATCGAAGTAAATGAACCCACCATTTACTGTGCCTGTTTTTGAGCCATATTAGAATTCATATGTTGAGTTCTGGATTCATGTGTTGAATTCTGGATTATACATTGGGAATGTCTAGATCGAAATCTGTACGATGTTAATTTGAGGGAAACATGCGCTCTTTATTGGTAAAGAGGACGACATCGTAGCATGTGAATCATACCGCATGTGCTAAGACGACACTAAGGGTAGTAGGAGAATGGATCCCTGCTTCTCTACTATGTGAGCCCTTTGAGATTATATGTTGATCTCAATATTTGCCCTTTGTGACTATTTAGGTGTCTACTTGAAGTTTTGATCAGGGTCTGCTACTTTAGCATGTAAACCTATTGACTATGGATGATTCGGTCTATGGACCATGTCTAGGAAAGCGATTGATTAAAATGAATAGATTCACACTAAAAAGAAAGATTAAATAAGTTTACATCTAATGGGTATTATTCACTAGTCGACTCTTTTCTGTTGTGTACAGAAATGTTTGTGAATATTTGAAATATGAGACATGCTCTTGATTTGATGGTCAATATAAGGGATTAGAGATGTTCATATTGATGTAAATAAGATTATTTAATCTGGGTAAAAAGCAAGACATGAATGTTTCTGGTAAACAGTTATGTACCACCAGAAATATGATTTTGTATCATCTGGAAAATGACTGTGTGTCACCTGGGAAATGGCTGTGTGCCATAAGATAAATGGTTTTGTACCATCTGGAGATGACTCTGTGTCATCGGGAGAATGATTATATATCATATGAAGAGTGGCTAATTTAGGCGTAACAACTTCTCTTAGCATGTATCACTCTATGAGCAGCTATGTAAGGTGTAACAACTTTCTTAGCATTTGAACGCTCAATGTGCTTCGTCATCGAACCATTTTCTGATTTGATGTTTCATTTAGTCTTTGTGACTATTAATCTCTGTTCTATTAGTCTTTTGGGACAATAGATGTTGCTTCGATTTAGTCTATGTGACTAAACACCTCTTATAAAATGGTCTGTGTGATCATTTTTGTCTGTGTGACATACCTTGGACGAGTGAGAGATGTAAGTTCGTGGCAGTTCCACGAACCCGCGATTCGTGGCACAGGAACCGCCGAGCACGACTTTACTAAGCCGCGTCGTCGTCTCCTTCCCTTAAAAGGAGTGCGTCCAAGGCGGGGGTTCGGCAATGGCTGCTCGGCGAAGAAGGTGAGAGGCGAAGAAGCATTCGGCAGATTTGGTTGGTGATACTTGAGGTATTTTTCACCGTGAATTTTCCTCCGACACAAACCAAAATCACAAGAACAAGTATATTTTTCCACAGCACCCACATTGATTTTTTATTTGACTCAGGCTTTGCAGGAGGTGCCAAACAATTCAAGCAGGTCGGATATCCCCGGAGGGTGCTCCTATAAATTTTCTAAATCTTAGCGCCGCTTTAGTCGAGATCTCCGACTCTCAATTCATAGACTGAATATTTTATGTTGTATAATCGATGATGAGTCTCAATTCCGACATACAAACTTGTGAAAACTATAGGGGTATTAAACTAATGAGTCATACCATGAAACTTTGGGAAAAAATAATAGAAAAAAGATTAAGGAAGGAGACCATGGTTCTCGAAAATCAATTTGGATTCATGCCAGGAAGGTCGACAATAGAAGCTATACATCTTCTCAGACAACTAATTGAAAAGTATAGAGAGCAAAAGCAGGATCTACACATGGTATTCATTGATTTAGAAAAAGCTTATGATAGAGTTCCAAGAGAAATAATATGGAGAATTTTAGAAAAAAGAGGTGTTAGTGTAACATATATTGAACTAATTAAGGATATGTATAAGGAAGTAACGACCAGAGTGAAGACTTCAGGTGGATTAACTGAAGCATTTTCAATAAAGATAGGGTTACATCAAGGATCAGCTTTAAGTCCCTATCTTTTTACACTAATCATGGACGAACTCACTGGACACATTCAAGACACATTACCGTGGTGCATGTTGTTTGCAGATGATATTGTTTTAGTAGATGAGACACGTGAAGGAGTAAATGTTAAACTAGAATCTTGGCGGGAAACACTAGAAGTGAAAGGTTTTAAGCTTAGTAGAGGAAAGACAGAATATATGGAATTTAAATTTAGCGATATTAGACGTAATGAGACAAGTGTTAAGATAGGAGATGATGAGTTGTCTGGAATTGAGAGCTTTAAATATTTAGGATCACTTTTATAAGGCGATTGAAAGATTGAGAGAGATGTCTTACATACAATACAAAATAGTATGGTTGCAAGGGAGGAAAGCGTCGAATATTTTATGCGATCGTAAAGTGCCTCTAAAACTTAAAGGGAAGTTCTACAAAACGGCGATTAGACCTGCTATGTTATATGGAGCTGAATGTTGGGCTACGACTCGAGCATATGAGCAAAAGATGAGAGTTGCAGAGATGAGGATGTTAAGGTGGATGTGCGGACATTCGAGGATGGACAGAATAAGAAATGAGAGCATTAGAGAAAAAGTTGGTGTTGCATCTATTGAAGGAAAGCTCCGAGAGACACGTTTAAGGTGGTATGGACATGTACTTAGACGGCCAATAAATGCTCCAGTTAGGCGATGTGAAACGATACCAAATATACACATCAAACGAGGAAGAGGAAGACCAAAAAAAGACTTGGTTAGCAACAATAAAACAAGATAAAATTTATTTAAATATAGATGATGATATAGTAGGGGATAGAGTCCAATGGCGTAGAAAGATCCATATAGCCGACCCCACCTAGTGGGATAAGGCTTTGTTGTTGTTGTTGTTGTTATAATCGATGATGACATAACCGGAGAAAATGATCTTTAATACCTTATGTTGGGCCTTTGATTTTTGTTAAAAGTTTGATTGATTTGTCCTTATTATCACATCTTTAATCATTTAAATAGGGTATTTAGAAAATAGTCCTAATTAAATTCAATACAATTGTTTCTTATTCACTCACCTTCTTTTCCTTAGATCTGACAGCCACTTTACATGCTTTAAACGAAACAATCCCGCGGCTTCCTTGTTTTTTCTTGCATTCCTTTATTTATCCCTCCATACTGCTACCCTCTCTTTTACCTATCTCTCGCCTCCCCTATGCTTCCTCGCGTGTTGCTTCCTCGACCTCTCGTCTTCCCTTATCTCTTGCACAAGTAAGTTCAATGGCTTCTTCCTCCCCCATCACATGGTTTAAACAAGTTCCATCGACACTAATGGATGCCGAAAAGAGTTCACATTGTTGCACCTTATGGCATCCTGTTTCCAAAACCCTTGCAGCAGCCACACTGTCATCCTCCAGGATATGCCTCCTTCCTATAATAACTCCAGAGTGAGCTGTGTTTTCTAATCCCTTCCTTTGTATTTGATATAACCACTCTCTTCTAGATTCCCCTTAGTCAGTTTACTCCCAATGCGTTCAGACTCCTGTACTGTGCAACCATAGATTTTCGGCACCTTGGGATTTCCGTCACTTCCCTTCACTTCCATTATTTCTTCTTCCTCAAACATTCGGAAAATGGAATGTTTTATTTTAGCACTCACCTTCCTATTAGATTCTTAGGGTCGTGCCTTGATCCCCTGTAAGACTCAATATTTTTTTACCATTCACCCACTTCATTCTCTTTTCCTTTTTTTTTGAGAAATGGTAAAAGTGTGTATAGATATATATAACTATATACAATCTATATGTCTACAAAACGGTTGATATGAGTCTGGATCTTGAGGAGAATCCTCTCAATCGATGGCTCACAATCCTCAAAACGATACCTATTTCGAGCTTGCCATACCAAAAACACTATACATGATATCGCTAAATCTCTCCTCCTCCTCACCCATCCTTTTCCACGCATCTCTTTGCCAAAGGCATGGAAGAGTCGCCCAACAGTGAAGATTTGTGGGCGAATTTGGAGCCATTCCCGCACTAGGTCCCAGAGGCGTCTCACCCAAATGTAGCGAAAGAATAGGTGGCTGTTGGACTCCAGCACCACCTTGCAGAGACAGCAGATCTTTTCCTCCTTATATGGGACCGAGTCCGCTGTCCGAAGTTTGCCTCTAGCCATGAGCCAAAACGTAAATCGATGCTTTAGCAGAATATCCGGTCTCCATACAGCTGCTGCCCACCGCACCATTTTTGCGCGTGGCATGAAGAAGCGATAGGCTGCAGCTGCTCCCATCCTCTTAGCCTGCTGCATCTGCCAAGAACTGATCATAGAGGTTGCAGAAGCTATTCCACCGGTTTGATGCACAACCTGGTCTCTAATGTGGGCAATCCGCTTAAGCATTGGTGAATCACCCGGCTTGGGCGCCCAATGCCAAATGTCTTGATGTTGCAGATACTTATGATGAATCCAACGTACCCACAGCGAAACCGTCTTTGCGTGAATATTCCATAAGGTTCGACATAGCAAAGCAGAATTCCATGCCTTTAAGTCCCTAAGCCCATAGCCTCCTTCCTCCTTGGCTAAGCAAAGTGAACTCCAAGAAGCTACCGGGTGTTTTGTGGTCCAAACGAAAGCTCTACAAATGCTATATAACTTGTCTATCACCCCGCATGGAATCAGTAGAATAGAAAGCCAATAACACTCAATGCCCTGTAGTACTGATCTCACAAGCTCCAATCGCCCAACATATGATAGCGTACGCTTGGGCCATGTGCCTATCCGTCTACCGACTTCCTCCAGGAGGGGGGTATAATCCGCAATCCGTAGCTTCTCAGCAGCTAATGGAATGCCCAGATACCAGAAAGGAAAGGAACCCTGCTAGAAACCCGTGATCTGCATCAGCTCCCCCTAGTCCTCTGATCAACTCCTGCAATATACATGCTAGACTTCAATGGGTTGGCCCGTAACCCAGCCATGTCCCCAACGTCCCGCAGACAGTCCGAGATGATCCTAAGCGAGGAAGCATCCGCCCTGGCAAACATGAGAAGATCATCCGCATATGCTAGGTGCGTCAGCTAGACCGACTCACACATAGGGTGGAAGTGAAATGCATACTGCTGCGTCGCTACCCTCATAGATCTCGAGAAAGCCTCCAAGCATAATCCAAAAAGCAGTGGGGAAAGAGGATCCCCTTGCCGTAGACCACACTGCCCCCTGAAGAAACCATACATGCCCCCATTGATGGCGACTGAGTAGGTGACCGTCGAGATGCACTCCTCAATCCACGCACAGAACTGTCAGGGAAAACCATAACCGACGAGTACTGCACTAAGGAATCTCTAGTCCACCGTATCAAATGCTTTCCAGAGGTCAACCTTTATCATGCAACGGGGAGAAACCCTTTTCCTTGCATATTTCCTCAATAGCTCCTGAGCCAAGTTGATGTTGTCACCAATGTTCCGGCCTGGAATGAACGCCGCTTGTGCCGGGTCTAGTAGCTTGCCCATGACCATTGTTAACCTCTCGACAAGTATTTTGGCAATGACTTTGTAGAACACCGTGCAACAGGATATCGGGCTATAGTCCGTGACTTCTGGAGCATGATCCATCTTCGGTATCAACACAATAAACGTATGGTTCCATTCCTTGAGCAGTTTACCGGTTTTGAAGAACTCCTGAACCGCTGCCACAAAATCTGCTTGCACTGTATCCCACGCTGTCCTATAGAACGTTGCATTGAATCCATCAGGTCCCGACGATTTCTCCTTTCCAATGCTGAACAGGGCATCCTGGATATCTTTGGCACTGATCAGTTGGACTAATTCTGCTGCTTGTGCAGTGTCCAGTTGCGCACCAGGAAGTTCTGCTCCGTCTAGTGCACGACATTGCTCAGCTTCACCCAGCAGTCCCTGGTAGTAGTGAAGGAATTCTGTAGCGACATCATCCATCCCCGAGGTTTGTTCTCCTGATCTTGTTGCTATGGTAACAATTGCATTGCGCTTGTTGTTCCGCTTTACTAGGTCATGGAAAAACTTTGTTAGCCGATCGCTTCCTTTGATATATGCCGCCTTTACCCGCTGTTGATAGAACATTTTCTCAGCCTCTGCAAGTAGCGTGGTTCGATGACGGAGCTCTGCATAGTCACTGTCCTCCCTGTGCGTAGCAACTGCGTCCTCTACAGAACCCAGTATATGTTGCTGTGCATCCTCCAATTCTTCGTTCGCCCTTCTTGCTTTCTCTGTGATATGCTGAAAGTGCTGCCGATCTAACGCCCGGAGTTGTCCTTTGAGTCTGGACAGCTTAGCTTTCAAGATGAACTGCACATATCCCTCAATCGGCTCACTCCATACCGCATCAACCGTGGCCTGGAAATCGCTGTGCAGGGTCCACATGTTATAGAACTTGAACGACTTTTTTCCCCCGCGTTCCCTAGACATGGTAGTGAGAATAGCACAAGAATGGTCCGACAAACACCTCGGCGGCGTGAACTCCGCAAAACTTTCATAATTCTGCATAAGCCATTGTGAATTCACCATCACTCGATCAAGTTTGCTAGAGACGATACCGTTTGTCCATGTATGTTTGCATCCAACCGAATGTAAGTCCACCAGACCCGTCACTTGCATTAACTGCCCAAGGTCATTCATCTCGTAGTTCGTCACCGACTGGCCTCTCGCTCGATCCCCGATGGTTAACACCGAGTTGAGATCACCCATGACCACCCAAGGCTCCTCAATGTTAGGGCAATCTCTTGCCGTGATATGATTTTGATGTGTGTGGCAAAGGGTTTAAGTTAGGTTGTTATTATGATTTGATATGTGCGTTGGAGTCTTGCAGGACTTAGTAATTCACACATGGAGCCTTGGTGGGTTCACCACTCAGAACCTCGTGCTTGAGTCGGAGAAGGAGCATTGTAGAGCCGTGCGCTTGATGCTGCCGAGGGACCGCCGGACGAGAAGACTTGAAGCGAAGCCAAGGAAGCAGACTTCGGAGGCAAGAGACGCGAAGGAGCATTGCAGAGTCGTGCGCCTGATGCTGCCGAGGGACGTGGCCGCGAACGAAGAGAGCTTCGGCGAGGGACTTCGAGTGAGATGAGAGAATGAGTGAATTGTAAGTAGCTCATTAGGTGAACTTGGCCGAATGGCTAAGTGTCGGATGAGTTTTCCCGACATCAGTCGACTGCCATGAAATGATAGTCAACTGCTCTGAGTCGAATGGGTTCGACTGGTATCCGACTGATGGATTTATGCCCAGCGATCATTGCCATGGAATGACGATCATTGCCGGAGGATGTCGCGAACCTGAGCAGGCACGTAGCGTAGGCGATCGACTATGGAGTAGTGATCGGTCGTGATGAGGTCTATCAGTCGACTGCCAAGTGTTCCATTGGACTACAACAGTCGGGATCCGACGTGTTCGGAGGCCGTTGTAGTGGCGACAGTCGACTGCCAAGGGCAGCAGTCGGCTGGTGGTGGCCAACGGGAAGAAATCATCCCTCTCTATAAAAAGAGAGGGTGTGGGCTTTTGGAGGCTAATGCTTATGCTCTAAGTGACCATCCAAGTGCTCTACAAGATTCAAACTCCTTCTCTTAGCTTTCTTTCACATCTATTGTAAAAGAAGGAGTGTTCTTGAGTTGTAAGGGTTACCTCTACCTAGCTTAGTGCAAAGGTGAGACCGATAGTGATTTGGTTGCGGAGTGATTCACCGAGGACGAATCGGGGACCGTGGATTAGCGGCGTAGCCGTGAACCACGTTATATTTCAGTGTTAGCATTGTTTGTATTCTTCATTGTTTATTTGCTTGTCTTTATTAGTATTTCGCTTGTGCTAACAATTGTGTAGACGAGCAAATTCCACCATCCAACGATAAAGGGCTATTAACCCCCCTCTAGCCGGCCGATCGATCCCCTACAAGTGGTATCAGAGCCAAGGAAAGCTTGTCGAGGACTAACCGCCACAACAAGAACATTCAAGGATGACCGGCTCAAACATTCACCCACCAAAATTTGAAGGCGAATTCTCTTGGTGGAAAAAGAGAATGAAGGTATTCTTTGAAACCGACTTTGAAATTTTATTGATAATGGAAAACGGTTTCGAGATGCCTAGGAATGAAGAAGGGGAACTATTAAAGAAATCAAGGTGGAGCAAGAGGCAAAGAGAGGAATATTTGGCGAATTCAAAAGCCAAGCACCACCTCTACAATGTACTCCCCCAACAAGAGGTGAATAGGATAGGGGAATGCTCTAGTGCGAAGGAGATGTGGGAGAAGCTAGTAGAGCTTCATGAAGGCACCTCGGAAGCCAAACTTGCAAGGAGAGACCTCCTCTGCTCCCAACTATCCAACATAAAATTAGAAAAGGGAGAAAAGGTAATATCATTGCATTCTAGGTTTAAGGAAATTTTGATTGGACTAACAAGTGTAGGAGAAAAACTTTCAAATCGGGATATGCTTATGAAAGCAATCGACGTTTTTCCTCGGTCATCGAAAATGGAGTTCAATGGTGGACTCCTTCTACATGTCCAAGAATCTAGAAGTGAGCACCTTGAAGGAGTTTTCTCAACAATGGAGCTCCACGAAACGAGGCTTGAAGGAATACAAGAAGAGCCAAAGTTTCAACCTTCAAGAGGAGTAGCCTTGATGGCACACAAGGGGAAGAAGAAGATAGAGATCCCCTCCTCCTCCGATGAAGCATCTTCCTCCTCCTCCATGGATAGCACGGAAGAAGCTTATATGGTAAGGAGGGTAAGGCGTGCTTTAAAAGGTTTTCAATTTAATAAATCTAATGATAGGAGGAGAAGACCAAGGGGAAAGGTCATTTGTTACAATTGCCAAGGAGAGGGACACATAAGGGACAATTGTCCCCTCTTGAACAAAAGCAAGGAGGAGAAGAGAAAGAAGGAAGAAAAGAAGAAGAAGGGGAGCAAGAAGAAAAAGGAAGAAGAAAAGAAGGCCAAAGAAAAAGGGAAGGCCAAGGCATTCAAAGAAAGGACATGGGATGACCCCTCCTCATCATCTTCATCATCATCGAAAGAGGAGAATGCCTTTGTCACCAACTTAGCATTGATGGCCTTTGACGACTTAGATTGCTCCTCCTCCGAAAATGAAGAAGTAAGCTCAAGTGAGGAAAGCTCTAGTGAAGTGGGAGCTTCATCATCCTCCTCATCTGAAGAAGAGGACATGGAAACTATGGTAACTACCCTTTCACCTAGTAAAATAGTTTCTATGATTTCTAATCTTACTAAGGATTTATTTAGAGCAAAGAAAAAGAATAAATGCATGCTTGAGCAAATTAAGGAATTAGAACAAAAATTAGAAAAAGCATGTTTTAATGATGATAATGATGATGCATGCTCACATGATAACTATATGCCTTTGGATGTTAATGATGCATGCATAGAAGAAAATAGGGCTCTAAGGGAAAAGGTAGACTATTTGACCAAAGCCCTAGAAAAATTTACTATAGGCTCCAATACCCTTAACATGATAATTGGGAGCCAAAGGGCAAGCTTCAACAAGAAAGGCCTAGGATATAAAGAAAAGAAAAATGAAAAAGCCTATAAATGTTTAATAGCTAGGGGTTAAGATAAAAAGAAGGTAATTGCTAGGAAATGGATCCCTAAGGAATTTTTAGTGAACCCCATATGCAAGAATTTATATTGGGTTCCAAAATTCATCCTAAAGGGTTAGGAAAACCCTAGGATAGTCAACCATATGGAATTCACCTATATCATATTGTTGGTTGACTTAGGATGGCGGGATAATATTTTTGAAATAGTGTTAGGTGATGATAATGCACCTAAAAATAGATAATTCATGTTTTAGGTAATATTTGCTTTATTATCATGATATAATACCTAATGCATGATAACAATTTGATGAATACATTTATTTCATGATCATAATGTGAAATTAATTCATATACATCTTTATGATCATGTGGAATGATAGGATGATACTTAACCTTGATAGAATTGCATGAAAATAATGGTTAAGTATATACAAATGCCTTTAGGATACATCTCACACTCACTATAGGCTACTTTGATTGAAAACTTAGCATGAGTGAGATGTTAGGATGATACAAATGTCCACTAGTGCCTATGGCATTTAGATGGTTATTTAAGGTATCAAAATAGCAATAATAGACTAATCATGGGGAAGACTTATGTTTAATTCATAGACATATTGCCCAAAGATCATGGTTGGATATTTCATATGTTTTCAAAACAATTTCTTACTTTAAAATTTGTGTATTCATGTTTTGAAACAATTCAAAGCAAGACTAGGTGTTAAAATGAATACTAACATGATCAAAAACTTAGTGGTTTTTAAAGCTTTTGGATTTTTGACAAATACTTGAAAATATAATGATTTTTCATGGAAAACTATTTTTCATTGATAGATATACTTAAAAGAAATGTGTTCCCCAAATCTCACTATTTTTTGAATTTTCTGGAATTTATAATGCATTTCTGAAATTCGTCCAGAAAATCAGAATTTCGGAATTCATTGTGCCAGTTGACTGCCATACTGATAGCAGTCGACTGCTCACCTGAAAAATAGCCCAACAATTTCTGATACACGGTTTTAAGGCATGTTTTTGGTTATGTTTTTCTCTAGACTTGATGCCATGATATATAAATTTGTTTTTAATCTTTTTGATGGTGTTAAAGGGGGAGAAAACTATATGTTTAAGTAAGGGAGAACATATTTAGGGGGAGTTTCATGTATTAAGGGGGAGAGTTACTAATCATGTTTATTTACATGCTTTCCTTCCTTAATGTTTTATCAAATATTTTTACCTAACTTAAACGGATTGCCACACATCAAAAAGGGGGAGATTGTTAGGGCAATCTCTTGCCGTGATATGGTTTTGATGTGTGTGACAAAGGGTTTAAGTTAGGTTATTATTATGATTTGATATGTGCGTTGGAGTCTTGCAGGACTTAGTAATTCACACATGGAGCCTTGGCGGGTTCACCACTCAGAACCTCGTGCTTGAGTCGGAGAAGGAGCATTGTAGAGTCGTGCGCTTGATGCTGCCGAGGGACCGCCGGATGAGAAGACTTGAAGTGAAGCCAAGGAAGCAGACTTCGGAGGCAAGAGACGCGAAGGAGCATTGCAGAGCCGCGTGCCTGATGCTGCCGAGGGACGTGGCCGCCAACGAAGAGAGCTTCGACGAGGGACTTTGAGTGAGATGAGAGAATGAGTGAATTGTAAGTAGCTCATTAGGTGAACTTGGCCGAATGACTAAGTGTCGAATGAGTTTTCCCGACATCAGTCGACTGTCATGAAATGACAGTCGACTACTCTGAGTCGAATGGGTTCGACTGGTATTCGACTGATGGGTTTATGCCCGTGATCGGCTATCAGAATAATGATCATCGCGGAGGATGTCGCGACGCAGAATCGCTCTTAGCCGAGGCGATTGACTCAGGCGGCGATTGGTATGAGGTCCATCGATCGCCAAGTGTTCCGTTGGACTACAACGATCGGGATCCGACATGTTCGGAGGCCGTTGTAGTGGCGGCAGTCGACTGCCAAGGGCAGCAGTCGACTGGTGGCGGCCAACGGGAAGAAATCAACCCTCTCTATAAAAAGAGAGGGTGTAGGCTTTTGGAGGCTAATGCTTATGCTCTAAGTGACCATCCAAGTGCTCTACAAGATTCAAACTCCTTCTCTTAGCTTTCTTTCACATCTATTGTAAAAGAAGGAGTGTTCTTGAGTTGTAAGGGTTACCTCCACCTAGCTTAGTGCAAAGGAGAGACCGATAGTGATTTGATTGCGGAGTGATTCACCAAGGACGAATCAGGGACCGTGGATTAGTGGCGTAACCGTGAACCACGTTATATTTTGGTGTTAGCATTGTTTGTATTCTTCATTGTTTATTTGCTTGTCTTTATTAGTATTCCGCTTGCGCTAACAATTGTGTAGACGAGCAAATTCCACCATCCAACGATAAAGGGATATTCACCCTCCTCTAGCCGGCCGATTGATCCCCTACACTTAATACGTTTAGCTAGCTACTAGATTGCAGCCCATAGTGGCCGACGCGAAACCACCGAGTGCAGTCCATACACAATGGTGACCAGGAATCTCCTATGAGTGATGTTGCATGTGGCACGACAGTGTATGAGCTGCTCCTCCGTCGTTAGTATCTCCAAAGTGGCCCACTACTTGTCCCAAATTACCAAAATGCGCCCACAGTTAGAAGTATTGAAATTGTGAGCCATTTGCATACCGTTAAAATACCGTTGCCCAATGCCCGTTAGCTGCTCCGCCGAGATTTTGGTCTCTAGGAGGGCCATCACGCGAATCCGTCTACTCCGAAGGAGGTGCTGAACGCCCCCTTGTTTTAGGGGCTTATGAAAGCCCCTGATGTTCCAGGCTGCAATCTTCATGAGCATCTCGGTCGGGCTGCTCCAACCCATCGATTGCCCACTTTTCGCTGCACCACCGGGATCCATGCCTCTTCAGCCAGCTGCTCCGCCGTTGTGAGCCGCACACCCTGAATGCTACTTCCTCCTTCTTGCCTCTCAACATTGTCAACTGACCCTAATGTCCGGCTCGCCATTGTGCTCTCTTGCTCCAAGTTGCTCGTGGGGTGCTGTGCTCGCACACCACTACTCCGCACACCGTCCGCACATGCATGGCTAGCCTGCACTCCGTCTGCTCGCACATGGCGCGATGAATCTACTCCTGGCTGGCCCAATGGTTCCTACCTCACAGCTGCATGAGCCTGGCACGTTGGTGAATGGCTTTCTTCCCGCGCCTGGCACGGTGCTGGCTGATCGTTCGCACGCACCTACTGTGCAACAGCTAGCGCCACCCCAGATTGTTCAGCCTCCAATTGCCCTCTTGCCTCCATCTCTATATTGGTCCGCTGTCTTGAGCGTGTTCAATACCTCCGCCTCGACCGTGACCTCCCTCCTCGTGGTCGCGTCGCATTGGCGGGCCTCACCCTATGCGATCGAGGTGTGTATTGTTGTTGCGTCTGTCGATGAGTGCGATGAGGTGACCGGTTTACATTTCGCCGTTTGATGACCCAAGCACTTGCATGTGTCACAGAAATCTGGTACCACTTCGTAATACACCCGTAACTCAACTTTAGCGCCCATTGGAAGCTCAACCGGGATCTTCTTAACTCTCGACCCTTGGATATCTACCTCCATAAGGATGCGTGCAAAAGATATGCGCTCCCTAGTCCTAGTCAGTTTGTCCGTATAGAGCGGCTTCCCAATTTCCGATCCAATCCAACTGAGTACTCTATGCGTCCAACAATCCGGAGAGAGCCCATGTATTTGTACCCAAGCCGGCACGTGCCTCCTGTCTTCCGCAAATAGGAAACATTTTGGCATTATCTTTAAGAACAATGGAGTCCCGAAGATGAAATACGGGCCCCCCAAGTAACACCTTTTCTCGATCCTCCTCGTCGTTAAACTTGAATACTATCCACCCGCTAGAGTGAAGGTGAAAATTGCAAGGAACACTCCAACGTTTTATCGCCAACTCCACTCCTTGTCTACCTTGATGTTTACCTATAAAACAGCCCACCAAGCACGATCCCAACACTGTTTCCACCGCATCGATATCGCCGTACCCAATCTGAATTGTCGAGCCCCTGCGTTCGAATTGATCCAGCTTCATTGCCGTAGTTGCATTGCGATTGTCCTGAAACAAGTTCGTCCATGTCCCTGCTTGAGCAGCGCTCTTCACCCTGTGTGCGGAAGCAACTGTTTGGCTGGTTTTCTGTGCACAACTTCCCTGCCCGCCTGCCACCTCATCCTCCTTGTCACTGTCCACGTCAGCAACCTCTTGCACCTCAGCTGCTGGGTTAGCAATCCTTTCCACGTGATCCTGAATGTCCAAGTCAGCATTTCCATCTCTCATCACCTCTTTGCCTTTGGCTCCTCTACTGCCAGCTGTCTCTACACCAATCTGATCATTTGAACCTTCCAAAGCCTGGTTGTTCACCCCTGATTGGTCACCTTGGGTGTTTCTTGTGTGTTGTTGCCTGCTTTTTGCCATATTGGTGAACTGTCAGTCCTGGCGCAGGCTGCGTCCAGTTTGCCCCACCCAGAAATGGCAAGTCACAGACCTTGAGCCCTGAGCTGTCCAGCTGTCCCAAAAAGCCTGCAGCAGCCACCTAACAGTTTGTCTTCTAGTGGTTTCTTCCTCCTCCAGCCACCAACGGTTTGTTGCTCCGTTGATCACCGGAAAAGAATGGAAAACTGATAAAACCTCTGCTCACACCTTCCTTACACGTCTTGCACCCCGGAATCATCTTGCGCCTCACCAGAGAGCCAGGAGACACGACGCATTCAACTCCGTTTGCCTCTGTTGGCCCGCAACTACCACGCACGCAGCGGCTGCAAGAGATGAACCGCTGAATGCCGCCGGTGAACCACCCCCATCGCTCGCGCCACAAACAACACAGAAGCACCGCGTGTAGCTTGAACCAAACTCTGACTGCTCCTTCCACTTACGCCGCTCCGCTGCAGCATGGGCCACAGCAGATAGCACCCCTTAAGCCTCCGTCGACCACCGCCGGAGACCTCCTGAGCCGGCCTACCCTCCTTACCAACCTCCAGCCGCCTCCTCCCTAGAAATTCTAGAGAGAAGGGAGAGCCTCTCTCTTTAATATGGAGGACTGAGAGCTCTTTCACAATTCACTTCATTCCCTTTCCCTATTCAATGGGTCATGGACACATCTCCTTAGCCCAGTATTAAACCCTTCAAGGAGATGTCGGAGTACATCTCCCTTCTTGGTTTACTAGACGGTCATGTATATGACAACTCCTTGCTAATTCAGAGAACATTTTGTACTGTTTCAGGATAAATCCAAAAAAGATACCCCGCTCACCACTATAGGTAATTTGCTTACCATTTCTTCTCGCTTGTGATGCCTAACCCACTATTTTGCTTGTTTGTCTTTTGACAGTAGGTGACAGAATGTTGAGAGATTCCATGCTTAGGCATTTTTAGAAATCCAGTGGGAAAGAAACCTTTGGCATTGTGATTTCTGATGACTCAAACTTTCCCTTTCCCAAATAAGACCTCCCAACCTTCCTGTAGAACCAACAGAGGTCTCTGACCCAACACACCCTCTTAAAAGGGTGTGTGCCATCAAAAGGCCTTTTTTTAGAGGCATCTACCTCCGAGTGGCCTAGTGACCATCCTGTGATGTCTGCCCCTTTGCCTCTGCATGGATCCACCTCTTCATCCTCTGCCGTTCCTAGCATAGTATTCACCAGCATCAACTAGGAGGAGACAGAGTCAATGCAGAAACTTTCTTTGTCGGGGTTGTTGGATGTCATGTTTGCATCTAGTAAGAAGGTGCATGTGACCCCTTAACTTTCTATTGTGTATATGAATTTGTACTGAAATATAGCTTCCTTATCACCTCGTGGCCCAGTAAGAACTAATGAGCTGACTCCCTCGACTCCTTGAAGACATCGTTCAATTACAGAAGGAGACAAAGGAACATCTGATATACATAGCTCAGCTAGAGCAGTGCGTACAAACGACCAAGACAAATGTTCACTTGTTCAAATAGGAAGCAAGCTTATACTCCGATAGCCTGTCAAAATTGAATGACAGATTCAGTGCTCTAAAGGATTATGAATGGGCTACTGAAGAAAAAGCTCAATCCTTGTGGGGGCAGGTGAAGGCATTGGAGAAGGAACTAATGGCTCTTAGGGTGGTGTCAGAAGAATATAAGAGTCAAGAAGATAGGCATTGGGCTTTAAAGGAAGAAAAGTTATTTTAGTTGGAAGAATTCTACGACATCCTAGGGGCTAAGATAGCTCCTTTCTAGAGAAGGGGTTCTAAGGCGTGGTAGCCAATATGTATATTTTTCGAGCTCAATAGGGATGATCAGTGTAGTTGATCAAAAGCTCAGTTTTGTGAAGTCAGATTGAGCAGCATGTGTATTTCCTGAGTCACTTATGTATTTTTCGATCAACATGTGTATTTTTCGATCGGCATGTGTAATTCCTGAGCTCAGTAGGGATGGTTAGTATAGTTGGTATAGAGTTCTGCTATGTGAAGTGTTAATATTGAGTAGTATGTGCAGTTCCAGAGCAACCTATGCATTTCCTGACCGACATGTGTATTTTCCAAACTCAATAGGAATGGTCAGTGTAGTTAATCTAGAGCTCAATTTTGTGAAGTCAGTATTGAGCAACATGTGTATTTCCCGAGCCGCTTATGCATTTTCTGACCAATATGTATATTTTCCAAGCTCAGTAGGAATAGACAGTGTAATTGATCCAAAGCTCAATTTTGTGAAGTCAGTATTGAGCAACATGTGTATTGCCCGAGCCGCTTATGCATTTCTCGATTAGCATGTGTATTTCCTGACCAACATGTGTATTTCCCAAGGTCAGTAGGAATAGACAGTGTAGTTGATCTAGGGTTCAACTTTATGAGGTGTTAGTATTGAGTAGCATGTGTATTTCCCGAGCAGCATGTGTATTTCCTGAGTAGCATGTACATTTCTCAAGCAGCTTATGTATTTCCCGACCAATATGTGTATTTCTCAAGTACCTTGTCTATTTTCTAAGTTTCATATGGATTTCTTGAATTTAATAAGGGAGAATGTCATGGATGTTCTGGAGTATGATAAGATAGGATGATAAGGGGGTTTTTGAATAAAAAATATTTTTATTGTAATTTGTTAGAAATTCATAAATGGTTTACTTTTTAGGTAAATTAATAAGAAAGAAGGAAGTGTTGGTGCAGTGGGCACCAAAGTCGAACCGGTATTTTGATTATGGCAAAAGGCTCAATAGTTAAGGGTATATTTGTTATCTTACGAGCTCAATTAAGTGTGCAGAAATGCTAAAGTTGAGCGGAAGGTCTGCGACACCCGGTGGGAACCGAGGTGGTCGGGCAACGCCAGAGGGACTTCGGAGGAAGCCGAGGTACTCGGGTGAAGACCGGAAGCGAGGCTACAAGGTAAGCTCGTGTGAAAGCGAAGCAAGGTCGTTAAGCGTAGATCCGACCCAATACCTCCAATGGAAGGTCTAGGTCGAGATCAGATGGTTAGAACCATCGTACTTTATATTTTAAGCTAACTTGTACTGCAGTCCAAAACCCTTTGACTACAGTCAACTGCTAGTCAAGTTCCAGCCTCGAGAAGAGCTCGAATTTCAAGGGGGTGAATTTGGACTTGACTCGTGTTTTGGTACAAAGGGTGATGTGGCATCAAGGTGGACATCCAAACCATCACCAAGCTTCCTTGTGGTGGACGCCCAAAATAAGGTGAGTTGGCACAAGATGGTTGGCTCCCATGATGTGGCACAAGTTGAATGGCTCCAACAAGTTGGCGCCCAAGGAGGTTGGAGGTGGCACAAGGTGGTTGGATGAAACACCTCATCCTTGAGTTGGCGCACAAGAAGGTTGGAGGTGGCACAAGGTGGTTGGATGAAACACCTCATCCTCAAGTTGGCGCCCAAGGAGGTTGGAGGTGGCACAAGGTGGTTGGATGAAACACCTCATCCTTGAGTTGGCGCACAAGAAGGTTGGAGGTGGCACAAGGTGGTTGGATGAAACACCTCATCCTTGAGTTGGGATAAGAACCTCACCTTGGACACTACCTATGTCTAAATTCATAGATCAATATCCATAAATAGACATGTTCACTCCAAGCAAAGACAAGAATTCAAGAGCTCTCAACACCCGTAACGCCGCTACTACTACTCACATTTGCTACGACGAAGTGCACGACAACGAAAGCTACATCTTCTACTTATAAGAGTTGTCGGTATATTTATTTAAGTTCTACTTCTTTAAATTGTCTTTGTGCTTTAATCGTAACAAGGAAAGGAGTGTCCTTTGCCTTGATTTCTTTATGTCGTTGCTCCTACTTCCAACGAAGAGGAGTGGTTTTAGTGAATTGCCCTCCGTCGTGATCAAGGATCACTAGGGCCGTGGATTAGCAATCGAAAGATTGTGAACCACGTAAAAATATCTTGTCTACTTTATATTTCCGCTGTGCACTCTCTACTTGCTTTTTACTTATTGCAAAAGTTTTTTAACGACATCGTATCGCTATTCACCCCCCCCCCTCTGGCGACACTTTCGATCCAACAATTGGTATCAGAGCCGGGGGCGCTAAGATTCGGTGAAACCACCAATCTAGCTTTGTTTTTCTTTTTTTTACAGATTTTTTATTTATTTATTTCTGTTTTCGTATAATTATTTCACTTGCTTATCTTCTCCTACATATAGAATTGCATTAGAGGCTTTAGGATCCGGATAAGGTTGTCCTTCGGGTTAGATCCCGAGTAAGGTTGTCCTCCGGAACTTCAACGACATTCTCATTTGATTGTTTATTTCTTTTTGCAAGTTACTTTTTATATATTTTTTACTTCCCACTACTAATCCAAGGCGAAAGTCTTGGAATATTCTTTCGTGTGTGTTTTGCAAGATTCTTTTAAATCGTTCTTCTTCTTGTTTTAAATGGCCCATCTCGAAGGGTTTAGCACCGCCCGACCCCGTTTTACAAGCAGTAATGACTTTCGTTATTGGAAGGGTCGGATGGAATGCTTTCTTAAAACCCAATCGAGATGTGGATCGTAATCAAACCGTTTCACACTTCCTATTAATGAAGATGGTGAATCTTTGGGTTACGATCAATGGTCAAATTCCATGAAAAACAAGTAGAAGCCGATGCCAAGGCAACTCAAATCTTGCAATGTGGGTTGTCAAGGAAGAGCTCAACGCGTCGGCCCCTTCATTAGTGCAAAGGACTTATGGACCAAGCTAGTGGAACTACACGAAGGCACGCAAGCGACACGAAGGTATGTAAAGAGATTTACTTTTAAATAAATTGTATAACTTGAAAATGCAGGAAAACGAGACCGCAACTCAACTACATGCTCGTATCCAAGACATCGTCAACCAACTCCATGCCATCGGACAAAGGTCGAGAATCGCGACCTTATCGTATTCTCTTAACTCGTTTCCTAGGACCACCTTGTGGGCATCCATGGTCGATGCCTACAAGGTCTCCAAGGACCTTTCTAAAATTAGGTTAGGCAATTGTTTTGAACTTGAATTACATGAGCAAACTAACGTGGTCGGGCGAGAAGAGTATTGCGTTTAGTTGCGAGTTCCAAGAAGAAGAAGCCCGCAAGCCACCCCGAAGGAAGAAGACGCGAGTCGAATCGGAAGTAGACTCGAAATAGAATCCGAACTAGTCAATCTAGTTCGGAAGATGATCAAGAGACGACCAACAACTCAAGGTAAGCCTAAACCTAATTCAAATACTTCTAATTTTAGATGCTATGAGTGCAGGTTCGGTCACATCAAGTCCGAGTGCCCAAAGCTAAAGAATAACGCATCAAAGACCAAGAA
This sequence comes from Wurfbainia villosa, assembly GCA_025175895.1. Lineage (NCBI taxonomy): Eukaryota > Viridiplantae > Streptophyta > Magnoliopsida > Zingiberales > Zingiberaceae > Wurfbainia > Wurfbainia villosa. The sequence continues at coordinate 13,518,232 of CM046000.1, read as the reverse complement.
AGCGCTAAACGCTACTTGGGAGGAGTTATCGGAGGAAGAAGGCGATATCCAAGCTCTAATGGCCAAGCCGAGAGCACGACTCGAAACCGAAGAAGAGTCGAGTCCGAATCCGATGATGAGCTTCCATTCAAGACAAAGCCACGGATCCGTATCCGGTTCAAAAGAATCATTAAGGGTAAGTCGGTCGTTACTTAATACTTTGTATGGTGCAATTAAATTTTTAAATAAGAAACTAGCTAAGTCCGAGTCCAAGGTCGAGACCCTAATTGAGGAGGTTAACCTTCTCAAACATGAGGTCTCCTAACCTCTTCGACTACTCGATTCAAGAGGAGGACTCAACTCAAGTTGAAAAGCTTGAAGTTGAGAACTCGCTTTTGAAAACACAAGTCGAAGACCTTAGGAACACGTTGGAAAGGTTCACTTTGGGATCCAAGGGACTTGACCTCTTACTTGGATCACAAAGGGCCGTGTACAACAAGGCCGGACTCGGGTTTAACTCAAATACAACCAATAAGTCATATATGTCTATAGTAAACCAACATAAGAAAAATGTCCAAGCATGGGTCCCTAAGACCACTTTGATTTCAACTTTAGGATCTAACATGTATTGGGTTCCCAAGGACCAAATTCACTATGTGAATAGACCCACTCGATTCAATGGTCGAGGAGCCAATACAAAATGTATTTTTGTTAAGTCTTAGAAATTGCATGCTTAGTTTTTCCTTTATTTTTAGAATGGTTAGATAGGACTCATAACCAACTAAAATCCTGCGAAAAGATTGAGCCTCGGGGAGCCTCTTTTCAAAAATAAACCAACTAAAATCCTACGAAAAGATTGAGCCTCGGGGAGCCTCTTTTCAAAAATAACTAGTTAGACCAAAATGTAGTCTCAAGTAAGTCGAGTTATCAATTTCTTGAAATTAGCTTTGTCTAAGGAAGTGGTCGTTGTTCCGATCAAAGAAGGCCTCTGTGCCTCGCCACGACCTGGAAGCTAATCTCTTGAAAAGATTACTTGATGAGCTTAGACTAAATCCGAATCTAACCTAATGTTGGTTAATTTAAATTCATTAAAATTAATCAAGTAAAATTGAAAGTCATCTCACAGTAACACATAGGGATAACATGTTTTGATCATGTAGATATTGGTGAGATGATTTAGGTTTAAAAACTTACAAACAACCCTTTAGTAATTCCATTGATCCTACACATAAGAGTCGAAGAAACCATTAATATAGTTTTCGACGAAGGACACGAACCCGTTCAATCCTTAACAAAACCAACTAGCAAATCAACTTATAGCGAACCCGACTCTGATCTTGAACTAGAACTCACCCAAGTCATCCTATCGACCAAGTGATAGATGACTCTAACCCAAGTCAAACTAGAACTCACCCAAGTCATCCTATCGACCAAGTGATAGATGACCCTAACCCGAGTCACACTAAGACTCAAACAAATCATCCTATCAATCAAGTTATAGGTGATCCAAATTTAGGGGTTCGAACTAGAGCTTCATATCGAAACCTTAGTCAAATCTCGTTAATTTCCAAAATCGAACCCAAAACTATTGAACAAGCACTTCTTGATCCCGACTGGATTATTGCTATGCAAGAAGAGCTAGCTCAATTCACTAGAAATGAAGTCTGGGAATTAGTACCACCACCTAAAGAAAAATCAATTATTGGAACAAGGTGGGTATTTCGAAATAAACTTGATGATAAAGGTGAAGTAGTTAGAAATAAAGCTAGGTTAGTCGCAAAAGGGTTTAGTCAAGTCGAAGGTTTAGATTACGATGAGACCTACGCCCCCGTAGCCAGACTAGAGTCCATCCGAATGTTGTTAGCATATGCTGCACATCGAGGTTTTAAATTGTTTCAAATGGATGTCAAGTCAGCATTTTTGAATGGATACATTAAGGAAGAAGTTTACGTCAGTCAACCTCCCGGATTCGAAAATCTAGATAAACCTGACCATGTCCTTAGACTTAAGAAAGCCCTATATGGACTCAAACAAGCCCCAAGAGCTTGGTACGAAAGGCTTTCGATCTATCTTAAGTCCAAAGGATTCAGCACACTCTCCAAGACTTTAGCTTAATCTTTAACAACATTAAAAGTTAGGTATGTGCATAATAGAGTAGGATTTAAATTTTTCTATATATGTACTCTATTTTTGCTTCTTTTTATGAAATTAGCCTAAGTCTTACCTTAGAAATCATATTGGGAACTTGCTTGGACTTACAAACCCTAAAATATATTTACAAACTTTTTGAGTTAAGGCAAAAGGGGGAGAAAGTCACAAAAGTAAGGAAGAAAGTAAACAAAATTATTACCTTTTATATTAAGTAATTCCGTTTACTTAAGCAACTATTAAGGGGGAGTAAAAATTATTTTTCAAGAACTCACTTTCGGTCAAGGGGGAGGTTACCTCAAAGGGGAGAACTTGAAACAATAATATTTCTCACTCATACTTAATCATTATGCTAGCTCATTCATATTTAATCATTATGCTAGCTCATTCATATTTAATCTTTATGCTAGCTCATTCATATTTAATCTTTATGCTAGCTCATTCATGCTTAATCATTATGCTAGCTCATTCATATTTAATCTTTATGCTAGCTCATTCATGCTTAATCATTATGCTAGCTTCTTTGTTATGCTTAATTTTTCCTTAACTTTTGTGTCGGTTTGCCATGAATCAAAAGGGGAGATTGTTGGTGCAGTGGGCACCAAAGTCGAACCGGTATTTTGATTATGGCAAAAGGCTCAATAGTTAAGGGTATATTTGTTATCTTACGAGCTCAATTAAGTGTGCAGAAATGCTAAAGTTGAGCGGAAGGTCTGCGACACCCGGTGGGAACCGAGGTGGTCGGGCAACGCCAGAGGGACTTCGGAGGAAGCCGAGGTACTCGGGTGAAGACCGAGCGAGGCTACAAGGTAAGCTCGTGTGAAAGCGAAGCAAGGTCGTTAGCGTAGATCCGCCCAATACCTCCAATGGAAGGTCTAGGGTCAGATCGGATGGTTAGAACCATCGTACTTTATATTTTAAGCTAATATCTTTACAGTCAAAACCCTTTGACTACAAATCACTGCTAGTCAAGTTCCGACTCGAGAAGAGCTCAATTTCAAGGGGTGAATTTGGACTTGACTCGTGTTTTGGTACAAAGGGTGATGTGGCATCAAGGTGGACATCCAAACCATCACCAAGCTTCCTTGTGGTGGGCGCCCAAAATAAGGTGAGTTGGCACAAGATGGTTGGCTCCCATGATGTGGCACAAGTTGAATGGCTCCAACAAGTTGGCGCCAAGGAGGTTGGAGGTGGCACAAGGTGGTTGGATGAAACACCTCATCCTTGAGTTGGCGCACAAGAAGGTTGGAGGTGGCACAAGGTGGTTGGATGAAACACCTCATCCTCAAGTTGGCGCCCAAGGAGGTTGGAGGTGGCACAAGGTGGTTGGATGAAACACCTCATCCTTGAGTTGGCGCACAAGAAGGTTGGAGGTGGCACAAGGTGGTTGGATGAAACACCTCATCCTTGAGTTGGGATAAGAACCTCACCTTGGACACTACCTATGTCTAAATTCATAGATCAATATCCATAAATAGACATGTTCACTCAAGCAAAGACAAGAATTAAGAGCTCTCAACACTGGCCGTAACGCCGCTTACTACTCACATTTGCTACGACGGCACGACAACGAAAGCTACATCTTCTACTTATAAGAGTTGTCGGTATATTTATTTAAGTTCTACTTCTTTAAATTGTCTTTGTGCTTTAATCGTAACAAGGAAAGGGGGAGTGTCCCTTTGCCTTGATTTCTTTTTGTAATCGTTGCTCCTACTTCCAACGAAGAGGAGTGGTTTTAGTGAATTGCCCTCCGTACGTGATCAAGGATCACTAGGGCCGTGGATTAGCAATCGAAAGATTGTGAACCACGTAAAAATATCTTGTCTACTTTATATTTCCGCTGTGCATTCTCTACTTGCTTTTTACTTATTGCAAAAGTTTTTAACGACACCGTATCGCTATTCACCCCCCCCTCTAGCGACACTTTCGATCCAACAGGAAGGACATGTGGAAGACATGGAAGAAATCATTTGAAAGGAAGCGGGAAAAGCGATTACATCTCAACGGGTTATAAGGGCATTAAAGGAAATTCATCTTGAAAAAGGCGGAGCAAATCTCCTATAAAAGGGGCAGAGAGGGGAGGAAAAAGGGATGTTTCTTTCTTCTCTATTCGGTATACAAGGATATCTTCTTATTCCTTCTTCATTTCATTATTCTTCTCTTCCGATTTTGACTTGAGCATGGAGGGGCTATGCTTGTAACGCTGGCCCGTCTCTATCAATTCTCTTTGAGTGACAGATCCAACATCTGGTCAGGAGGTTTCAGATTTTTACAGGAGCCTTTTAAGGAAGAAGAAGGGGATTTGAGTGGGCCGAAGAAGAGGATACAATTAAATTAGAATCGTCTGTGGGAATCTAAATAAAAAGCTACGATGGTGAATACTAGGAGGACGATGAAGGAGATAGTAGAAGAAGAGAAGTTTATGGTTAGTACATCTCGAGGAGGTATAAGTAGAAGAATGAGGGGATCCATATGTAAGGAAGACCTTATGCAAGTAGTAGCTGCTGTGATGGATCAAATATCACAACGAACTGTTCCTAGAGAAGTGAAGGAGAATGATACTTCTGAGGAGGATTCCGAAGAAGATTTGATCAGAGTCTCTCAGCTAAAGAATGATTCTCCTCGTATCCCTAAGCGTTCAAAAGGGGAAAAAAGGAGTATGCATCTCCTCCCTTAGGAGTTTGGGGAGGAGTATATCAAGGGTGGAGGAGTAGAAGCCCTTTACGGATGGCATTTTGAATGAAGAGTTGCCACGACATTTTCAAGTTCCTCATATTCCCGAGTACATTGGTTCTTCATATCCCAAGGATCATTTTGGTAGATTTGAAAATGCATCATTATTATATCGTTACACTGAGGGAGTTAAGTGTCGGAGTTTTCTTACTACTTTGGTTGGACCTGCATAGCAATGGTTTAACACTTTAAAGCCTCAAAGTATTGCTTCATTCAAGGATTTTTCTACCTTATTTATGAGGCTTTTTTCTAGTTTCAAAAAATATCCTTCTCCGCCATTGAGTCTTTTTAATCTTAAGCAGAGAGAGTAAGAGACTCTGTGATAGTATGTGCAAAGATTACTTAGTCGGCACGAGAAATTTCTATAATAAAACCTGGCATGGTAGTAGGGGCATTTACTTAGGGTTAGGGGTTGAAGGAAAGAGATTTTATTCGGTCTTTAGCTAAGAAGCCCCTTGTATATTTTGATGCCTTATTGCCTAGAGATGAGAAGTTTATTAATCAAGAGGATGCTCAGAAAGTGTGGTAGGACTCTAGGGATTATCGAGTGGTGGAGATGCCAGAGTGTTGAGCTGAATGAGTAAGACCTATTAGTCACTCAGGGGAAAGACCTTTATATGCCCCGCAGTTGTGGGTTTCTAAAGAGTGGGCTATGAATATTTGTGAAGAGAAGCAGTTATTGAGAAGGCCAATGAGAGTTGCTAGAGGGTCTCGAAGACTACCAACTTATACTTTTTGTTCTTATCATCAGGAATATGGACATAGTACTCAAGATTGTCAACAGTTGGATTCTGAGTTACAAAGGATCATGGGAGCTCATCCCAGAGTTAGGGCTATAGTCATGAATCAGGCCTTATATCCACAAAGGACATGAGTTAGAAATTATGCTAGAGGAAATCAATTGGGGCCCCTATTAACCGACCTTTCCAGCCTTCTCAGCCAAGGGAAGTAATTTCTGATAGAGTAATTCTTGCAAGCCAACCTCCTATAAGAGGTGCCATTAATATGATTTCTGGAGATTCTACTAATGGAGATTCAAATAGGGTCCGGAAAAGACAGTTGAGAAGAATGCTTAGCAGTGGCAACCCTGGCTAGGGCAGGAGGACCTATTTTGAGTTTTGGTCCTAGTTATTTAGAGGGAGTGTGACTCCTCATACGGATGCTTTAGTAATTCGGGCTTTTATTGCTAACTTTGATATAGGGAGAGTTTTTGTAGATCCGGGTAGTTTAGTAGATATTTTATATTGGTCTGCACTAGAGAAAATGGAAGTGGACATAACGGATTTATAGCCTGTAGGTACTTCTTTATTTGGGTTTTCTGGTCATGAAATACAACCGATGGGGTAGATAAAGCTACCTCTGTCATTAGGAGAAGAGCCAAGAAGAAAAATAGTACTTATTAATTTTATGGTGGTAAATATGTCTTCTTCTTATAATGCTATTTTTGGGTTGGCCCGTCTTGGGAAGTCTACAGATAGTGGCTTCCCATTACCATCAAAAGATTAAGTTCCATGTCAGAAATGAGATAGGAGAGGTTAAAGGGGATTAGTAGCTTTCTATAAAATGTTATATAGATGCCATTCGAATAGGAAAGAAGGGAAAGACTTTGAACCAGTCTTTTCAGAAATCTGGTCAGTATATGGATACAATATGTGTTATTCAGAAAGGTGGTTCTGAGGATATAGAAGAATATGATAAAGAAGTAGTTGTGATTGATGCTAAGTGTGTTGAACATGTTACATTTATAGTTAGAGAGCTTTCTATACAGCTTAAAGCTTCTTTGATAGAATGCCTCATTAAAAACGTTGATTTTTTGAATGGTCACCTCAGGATTTAATGGGAATTGATCCTACCATTATGGAGCATAAGTTGTCCATTTTGCCTATGATAACGATTGTAAAGCAAAAGCGTCGTCATTTTGGAGCTGGAAATTATGCGATCATTAAGGAGGAGGTGCACAAATTGTTGAAAGCAGGGCATATTATCCATCCTGGTTGTCCAATGTAGTGTTGGTGCCTAAGCCATTAGGGAAATGAAGGATGCGTGTAGACTTTCTCGATCTCAATAAAGTATGTCCTAAAGACTGCTATCCTTTGTCTCGTATAGATCAATTAGTAGATTCTACTATAGGACATCAATTTATTTCGATGATGGATGCTTATTTGGGATATCATCAGATACCATTGGCATTAGAAGATCAAGATAAAGTTAGCTTTATTACAGCTGAAGGAACCTTTTGTTATATTATTATGCCATTTGGTTTAAAGAATGTTGGGGATATTTATCAGAGATTAATGGATAAGATCTTTAAGGAGCAGTTAGGAAGAAATATTGAGGTGTATGTTGATGATATTCTTGTTAAGACTTTATAGGCAGAGCAGTTAGTGTCTGTTTTGGAGAAAACTTTTCGTACTTTGCGTAGATTCAGAATGAAGCTTAATCCAGAAAAATGTGTGCTTGGAGTAACACAAGGACATTTCTTGGGATATGTAGTTACTGAGCAGGGTATAAAAGCTAATCCTAGTAAGATTGATGTTATTCAGCAAATGCAACCTCCAAAAAATATGAGGGAAGTACTAAGATTGTTAGGGAGAATTACTGCCCTATCCTGATTCATATCTCAGTCGGCAGAGAAGCCTTCCCTTTTTCAATTAAAAAGAGTTGCTCGATTTCAATGAGATGAACATTGTGATAAGGCTTTCCAATCTTTAAAGGAATATTTGTCTGAGCCCCCTTTTTTAGCTAAACCACAACCTGGAGAGGTGCTATGGATATATCTGTCTCTTTCTGAAGTTACTATAAGTTCTATATTGATACGACAGGAGCAAAATCAAGAACATACGATTTATTATATTAGTTATCTTTTAAAGGGGATGAAAATTCATTATACTAATTTAGAAAAGTTAACTTGGGGTTTAGTCTTAACTGCTCGGCAATTATGTCCTTATTTTTTATCACATCCGTTGATAGTACTTACTGATACTCCTTTGGGGCATATACTTACTCATCCAGAGGCTACTAGGAAGCTCATTAAATGGGCCACTGAACTTAGTGAGTATGATATTACGTATCAGCCTCGTACTTCTATCAAGGCGCAAGCTTTAGCTGATTTTTCGATGGAAATTGTGCACATAGAGGAACAAGATTCATGAACTTTGTATGCAGATGAGTCTTCTAGAAAGGAGGGTTGTGGAGTAGGAGTAATTTTGATTTCACCATAGGGAGAGGAGGTGAAGTTGGCAGTTCGATTACATTTTAGAGCTTCTAATAATGAGGCAAAGTATGTGGCTTTGCTTATAGCTCTCCAGGCTACTAAAAATGTAGAGGCCAAGTGGGTAGTGATACATATGGATTCCCAATTAGTGGTGCAATAGATGAGTGGAGGATTCAAAGTTAGGGATGATAAATGTCAGAATTATTGTGAGTTAATAGAGAAGGCTAAGGGGCACTTTTCAGAGGTATTATTAAAGAAGATTACTCGAGCATAAAATCAGCGAGTTGATCAATGAGTTAGCTCGATTAACTAGTTCTTTAGGAAATTGGAGCACTAGGGTGGTAATTGCACAAATTGAATTATTGCCTCAAGGTGAGAAGTTGGAAGAATTAGAGGATGATTGGAGAAGAGAGTGTTGGGATGCATACTGAAAAGTCTATTCTTTACATGCACATCTTTATTTTTGAAATAAGAATCACATGATCATTGTTTGCATATTTATGGTTATGCAAGTTGTCTGATAGATTATATTATAGATAACATGGTGTGTGGTGTCACACGGAAGATCATGTTATCAGTTCCTTGTAGAGTATAAGTAGAGGCTCACAACCGAGATGGTTTTGGACAAACCATTGGTATGTTTGTAGTGTAATTTAGTATTGGTTTGTCTTGACCATAGAATTACACTAGTACACTTTGTGTGTATTGAGCAGGACCGACTTAGAGGTGATTAAATTTATTACTGACTACATAATTGAATCGGACCTCGGATATTATGATGTACATGCTCTTAATCTCGATATAATAACGTGCACATGTACTTAGTATTTATTTTTTTGATTTACCAATAGGTGAAATTTATAGATTAAATCGATAGGCTCGGTAAGTTGGGAAATGATATTATTTACATGGTGTGCCGTTGATTATAGGAGAAAACCGTGTTCTATGTATTAGGATGATGATGTCCCCTTGAGGAGCTCATAAGGATCATCATGTAAACCCTGCAGGTGGACTTAGTCCGGCATGATGATGAGGTTGAGTGGTACTACTCATGGAGTTAGATGTTGATTAATTAATTGTCAGTAAATTAATTAATTGATGGATATTCGATATCTTAAACACGGGGAGACATTTGTACAATTAATATATGGAGCCCATATTTATTTATGGGGGTTGGTGAGGTAGATCAATGATAATCCTCTAGTGGAATGAATTATCATTAATGGATGGAATTTTATGTGGGCTAGATCCATTGGGTGGCCAAGATCCAACTCCTCCTCATGGTCCCTATTGTAGCATATTAAAACCCTCATGAAACCTAGATACAACGGACACGATTAAAAGGAGGTTTGAGCAAAATCTATAAATAGGAGGCAAAGGCTTGGGCAGCATAAGAGAATTGGAATTCTAGGGTTTGTTTTTTTGGCTTGGGAAGCAACTAATCATTGGAGATTAGGGTTTGCTTCCAAAGGGGTTGGGTGGCTAGGGTTTGGAGAGGTTTTGGGTGGCAACAAGTGGAAGTTTTTTTCTCTCTTCCTAAGGTTTAGCCGGCGCCCATATCTCTTCTTCTTTCTCTCTTGGCCGACACCCATATCTCTTCTTCTTCCTATATTTCTCTTTGGTCGGTTGCAAGAGTCAAGGTTCTTCCTTTGGAGCTCTTGGCCGGCGCCCAAATTTCCTCTTCCTCTCCTTGGCCGGTGGCAAGGATCAAGTTAGGAGCTTAGTGGTCGGCTCTATATAGAAGAAGAATTGTTTGGTTATCTTCCTTTGTTTGGAGCGAACAAGGAAAGGAAGATATGTGATCTAGGAGGTTTTAACTCTTAGAGGATCGTTGCCCACACAACATTCAAGAGAAGGATAGGTCATACAATAGAAGATCAAGAGGTATACAAGAGGTATAATCTTGTTTGTTTTGATTTAGTTCTTTTGTATAATGCATGTGGCTAATTTACTTGGACCTCAAAGATAAACACAAAAACTGGCGATCCGTACATCATCTATTCCACGGCTAATCGAGGAAAAGAGTTAGGTTGCTTGAACAACAAATTTGTTCAAGAGACCACTCGAATCGAATAGCACGATGATGGATCAGTTGCTTGAGTAATCCATCTTCGTCAAGGATTAATTTTTTTAATTCAGGGACGTAGATAGGATCGCCATGCACGAGCGACCAAAGCGGGAAGCAATTCCCTACAAGTGGTATCAGAGCCACGGTTTTCGATTTTGTATGTTTAGGATTTGGTTACTTTTATACACTTATCATATATTATGTGTGTCGGATAATAGTAGGATGTGCGTAGGATAACTTTTTGGTTGCAGGCATAAGATCCAACTATTATGGCCATATGTGTGTGTATGTGATTGGATGTGTGTAATTGTAATATTATTTGAATCCTCGGGGTTGACGAGGCTAATATTTAATTTTTGTAATTAAGTATGACATTGTTTAGCCACTCTTTTATTTTAGTTTACTTTCAATCTAGATTTCATGTACACTCCTTTGTGGAGTATAGGATCGATGAATGTAAATTAAAATAATTATTCTCGGCTCGGATCTCCAGATGGCTTGTACATGGTGTATGGAGGAGCGGACGAGATGGCGACACGACGGGAGGCATATTGGAAAACAAAAGCCATAATAGTTAGAAAATATTTTTTTCATATCTATTGCTTCTTGTTTGATATGCATATTGTGTGCTTGGAAAATTCCTCATTTTAAATAACTAAGTGGGAGAGGGATATTTTTTTTAAATTCCCATAGCCTCAATTACAATTTGACATGTGATGCAAACAAACTTGCGCGTCGGTTCTGAGTGCCTTCCCCCCCATCGGATGAGTTTATTTTGCGGATCACTAGGTTAAATATGGTTATAGGAAATTATTTAGGAGCGTGTGTACTTCCCCATCGGAAGGCACATAATCCGAGATAATTGCCCTAGTATCGAGTAATGGTGAATACTTAGATGCAAATATGAGTATCCTCTCCATCGGAGTCACTGCTTTTATTTGTAGGGCCGAAGAGGAACCAACTATTAATTTTATTTGTCAAAAAGTAAGGTTGATAGGATAATAAAATTAATGGGTAAAACCTCCTCTTACAAATGTAGAATTCGTATACGTCCACACAATTGTGGCATACGATATTCTCGGTATTTTGAGGTGTTGGTTGATTTTAAAATTTTATTGTTTGAGGAATCAAAATTTTTTTGAAATCTAATGTTTTGATCTATGTGATTCTTAGGTTTTTCAAAAATGACTTTCAACCCACTTGCTGTGATACTAAAGGAAAATAAACTTACTGGACCTAACTATGTGGATTTGAAAAGGAATCTGGATATAGTCTTGACTGTTGAGGAGTACAAGTATGTACTTCTCGATAAGTATCCTCCTAAGCCTGCGGATGATTCTGGGGAAAAGGTGAAAGAGAGTTATAAGAAGTGGATAAAGGATGATGAGATGGCACGGTGTTACATATTAGCTTCTATGTCAAATGTATTGCAACATCAGCATCAAGCCATGCCTATTGCTTATGATATGATGCTCAATCTCAAGGAACTTTTCGGACACCAGAATCGGGCTGCTAGGCAGGAAGCCATGAGGAACTTGATGACGACCACCATGATTGAGGGAATACCCGTGAGGGATCATGTTCTCAAGATGATGGCTCATTTGAATGAGTTGGACGTCCTTGGAGCTGAGATCGATGGGGAAACCTAGGTTGATTTCATTCTCCAATCTCTACCTAGGAGTTTTGAGCAGTTTCGCCTAAACTATAACATGAACAAGAGGTTGTATTCGTTGGCGGAGCTTCTGACAAAACTCCAGGTGGCAGAGGGACTTTTTCGTCAGAGTGCTCAGGCTCAGGCCATGGTTGCTCAGAAGGTTTCTATTTCTAAGCCGAAAGGCAAAAGAAGAAGAAACAAAGTGAAGCAAAGGTGGCGGGAGGATCTCAGGGAGGAGTGAAGAAGCCGAAAGGCAAGTGCTTCACTTACAAGTAGTCTGGACAATGGAAGAAGGATTGCCCCAACCGAAAGTAGAACAAAGGTTTATCTTTTGGTCTAGTCGTTGAAACATGTTTAGCGGTGTTATCTACCGACACCTGGTGTATAGATACGGGAGCCACTGATCATGTCTGCAATACTTTGCAGGGGTTCCAAGAAACCAGACGACTAGCTGAGGAGGAGATCACCATTTACTTGGGCGATACTACGAAGGTGGCGGCTATTGCAGTGGGAGATGTTTATTTATCTTTTGATAGGAATAAAACTTTGGTTCTGAAAAATTGCCTTTATGTACCTTTATTTAAAAATAATTTGATTTCGGTTTCTAAATTATTTTTGGATGGATATTCTATTTCTTTTAATGACAGAGTTGTTATAAAAAGGAATAGGGAGATTATCTATTCTGGTGCATTGATAGGAAATTTATATACCCAGGAACCAAAAGCTCCCACGATGCAAATAGAAGTAAATAACTCATCTTCTAAATCTAATAAGAGAAAATAACCTTCGAAAATGAACCAAATGTATCTTTGGCATCTAATGTTAGGTCATATTAACCTAAGTAGAATTCAAAGGTTGATAGCTGATGGACCTCTGGGTTCATTAGTGGTGGAAGATTTCGCAACTTGCGAATCTTGCTTGGAAGGTAAAATGACCAAGAGACCTTTTAAGGCCAAGGGGTATAGAGCCAAAGATGTGTTGGAATTGGTTCATTCTGATTTGTGTGGTCCTATGTCTATCCAGGCTAGAGGTAGTTTTGAATATTTCGTCTCTTTTATAGACGATTACTCAAGATATGGATACATTTACCTGATGCGCTGCAAGTCTGAATTCTTTGACAAGTTCAAAGAATTCAAGGTTGATGTGGAGAAATGTCAAGGTAAAAGTATCAAGACACTACGATCTGATCGTGGTGGAGAGTACCTCTTGGGAGAGTTTAGGAACTACTTATCAGAGGCTGGGATTCAATCCCAATTGACTGCACCTGGCACACCCCAGTAGAACGGTGTAGCAGAGCGAAGGAATAAGACTCTTATGGAGATGGTTAGATCGATGATGAGTTATTCTGAGTTGCCAGATTCGTTCTGGGGATATGCTCTAGAAACGGTGGTGTAAATTCTGAACTTGGTTCCATCTAAATCAGTGCCTTCTACTCCCACAGAATTGTGGACTGGGCGAAAGCCTAGTCTAAGACATATTCGGATATGGGGGAGTTCAGCACATGTGCTGAAGGCAGATGCTGGTAAGTTGGAACCTCGTATAGAAGTACGCATGTTCGTTGGGTATCCTAGAGGAACGAAGGGTGGTTTGTTTTATAGTCCTAGAGATCAGAGGGTGATCGTTAGCAAGAATGCCAGATTTCTAGAGGAAGACTATGTGATGAGCCACAAGCCCAAGAGTAAAATTGTTCTTGAGGAATTAAAAGGGGAAGTCACTTCTTTAGTACCACCGGTATAAGAGGATATACCACATGTCACTGCACCGCGTGTCACAGAGGATACACAGGTGATACCTCGTCGTAGTGGGAGGGTTGTGAGACAGCCTGATAGATTCATGTTCTTGGGAGAATCTTCTAATTTGGTCCCTGGCAAACATGAACCTGATCCCTGGACATATGACGAGGCAATCCAAGATAAAGATGCAATATCTTGGCAAAGTGCAATGAATGTTGAGATTGAATCTATGGATTCAAATCAGGTCTGGGAGCTAGTAGACCCACCCGATGGTGTAAAAACCATTGGATGCAAGTGGATCTACAAAAGAAAGAGAGGAATAGATGGGAAGGTTGAGACCTTCAAAACAAGGCTTGTTGCGAAGGAGTATACTCAGAAAGAGGGTATCGATTATGAGGAGACCTTTTCGCCGGTAGCCATGCTTAAGTCTATCCAGATTCTCTTATGCATAACAGCTCATATGGATTATGAGGTGTGGCAGATGGATGTCAAGACAACTTTTCTTAATGGAAGTCTTGAGGAAAACATCTATATGAAGCAACCAGAGGGATTCATTTCTAAGGGCAAAGAGCATCTTGTATGTAAGCTTAATCGGTCCATTTATGGATTGAAGCAAGCTTCGAGGTCTTGGAACATCCGCTTTGATGAGGTAATCCAGTCTTATGGATTTATTCAAAGTCTGGATGAGTCTTGTGTATACAAGAGATGTGACGGAAACGTAATGGTATTTCTTGTACTATACATATATGACATTTTGTTAATTGACAACAATGTCAAGGTGTTATTAGACGTAAGGGTATGGTTGTCCAAACAGTTTGATATGAAGGACTTGAGAGAAGTGGGACACATCCTTGGGATCAAGGTTATAAGGGATCGCAGGAAAAGGATGTTGTGCTTATCTCAAGCTTCATACATAGACACTATTTTGGCTTGTTTTAGCATGCAAAACTCCAAGAAAGGTTTTCTACCTTTTAGACATGGAGTACCTTTATCTAAAGAGATGTGTCCTAGAACATCAAAGGAGATAGAGGAGATGAAGGCGGTTCCTTATGCTTCAGCAGTAGGAAGCTTCATGTATGCTATGTTATGTACGAGGCCGGATATCTGCTTTATCGTGGGCATGGTTAGTAGATATCAGAGTAATCCAGGACAGAGACATTGGACTGCGGTAAAGTATATATTAAAGTAACTGAGAAGGACTAGGGATTATATGCTGGTATATCAGGCAGATCAATTACTCCTTGTGGGTTACACAGATTCTGACTTCCAATCAGATAGGGATAATAGTAAGTCTACCTCAGGTTTTGTGTTTACTTTGGGAGGTGGAGCCATTGTATAGAGGAGTGTCAAGCAGAAATGCGTGGTGGACTCCACCATGGAAGCTGATTATGTGGCAGCCTCTGAGGCAGCCAAAGAAGTTGTATGACTCAGGAACTTCTTGATGGGCTTGGATGTGATTCCTGGTTTGCCCAGAACTATCACAATTTATTATGATAACAGTGGTGCAGTTGCAAACTCGAAGGAACCACAAGCCCATAAGGCAAGTAAACACATAGAGCGCAAGTACCACCTGATACGAGAGATCGTAAAGTGAGGAGAAGTTGCTGTAGCCAAGATTGCATCAGAGGATAACCTAGCAGATCCTTTCACTAAGGCCCTTCCAGCGAGAGCTTTTGATAGGCATGTAGAGGGAATGAGAATCAGATGTATGGCAGTATGAGGATAGCATAGTCTTTTAATATAAGTGGGAGATTGTTGGGATGTATACTGAAAAGTCTATTTTTTGTATGAACATCTTTATTTTTGAAATAAGAATCACATGATCATTGTTTATATATTTATGGTTATGCATATTGTCTGATAGATTACATTGTAGATAACATGGTGTGTGGTGTAACACGGAAGATCATGTTATCAGTTCCTTGTAGAGTATAAGTAGAGGCTCATAACCGAGATGGTTTTGGACAAACCATTGGTATGGTTGTAGTGTAATTTGGTATTGGTTTGTCTTGACCATAGAATTACACTAGTACACTTTGTGTGTATTGAGCAGGACCAACTTAGAGGTGATTCAATTTATTGCTGACTATATAATTGAATCAGACCACGGATATTATGATGTACATGCTTTAATCCCGATATAATAACGGGACATGTACTTAGTATTTATTTCTTTAATTTACCAATGGGCGAGATTTATAGATTAAATCGATAGGCTCGATAAGTTGGAAAATGATATTATTTACATGGTGTGCCGTTGATTATAGGAGGAAACCGTGTCCTATGTATTAGGATGATGATGTCCCCTTGAGGAGCTCATAAGGATCATCATGTAAACCCTGCAGGTGGACTTGGTCCGACATGATGATGAGGTTGAGTGGTACTACTCATAGAGTTAGATATTGATTAATTAATTGTCAGTAAATTAATTAATTGATGGACATTCGATATCTTAAACACTAGGAGACATTTGTACAATTAAATATGAAGCCCATATTTATTTATGGGGGTTGGTGAGGTAGATCAATGATAATCCTCTAGTGGAATAGATTATCATTAATGGATCAAATTTTATGTGGGCTAGATCCATTGGGTGACCAAGATCCAACTCCTCCTCATGGTCCCTATTGTAGCATATTACAACCATCATGAAACCTAGATCCAACGGACATTATTAAAAGGAGGTTTGGGCAAAATCTATAAATAGGAGGCAAAGGCTTGGGCGGCATAAGAGAATTGGAATTCTTGGGTTTGCTTTTTGGCTTGGGTGGTAACTAATCATTGGAGATTAGGGTTTGCTTCCAAAGGGGTTGGGCGGCTAGGGTTTGGAGAGGTTTTGGGAGGTAACAAGTGGAAGTTTTTCCTCTCTTCCTAAGGTTTAGCCGGCGCCCATATCTCTTCTTCTTTCTCTCTTGGCCGACACCCATATCTCTTCTTCTTCCTATATTTCTCTTTGGCCGGTTGCAAGAGTTAAGGTTCTTCCTTTGGAGCTCTTGGCTGGCGCCCAAATTTTCTCTTCCTCTCCTTGGCCGGCGGCAAGGATCAAGCTAGGAGCTTGGTGGTCGGCTCTAAATAGGAGAAGAATTGTTTGGTTATCTTCCTTTGTTCGAAGCGAACAAGGAAAGAAAGATACGCGATCTAAGAGGTTTCAACTCTTGGAGGATCATTGCCCACACAACGTTCAAGAGAAGGATAGGTCATACAATAGAAAATCAAAAGGTATAATCTTGTTTGTTTTGATTTAGTTCTTTTGTATAATGCATGTGGCTAATTTACTTGGACTCCGAAGATAAACACAAAAACCGGCGATCCGTACATCATCTATTTCGCGGCTAATCGAGGAAAAGAGTTAGGTTGCTTGAACAACAAGTTTGTTCAAGAGACCACTCGAATCGAATAGAACGATGATGGATCGGTTGCTTGAGTAATCCGTCTTCGTCAAGGATTAATTTTTTTAATCCAGGGACGTAGATAGGATCACCATGCACGAGCGACCGAAGTGGGAAGAAATTCCCTACAGAGAGTTAGTATCATTTTTTTAGGATAAGAAGGTTCCTGGGGATCCTATACGAGCTCGGAAATTTAAAAAATAAGTTATTCATTTTTGCATGTTGGAAGGAGTTTTATATAAAAGAACCAGTGCTGGTCCCTTGTTGCGATGTTTAGGGAAATCTGATGCAAATTATGTACTATGAGAAATACATGAAGGTGATGTGAGCAAAACATATAGGGTTTTAGAAGTAGTTTTAGCACACATCTCATTGCATTCATATGTGTTTCATGGATCATTTTCCTTGTTTTACACGCATTTCATATTTTCTAGTTCGGAGATATGCTCTTGTTGTTTTTATGTGTAGGAAGACATTTTGGAGATAAAACGACACACTTTTGGAGCCAAAGGAAGGCATGCACTGACTGTGTTTCTCCCAAAACACGGGCATGCTTCAGAGAAAAAGAAGGCATTCACCAGATAATATAGAGGTGGACACGGCCTAGCCGTGTGAGATTCACACGGTCGTGTCTAACCGCCGAAGCCAGAAATTCCAGCACTCCACACGACCGATCATGTGAATTCCACACGGTCGTGTGGCGTTGGGCAGACTTGACACGATTAGGGTTTGTGTGGGATTTATAGAGAGCCAGGTCCACATCTATAAATAGGAAGGCACACCCAAACCCTAGAGAGGAGGCTCGACGGCTAGGAAGGTAAGAAGGTGCCCTAAAAAGAACCGGAGACTCGCAACGGGGAGGAAGGAAGCGGCTAGAAGATCCATCTTGACGCTCCGACACCGTGGAGAACAACCAAGACACATAAATTGGATAGCACAGAAAGTACTCTCTTTATTTCTCGTTCTACTTTCCTTGTGATTACTTTTCTTAAGATGTCTTGTGTTTATTCATATTTGTCTATGGAGTAGATACTTCGATTCTAGGATTAGGGAGTAACTTGAGTATGTGGACATGCTAGATCAAATAATTAGTCATCTCTCTTGATTCTATTTGTAATTGTGTATTGTTGAGATCGATGAGGATTATGTCTTGATTCTATTTATATTGAACATAGGCGATACAAAGGGTGACAACCTTCGTATAAAAAATCTAGGAGAACCAAGGATGAACCTTGCGGTCATCCTACCTCCCATAATTGTATAAGATAGAATATGATAGAGAAGGATATGAAATACGATCCGTCTCTTCATAGGGATTATTAGGATGTCCTCGTACCCCAATAACCTATCTTAGCAGAAGGCCCAAAGTAGGAGAGATTAACTCAAGAAGGTTTGAGGGACCTTAGTGACAGAGAGCTCCCAACAGTATCAACCCCCTGAGCTTTGACGATTCGAAAGAGAAACTTGGTTAGGAATAGGTAGTTCCTGGTAGAAGCAAAACTTCATCGGAAAAATGCATGATGATCCTCCCTCAAGGTAGTAATTAGAGATCTCAATGCATCTAATTGATAGCATGTTCCATGATGCACAAGTGAAACTGAAGTCCTAAAATCCTTTAAGAGAACTTCAAACCGACCTTCTCTTCCTTCGAGTGACACTGTACTTGAGTTAGGACCATCGTCAACCTCACAACCCATACTCTTAGAATATTAACTCTGAACAACAACATCCACTGGACAAATGATATTCAAATCTCAGTATTTGTGGGATCGATAATCTTTTATTACTTGATGACATTTGTGCACTTGCAGGCATTGAGTGTTGGACTTTTTGAGCTGTAAAAACCGCTTTTTGTATTACGGAAACCTTGGAAGCCCGACCATGGATGCGTGCGAAGTATAACAAAAATAAATTCATGTATGTGTTATGGAAACCTAGATCTACCTTATATCTACATGATGAGAGCGTTACCCTCGTAGCGACGCCCTTCGCTTATCCCGCTCGTCCAAACGCTTTGCCAGAACTCAAGAGTGTCAAGTGTACACTCCTCTATTGGTATCCACACGGACAAATGGTGGAGAAAAACAACCTAGAGTGTGCTAGCACTCCTTGGTGAATCTCGGCAATGGAGGATTGGGGGAGAGAGCTTGAGAGGAGCAAGGAAGAAGATGATTAAGATACTTCCAATTAACTTCCCACACTAATACAAAAGTGGCCGACCACTTTAAGTTGGGGGGTTGCATGTAACTCCAAGAGACAATGGATCTTGGTCTCCCTCATGAGGTGACATCACATGATAAGTCCATGATGATGTGGAACATCATCATTGGTCGGCCCCCATGCCAAGTCACCATGACATGGCAATTGGTCAAGTCAAAATTGACCATTCATCTTCCCTCTCAAGTCAAGTCAAACTTGACCTATTATCTCCCATGGTTAATCAAATCTAACCACTTGATTCAAGTCAATTTGATTTAATGAATCTCTATTCATTAATTTAAATTGACTCAATGAATCAAAACTAAATTAGACTCATTCAACACTTGAATCAAATTGAGTCTAACTCAATTAGTTTAATTTGGATTACTCTTAATCCAATTTGGTTCATCCCATGAACCTAATCCTCATGGTTCATCATATGAACCTAATCTCCATCTAATTTCCCTTTGTGTGTGACCCTATAGGTTCTTGTAACGTTGGCAATGCTCCTAAACCGATTTAGAAACATAATCAATGAGCGGTATCTAGCAACACATCATTGCTACCCAAGTTACAAGAATGTTGAGATCCAACATCACCTTTGTGACTACTAATTGTGACTCTCACAATATGTGACAATGTCCCTCTATCCTTGACATCTAGATTGATCAATTGAGGCATAGATCGTGTCATCCTCGGTACAATCTATATCTTGAACTCCAAGTAGACTCACTCTAATCAAATGAGCTCAATATCTCATATTGACTCATTTGGGCATGGCCATACACTTCGTGGTCTCACTCTATCAAGAATAACGATGTCACTTCCGTCATATAGAAGGGACAGATCCCATCTACATCACTCACATCCCTCCACATAATTTGTTACATACCCAGTAATCGCCTTTATAGTCCACCCATTTACGGGTGACGTTTGACAAAGCCAAAGTATGCAACTCCTTATGTAGGGAACCATGGTGACTTTAGGTCTAAGGACTAATAGTCACATGAGAAAGTATATAACACTCATATAATGATCCATGATACTTTCTCATGGCGGGTCATTCAGTATACATTCTCCAATGCATACCCATGTGTCAACTTGATATCTCATAACCATGACTTGTGAGATCAAGTCATCGTGTTGACCTACATGCTAGTCTCTACGCATTAACATTGTCCCTGAATGTTAATACTTGACTAGGAATGATTAAGAGTAGTGTTCTCTATATCATCTCATTATCGATTCAACCAATCGATTGATATAGATAAGAACCTTCTACTCAAGGACGTTATTATACTTAGTTATTTGGTACCAATACAAGTAAATATATATAACCATGCCTTTATAAATAGGAATATGATACAATAAAGTCCATACAACAATCATCACATGATTAGCTTTAGGGCTTTCACTAACAATCTCCCATTAGCACTAGTGCCAATCACCATAGTATCTAATACCCAATGACCTAGTGTGACCATCATGCTTTTTCTATGCCAAAGCCTTGGTCAAGGGATCTACAATGTTAGCCTCTGTGGGTACTCTGCAAATCTTCACATCTCCTCTATCGATAATCTCTCGAATGAGATGGAAGCGCCGTAGTTTGTGTTTGGTCCGCTAGTGTGAGCGAGGTTCCTTAGCCTGCGCAATAGCTCCATTGTTGTCACAATAGAGCTCTATAGGATTTGCTATGCTAGGAACCACCCCAAGCTCAGTAATGAACTTGCGGATCCAAATTGCCTCCTTTGCTGCCTCTGATGCAGCGATATACTTGGCTTCTATTATAAAATCAACAACTGTATCCTGCTTTGAACTCTTCCAGCTCACAGCGCCACCATTCAAGCAAAACACAAACCCTGACTGCGATCTATAATCATCCTGGTCAGTTTGAAAGCTGGCATCGCTGTAACCCTTTACAGCTAGCTTCTCATCCCCTCCAAATATCAAGAAATATTCTTTAGTCCTTCTCAAGTACTTAAGAATATTCTTGACTGCTATCCAGTGATGCTCACATGGATCTGACTGGTATCTACTCGTCATGCTCAAAGCATACGAGACATCAGGACGAGTACATAACATGGTGTACATGATAGATCCTATAGCAGATGCATAAGGGATCTTATCCATGTGGTCTCTCTCCTCTCTAGAAGAGGGACTTTGAGTCTTCGAAAGACTCACACCATGTGACATCGACAGAAGTCCCTTCTTGGAATTCTGCATGACAAACTATAGTAATACCGTGTCAATATATGTACTCTGACTTAGGCCAAGAAATCTCTTAGATCTATCTCTATAGATCTTGATGCCTAGAATACAGGCTGCTTCACCTAAGTCCTTCATTGAGAAACACGTCCCTAGCCAAGTCTTCACAGACTGTAGCGAAGGGATGTTATTCCCAATGAGTAGTATGTCATCCACATACAATACAAGGAAGACAACTGTGTTCCCATTAACCCTCTTGTAGACACAAGGTTCATCTTCATTCTTAATGAAACCAAACTATTTGATCGCATCATCGAATCGAAGATTCCATCTCCGAGAAGCTTGCTTTAGCCCATAAATGGACCTTTGTAGCTTGCTTACTTTCCCATTATGTCGTGGATCTACAAAACCCTTAGGTCGTGTCATGTACACATCCTCGAGCAAGTTTCTATTCAGAAACATATTTTTGACATCCATATGCAAGATCTCATAATCGTGGTATGCTGCAATAGCAAGCATGATCCGAATGGACTTAAACATCGCCACTAGAGAAAAGGTTTCATCATAGTCAATACCATGAATTTGCTTGAAACCTTTAGCCACCAATCGGCCTTATAGGTATGCATAAGTCCATCCATGTCAGTTTTTCTCTTAAAGATCCACTTACACCTAATGGATTTGACCCCTTCAGGTGGTTCAACCAAAGTCCATACTTGGTTGGTGTACATGGATTCCATCTCGGATCTCATGACCTCTAGCCATTTCTCAGAATCTGGGCTCATCACAGCTTTCTGATAGGAGGTAGGCTCATTCTCAATGAGCATAACGTCATCATGGTCAGACAAGAGAAATGAGTATCTCTTAGGCTGACGACGTACCCTATCAGACCTGCGAAGAGATAGGTCTACCTGAACAGGTGGTTGTTCCACATCTCTTTGTGCAACAATCTCATCACCCACAACACTTTGTGGTTCTTGTTCAACCTCCATAAAGGCCTTAGTGCTATGGTCCTTATCTTGAATTTCTTTAAGATCGAATGTACTCCCACTAGTTTTTCTAGAAACAAAATCCCTTTTTAGAAATACCCTAGTTTTTGCCACAAACACTTTGTGCTGACTAGGAATGTAGAAGTAATATCCCTTCGTCTCCTTGGGATATCCAATAAAATAACACTTATCGAATTTGGGTCCCAGTTTGTCTGAGACTTGACGTCGAACATAAGCCTCACAACCCCAAATCCTCATGTAAGACATCTTGAGATTTCTCCCTATCCAAATCGTATATGGTGTCTTTATCACAGCCTTGGATGATACACGATTAAGAGTGAAGGCTGCTGTGTCTAGAGCATATCCCCAAAAGGATATAGGAAGATCTGTGTGACTCATCATAGATCGTACCATATCTAATAGGGTATGATTTCTCCTTTCAGATACACCATTCTACTGTGGTGTTCCAAGAAGAGTGAGTTGGGATAGAATCCCACACTCAGTAAGATAGTCACGAAACTCATGGCTAAGGTATTCACCACCTCGATCTGATCAAAGTATCTTAATACTCTTGCCAAGTTGGTTTTGTACTTTATTCTTGAATTCTTTGAACTTTTCAAAGGATTCAAATTTATGTGTCATCAGATACACATAACCATATCTACTGAAGTCATCAGTAAATGTAATGAAGTACCTGTAACCACCTCTAGCAACAACATTGAAAGGACCGCATACATTACTATGTATAAGTCCTAACAAGTCTGTTGCTCTCTCGCTGTGTCCACTAAAGGGAGTCTTGGTTATCTTGCCTAAAAGGCAAGACTCACATGTCTCATATGATTCAAAATCAAATGAGTCCAGCAACCCATCCTTATGGAGCTGAGATAAGCGACTCTCATTTATGTGACCTAAGCGACAATGTCAGAGATAGGTTTGGTTCAACTCATTTGACTTGAACCTTTTGGTACTTATGTTATAGATGGGGCACTCTAAGTCTAGAAAGTAGAGTCTGTTCATTAGAGGTGCACTACAATAGAACATATCATTTAAATAAACTGAACAACATTTGTTCTTTATTATAAATGTAAATCCTTTCTTGTCCAAACAAGAAACCGAAATTATGTTCTTAGTTAAAGCAGACACATAACAACATTCATCTAGTTCTAGTACAATCCCAGTGGGCAAAGATAGATCATAAGTTCCTACAGCAACAACAACAACCCTTGCTTTATTGCCTACTAGTAGGTCCACCTCGCCCTTTGTCAATGCCCTGCTATTTCTCAGCGCTTGCACATTGGTACAAATGTGAGATGCACATCCGGTATCTAATACCCATGATGAAGAAATAGATAGATTGACTTCTATAACATTTATACCTGAAGTAGAAGTTCTCTTCTTCTTAAGATCTTCCAGGTATGCTTTGCACTTACGCTTCCAGTGTCCAGCTTCCTTGCAGTGGAAGCAAGTCCCTTCTTTGGTCACCCCTCCTTTGGGCTTCAGTTCTTTGCCTTTGCCCTTGGCTTGGGACTTTCCCTTACCTTTAGGCTTGCCCTTGCCTTTCTTCTTTTGCACCATTAAAATGGAGTCAGATTTTCCTGTCTTAAGGTTGAGCTCAGCAGTTCTCAACATGCTGAGTATCTCAGGCAGTGACTTATCAATTTCATTCATGTTGTAATTCATGATAAATTGATTGTAGCTTTGTGGCAAAGACTGTAAGATCAAGTCAGTGGCCAGCTCTTGGCCAAGTGGGAATCCCAATCTCTGTAGGTTTTCTACGTACCCAATCATCTTGAGTACATATGGACCTACGGGAGTCCCATCTTGCATCTTGGACTGAAACAATGCCTTAGAGACCTCATATCTCTCGTGCCTTGCTTGTCCTTGATATAGTTGACGAAGATGTTCAACCATATTATAAGCATTCATGAACTCGTGTTTCTTCTGAAGCTCAGAGTTCATGGTCGCGAGCATGAGACATGACACATCTAATGCATCATCTTGATGCTTCTTGTAAGCATCTTTGTCAGTTCGTGAGGCAGTGGCAGGAGGTGCCTCCGGAATGGGCTACTCCAGAACGTACAGTTTCCTTTCTTGGGCGAGAACAATTCTCAGGTTCCTGTACCAGTCCAGGAAACTTGCTCCATTGAGCTTGTCCTTCTCAAGAACAGAACGTAGGGAGAGAGTGTTCGTATTTGTCGACATAGTAATCTACAACATACACAATGTAGAAAATTATTATCATATTCCTTTTATCATTTAATTAGGCCTTTAATCAAATGATGCTCCCACTGAATTATAGGACTTTTATAGAATCGAGTTATGGATGTGGTGAAACCACATTACTTGATTCATACAAATTAGCTATAATTCTTGCGGGACAAGATCCACATCATACTACGTCTTGAGTTAGCTTTGGCTAAATCGCCAAGACTTAGTATGATCGGTAGGTAACACATTACCGATTACATCTCTATGCAACTCTTGTTTATAGGATCAAGACCCACATTTACAAAAGACCTTGAGTTAGCTTTGGCTAAATCGCCCAAGATTTAGTGTAAATGCGATCTTATCCTATCTTTCCAACGGTTGGAATATGCCTATAGTTCTACTCGATCCAATTGAGTTAACTAGTTTTACTCAATCTAATTGAGCTTACTCTAACCCAAGCCATGATAGGCGAAACCAAGATTGTCCCTCCGCACCCTACCAAGATAATATGCATTGCTCTGCTTTGACAGATTCAACAACTACAAATGATCGAGATAGTGATGGGTATCAAGACTTGGTAGGCATTTTCGAGTTGATTCGATTAGGATCTAATCTAATCGTGAATGTGTATCATATACGCATCAAGGCCTTTATTATCCTACACTAGCATGCATCACATACATACAAGCATTATTCTAGCATGCATCATATACATACAAGAAAAATATCCTAGCATGCATCATATACATACAAGCAAAATTTACTATATGCATCACATACCTACTACGATCTTCTCAAGCCAATAAGAAGATCGGATGGCCAACCTAGGGTTAGCAGCTTCTCCAAGCGCCTCCTTTGATCGCCATGTGTCGTCGGCACCCTTCTCGTAACTCCGTTTACTAGTGGACCTTCCACCGCTCCATTTTGTACATTACAAACATGAAACTCGAGTTACATTCGAGTCTAAAACTATTTACAACTAGAATTTTAAAAGAAGAGGCACGACGCGCAGGTCGCATACCCTATACAACATGCACAACCACAAAAACGGCACGCAGGTCGTATTATGAATTACAACACATTATCATCCAATCATATTGGGGTTCTTTGGTCATGACCATCACAGAATTATATATAATTCTAAATTATGTATTTTACAGAAAATTTCTATAATTTTTCCTTTTTTTCAATTTTATGAGTCACATCTCCATAACGGTCCCGCTAAGTGGTTTCCGGGCGCGATCTTGGGACAATGCCCCTTTCGAGGTTAGGGGCAGTGCTCCTACTCACAAAATAAACTTTGCGAGTGTCACATCTTTATCTTATAGCGACTTAAGTCGCTGTCCCAAAAATCTAAAGCAAGAACTCGCCGTTTCGGAGAGTTTTTCTCGGTGGTTGAAGCCTACAAGTGTCCCAACACTTGTTGCTTCAACTCTTCGAGAAAAATACCCAAAAAATCTATAAAAATAGGAAATTTACAGAAACTTAAAAATCTATAATTTTTATATCTAATGCAAAAACTATAAATTTAAAACACATACATGCTTCGCACGTGGCTCTGATACCACTATTGGACTTTCCGAGCCGCAAAAACTGCTTTTTGCATTGCGTAAACTCGGAAGCCTGGCCACGGATGCGTGCGAAGTATAACAAAAATAAATTCATGTATGTGTTATGGAAACCTAGATCTACCTTATATCTACATGATGAGAGCGTTACCCTCGTAGCGACGCCCTTCGCTTATCCCGCTCGTCCAAACGCTTTGCCAGAACTCAAGAGTGTCAAGTGTACACTCCTCTATTGGTATCCACATGGACAAATGGTGGATAAAAACAACCTAGAGTGTGCTAGCACTCCTTGGTGAATCTCGGCAATGGAGGATTGAGGGAGAGAGCTTGAGAGGAGCAAGGAAGAAGATGATTAAGTTACTTCCAATTAACTTCCCACACTAATACAAAAGTGGCCGACCACTTCAAGTTGGGGGGTTACATGCATGCATGTAACTCCAAGAGTCAATGGCTCTTGGTCTCCCTCATGAGGTGGCACCACATGATAAGTCCATGATGATGTGGAACATCATCATTAGTCGGCCCCCATGCCAAGTCACCATGACATGGCAATTGGTCAAGTCAAAATTGACCATTCATCTTCCCTTTCAAGTCAAGTCAAACTTGACCTATTATCTCCCATGGTTAATCAAATCTAACCACTTGATTCAAGTCAATTTGATTTAATGAATCTCTATTCATTAATTTAAATTGACTCAATGAATCAAATCTAAATTAGACTCATTCAACACTTGAATCAAATTGAGTCTAACTCAATTAGTCTAATTTGGATTACTCTTAATCCAATTTGGTTCATCCCATGAACCTAATCCTCATGGTTCATCATATGAACCTAATCTCCATCTAATTGCCCTTTGTGTGTGACCCTATAGGTTCTTGTAACATTGGCAATGCTCCTAAACCGATTTAAGAACATAAGCAATGAGCGGTATCTAGCAACACATCATTGCTACCCAAGTTACAAGAATGTTGAGATCCAATATCACCTTTGTCACTACTAATTATGACTCTCACAATATGTGACAATGTCCCTCTATCCTTGACATCTAGATTGACCAATTGAGGCATAGACTGTGTCATCCTCTGTACAATCTATATCTTGAACTCCAAGTAGACTCACTCTAATCAAATGAGCTCAATATCTCATATTGACTCATTTGGGCATGGCCATGCACTTCGTGGTCTCACTCTATTAAGAATTACGATGTCACTCCCATCATATAGGAGGGATAGATCCCATCTACATCACTCACATCCCTCCGCATAATTTGTTATATACCTAATAATTGCCTTTATAGTCCACCCATTTACGGGTGATGTTTGACGAAGCCAAAGTATGCAACTCCTTATGTAGGGAACCATGGTGACTTCAGGTCCAAGGACTAATAGTCATACTAATAGTCACATGAGAAAGTATATGACACTCATATAACGATCCATGATACTTTCTCATGGTGGGTCATTCAGTATACATTCTCCAATGCATACCCATGTGTCAACTTGATATCTCATATCCATGACTTGTGAGATCAAGTCATCGTGTTGACCTACATGCTAGTCTCTACGCATTAACATTGTCCCTGAATGTTAATACTTGGCTAGGAATGATTTAAGAGTAGTGTTCTCTATATCATCTCATTATCGATTCAACCAATCGATTGATATAGATAAGAACCTTTTACTCAAGGACGTTATTATACTTAGTTATTTGACACCAATACAAATAAATATAATAACCATGCCTTTATAAATAGGAATATGATACAATAAAGTTCATACAACAATCATCACATGATTGACTCTAGGGCTTTCACTAACATTGAGCGCGAGCGTGCACATCGAGTCCTTGAGTCCCTATTTGAGGTCCTTCCATGCCATAGATAACTTAACTTTATTTATCTTGTGGTATTTTATTTTTAGTTGCTCTGATGGATGTTCTAGATTTGCACTTGTTAGCTTTTATCTTTCACTTACACTTGACGAATATTCTAAAAGGAAGAATCTATTATATACATAGTTATGATTCATCCCAGTAGTCTAGTATTTTGGAATCCATAGAAGACTCTAGATTTAGCATTTTAGTTACTGGAGATGCTTGGATTGTGTAAGCCCATTTGAAAAATCAAAATGCCAGTGAGCTAGAGAGGAACAAAGTTCCTTGAAAAATAAAAAAGAGAGAGAGAAAAAAAAGGGAAAAAAGGAAAAAAAAAATAGAGAGTTAAAAACAGTTATCGTTGGTGGAAATGGTTAGGTGTCCCTTTGAGATCGAGTTAGGTTACTGGGAAAACACTTACAAATTTCTCTCAATAGCGAGCACACCTTTAAGACTTTATACTAATTCTAGAGAACGACCCTCACTTAGGGCAGGTAAGTGCTTAAAAGTCGAGACCCTAGGAAAGCTATAAGATGACAACTTAACTCACTGTAGAACGAGTATCCCTTAGGAAAATTCTCTCAGCACTTGCACGAAAAGCTAACTTAGTAAACTTTTAGAACATATCTATTTTCTTTGATTGAAAATACCACTTGATAATTTAGTTAACATGCTAGGTATTGGAACAATATTTTTTTTAAAATTTCATGGAACTGAGGTTTTCTTGAGGACAAGCAAAGATCTAAGTCTGGGGAATTGATGTGAGCAAAATATATAAGATTTTAGGAGTAGTTTTAGCACATATCTCATTGCATTTTATATGTGTTTCATGCATCTTTTTCCTTGTTTGTCATGCATTTCATATTTTCTAGTTCGGAGATCTGCTCTTGTTGTTTTTATGTGTAGGATGCCATTTTAGAGGTAAAATGACACATTTTGGAGCCAAAGGAAGGCGAGCATGCTCTGGCTATGTTTCTCCCAAAAACATGAGCATGCTTCTGAGAAAAAGAAGGCATTCACCGAATAATACAGAGGTAGACACGGCCTGACCATGTGAGATTCACATGGTCATGTCCAACCCCCAAAGCCAGAAATTCCAGTGCCCCACACGACTGGCCATGTGGATTTCACACGAATGTGTGGCGTTGGGCAAACTTGACGCGATTAGTGTTTTCGTGGGATTTATGGAGAGACGGATCCACATCTATAAATAGGAAAGCATGCCCAAACCCTAGAGAGGGGGTCCGACAGTTAGTACGACAAGAAGGTGCCCTAAAAAGCACTGAAGACTCACAACGGGGAGGAAGGAAGTGACTAGAAGATCCTTCTTGATGCTCCAACACTGTGGAGAACAACCAAGACACGTAAATTGGATAGGACAGAAAGTACTCTCTTTATTTTCTTGTTCTACTTGCATTGTAATTACTTTTCTTATGATGTCTTGTGTTTATTCATATTTGTCTATGGAGTAGATACTTCGATTCTAGGATTAGGGAGTAACTTGTGTATGTGGACATGCTAGATCAAATAATAAGTCATCTCTTTTGATTCTATTTGCAATTGTGTGTTGTTGAGATCGATGAGGATTACGTCTTGATTCTATTTATATTGAACATGGGTGATACAAAGGGTGACAACCTTCGTATTAAAAATTTAGGAGAACCAAGGATGAACCTTGCGGTCATCCTACCTCTCATAATTGTTGAAGATAGAATATGATAGAGTAGGATATGAGATACGATCTGCCTCTTCATAGGGATTATTAGGACGCCCTCGTACCCCAATAACCTATCTTAGCAGAAGTCCAAAAGTAGGAGAGATTAACTCTAGAAGGGTTAAGGGACATTGTAGAAGATTTGAGACCGCTAGAGGGGGGGGGTGAATAGCGATGTGCTCGTACGATGGAATTCATTCGCATTTGCTTGTCTACAATCTTGTTAGTACACAGCGGAATATTCAATAAAATACAACAAGAATAAACACAACACGTAGACACGAGATGTAACATGGTTCGGAACCGAACGGTTCATACTCCACGGATCGGGCTCTAAAAGCCCTAGCAATGCAAACACGCACTACTAATCACAATAACTCCTTCTCGACACAAATCGGAGGTGGAGAAACCTCGTACAAGTAATCTTACAACAACAAGAATGAAATACAAGCAATATACAATGCAAATATGAAAGACAAGTAAAGAAAAATTTTACAACACTTGCTTTTGATTGCTTAAATGCTTGGTTGCTTGACTTGCACTTGGAGACTGATTTGCAGCAACAAATCGCCCCAAAAGCTCTCAAGAACCGGATGACTTTTTCTCCTCCATAAGCTCCATTTATATCTTCTGTCAGTGATGGAAAAAGTCGACCAGTCGACTGATCGGGACCATCAGTCGACTGATCACACTGTTGCTGTGAGACAACGGTGTAATCTACGCTGGAAAAATCCAACGGCTAGGATATCAGTCGGCTGATCATGACCATCAGTCGACTGTTCAAGCCATCACTTGACTGTTGACTACAGCGGTCGAGTGAGACTTCATTCTGTGCTCCAAAACCCGAGCATCAGTCAACTGATCACACTATCAGTCGACTGCTGGCCGATCAGTCGATTGCCCATCTCTGGCAGTCAATTGCTAGGCCAATTCCCACAGTCAAACCCTAGTTAACTACGTCAGTCGATTGCCACATGGCACCAGTCGACTGACACACCTCAAACATGAGGTTTTAGCCCAAGTATGGTTCCCCCATACTTGCTAGACCACCCTTAGCCTAGACCTAAGCCTTCTAGCCACCTCCATCAGCCTCACGCCTCTCGGATCCCTCCAAGTCATCCATGACTTGTTCATCCATCGCGCTAGCCTTCAGGTGCTTCCATCGGCTATACCATGCTAACGGTGTCTACACCGCCAAGGCACATTGGACTTACACCACCAAGACTCCGCTTGGACTTTACGCCGCCAACCATTGGACTTATCCTGCCAAGACTCCCGCTTGGACTTTACGCTGTCAATATCAAACCCCTTAGACTTCTCAAATGCCAAGACTCAAGCTTGGACTTTCCTTGCCAACACATGTTGGACTTTCCATGCCAAGACCCATGCTTGGACTTTTCCTTGCCAAGACCCATGACTTGGACTTTCCCATGACAATCATATTGTCATATGTTTTTGTCGAATATCAAAACATCACTCGAGTCAAACTCGAGTCCTGGTCAATCGTGACCTGGGCCGATTGCACCAACAATCTCCCCCTTTTTGATGTTTGACAAAAACCAAACAAACCATTGAGTTAGAACACTAACTCAAATCCCTTACCAATTATCCCAAATTGGTAATTCTAACTTCTCCCCCAAAACATTCTCCCCCTTTTTGACTAACATTAAAAAGGTTATCTCTCCAAGGAGGTCAATGTCTCATGTCCCAATGAGATCTTACAATCTCCCCCTTGGTCCAAAAATACTTAGAAAGCCTACCATCTTCCTAGTGATAAGTCCCATATCACTCAAGAGAGGCAATCCTATACTCTCCCAATTTCCAAATTGGGTATCTTAAAATCCCATTTTCCTCCTTATGAGGAAAAATACTATCCATCATCCCATGATGGATACCTCCCCCTAAAGGCTTGCTCCCCCTTGACCATTGCCCCTTTTTGTCCTTGGGAAGTTCCTAAGCCAATAGGAACTCTAAACCATCAAAAATAAGATTCAAAGTTCAAAAATGAACTCTCCACACCTTAAATCTAATACATCAACCTAACACCTCTTCAAATCCATATCCAATGGATTTCTACCCTTTAAAATGCTTCCCAAAGCATATTCTAGGGTTAGGAGTGGTTAGGAACCTTTACCGTAGCTGAAATCGGGTTAAACAACCTTGTTTATCCCGAAATCAGGCTATCAGTCGAGTCCTGCAGAAACCAGTCGACTGAAGTGCCCATCAGTCGACTGGCACCGAGCAGCAGTCGACTGATACTGCGCCAGGGCAGTTCCGCCAGGCCACTTCCGCCAGGGTGGTTTCCGCCAGGGCGGTTTTCCGCCAGAGCGGTTTCCGCCAGGGCAGTGTCGCCGTGCGCCAGGGCGCCAGGGCGATTTTGACGCCCGGGCAGTTTTGCCAGGGCGGTTTTGCCGCCAGAGCGGTTTCAGCCAGAGTTGTTACCATCGGAGCAAATTGCCCATCACCGATCGCTCAGAGGTAGATCGATAATCGAAAATCCAGTTTTCGATTATCGAAACTTTGAAAAATTATAACTAATTATACATAGCTCGAAAAATCACGAAATTTCACATGTATAATACTTGTAACACATACAATCAGTGAAAAATATTGGAAAAATATTTTAACCATTAAAATATGAGATTGATACAAAGTTCAAAAACTATTAAAACTTTAAAGTTTTTAATCTACTTTGTATCAACTTCTACAATGATGATTGCTATCAAAAGATAGACTTCACCAAGGTTTTCTAAAGTGATTTTAAAATGTTTTTGAAAACCTATTTTGAACCATGGACTATTGGCTAGATATACATGACTTGTATATTAGCTTTCCTCATGATTCTTAGTGATGATTGAAATAAGTTTAAGTCCATCTAGATGCACTACCTATGAACGTTGAACCTAACTTATTATCCTAACATCTCACATGTTATCTAAGGTGTATACACACACATACATGTCAATTTAGATGTGAGATGTGGAGTTAGGATTATTATAGCCTCATGCATTTTCTAGGCAACCCTACTTGATTCCCTTATAAATGGGACTCCAAGTCATGCCATTGTCCTTAACTCAATTTTAATCAAGTTAAATGCATGAATGATCATGGAATAAATCATAGCAATAATAAAACATGGCCAATGATCATGATGTCATGACATATGATATAATCTAAAAACAAACATGACATCTAAAATAATCCTAAACAATGTCATGACATGTTATATGATAAGATAAAATTTAATGTCATGACATGGCAAATTTGTATAAACAAGCACATTAATACACACATATAATCAGACAAAAATAGTTCTTTTATAAACAGAGCATTTCATTCAATTAAAACTTCAGTTTTTACAACCAAAATAGAAGTTTGAAATGCTCAATCTCACTACGAAAACTAAAAATAGAAACCCTAAACATCCTCTAGCTCTAATCTCCTGCAGAAGGTGGAGGCGGAGGAGGCTGCTGACTCAGGGTCCAGGCCTACATCATCTCGTACATGTCAAGCTGACGCTGCTCCATGCGGCTCTGACACTCCTCAATCCGGGTGTGGCGCTCCTCCATCCGGGTGAGGTGCTGACCCATGGAGGATTGCCCCGATATAATCTATGCCAGTTGAGAGTCAATCGTCTACTAGTAATCCTGGAAGCTAGCCTCCAGCTGGGCAATCCGATCTGAAGGACCTGCTGCTGATGCATCTGCTGGCATCTAGTCATCCTCGTCAGCAGCATCTAGATCCTCATATCGTCCTGCAGCCTCTCCAGGCACTAGAGGTGGCTCCCCACGTGGCTTGGGCTGAGGCCGAGGTATTAACTCCATCTGGCCATCTCCGATCTGCAGCCTCGCCAATGTGAAGTTACGAACTAATATACAGTCGTAAACCTCGGATAGCGCCCTCAGAGATCCCCTGTTAATGTTAATGCCTATGGACTCTAGCCATGCAGTGATGATATGTCCAAAAGGCATATGCACTTTCCCTTGCACAGGGGATATGAAATGTACAATGCAATGGAACATGTTTAATGCAATGTTTATATCTAATCTATGATGCATGGCGTACATGAGGAAGAGATGGGGAGGTCGAATCTTGGCCAGACCCCTAGTCACAATAGGGAGAAAGCACCCAACAATGACTTTGTAGAACACATTGTCAGGTGCAGATAGCTCAGTGATAGGAAATAGGTTCTGAGCTGGTGGGCGAGGATGGCGAAAAATGTGCTCATGAATAGAGTCTAAAGAAATATGATCAAAAGGCTCAGGAAGAGGGGAATCGAAGGTAGGATAGAATATAAAAGTGTCATTTGATGGCCTACACTCAAGGAACTCCTGCAGGATTGCAAGAGTGAACTCTAGGTCGCGTTTTGTGACCTGAGTAGTGTATGTAGGACTATCGTCTACTTTCTTTAGATTTTGATAAAACTCCTTAAGGAGATCATCATTGATGGCATGATTACATAGAGCTACCTTCATGAGCTGATAATATGCTAAAATCTCCATGACATCGCTATAGTAATGCCTAAAGAAATCGACATCGATGTACCTAACCGCCATGGGTTGGTACAATCGTGATCCAACCTCAGTCTGATCATTTCTACGGGGTCGTCTATATGAATGCAATGCAATGCGATAGAATGCGATGATACAAACACAATGATTAGATCAAAATGAGTTGTAAAAGAAAATTAGGGTTTAAGGGTTATAGAAATATACTTTGGTGCCATTTGAAGGTGATGAGGAGAAGGCACAAGGCAACTGGACAGTTGATTTGCTGAAGAGAATGCCGGAAAGATCACTGGAGGAAAGATCTCGCCGGAACCCTAACATTTGGAGAATAAAACTAGGGCTGTGAGATGCCATTAGGGCCATAGAGAGATCAAAAGCATAAAAGGAAGAGAAAACTACCAAGCTTAGGGCTTTGGTCGTCGGCGTGGATGAGGAACGGCTGGTCAGAGAAGGTGGGCGACGATCGGAGAAGAAAATCGTGAAGGAAGAAAGCATGAAGACGCCGAACCCTAGCGGTTCGACATTATAAAATCGTGACTCGATCACCGATCGATGTGAAATCACGATCGATGGCGAAGTTAGTGTGCTTTGTCAACCGATACGATCGCTTCCGGCCAAAGACTCGACATCGAGCATTCTCAGACGAGCTACAGAATATCACTAATCGATATTAAGCATCACCGATCGATGAGATTATCACTAGATCGGCCGGACGAGCCACTGATCGATGACTCTTCTCGCCTGATGAATAAGATTAACAATGATCGATGTAGCTAATCACGATCGATGTACAAATCACCGAGTCCCGAAGCAACACTGATCGCTTGACTCATCAGATTATGCTACAAGATGATCACCGATCGATAAACTGCTCTACCAATCGATCTTTGATTTCACAGTTCTGAAATTGAGTGAATTTCGATTTCTTCACTCAATTTATTTCATTTTATCATGTTTACTCTTGTATGTCAAATATATTAATGTTATGCTTATATTCATGTATTTGTTAATGTATTTTGATATTTTATTTCATTTTAACAAACATTAACACCCAATGGTTTCAAAATCCTAACATCTCACCCTTTTTTAAGTGTTGAAATACACAATCAAGGTGAATGACCTATTTTGTGAGATGCAATATACCATAAACATTCCTTCTATGAAAACATATGGTAAAACACGTGAAGCATGGTAAGTGTAAGACATCAAGGTGTGTAGCACTTGAGTATCACTCTTGATGTAACTTCTAAACCTTAAGACAATTCTCTTGATACACTAATTTCCAAAGTATGCCAAAACCCAAAACGGCACACTATGACCTCTAAATCTAGATTGTGCCAATTTTACCTTAGGGTTTGCCTTGGAGGCTCCCCCTACTTGTGTTGCTCCTTCTTGCCCTTTCTTCTTTCCCCTTGGACATTGACTCGGATAATGTCCCTTTGAGTTGCACTTGAAGCATATAATATGCTCCTTGCTCTTTTGACTTGAGGGACCGACATCCTTGGCCTTTGGTGCCGGTGGAGCTTTCCTAACCTTCTTTGGGCACTTGCTCTTATAGTGCCCAAATTCCCTACACTCAAAACACATAATATGATTTTTATTGGAAGATAAAGTGTTTGAGTTACCTAGGGTGGTGGTAGGTGCCGGAGTTGAATTTTGAGCTTCCTCATCTTGATCGGATGTTGAAGGCTCTTCTTGAGGTTGCTCCGGTGTAGAGGATGGTCTCTCCTCCTCAACCCTAGAAGTAGATGCTTCTTCCATCTCTTCTACTTCTTCTTTCTCCGATCCGGAAGTTGACTCCATCTCAACTTCCGATTCCTCA
This sequence comes from Wurfbainia villosa, assembly GCA_025175895.1. Taxonomy (NCBI): domain Eukaryota; kingdom Viridiplantae; phylum Streptophyta; class Magnoliopsida; order Zingiberales; family Zingiberaceae; genus Wurfbainia; species Wurfbainia villosa. The sequence continues at coordinate 13,482,231 of CM046000.1, read as the reverse complement.
CTTTCACTTGAGGATGAACTCTCCTCATGGAATCTTGCCAATTTTCTCCATAGCTCCTTGGCATACATGTAATCCCCTAGCTTGCACAAAACATCATTAGGGATTAAATCTTCCAAAAGTTTCGTTACCTTAATTTCGATCTTGAGATTTTGGCGTTGCTCTTGGGTCCACTTTTTCAATTTTAGGACATTCCCCTTCTTATCCCTAGGGGGTTCAAGGCTTTCAACGAGGATGAACCAATCCTCTATGTTCATCATCAAGAATGTTTCCATTCTTGCTCTCCATGCCGGAAAATCTTCTGGATCATATGGAGGTGGAGTATTGATATCCCATCCAAGCTTGTCTTGGAGTTCCATCTTCACCCTCTAGCCTTTTGTCTTAGCTCCGGGTTGTTAATCCGTAGAAGAGCCCCGGGCTCTGATACCACTTGTTGGGGAATTTCGGAATGGCTAGAGGGGGGTGAATAGCATTTTGTCCGTACGATGGAATTTGATCGTGATCGTGTCTACAATTTCGTTAGCGCAGTGGAATATAGATAATGAAAGCAATAACGAAATATACAATCACACACGAACACAATGATATAACGTGGTTTGGAACCTCAAGGTTCCTACTCCACGGATCGAGCTCTACGAGCTCTAGTGATGCACACGCACTCACTAATGACAAATACTCCTTCTCGACACAAGTCAGAGGTGGAGAAACCCCTTACAAGTAATCTTACAACAATAAGATACAAATACAAGCAATATACAATAATACAATGCAAAACTAGTAAAGAAAACAACTTTACAAATGCCTTTGGATTGCTTGCTTGTTGATCGCTTGAATCGTGGTTGAAGACCCTGATTTGCAACAGCAAATCGCCTCAAGACGTCCAAGAAATCGATTCCTTTTCCTCCATCACGAGCTCCATATATAGCTTCAACCTGTGCTGGAAAAAGTCGATCAGTCGACTGATCGGGACCATCAATCGACTGATGCCACTGTTGTCGTGAGACAATGGCTAGATCCACGCTGGATAAGTCCAACGGAACCTTCATCAGTCGACTGATTGTGACCATCAGTCGACTGATGGAGTCCTCACTCGACCAGTCGAGTCTCGACTCCATTCTGTGGCCGATTTCTCGAGCACCAGTCGACTGATCACACGATCAGTCGACTGCTCGAGCCATCGCTGATCGCCCACCTCGCAATGATCACAGGCCATAACCCGCAATAAACTCTAGTTGATTCGGTTCACCGATCGCCACATGGCACCGGGCCGACCGCACACCTCAAACATGAGGTTTTAACCCAAGTATGGTTCTCCCATACTTGCTAGACCACCCTTAGCCTAGACCTAAGCCTTCTAGCCACCTCCATCAGCCTCACGCCTCTTGGATCCCTCCAAGTCATCCATGACTTGTTCATCCATCGCGCTAGCTTTCAGGTGCTTCCATCAGCTATGTCATGCTAACGGTGTCTACACTGCCAAGGCACATTGGACTTACGCTGCCAAGACTCCGCTTGGACTTTACGCCGCCAATCATTGGACTTATACTGCCAAGACTCCCGCTTGGACTTTACGCCGCCAATATCAAACCCCTTGGACTTCTCAAATGCCAAGACTCAAGCTTGGACTTTCCCTTGCCAACCCATGTTGGACTTTCCATGCCAAGACCATGCTTGGACTTTCCTTGCCAACCCATGTTGGACTTTTCATGCCAAGACCATGCTTGGACTTTCCTTGCCAACCCATGTTGGACTTTTCATGCCAAGACCATGCTTGGACTTTCCTTGCCAACCCATGTTGGACTTTACATTGCCAAGACCCATGCTTGGACTTTTCCCAATGCAAAGTGTCCCACTTGGACTTTCCATGCCAAGTACTCAAGACTTGGACTTTACCAAATGACAATTACATTGTCATATGTTTTTGTCGAAACATCAAAACATCACTCGAGTCAAAATCGAGTCCTGGTCAATCGTGACCTGGGCCGATTGCACCAACAATCTCCCCCTTTTTGATGTTTGACAAAAACCAAACAAATCATTGAGTTAGACACTAACTCAAATCCCTTACCAATTATCCCAAATTGGTAAATACTCTCCAAATGTTCTCCCCCAAATATTCTCCCCCTTTTTGACTAACATCAAAAAGGTTTTCTCCCTAAGAGGGTCAATGTCTCATGTCCCAATGAGATCTTACAATCTCCCCCTTGGTCCAAAGATACTTAGGATGCCTACCATCTTCCTAGTGATAAGTCCAATATCACTCAAGAGAGACAATCCCATTTACTCTCCCAATTTCCAAATTGGGTCTCTCAAAAGTCCCATCAATTTACCAATTGATGTCATATTCTCCCAATAACTTCTCCTCTTCAAGGAGAAAAATACATCCATCATCCCAAGATGGATATCTCCCCCTAAAGGCTTGCTCCCCCTTGACCATTGCACCAACAATGTCCTTAGGAAGTCCCTAAGCCAATAGGAACTCTAAACCATCAAAATTAAGGTTAGAAATTCAATATTGAACTTTCCAACACCTTAAAATTGATACAAACCCTAAACAACTCTCCTAATCCATATCCAATGGATTTTCACCCTTTATAATGCTTCCCAAAGCATATCCTAGGGTTAGGAGTGATTAGGGACCTTTACCATGGCTGAACACGGGCTAACCAAACCTAGTTTTCCGAATCAGCCTTGGCAATGACTGTCACTACCGATCATTGCCACACTCATCACCGATCGCCACTTAGGCTGATCGATAATCAAATTTCCGAATTTCAGTTATCAGAATCGAGTTTTGGAAATTCATAAATAATTATACGTTTATCGAAAAATCCTGAAAGTTCATACGTATAATACTTATGACACATACAATGGGTGAAAAATATTTTAAAATTATTTTACCCATAAAATAGAGAAATTGATACAAAATCCAAAAGTGACTAAAAACTTTAAAGTTTAAGCTCAGTTTGTATCAATCTCATCAATGGTGATTGCTATCAAAAGATAGACTTCACCAAGGTTTTTCAAAATGATTTTAAAATGTTTTCAAAACCTTATTTTGGATCATATTCCTTGGGCTCTATGTACATGACTTGTACACAAGCTTTCCCAATGATCCACTAATAAAATTAGATGAGTTTTGGTTCAACTAGATGCAAAAACTATGCACCTTGAACTCAACTCATATCCTAGCATCTCACATGTATCTAGGGTGTATAAATACACATACATGTCAATTGGATGTGAGATGTGGGTTTTGTTCTCCCTAAACTAGGGTTTCATGCATTTTTCTAAGGCAACTCTACTTGATTCCCTTATAAATGGGACTCCAAGTCATGCCAAAGTCCTTAACTCAATTTTAATCAAAAGCATGAATGATTATGGCATTAAGATAGCAATAATTAAGCATGGTCAATGATCATGATGTCATGGCATATGATAAAATCTAAAAACACATGACATTGGTCCTTAATCCCTAAGCATACTCATGACATATAAATGATAGAACATAAACATGATGTCATGTCATGGCATATGGCAAACAAATCATGGCAAGTAAAAAGTATAGGTATAAGTATACCTAAATTTTAATATTCATTGCCATTTGATATAATTAATTATATTTTTCCATATTATCACTAATCTTCCTAGTGTGCCAAAAACCCAAAATGGAAAACTAATCTCTAAAACTCAATTGTGCCAATTTAATCATTTTATCAAACTTCTCAAGTAATATTGGCACATCCTAAAATCTTTTAGGATTAAGGCTCAAATGTATTTTCAAAGTAACCATAACCTTGAAAATATCCTAAAGTGCCACCTTTACCATGGTTGAGTTAACTACTCATCCAATCAAGGTTGGCACACCCTAAACCCACCTAGCATGAATCAATCATGCTCTTAGGAACCCAAAACCGATTTGAGCTCCTAGGGTTAATTAGGTATTCCTTAGGGATAACCTCCCTAGATACCTTCCTAATGACCCTCCTAGGCTTATTAGCCATGGTCATTTGGGTCTTACCTAGGTTGACTCTAAGGGTAACTCCCCTTGCAACCTTCTTAGTGGCCACCCTAGGTTTCCTAGAAACCCTAGCCACTAGGCACACACCATGGTCAACTCTAGGGATGACTTCCCTAATGACCTTGGTCTTCCTAGACCTAGTTAGTGTTCCATAATCAAATGGAACACTATGGTAAGCCACCTTAGGCTTAGGTTTGTGACCCAAACCTTGCTTGCCCTTGGTTGACTTTTGACTCTTAGGTCATAGGTGTTGACTTTGACTTTTAGACCTAGAAGTTTGACTAATTGACCCTTGCATTTGATTTTGCATAACCTTAAGGGTCTTTTCAAGTTTTTCAAGCCTTGATCTCAAGGATTGATTTTCCTTTTCTAATATCTCAATTTTTGATTTTTCATTTTCTCTTGAGATATTTTTATTTCTAGGCATATGTCTAGATTTCTTAGCATTAAAGCCTAGATGTTCTCCTATTTTCTTAATGCTTTCCTTAGGTAATATATTTTTAGGGACATTAGTCCCAAATTTCTTCTTATTTCCTAAGTGAACACTCTTAGCTCCTAGGCAAATATATCTATTATTTTTAGCATGCTTTTCATGCACAATAGCAAGACTATTAAAATTATTCCTAGCATGCTTCTTATCCCTAGAAATTGAAGGTGCATTTATAAATTTTACCTTAGGGTTTGCCTTGGAGGCTCCTCCTACTTGTGTTGCTCCTTCTTGCTCTTTCTTCTTTCCCCTTGGACATTGACTCGGATAATGTCCCTTTGAGTTGCACTTGAAGCATATAATATGCTCCTTGCTCTTTTGACTTGAGGGACCGACATCCTTGGCCTTTGGTGCCGGTGGAGCTTTCCTAACCTTCTTTGGGCACTTGCTCTTATAGTGCCCAAATTCCCTACACTCAAAACACATAATATGATTTTTATTGGAAGATAAAGTGTTTGAGTTACCTAGGGTGGTGGTAGGTGCCGGAGTTGAATTTTGAGCTTCCTCATCTTGATCGGATGTTGAAGGCTCTTCTTGAGGTTGCTCCGGTGTAGAGGATGGTCTCTCCTCCTCAACCCTAGAAGTAGATGCTTCTTCCATCTCTTCTACTTCTTCTTTCTCCGATCCGGAAGTTGACTCCATCTCAACTTCCGATTCCTCACTTTCACTTGAGGATGAACTCTCCTCATGGAATCTTGCCAATTTTCTCCATAGCTCCTTGGCATACATGTAATCCCCTAGCTTGCACAAAACATCATTAGGGATTAAATCTTCCAAAAGTTTCGTTACCTTAATTTCGATCTTGAGCTTTTGGCGTTGCTCTTGGGTCCACTTTTTCAATTTTAGGACATTCCCCTTCTTATCCCTAGGGGGTTCAAGGCTTTCAACGAGGATGAACCAATCCTCTATGTTCATCATCAAGAATGTTTCCATTCTTGCTCTCCATGCCGAAAAATCTTCTGGATCATATGGAGGTGGAGTATTGATATCCCATCCAAGCTTGTCTTGGAGTTCCATCTTCACCCTCTAGCCTTTTGTCTTAGCTCCGGGTTGTTAATCCGTAGAAGAGCCCCGGGCTCTGATACCACTTGTTGGGGAATTTCGGAACGGCTAGAGGGGGGGTGAATAGCATTTTGTCCGTACGATGGAATTTGATCGTGATTGTGTCTACAATTTCGTTAGCGCAGTGGAATATAGATAATGAAAGCAATAACGAAATATACAATCACACACGAACACAATGATATAACCTGGTTCGGAACCTCAAGGTTCCTACTCCACGGATCGAGCTCTAGTGATGCACATGCACTCACTAATGACAAATACTCCTTCTCGACACAAGTCGGAGGTGGAGAAACCCCTTACAAGTAATCTTACAACAATAAGATACAAATACAAGCAATATACAATAATACAATGCAAAACTAGTAAAGAAAACAACTTTACAAATGCCTTTGGATTGCTTGCTTGTTGATCGCTTGAATCGTGGTTGAAGACCCTGATTTGCAACAACAAATCACTTCAAGACGTCCAAGAAATCGATTCCTTTTCCTCCATCACGAGCTCCATATATAGCTTCAACCTGTGCTGGAAAAAGTCGATTAGTCGACTGATCGGGACCATCAGTCGACTGATGCCACTGTTGTCGTGAGACAACGGCTAGATCCACGTTGGATAAGTCCAACGGAACCTTCATCAGTCGACTGATTGTGACCATCAGTCGACTGATGGAGTCTTCACTCGACCAGTCGAGTCTCGACTCCATTCTGTGGCCGATTTCTCGAGCACCTACCGATCACACGATCACCGATTGCTGAGCCATCACCGATCCGCCCACCTGCAAATGACTGCTAAGCCATAACCCACAGTCAAACCCTAGTTGACTCAGTCCAGTCGACTGCCAGATGGCACCAGTTGACTGACACACCTCAAACATGAGGTTTTAACTCAAGTGTGGTTCCCCCATACTTGCTAGACCACCCTTAGCCTAGACCTAAGCCTTCTAGTCACCTCCATCAGCCTCACGCCTCTCGGATCCCTCCAAGTCATTCATGACTTGTTCATCCATCGCGCTAGCCTTCAGGTGCTTCCATCAACTATGTCATGCTAACGGTGTCTACACCGCCAAGGCACATTGGACTTACGCCGCCAAGACTCCGCTTGGACTTTACGCCGCCAACCATTGGACTTATGCTGCCAAGACTCCCGCTTGGACTTTACGCCGCCAATATCAAACCCCTTGGACTTCTCAAATGCCAAGACTCAAGCTTGGACTTTCCCTTGCCAACCCATGTTGGACTTTCCATGCCAAGACCATGCTTGGACTTTCCTTGCCAACCCATGTTGGACTTTTCATGCCAAGACCATGCTTGGACTTTCCTTGCCAACCCATGTTGGACTTTACATTGCCAAGACCCATGCTTGGACTTTTCCCAATGCCAAGTGTCCCACTTGGACTTTCCATGCCAAGTACTCAAGACTTGGACTTTACCAAATGACAATTACATTGTCATATGTTTTTGTCGAAACATTAAAACATCACTCGAGTCAAACTCGAGTCCTGGTCAATCGTGACCTGGGCCGATTGCACCAACAAACCTTAAGACAATTCTCTTGATACACTAATTTCCAAAGTGTGCCAAAACCCAAAACGGCACACTATGACCTCTAAATCTAGATTGTGCCAATTTTATTGCTTTTTCATGATTCCAAAAATGTATTGGCACATCCTAAAATCTTTTAGGATATAAGATCAAACCTATTTTCAAGGTATCCATAACCTTGAAAATAACCTAAAATGTCAACTTTGCTATGGTTGAGTTAACTACCCATCCAATCAAAGTTGGCACATCCTAACCCATTTAGCGTGAGTCAATCATGCTCCTTGGAACCCAAAATCTGTTTGAGCTCATTGGATTAGTTAGGTATTCCTTAGGGATGACCTCCCTAGATACCTTTCTAATGACCCTTCTAGGCTTGTTAGCCTTGGTCACTATGGTCTTGCCATGGTTAACCTTAGGGATTGCCTCCCTAGTAACCTTCTTAGTGGCTTCCTTAGGTTTCTTAGAAACCCTAGCCACTAGGCACCCACCATGGTTGCCCTTAGGGATAATTTCCCTAGAGACCTTGGTTTTCTTAGACCTAGGTCTAGTTCCATAATCAAATGGAACATTGTGGTAAGTAGGCATTACTTTCTTGGACATAGGCTTGTGACCCAAACCTTGTCTCTTAGATGATTCTTGCCTCTTACACCCTTTAACGTTGACTCCTAGATCCTAGAGTTTGACAATTTGACCCTTTAAATTGATTTTGCATATTTGCAAGGGTCTTTTCCAATTTCTCAAGCCTTGACCTCAAAGCTTGATTTTCTAACTCTAATTGCCTAATTGATTTTTGATTAGGTTTTTGGGCATTACCATTGTCTTTAGGCATATGCCTACCCTTATTAGGGTTAATGCCTAAATGGTTTTCGATTTTCTTAATTGTTTCCCTAGGAAGGATGTTTCTAGGGACATTAGTCCCAAATTTCTCTCTCTTTGAAATGGGTCTAGAGTTATTATTTCTAGATTTTTCTTTAGACTTAAAACCAACATGTTTAGCTTCTAGACAAACATACTTATTATATCTAGCATGCTTTGATTCATGAGTAATAGCAAAATTGTTTAAATTATTTCTAGCATGCTTTTGCCTAAAATTTAAAGAATGAGCATTATGAAAATATACCTTAGGGTTAGTCTTAGAGACTCCCCCCACATGTGATGCTCCCTCTTGAGTCTTCTTGCTCCTCCTAGAGCATTGACTCATATAGTGCCCCTTTTGATGACACTTGAAGCAAATGATGTGCTCTTTGCTCCTTTGACCTTGGACATCGACATCCTTAACCTTTGGCACCGATGAACTTTTCTTGATCCTTTTTGGGCACTTGCTCTTATAGTGCCCGGTTTCCCTACACTCAAAGCAAATTATATGGATTTTATTTTGAACCGAAATGCTTGAGTTACCTTGGTCAATGGTGGAATTTTGAGCTTCTTCTCGATTGGATGTGGATGGTTCTTCTTTAGATTGCTCCGGTGTGGATGCTCTAATCTCCTCCCCCTCAATCCTAGAGGTGGAGGTCTCCTCTTCTTCCACCGATCCGAAAGTTGATTCCTTCTCAACTTCCAAGTCCTCACTCGCTTGTGAGGATGATGATGATTCTTCCTCGGCTTCTTCCTCTTCTTGAGCCGATGAAGATTCTTCTTATTCTACTTGTGCCAAGTGAGGCTTCGCATGGAACTTGGCCAATTTGTCCCATAGCTCTTTGGCATCTTGAAACTCACCTAAGCTAGACAAAATGTCATTAGGTATCAAATCTTCTAAAAGCTTTGTTACCTTGACTTCGGTATTGAACTTGAGATGTTGCTCTTGTGTCCACTTCTTCAACTTCAAGATGTTTCCCTTCTTATCCCGAGGGGGTTCAAAGCCTTCTACAAGGATGAACCAATCCTCTATATCCATCATCAAGAATGTCTCCATTCTTGCTCTCCATGTTAGAAAATCTTCTCGGTCATATGGTGGTGGAGTATTGATGTCCCATCCAAGCTTGTCTTGGAATTTCATCTTCCCTCTAGCTTCTTTAGCTCCTGGCAGTTAGTCCGTAGAAGAGCCCCAGGCTCTGATACCAAATGTAGAAGATTTGAGGCCGCTAGAGGGGGGGGGGTGAATAGCGATGTGCTCGTACGATGGAATTTGTTCGCGTTTTCTTATCTACAATTTTGTTAGTACGCAGTAGAATATACAATAAAATACAACAAGAATAAACACAACACGATAGACACGAGATATAACGTGGTTCGGAATCGAACGATTCCTACTCCACGGATCGGGCTCTAAAAGCCCTAGCAATGCAAACACGCACTACTAATCACAATAACTCCTTCTCGACATAAGTCGAAGGTTGAGAAACCTCGTACAAGTAATCTTACAATAGCAAGAATAAAATACAAGCAATATACAATGCAAATATGAAAGACAAGTAAAGAAAAACTTTACAACACTTGCTTTTGATTGCTTGAATGCTTGGTTGTTTGACTTGCACTTGGAGACCTGATTTGCAGCAACAAATCGCCCCAAAAGCTCTCAAGAACTGGATGGCTTTTTCTCCTCCATGAGCTCCATTTATACCTTCTGCATGTGCTAGAAAAAGCCGATCAATCGACTGATCGGGACCATCAGTCGACTAATCACACTATTGCTGTGAGACAACGGTGTAATCCACGCTGAAAAAATCCAACGTCTAGGACATCAGTCGACTGATCATGACCATCAATCGACTGTTCAAGCCATCACTCGACTGTTGACTACAACGGTCGAGTGAGACTCCATTCTGTGCTCCAAAACCCGAGCACCAGTCGACTGATCACACTACCAGTCAACTGCTAGTCGATTAGTCGATTGCCCATCTCTGGCAGTCGACTGCTAGGCCAATTCCCACAGTCAAACCCTAGTTGACTACGCCAGTCGACTGCCACATGGCACCAGTCGACTGACACACCTCAAACATGAGGTTTTAGCCCAAATATGGTTCCCCCATACTTGCTAGACCACCCTTAGCCTAGACCCAAGCCTTCTAGCCACTTCCATCAGCCTCACGCCTCTCGGATCCCTCCAAGTCATCCATGACTTGTTCATCCATCGCACTAGCCTTCAGGTGCTTCCATCGGCTATGTCATGCTAATGGTATCTACACCGCCAAGTCACATTGGACTTATGCCGCCAAGACTCCGCTTGGACTTTACGCCGCCAACCATTGGACTTATGCTGCCAAGGCTCCCGCTTGGACTTTATGCCGCCAATATCAAACCCCTTGGACTTCTCAAATGCCAAGACTCAAGCTTGGACTTTCCTTGCCAACACATGTTGGACTTTCCATGCCAAGACCCATGCTTGGACTTTTCCTTGCCAAGACCCATGACTTGGACTTTCCCATGACAATCATATTGTCATATGTTTTTGTCGAACATCAAAACATCACTCGAGTCGTGGTCAATCGTGACCTGGGCCGATTGCACCAATAGACATTAGTGACAGAGGGCTCCCAATAGTATCAACCCCTTGAGCTCTGACGATCCGAAAGGAAAACTTGATTAGAAATAGATAGTTCCCGGTATAAGAAAAAATTAATCAGACAAATGCATGATGATCCTCCCTCAAGGTAGTAATTAGAGATCTCAACGCATCTAATTGATAGCATGTTCCATGACTCACAAGTGAAACTGAAGTCCTAGAATCCTTTTAGAGAACTTAGAACCAAACTTCTCTTCCTCCGAGTGACACTGTACTTGAGTTAGGACCACCATCAACCTCGCAACCCATACTTTTAGGATATTAACTCCTAACAATAACATCCATTGGACAAATGGTATTTGAATCTCAATATTTGTGGGATCAATAATCTTTTATTACTTGATGACATCCGTGCACTTACGGGCATTGAGCGCAGTGTGCGCTTCGAGTATAGAATCGAAGTATCTACTCCATAGACAAATATAAATAAACAATAGACATCTTACGAAAAGTAATTACAATGCAAGTAGAATGAGAAAATAAAGAGAGTACTTTCTGTCCTGTCCAATTTACGTGTCTTGGTTGTTCTCCATAGTGCCAGAGCATCAAGATGGATCTTCTAGCCTCTTCCTTCCTCCCCGTTGCGAGTCTCCAATGCTTTTTAGAGCACCTTCTTGCCGTCCTAGTCGTCGGGCCTCCTCTAGGGTTTGGGAGCCCTATGGTGGCTCCCCTCGTCCTCCCAGCTTCTTAGACAAGTTTTCTATATATAGAGGCGACTTCGGCTTTCCATAAATGCTTGGAAAAACCCTATTTTGTTGAATTTGTGATGTCACCACACGACCGTGTAAATTTCACACGGCCGAGTCGTGTGCAAGGCCAGAAACGACTAAAATCTAGGCTAAAAATTGAGTTAGAATTTTAACACGACCGTGTGAATTTCACATGACCGACTGTGTGGATTTCTGGAGCCTCCGTTTTGATCTGTTTCGCTTCAGAAACATGCCCATGTCTTGGGACATGACCAGTGCGTGTTCCCTAAGGTCCGTCTCCACAAATTGCTCCATTTTTACTCCAAATACATCATCCTACACATAAATTAACAAAAGTAGATCTCCGAACAAGAAAATAGGAAATGAATGCAAAACAAAGAAGAATATGCATGAAACAAGTATAAAATGCAATGAGATATGTGCTAAAACTGCTCCTAAAATCCTATATAGTTTGCTCACATCAATTACCCCAGTCATAGATCTTTGCTTGTCCCCAAGGAAACCTCAGTGCCATGAAATTTTAAAAGTATTGTTCCATACTTAGCATGCTAACTAAAGTTATCAAGTCGTATTTTCAATCAAAGCAAATAGTTGTGTTCTAAAAATTTACTAGGTTTGCTTTTCATATGCATGCTTAGGGAATTTCCTAAGGGATACTCATTCCATGGTTAGTCAAGTCGTCATCCTATAAATTTCCTAAGGTCTCCGGCTTTTATGCACTTACCTGTCCTAAGCGAGGGTCGTTCCCTAGAATTAGCATAAAGTCTCAAAGGCGTGCTCGGTATCGAGAAAAATTGATAAGTGTTTCCCTAATAACCTAACTCGATCTCAAAGGGGTGCCAAACTATTTCCACCCACGACAACTATTTTCTATCCCTAAAAAATAATATTTTTTTTCTCTCTCTTTTTTTTTTCTTTTTAAAGAACTTTTGTTCCCCTCATGCTCACAGGGATTTTGATTTTTCCGAATGAGCTTACACAATTTGAGCATCTCCAGTAACTAAAATGCTAAATCCAAAGTCACCTATGAATCCCAAAGTACTAGACTATTGGAATGAATCATAACTACATATGTACTAGATTCTCACTTTCAAAATATTCGATTAGTGTAGGTGAAAATAAAAGATAACAAGTGAAAATCTAGAACATCCATCAAAGTGTCCAAAAATAAAGTACTACAAGATAAATAAAGTTAGGCTACCTGTGGCATGGAAATTGATCGTGAAATTTTTTGAAAATATCACTGAGGCCGCTTAAAGTGACTAACAACTAAGTGTTGAAAGGAACCTAAACACTATATGCATGAACAAATAAATGCAAACAATCTAAAACTAAACCTAGATGTCAAAGAAAAACTAACACTGGTAGAAGAGCATATCAAAATTTGGGTCTCCCCCAGACTTAAATGATAGCATACCTCTAGTATGACGGTCGAGGTGGAAATATGAAAATCTCGGCATGTCGGGCTCCTGGGAGAATCTGGTGCTGACCACTGATGCCACATGTACATGTGGTCAATCTGAAAACTAGTTGATGCAGCGGTGGCTCTGTGCCTCTCCTCCCTAGCCCACTGTGATCATGTATCGCACATGAGCTGTCGAACCTCCTAGCGGTAGATAGCCTCCTCCTGAAAATAATCATGGGTCTGGTGTTAGTAATATATGAGAGATGTCCTAAGGCAATCGCCTTATGTATGAACCATTTATATGATAAATGAAGATTCACTATTTGAGTATACATGTTTAATGTATTTGATTGGATCTTAAACTCATTTACTGAATGTCCACGATACGATTCACAACATGAGAGAATTTGTGATTGGATCACAACTAGTGAGTATCTCTACATGTGTAATTGTGATGTATCGGAATTATCCCTAGTCGATGAATTGATGGATTTGGACACCATCAATTCTGTCGAGACTAGCACGAGGTATACCTTTGGTGTATCCAAGCAAATTGATTCTCACCGGGCCGAGACATAGTGATGTCCGAGTTAATCGTGGATGCTAGTTATGGTAACTAGTTCATCGAGTGACCAACCGTGAAGACTTCATATGGTTCTCTCGCATATATAGATATGTCAATGAAGTTCTTATCGTGGGCTTAAGTGCGATGTTCTTCGACTTGCGGTATTCAAGTCATCTTGATCATGGAGACTTATGCTTTGACATCTTAAGCAAACATCTCTAAGGAGATGTGGACCCGGATGATTGGGTATAAGTCAAGTGATCAAGGTGTTTGAATAGCCTATAAAGGATTCACCACTCCTTGCAGGAGATGTATACCATGGCCTCTCGTCGGATTGTTACTAAAGTCTTGGCCAAAGCATTACATGTTTAGAGTAAGGTACTCTTCGATACATGTGGAGTAACTAGAACTGAGGACGAGGAAATGATACTTGGGCTAGGTGTGACGAGTCACTTAGTGGGGACCGACACAATAGACCATGTCCTCAACCAAGTGGGTATAAGATGAGTGAAGGGAATGGGGCACATTCATTCGAGCATCAAGGGTTTCGTAAATAGTTCGATCAACCGCTGATCTTTTCGCTAATTGGGGATCATGATGTACTACTAGGTGCCACTCATGATCGCTCTATAATTAATGGTTAATTATAGACGGCCAACATAAACCGAGAACCTATTTGGTCACACGACAACGAGTGTAATCCAAAGGATTTAAAACGAGCTTGAGAATGGGATTCTCGCATCGAGAGAAACTATGTTTGGTTGGACCAAACATAAAGCGAGCATGAAATTGTTTCAGTCGCAATGGAAGCGTGGATGGGCAGTGTATTATGAAGACATAATGGATGGACCAAAATGGTTTGGTTCTAATCCAATGGATGAGAATAAACCAAAGGGTTTGGTTTATATTAAACGAATGAACCAAAGGTTGGTTCGGTTCGTTTTAACTTAAAATAAACCATCATGGTTTGGTTTATTTTAACTTATCCTAATGGAGCGGGTTAACGGGCTTTATGGATATGATCCATTAACCATTAAGAGAATTAGTTCTCTATAAAAGAGGGCTTAAGGGATTGTTAAACCCTAATCATCCAAAACCCTAAACCTAGTTGCCGCCCAACAAAAAGCTGCCCCCCACCCCTTGTTGGAAAATTCGGCGCCCAACATCTTGTTGCCGCCCAGCTTGTGGTGCAGCCTTCCAACTTGTTGCCGGCGACCAACCTTCAGCCGGTGAACCTCCGGCGACCCTCCGGTGATCTCCTATAGGTTTGGCATCAAGGTGAGGCTTTTCTTTCCTTGGTTGGCCGACGCCTATATCCTCCACCAAGCTGTCCAGTTTTCTGGACAGCTTCTCCTCCTCTCGTCGGAGCGTCGTTTGGACGACGATTAGTGCTCCGACAGCGGCTAACTTACCGGGGATTTGATCTCCGGTAATCCTCTGAGGTGGAGGACGAAGGATTCGTCAAACGGTTGACGAATACCTCTCCGGAGAAGCGAGTTTTGAGAACTCATTTTAGGATCCGAATTTGGATTCGGATCGTGATCATCTCTCGATCACGTCGTCTTCAACACGAGGCTAGTAACCCGTACGAAGACGAAGCTCGTGACTTAGCGAAGTCATCCCGAGGAGCTCGGTGTGGATACGGATAGAGACGATTCTTACGAGGATCGTTCCGGTTGATGCCGTTCCCGCTACACGTCATACGGAAGGTATAACGAGATAATTTTCTTTTATTGCAAATTTTAATTTACGGTTATGTCTACACTTGTTGTAATAGCATGCGTGTTGTGTGTGTTGTAATAAATATAGATTTATTATTTTTAATTGCTTCACTGTGCTCATGTTTACGTAAACATGATCGAACACACACACGCCATGCCGAACCCAACAAAGGGTATCGTGAGCCTGTGTTGTGTTTCGACATAATCGTAAAATGGTTTTCCGATAGTCATAATGTATTTCTGGAAATTTTCTAAATTTTGGAAATTTAGAAGTATTTATGGAAATTTTTCAATTTTGGAAAGTCTAGAAGTATTTATGGAAATCTTCCACTTTTGGAAAGTTGGAAGTATTTATGGAAATTGATATTTTCCATAAATAAAATATTTGATTAGATTCTGAAATTTTGTTTCCTAATTTAATCATGATTTGATTTGAGAAATCAAATCTTAAAATATTTTATTTCCATAAGTAGTTTTAATGATTTAGGAAATTGGTTTCCTAAATAGATTTTCCTTAATCAAATAATTCCATGAATAAAATATGTGATTAGATTTGGAAATTTGTTTCCTAATTTAATTATGATTTGATTTGGAGAATCAAATCTTAAACATACTTTATTTCCATAAATAGTTATGACATATAAGGAAATTATGTACATGACATAATTGTATGCCATGTAATTGCATTAGATGCATAACATTATGCCATGCGTGTCGTGACATGTAGATGTATGCCATGTATGCCATGCCATGTAGATAATAGTTATTTGCATGCAAAGAGGATGAGACATAAAACCCTAACTCAATATTAAAGCCTACACCTTCCATTAATATGGTTAGAACCAGTTCTGCTTTCTTGTTTGGGTTGTTGGACTCACTCCAAGCCCTACGAACCTCAACATGTTCAAATCATTGGAATAGTTTAACTCTAATATGGTAAGAGTCAGAGGTCAATCGTTAGTTTGGGTTGTTGGACTCACTCCAAGCCTGGCTAATTGGTTGAATGCGCTCTAACCATATTAAAACTATTTCGCGATTAATGGGTCGGCTTTAACTTGGAGCATCGATTTGTTGGACTCACTCCAAGGTCGATGTGAAGAGAGGTGAAGTTGGGTGCTATGCATATGATTCATACTTGTTAATGTGTTAACAACCCAATGTATGTGTAAACATTCAATTAGTTGATAGCACATTGTGATAGTTACATATACATGATATGTAATCGGTATACTTGATACCCACCATCATAGCTAAGAATGGCTTGTTGGACTCACTCCAAGGTTGTTCTTATCTATGATGGATATCAGCCCATTCGGAGATAGACCTACGATCTCCCGAAGTGATTTTAAGGGTTTTTGAAATTCGAAAAATGAATGGGATTTATAAATGTATATTGGTGCATTTTAAAATCATCTTTCTCATATATGCTCGTTTTGTATTTCTAAGTTAATATATTGATCATGATGTGTTTGAATTTGCATTCCATTTTGGATTCAAATAAATTGACTGAGCCAAACTTCTTGGACTAGCTTAGAAACTTGAGAATTGTTCTCAAGGTGGAAAAGCTTGTGTATGTCTTCGAAGCGCCTCTTCCCGCCCATCCTAGTGACAATACAACTCTGGACCAATTGTTGGCCTATCAGAAACATGTGAGTGATTCTGAACAAATGAGTTGCATCATGCTAGCCACGATGGAACCCAAGCTACGAAAGCAGCATGAGCATATGGATGCTCATATCGTAGTCCTTCATCTTAGTGAGTTGGCTGATGAGCAAGTGAGATTCGAAAGGTTCGAAGTCTCAAAGCTCCTCTTCACCTCTGAGATGCTAGAAGGTTCATCTGTGGTACTGCTCAATATGCTGAAGACTGTGGAGTCTTCTGAGAAGCATGAGCAGGGGACGGTGCTGTTAGTTGATTCCTCGAAGAAAGGTTCTAAGAGGAAGTCAAAGGAACAGCAGACGGGAAAGAAGAGAAAGGCTAAGAAGGTAGAACTAGCACAAAAGGAAACTTGCCATCATTATGGCAAGGAGAGCCATTTGCGAAGAAAGTGCAAGATTTATCTTGAGTCCGTGAAGAAGAATAAGGCATCGGATGCCCCATCTTCTTTAGATATCTTCGTTATTGATTGTCATTTTATTTCCTCAAACACTTGGGTATTGGATACTGGGTGTGGCTCACATATATGTAATGACATACATGGGTTAAGGAATAGAAGAAGACTCGTCAAGGGAGAGTCAAATTTGCGTGTTGGGAATGGAGAAAAGGTTGCTGCAGTCGCCATTGGAACGCATTTGTTGAAACTCCCTACAAGACTTGTCTAAGAACTGGACAATTGCTTTTATGTTCCTTCGTTGATAAAGAACATCATTTCTATTTCTTGTTTAAATAGAAATGGTTTCCATTTGACGTTTAGTAACAATTGTTGTTACATAACTTTGAATGAGGTTCTTTATGGGACTGGAACTTTAAGCAATGGTGTTTATACGTTGGACGTATCCAGTGACATTTTCAATATCGAAGCGAGCAACACGCGTGCTCGAAAGGATAATCAAATAGACTCCTATATGCGGCATTGTCGTCTTGGCCATATAAGCAAGAAACGCATGTCCGAATTACACCGATGTGGAATTCTGGAATCGTTTGAATTGGATTCATACGATACATGCGAATCATGCTTAAAAGACAAGATGACTAAATTA
Source organism: Wurfbainia villosa (assembly GCA_025175895.1). Taxonomy (NCBI): domain Eukaryota; kingdom Viridiplantae; phylum Streptophyta; class Magnoliopsida; order Zingiberales; family Zingiberaceae; genus Wurfbainia; species Wurfbainia villosa. Next base: position 13,464,521 of record CM046000.1, on the reverse strand, counting down.
CCTTTTACTGGAAAAGGTGAACGAGTGGGAGAGTTACTAGGTCTAATACATACTGATGTATGTGGACCTATGTCAACTCAAGCATTAGGAGGCTATAGCTACTTCATTACCTTCACCGATGATCACTCACGGTTTGGGTATGTGTTCTTGATGAAACACAAGTCTGAAGCCTTTGAAAGGTTCAAAGAATTCAGAAATGAAGTAGAGAAACAACATGACAAGAGTATTAAAATACTTCGATCGGATCGAGGTGGTGAATACTTAAGTCAAGAGTTTCTTGATTATCTAAGAGACAATGACATATTGTCTCAATGGACTCCGCCCTATACACCACAACATAATGGTGTATCTGAGAGGCGTAACCGGACCTTGTTGGACATGGTCAGGTCAATGATGAATCATGCGACTCTTCCCAAGTCCTTTTGGGGTTATGCACTTCAGACAGCTGTTTACTTGTTAAACAGAATGCCTACCAAGGTAGTCTCTACTACTCCATATGAGATATGGGCTAGTAAGAAACCTCATGTATCTTACTTGAAGATATGGGGTTGTCCTGCTTATGTGAAGCGGACTGTATCAGATAAACTGGATGCTAAGTCTGATAAATGTCTATTTATTGGATACCCTAAGGAAACAAGGGGTTACCAATTCTATCATCCTGTGGAACAAAAGGTGTTTGTTTCAAGGCATGCTGTGTTTCTAGAGAAATAGTTTCTCTTGCAAGAAAATAGTGGGAGTGTCATCGAGCTTGAGGATGCTCGAGAGACTCAAATAGACATTGATGAGATACCTGGTGAAGCACAACAGCCGACAACTCATAGTGATGAGCAATCGGTTGGACCTATTGTAACACCACATCTTCGTAGATCTGGTAGAACACGCAATATTCCTGAGAGATATGGATTTCTCGTAAGTGAATCGAACGACGTGTTACTCATTGATGATGAGGAGCCTACCAGTTATGAAGAAGTGCTGACAAGTTCAGAAAGGGATAAGTGGCTTAGTGCCATGAAGTCGGAAATGGATTCCATGTACGAAAACCAAGTTTGGAACTTGGTTGACCCACCTGAAGGCATAAAGCCTATAGGGTGCAAGTGGGTTTTCAAGAAGAAAACCGACATGGATGGTAATGTGATTACCTATAAGGCTAGATTGGTGGCGAAAGGATATCGCCAAAAACAAGGTGTTGATTATGACGAAACCTATTCGCTGTAGCTATGCTTAAATCCATTCGGATGCTCCCGCCATAGCGGCTCATTATGATTATGAGATATGGCGATGGATGTGAAAACAGCTTTTCCTTAATGGAAACTCGCCGAGGACGGTATATGATACACTGAGGGTTTCACATCTTGACAAAACCAAGGTATGCAAATTGCGGCGATCCATTTATGGATCAAGCAAGCATCCAGAGTCGAATATCCGCTTTGATGAGACAATCAAAAGTTTGATTTCTCACAAAAATCCGCATTTAACCTTGTGTGTACAAGAAGGTTAGTGGGAGTGCAGTCGTGTTCCTAGTATTGTATGTCGATGACATATTACTTATAGGAAACGATGTGTCAATCTTACAGTCAGTTAAGGTTTGGTTATCCAAAACATTCTCCATGAAAGACCTGGGAGAAGCAACCTACATCCTTGGGATTAAGATCTATAGAGATAGATCGAAACAGTTGCTTGGTCTTTCGCAGTCTACATATATAGACCGAGTGCTAAAGAGGTTTAGCATGTCGGAATCCAAGAAAGGTTATCTACCCATCAGGCATGGGGTACACCTTTCGAAGTCTATGTGTCCGCGCACAGAAGATGAGAGGATTTGCATGAGTAAGATTCCCTATGCATCCGCAATAGGATCTATCATGTATGCTATGTTATGTATGAGGCCCGATGTATCGTATGCTCTGAGTGTCACGAGCAGATACCAATCCGATCTAGGAATGGATCATTGGGCGGCTGTTAAGACGATCCTTAAGTACTTGAGAAGAACTAAGGATGTGTTCCTAATATATGGAGAAGGGGACATGGTGATACGCGGGTATACGGATGCCAGCTTCCAGAGCATAAGGATGATTCCGTGTCTCACCGATACGTGTTCACCTTGAATGGGGCGCAGTGAGTTGAAAAGATCCAAACAAGAGATCAGAGCGGATTCTACCATCGAGGCGTAATATATTGCACCTTCAGCAAAGGAAGCGGTTTGGATCAAGAAGTTCGTTCATGAACTTGGTGTGATTCCGGCCATTGTTGAAGCAATACCGGTCTACTGCGACAACAATGGAGCAATTGCACAAGCGAAAGAGCCAAGGTCTCATCAACGATCCAAACATGTGCTTCGCCGCTATCATCTTATCAGAGAGATCATCAGTAGGAACGAAATACAAATCGAGAAAATTCCCACTGAAAGGAACTTAGCGGATCCTTTGACTAAAGCATTACCTCAAAGTAAGTTTGAGGGTCATGTTAGAGCTTATGGTATTGATACCGTAGCGATTGGCATTAGGCCAAGTGAGTCTTAGTAATATATGAGAGATGTCCTAAGGCAATCGCTTTATGTATGAACCATTTATATGATAAATGAAGATTCACTATTCGAGTATACATGTTTAATGTATTTGATTGGATCTTAAACTCATTTATCAATATCAACGATACGATTCACAAGATGAGAGAATTTGTGATTGGATCACAACTAGTGAGTATCTCTACATGTGTAATTGTGATGTATCGAAATTATCCTAGTCGATGAATTGATGGATTTGGACACCATCAATTCGCCGAGACTAGCACGAGGTATACTCCTTGGTGTATCCAAGCCCGATTCTCACCGGGCCGGAGACATTGTGATGTCCGAGTTAATCGTGGATGCTAGTTATGGTAACTAGTTCATTGGAGTGACCACCGTAAGACTTCATATGGTTCTCTGCATATATAGATATGTCAATGAAGTTCTTACTGTGGCTTAAGTGCGATGTTCCTTTGACTTGCGGTATTCAAGTCATCTTGATCATGGAGACTTATGCTTTGACATCTTAAGCAAACATCTCCGAGGAGATGTGGACCCGGATGATTGGGTATAAGTCGGTGATCAAGGTGTTTGAATAGCCTATAAAGGATTCACCACTCCTTGCGAGGAGATGTATACCCATGGCCTCTCGTCGGATTGTTACTAAAGTCTGTGGCCAAAGCATTACATGTTTAGAGTAAAGTACTCTTCGATACATGTGGAGTAACTAGAATCCGTAGGACGAGGAAATGATACTTGGGCTATGTGTGACGAGTCACTTAGTGGGGATCGACACAATAGACCATGTCCTGAACCAAGTGGGTATAAGATGAGTGAAGGGAATGGGGCACGATTCATTCGAGCCATCAAGGGTTTCGTAAATAGTTCGATCAACTGCTGATCTTTTCTGGTTAATTGGGGATCATGATGTACTACTAGGTGCCACTCATGATCGCTCTATAATTAATGGTTAATTATAGACGGCCAACATAAACCGAGAACCTATTTGGTCACACGCAACGAGTGTAATCCAAAGGATTTAAAACGAGCTTGAGAATGGGATTCTCAGACCGAGAGAAACTATGTTTGGTTGGACCAAACATAAAGCGAGCATGAAATTGTTTCAATCGCAATGGAAGCGTGGATGGGCCGTGTCTTATGAAGACATAATGGATGGACCAAAATGGTTTGGTTCTAATCCAATGGATGAGAATAAACCAAAGGGTTTGGTTTACATTAAACGAATGAACCAAAGGTTGGTTCGGTTCGTTTTAACTTAAAATAAACCATCATGGTTTGGTTTATTTTAACTTATCCTAATGGAGCGGGTTAACGGGCTTTATGGATATGATCCATTAACCATTAAGAGAATTAGTTCTCTATAAAAGAGGGCTTAAGGGATTGTTAAACCCTAATCATCCAAAACCCTAAACCTAGTTGCCGCCCAACAAAAAGCTGCCCCCAACCCCTTGTTGGAAAATTCGGCGCCCAACATCTTGTTGCCGCCCAGCTTGTGGTGCAGCCTTCCAACTTGTTGCCGGCGACCAACCTTCAGCCGGTGAACCTCCGGCGACCCTCCGGTGATCTCCTATAGGTTTGGCATCAAGGTGAGGCTTTTCTTTCCTTGGTTGGCCGGCGCCTATATCCTCCACCAAGCTGTCCAGTTTTCTGGACAGCTTCTCCTCCTCTCGTCGGAGCGTCGTTTGGACGACGGTTAGTGCTCCGACAGCGGCTAACTTACCGAGGATTTGATCTCCGGTAATCCTCTGAGGTGGAGGACGAAGGATTCGTCAAACGGTTGACGAATACCTCTCCGGAGAAGCGAGTTTTGAGAACTCGTTTTAGGATCCGAATTTGGATTCGGATCGTGATCATCTCTCGATCACGTCGTCTTCAACACGAGGCTAGTAACCCGTACGAAGACGAATCTCATGACTTAGCGAAGTCATCCTGAGGAGCTCGGCGTGGATACGGATAGAGACGATTCTTACGAGGATCGTTCCGGTTGATGTCGTTCCCGCTACACGTCATACGGAAGGTATAACGTAGATAATTTTCTTTTATTGCAAATTTTAATTTACGGTTATGTCTACACTTGTTGTAATAGCATGCGTGTGTTGTGTGTGTTGTAATAAATATAGATTTATTATTTTTAATTGCTTCCGCTGTGCTCATGTTTACGAAACATGATCAAACACACACACGCCGCGGTGTCGGAAACCCAACATCTGGTCGTAGAACTCCTCGGTCTGCTAGAAATACTCTCGGAGGTCTTGAAACTCTGCCTATGTATAGGTCCTATGCTCCTTCCACCGCTGCCCCTGTGTCTGCTACTCGATGTGAATGTCGTCAAGGTGCGATTGGAACTCGGAGAAATCATAGGCTGATGTACCTGCATCCTACTCAAAAGTAGAAAAAGAAGCCAATGCAGGTGTAGGTCCGTGACATGGACTAGATGTGATCCTATTCGGTGTTTGGAAAAAGTTCTGGATTTAGAACGACGATGTGAAATTCACACGGCTGGCCGTGTGCGACTCTGGATTTCTCCCGGAGTGTAACATGGTATGAGACTTTCCACACGCCCCGCTGGGTGCTCTTCTGATCGTTGGGCATGACCGTGTGAAATCCACACTGCCGCCCATGCTTCATTCTGAGGTTTTAACAAGGGATCTCCTTTCTACCTAGCAAGTTCTATCCGACCCTAAAACACTCGTGAAAATCCCAATAGACAAAAATTAAAGTCTAAACTAACATGTATGAATGCAAAAAGACTAAAAACATATAAATTTAAACTAAGGTTTCCTCCTAAGAAGCACTTGTTTAAAGTCTCTAGCTCGACCATACACCTACATTTCATTATGGCTCTGGTGGCCCAAGGAGATTTTTCCTCCTCCCTTTCTTGATATGTTTGAATCTTGCTCGTGGGGGAGAAAGATATTTGCTCACTTTACGCCTCTTGTCTTGTGGTCCTTCATCACCATATCTCTTAAATCTGGCTCATGGAGGGCCAAGATACTTGCTCACTTTATACCTCTTACTTAATGGTCCTCCATCACCATATCTCTTAAATCTTGCTCGTGGAGGGGCAAGATATTTATTAGCTTCATTCGTTGGTTCGAGATTGAATATACTTATCTTTAAAGAATCCTCAGGAGTTTGATCATAATATTCCATTTCATCCATATGTTGTAAATAATGTAACTCCCCACAAATATCCTCACAAAAAGATTGATTAGTAGATTCTATTATGTCGAATGAAATTTTATCCTTACTAATCACTAAAAGGTCTTCGTTATTGGCAACTAAAGTTTCGGTGAGGGTTAAGGCAAACTCCTCTGGGTCCTTGAGGTTAGGAGGTATTTTACTTGAAGCAATGCACTCCTCGATTAAAGTATCAACTATATAATTCTCAAGATCTCCATCTAGTGGTGATTGAATGGATTGTCCTTTTTCACTTCCTATGTCATCTGCGTCTTCCTCATCCATTCGTTCGTAGTGAGTCTCTGCCATAATGATGCACGCGAACGTGACCTCAAATCTTACGATGGGAACCGTCGAGGACTCGAAGTGCACGCTCACGCTCAACGCTTGCAAGTGCACGAATGTCATTAAGTAATAAATAGATTATGATCCCATAGAGACTGAGATTCGAGTACCGATTGTTCAGTGGATGTTGTTGTTCGGAGTTAAATGCTAAGGGTTATGGTTGTGAGGTTGACAGTGGTTCTAACTCAAGTATGGTGTCACACGGAGGAAGGGAAAGTTGGTTCAAGGTTCAAAAGGGATTCTAGGACTTCGATTTCACTTGTGCGACATGGAACATGCTATCAATTAAATGTTGTCTGGTTCTCTAATTATGGTCTTGTGGAAGGGACATCATACCCTTTCCCGATGAGCTTTCGTTTCTACTGGAAACCACCTATTCTTAACCAGGTTGGCCTTTCATTAAGATAGGATAGATAGTTCGAGGATGCCAAATCAATCCCTACGAAGAGTCGGAACGTGTCCCGTTCCCTACTCCATCATACCCTTCTACCTATGGTTACCGGAGATGAGGACAACCACTAGGTTCCTCTTTAGTTCCCCTAGATCTTTGATACAAGGGTTGTCACCTCTTGTATCAACTATGCACAATAGATAGAAAACCAAAACCCAATATTCATCAAATCAAACAAACACCAATTGCGAATAAAAATCCATAAATAGAATTAACATTCGAACTAACATGTTCTACATACACAAGTTACTCCCTAATCTTAGAATCAAAGATTCTACTCCATAGACAGATAAGAATGAACACAATGCATAATATAATCAATCATTACAAATGCAGAAGATGAATAGGAATTAAATTGTTGTACTCTTAGTCCTTCTCTTCGACGTCAGAGCACAGGTTACGATCCTCTCGCCGTCTCCTTCCTCCTCGTTGTGAGTTTTCGGTGCTTTCTAGGGAACTGATGTGCCATCACAGCCGTCGTGCCTTCCACCTAGGGTTTGGGCGTGGCTTTCCTTTTATAGACTTGAAGCCGACATTGCATAAATCCACGAAAGAACCCTAGTCACGTCAAAATAACCCAGCGCCACACGGCTATGTGGATTCACACGGCCAGGTCATGTGTGGCGATGGGTTGGCCAATTCTGTGGTTTGGACATGGCCGTGTGGATTCACATAGCTAGGCCATGTCCCCTTCCGTTCCACTTGCCAAATGTCTTTCTTTTTCTCCAAAAGTGTGTCGTTTTCCTTGTAAATTATTGTCCTGTACACAAAAGCACAAAATGCATATCTCCGAACTAGGAAATAGGGAATTAATGCAAAACAAAGTAAAATATGCATGAAACAAGTATAAAACGTAACGTGATGTGAGAAAAAACTACTCCTAAACTCCTATATGTTTTGCTCACATCAATTCCCCTAGACTTAAATCTTTTCTTGTCCTCAAGTAAACCTCAGTTTCATAAAATTTTAAAAGAAATATCAATCCATACTTAGCAAGCTAACTGGATTTATCAAGTGGTATTTTCAATCAAAGCAAAATAGAGATGCTCTAAAAATTCAAAGTTAGCTTCTCGTGCACGTGCTAAGCGAATCTTCTTAAGGGATACTCGTTCCACAGTAAGTTAAGTCGTCATCTTATAGCTTTCCTAAGGTCTTCGACTTTTCGGTACTTACCAGCCCTAAGCGAGGGTCGTTCCCTAGATCTAACACAAAGTCTTAAAGGCGTGCTCGGTATTGAGAGAAATTGATAGGTGTTTCCTCAGTAACCTAATTTGGTCTCAAAGGGGCACCTAGTCATTTTCACCCACGACAACTATTTTTTTCCCTAATAATTTCTTTTTCTGTTTTCTCTTTGTCTCTTTTTTTTCAAAGAACTTTTGTTCTTCTCCTGCTCACAGGGATTTTGATTTTTCCAAATGGGCTTACACAATTCGAGCATCTCTAGTAACTAAAATACTAAATCTAGAGTCACCTATGGATTCCAAAAAGTACTAGACTATTGGGATGAATCATAACTAGGTATGTAATAGATTCTCCCTTTCAGAATATTCATCAAGTATAAGTGTAAAAATAAAAGCTAACTAGTGCAAATCGAGAACATTCATTAGAGCAATTAATATAAAATACCATGAGATAAATGAAGTTAAGCTACCTACGGAAATAATTCATGAAGAAATCTTAAAAATATTACCGAGGTAGCTTAAAGATAGCAAAAACTAAATGCTGAAAGAAACTAAACACTCTATGCATGAACAAATGAATGCAAACTAAAACTAAAATGCAAGTATCAAGAAAGAAAGTACTACTAGAAACAAAACATATCAAAACTTGGGCCCCCCCAAACTTATATGAAACAATACCTCTAATACGACGACCAAGATGGAAAGTCCAGTAGTCTCGACATATCGGGCTCCTGGGAAAACCTGGTGCTCAGCCGCTGATGCCACATGTACATGTGGTCGATGTGGGAGCTGGTGGATGCAGTGGCTTCTCTATGCATCCTCCTCTCGAGCCCACTGTGCCTGCTGGGCACACATGTGTTGTCGAACCTCCTGGCGGTATGCAGCCTTCTCCTGGTGATGCGCAGCCTCCTCCTGGAAATAGATACGGGCCTCATCGTAGAACTCCTCATCCCGCTGTAAGTGCTCCCGTAAGCCTTGAAACTCTGCCTGTGTATAAGTGCTCTGATCCTCTCATCGCTGTCTCTGCGTCTGCTGCTCGGTGTATATGTCCTCGAGATGCGATCGTAACTCTGAAAAGTCATAGGCAGATGTACCTGTATCCTGCCCAAAAGTAGAAAAAGAGGGATGTGCAGGTGTAGGCTCTCTGTGTGGACTAGGTGGGCTCCTATAAACACATGGACTCGAGGGAGAGTGATGTACAGGGGGAGAGATGAGTGTCGCAGTGGAAGGACCCTCATGTGGTGGGGACTCCACTACCTGGTCCAAGCGCCAGTTGGCGCTGTTGGTGATGGTGGTACGATCGGTGTCGGGGAGCCTAAGGGATGAAAGGTTTTTCCTTACAAAGCACAAAGAGTGTCCCTCTCTCACTATCATCTTCATTACCATACCCACCCCTAAATCGATCATAGGGCTCCCCTCTACTCTATCTAGTGTCATGTAGTCGTACCCCATCCTATGGTAAATATGGGTAATTAGCCCCCCCCCCACCCCCCAAATAATTTCTCCCCTCGTCGCCTTGCCCATTTTTACTAGGTGCCTAATAAAATGGGACCCTACATCAATGCTACTCCTCTCTTGAAGCATGTCCCAATGGCAAAACAGCTCACTTGCTCTTACTACACCGTCACTCTCTCCTCTCCCAAAAATGGTACTTGCCATAACCTAGTGAAGGTACCGGAAGATAGGGTTCTAGAGGTGTGAGGCTTTTGCTCTAGAAGGGTAATAATTATATTCCCCCATCAATTCGGACCAAAAGGTATGTGCATTAAACCCAACAGGAGTCCTCCGCTCTCCCCCACTAGGCAATCCAAAACAGCTATTCTATCGGTGCAAGGTCCACTTGTGCTCAATGTTGAATAACCTAAAAGTAATCCTTTCCTCGTCACTCTCTCTTCTTGCCAAAATATTCGCTTCTAATGAACTCGAAAATTCTAACACTATCCTAGGGTAAGTTGGGTGTCTTATCCCCATAATCTCTCCCCACCCCATTTTTGCATATATGGCTTGAACATCACCAAACAAACCTAGGGTTTCTAAGGCATCTTCATCTAGATACATAGTAGCAATGATTTTTCAGGTAGAAAGCATATTAAATCTATCTTTATGTTCGTTATTATGAAATTCAAGGGATGGAAGAGTGTCACCTTCCTCCGGAGCTTGTGGGGAGTCCCTTCTCCTTGATCTTAGCTCTGAGATAGCAGATCGCGGTGCCACTTGCTTTGTCCTTCTCATCTTTGCTTCTTTTGAGCTTCCTTGAGGGTTGGAGAGGCTCCTAGGAGGTGGGGAAGGCAATTTCACACAGCTAGGGAAAGAAAAATTGAAGCACACGGTGGGTTTGGGGCGAAATGCACAGTGTGGTGCCCCTTATACCTCACGCGACACAACTGTGTGAATACACATGACCAGGCCGTGTGCATTGCTGGAAGCTGGGGCATGACCGTGGGAATACACACGGCCAGATCGTGTGCCCCTCTATTTTTCTCCCAAAGTGCATCACGGTCTGAATTCTCTTATACGCCCTGCCGTGTGAAACCACACGACCCCCCGTGCCTCTATTGTCGGCTCGAAATGGGTTATTGTTCCTATCTAGCAAGTTCTTCCTATTCCTAATTTACTTGCGAGAAATGTTGAATGACATAATTTAAAGTTCAAGTTACACAAACGAATGCAATAAAATAAAAAATGCATAAACTAATCTTGGGTTGCCTCCCAAGAAGTGCTTTGTTTAAAGCCTTTTAGCTCGACCATACTCCATTATTTCAACTCGGCTTCAGAGGCTCTGTAAACCTCCATTCATTCGTCTCAAAATTTGTATCTTCCGGTGTTGTCGTCATCCTGCACGAGGTATACCCATCTGACAAGGGAGACTTACACTCTGATTGGTTGAATATGATGGTCTCGTCATCTATTTCCAAGGAGATTTTATGTGCCTTCACATCGATGCATGCTTCCGCAGTCGCCAGAAAGGGTCTTCCTAAAATGATGAGATTCTAAGGGTTTGGTCCTGTGTCCAGTATGATAAAATCTGTGGGTATGACAAAATTCTCAACTGCCACAAGTACATGTTCTAGCATGCCAATGGGTTCCTTGATCGAGTCGTCCCTCATGCAAATACCTATGCCCGTCGATTGTATACCACTTAGTCCCATTTCCAGGTAGAATGCGTAGGGCATCACGCTAATTGATGACCCTAGATTGTACAATGCTTCATCTCAACTCTCACCATAAATCGTGCAGGGCATAACAAATTCACCAGGGTCCTCCAGCTTGGGTGGTATTTTATCTTCAATTTTAGCCTGGTTTGGCAACGTTGAAATCATGATTGCAAACCCCTTAGTGAATCTATTTTTTTGACCTACTCCCTCACTGTATACTCCCTCTTCCTTAATCGAATTTTTCTCGGTCGATGGTGGAGAGTTGTCCATGGTATGTGACACAGTCTGGGCTATTTGAGCCACTTGCGTTTCTAGCATTTTATTGCGGCTTGTAAGCCCATCGACAGAGGACTTCAACTCCCTAAGTGCCTCTTCAGATCTTTGATGTTGGCGCTGAAATTATGCATTGACCTTTGTTTGGGTAGCAATAAAGCCTTCAATCATTAGTTCCAATCTAGATTTGGGTGGTTGCTATTGCCCATATCCTCTCGATTGTTGAAAATTTCTTGAATTATTCCTATAGGAAAAATTCGGGTGGTTCCTCCATCCGGGGTTGTAAGTGTTCGAATATTGGTTGTTGGCCTTTTGGTTGTGGTCGCCAACCACATCAACATGCTCAATTTGCTCTTCGTAGCTGCTCTGCACTCCATAGTGGTCCTCTCGATACACTGTTACTCCTTCTCTAAAAGTATTTGTAGGGGATCGATCGGCCGGCTAGAGGGGGGTGAATAGCCCTTTGTCGTTGGATGGTGGAATTTGCTCGTCTACACAATTGTTAGCGCAAGTGGAATACTAATAAAGACAAGAAAATAAACAAAGAAGAATACAAACAATGCTAACACCGAAATATAACATGGTTCATGGCTACGTCGCTAATCCACGATCCTCGATTCGTCCTCGGTGAATCACTCTACAACCAAATCACTATCGGTCTCTCTTTTGCACTAAGCTAGGTAGAGGTAACCCTTACAACTCAAGAACATTCCTTCTTTTACAATAGATGTGAAAGAGATCTAGAAGAAGGAGTTTATCACTTGTGGAGCACTTGGATGATGGTTTGGAATATGAGCATTAGCCATCCAAAAGCCCACACCCTCTCTTTTTATAGAGAGGGCTGATTTCTTCCCGTTGGCCGCCACTAGTCGACTGCTACCCTTGGCAATCGACTGCCGCCACTTCAACGACCTCTGAACACGTCGGATCCCAACCGTGTAGTCCAATGGAACACTTGGCGCCGTCGATGGATCCCATCACGATCGCCCCGTAGTCGATCGCCATCGCTACGAGTGGTCTAATGGCCAAACCCTCTTAATCACCGACCGATGTTTTCAGAATGATCCGATGATCTTGGCAATGATCGCCCACATATGTGATCATGTTGGCCCCAAAACAACTCGATCGGATACCGGTCGAACCTATTTGATTAGAATGACCGCCATTCCATGGCAATGATCCGATGTCGGGAAAACTCATCCGACACTTAGCCATTCGGCCAAGTTCACCTAATGAGCTACTTACAATTCACTCATTCTCTCATCTCACTCGAAGTCCCTCACCGAAGCTCTCTTCATTCGCGACCACGTCCCTCGGCAGCATCAGACGCACTGCTCTGTAATGCTCCTTCGCATCTCTTGCCTCCGAAGTCTGCTTCCTTGGCTTCGCTTCAAGTCATCTCATCCGACGGTCCCTCGGCAGCATCAAGCGCACGGCTCTGCAATGCTCATTCTCTGACTCAAGCACGAGGTTCTGAGTGGTCAATCCACCAAGGCTCCATGTATGAATTACTAAGTCCTGCAAGACTTCAATGCACATATCAAACCATAATAACAACCTAACTTAAACCCTTTGCCACACACATCAAAACCTTATCATGACAAGAGATTGCCCTAACAATCTCCCCCTTTTTGATGTGTGGCAATCCGTTTAAGTTAGGTAAAAACATTTGATAAAATATTAAGAAAGGAAAGCATGTAAGTAAACATGATTAGCAACTCTCCCCCTTAATACATGAAACTCCCCCTAAATATATTCCCCCTTACTTAAACATGGACATTTCTCCCCCTTTGACACCATCAAAAATATTTAAACAATGTTTATACAAACATGACATCACGTCTAGAGGTAAACAAAAGCCAAAACATGCCTTAAAATCGGATACAAAAGGTTATTGTAGCAATGATCGCTATCGATGGCAATGATCGCACAAGGAAAGCAGCAATCTGATTTTCTGGACGAAATTCAGAAATGCATTATAAATTCCAAAAAATTCAAAAAATAGTGAAATTTGGACAACATATTTCTTGTAAGTATATTTATCCATGAAAAATAGTTGTTCATGAAAAATCATTGTATTTTCATGTATTTGCCAAAAATTCAAAAGCTTTAAAAACCACTAGGTTTTTGATCATGTTAATATCCATTTTAACACCTAGTCTTGCTTTGAATTGTTTCAAAACATGAATACACAGATTTTAAAGTAAGAAATTGTTTTGAAAACATATGAAATATCCAACCATGATCTTTGGGAAATATGTCTATGAATTAAACATAAGTCTTCCCCATGATTGGTCTATTATTGCTATTTTGATACTTTAAATGACCATCTAAATGCCATAGACATTAGTGGACATTTGTATCACCCTAACATCTCACTCATGCTAAGTTTTCAATCAAAGTAGTCTATGGTGAGTGTGAGATGTATCCTAAAGGTATTTGTATATACTTAACCATTATTTTCATGCAATTCAATCAAGGTTAAGTATCATCCTATCATTCCACATGATCATAAAGATGTATATGAATTAATTTCATATTATGATCATGAAACACATGTATTCATCAAATTGTGATCATGCATTAGGTATTATATCATGATAATAAAGCAAATATCACCTAAAGCATGTTTATCTATTTATAGGTGCATTATCATCACCTAACACTATTTCAAAAATGTTGTCCCGCCATCCTAAGTCAACCAAAAATATGATATATGTAAAGTCCATTTGGTTGACTATCCTAGGGTTTTTCTAACCCTTAAGGATGGATTTAGGAACCCAATATAAATTCTTGCCTATGGGGTTCACTAAAAATTCCTTAGGGATCCATTTCCTAGCAATTACTTTCTTTTTGTCTTGACCCCTAGCAATTAGGCATTTGTAGGTCTTTTCATTTTTCTTTTCTTTATAACCTAGGCCTTTCTTGTTGAAGCTTTCCCTTTGGCTCCCAATGATCATGTTAAGGGTATTGGAGCCTATTGTGAACTTTTCTAGGGCCTTGGTCAAGTGGTCTACCTTTTCCCTTAAAGCCCTATTTTCTTCTATGCATGCATCATCAACATTGAAAGGCATATATTCATGTGAGCATGCATAATTTAAGCTAGAAGAAATATTATCATTATCATTTAAGAATGCTTTTTCTAATTTTTGTTCTAAATCCTTAATTTGCTCAATCATGCATTTATTCCTTTTCTTTGCCCTAAATAAATCCTTAGTGAGGCTAGAAATCATGGGCATTATTTGCTTAGGGGGTAGATTCGTTACCTCACTTACCAAATCCTCTTCCGATGATGAGGATGTAGAGGAGGCTCCCCCTTCACTTGAGCTCTCTCCACTTGAGCTTGCTTCTTCATTTTCGGAGGAGGAGGTGGAGAGATCATCAAACGCCATCAATGCCAAATTTGTGACAAAGGCATTTTCTTCCTCGGATGATGATGATGAGGAGGAAGACGGGTCATCCCAAGTCCTTGCCTTTAGTGCCTTTGCCTTTCCCTTTTCTTTGGCTTTCTTCTCTTCTTCTTTCTTCTTGCTTCCCTTCTTTTTCTTCTTTTCCTCCTTTCTCTTCTCTTCCTTGCTCTTGTTTAGGAGGGGACAATTATCCCTTATATGTCCCTCCCCTTGGCAATTATAACAAATAATCTTCCCCCTTGGTCTTCTTATCCTATCATTAGAATTATTAAATATAAAACCTTTTAATGCACGCCTTACCCTCCTTACCATATAGGCTTCTTCCGTGCTATCCATGGAGGAGGAGGAGGACGCTTCATCGGAGGAGGAGGATATCTCCATCTTCTTCTTCCCCTTATGTGCCATCAAGGCTACTCCTCTTGAAGGTTGAAACTTTGGCTCTTCTTGTATTCCTTGAAGCCTCGTTTCGTGGAGCTCCATTGTTGAGAAGAACTCCTCCAAAGTGCTCACTTCTAGGTTCTTGGACATGTAGAAGGAGTCCACCATTGAGCTCCACTTTGATGACCGGGGAAAAGCATCAATTGCTTTCATGAGCATGTCCCGGTTGGAGAGCCTTTCTCCTACACTTGTTAGTCCAATCAAAATTTCCTTAAACCTAGAATGCAATGATGTTACCTTTTCTCCCTTTTCTAATTTGATGTTTGATAGTTGGGAGCGGAGGAGGTCTCTTCTTGCAAGTTTGGCCTCCGAGGTACCTTCATGAAGCTCTACTAGCTTCTCCCACATCTCCTTAGCACTAGAGCATTCCCCAATCCGGTTAACTTCTTGTTGGGGGAGTACATTGTAAAGGTGGTGCTTGGCCTTTGAATTTGCCAGATATTCTTCCCTTTGCCTCTTGCTCCACCTTAATTTTTCCAATGGCTCCCCATTTTCATTCCTAGGCATCTCGAAACCGTTTTCCATTATCAATAAAATTTCAAAGTCAGTTTCAAAGAATACCTCCATTCTCTTTTTCCACCAAGAGAATTCACCTTCAAATTTTGGTGGGTGAATGTTTGAGCCGGCCATCCTTGAATGTGCTTGTTGTGGCGGTTAGTCCTCGACAAGCTTTCCTTGGCTCTGATACCACTTGTAGGGGATCGATTGGCCAGCTAGAGGGGGGTGAATATCCCTTTGTCATTGGATGGTGGAATTTGCTCGTCTACACAATTGTTAGCACAAGCGGAATACTAATAAAGACAAGCAAATAAACAAAGAAGAATACAAACAATGCTAACACCGAAATATAACGTGGTTCACGGCTACGCCGCTAATCCACGCTCCTCGATTCGTCCTCGGTGAATCACTCCGCAACCAAATCACTATCGGTCTCTCCTTTGCACTAAGCTAGGTGGAGGTAACCCTTGTTGGTGCAGTAGGCACCTAAGTCCAACCTGAGTTTTGATTATAGCAAACGATACAAAGTTAAGCTCATGTCGTTATCTCACGAGCTGAATCGAGTGTGCAGAAGATTACTATAGCTGGAGCTGAAGGCTAGCGACACCCGGAGGAAGCCGCGGTGGTCGGGCGACACTCGAGTGACTTCGGAGGGAGCCGAAGGAATCGAGTGGAAGGCCGGAAGCAAAAGAAACACGTAAGTATCAAGGTAAGCTCGTGTGTGCGAGCGTAAGTGAGGTCGTATCCTCGTTACGAGGATGATCTTAAGCGTAGATCCGACCAAAGACATCCTATAGATGGTCTAGGTCGAGATCGGACGGTCGACGACCGTCAAAATTATGTTTTTGTTGAGCTAACTTTGACTTGCAGCAAGCATCAATCGACTGCTAGCTTGGAGGACTCGACTGCCGTCAATCACCGATCGCCGGGAGTCGACTGACCGATGTCGCCATCACCGATCGATGATGGCCATCAGTCGACTGATGGTCAATGATCAGATTCGAGGAGTCAAGGCTTATCACCCCATTTCAAGGAGATTGGTGCTCAATTGTGATTGGCTAGGGTTCCTCTCGAAAAGGGCCTCAAAGGCTATAAAAGGAGGTCCTAACCTAGGGTTTTCTCATCAATTCTAAGTGCTCAAAAGCCTCCGCAATGCTGCGACTCTCCGACGACTCTACAACAACGAAGTGCTGCCAACAACCCTAGTTTAAGTCCTATCTTCGAGTTGTTGGTATAATCTTAGTTTGTCATTTCTCTTAATCTTGCAATTCGTTTGTTAATCGAGGCTTTCTACCATTGCATTTTATTTTAATAGAAGAGAGGGGTTGTCTCTCTATCTTTTGCTTCAAAGATTTTTGTAATCGCAAAACTCCTACCTCCAACGAGGAGGAGTGTTTTAGTGAATTGCCCTCCGTACACGGTCTAGGATCGTTAGGGCCTTGGAGTAGTGGCCGAAGGCTACGAACCAAGTAAAAAAACTATTTGTCTCATTTAGTTTTTATTTACACTTCCGCTGCATTTAATTGTCTACCAAACGATTTAAAAGAAAAAGTGTTTATCGCTATTCACCCCCCCTCTAGCAAACCGCCTCGATCCAACAACCCTTACAACTCAAGAACACTCATTCTTTTACAATAGATGTGAAAGAGATCTAGAAGGAGTTTATCACTTGTGGAGCACTTGGATGATGGTTTGGAATATGAGCATTAGCCATCCAAAAGCCTACACCCTCTCTTTTTATAGAGAGGGTTGATTTCTTCCTGTTGGCCGCCACCAGTCGTCTGCCGCCACTTCAACGACCTCCGAACACGACGGATCTCGACCGTTGTAGTCCAACGGAACACTTGGCAGTCGACTGATGGATCCCATCAGTCGACTGCTGCCTCCGTAGTCGACTGCCCAGTCGGCTACAAGTGGTTCTATGGCCAAACCCTCTTAATCACCGATTGCTACCTTGAATGATCGATGAATCTTGGCAATGATCGTCCACATATGGCGGTCATTGTCGCCCAAAACAACTCGATCGGATACGGTCGAACCTATTCGACTTCGGAAGCGATCATTGCCATTCCATGGCAGTCGACTGATGTCGGGAAAACTCATCCGACACTTAGCCATTCGGCCAAGTTCACCTAATGAGCTACTTACAATTCACTCATTCTCTCATCTCACTCGAAGTCCCTCACCGAAGCTCTCTTCGTTTACGGACACGTCCCTCGGCAACATCAAGCGCACGACTCTGCAATGCTCCTTCGCGTCTCTTGCCTCTGAAGTCTGCTTCCTTGGCTTTGCTTCAAGTCATCTCGTCCGGCGGTCCCTCGGCAGCATCAAGCGCACGGGTCTGCAATGATCCTTCTCCGACTCAAGCACGAGGTTCTGAGTGGTGAACCCGCCAAGGCTCCATGTGCGAATTACTAAGTCCTGCAAGACTTCAATGCACATATCAAATCATAATAACAACCTAACTTAAACCCTTTGCCACACACATCAAAACCTTATCATGGCAAGAGATTGCCCTAACAATATTGACCGCACATGTAGATGCAGGAGTTAGAGAGTCAAACCATCTGCTTAGCACATCCATTCTTGCTGCTAAGTGATCGATGAAGTTGACAACATATCGACCAACTACAGGCACTGGGTGACTACTCTCGGAAGCCCATTGATGGTAGTTCTGAGCCACCTCTTCGATCAGCTCCTCTGCTTCCTCGATAGTCTTATTCATTAATGCACCTCCTGCAGCAGAATCGAGGGACACCTTAGTGGCGTACGTGATCCTATTATAGAATATGTGGATCACCAACCACCTCTCTAGACCATGATGGGGGCATTCATAGAGTAGCCTTTTGTAGCGATCCTAGGCTTCGAACAAGGACTCCCCTTCTTTCTAGAGGAAGCTACTGATCAAGTGGCACATGTGAGCAATCTTACTTGGTGGGAAAAATTTGTTTAGGAACTATTGCTCACATTGCTCTCACGTGGTGATGCTTCTTGAAGGTAGGGAGTGGAGCCATGTCTTTGCCTTATCCCACAGTGAGAACGAGAATAAGCTCAGATGGATCACGTCAGCTGGTACTCCATTGAGTTTCATCGTCGAGCATATCTTTAAAAAGGTCTCTAGGTGCCGGTTCGGGTCTTCAGTTGCAGCACCCTCGAATTGGCTCTGTCGGACCATGTGTATAAACATAGGTTTCAGTTCAAAGTTGTTGGCTGAGATTGATGGTCCAGTTATGCTTGGCCTATATCCTCTAGCACTTGGAACTACATAGTGTCGTAAAGGCCGACTACCTAAGTTTACCACGGATGCATCTAGATCCTCCATGCCTTTTTGTTCAGCTCTCCTGCGATGGTAGGTTCTTTCAATTTCTGGGTCTATCAGAAATAGATTTTTTGATCCTAAACGTCTACGCATACGAGGAACCGAGCCACTTAATAAGGAGTATACCTACTGCTTAAAGAAAAAAATAGTAAATAAAGTAATCTAACGTACTGAATTAAATGAAGAAGAACTAAACTAAAAGATGACTATTAAAACTGATTTAAACTAAATTTAAATAGCAAAAACCTAAAACTGAAATAAAGCAAGCTATAATTAATCTAAACTAAAAATTGAATAGCAAAAATCTAAAACCGAGATAAAATAAATAAATTAAAACAAGAAAGTAAATCTACCCTAAGTCCGATCCAACTATCCACCTCTTGATTCGATATCGAATCAATTAGTCCCCGACAACGGTGCCAAAAACTTGATGCACGTGAATGCGACCTCAAATCTTACGATGGGAATCGTCGAGGACTCGAAGCGCACATTCACGCTCAACGCCCGCAAGTGCACAAATGTCGTTAAGTAATAAATAAATTATCGATCCCACAAAGACTGAGATTTGAGTACCGATTGTTTAGTGGATGTTGTTGTTCGAAGTTAAATGCTAAGGGTTGTGGTTGTAAGGTTGACGGTGGTCCTAACTCAAGTACGGTGTCACATGGAGGAAGGGAGGGTTGGTTTGAGGTTCAAAAGGGATTCTAGGACTTCAGTTTCACTTGTGCGACATGGAACATGCTATCAATTAAATGTTGTCTGGTTCTCTAATTATGGTCTTGTGGAAGAGACATCATACCTTTTCTTGATGAGCTTTCGCTTCTACAGGGAACCACCTATTCTTAACCAGGCCAACCTTTTGTTAAGATAGAATAGTCGGTACAAGGATGCCAAATCAAACCCTACAAAGAGTCAAAACCTGTCATGTTCCCTACTCCATCATACCCTTCTACCTATGGTTACCGGAGATGAGGACAACCACTAGGTTCCTCTTTAGTTCCCCTAGATCTTTGATACAAGAATTGTCACCCCTTGTATCAGCTATGAACAATAGATAGAAAACCAAAACCCAATCTTCATCAAATCAAACAAACACCAATTGTGAATAAAAATCCATAAGTAGAATTAACATTCGAACTAGCATGTTCTACGTACACAAGTTACTCCCTAATCCTAGAATCAAAGATTCTACTCCATAGACGGAAAAGAACTAATACAATGCATAATAGAATCAATCATTACAATGCAGAAGATGAATAGAAATTAAATTGCAGTACTCTTAGTCCTTCTCTTCAATGTCGGAGCGCAGGTTACGATCCTCTCGCCGTCTCCTTCCTCCCCGTTGCGAGTTTCCGGTGCTTTCTAGGGCATCAGTGTGTCATCCCAGCCATCGTGCCTTCCACCTAGGGTTTGGGCATGGATTCCCTTTTATAGACTTGAAGTCGGTATTGTATAAGTCCACGAAAGAACCCTAGTCGCGTTGAAATAACCCAGCACCACACGATCGTGTGGATTCACACGGCTAGGCCATGTGTGGTGCTGGTTTGGCCAATTCCATGGTTTGGACATGACCGTGTGGATTCACACGGCTAGGCTGTGTCCCCTTCCGTTCCACCTGCCAAATGTCTTCCTTTTGCTCCAAAAGTGTGCCATTTTCCCTGTAAAATGCTATCATGCACACAAAAGTACAAAGGGAAGATCTCTGAACCAAAAAATAGAGAATACATGCAAAACAAAGTAAAATATACATTAAACAAGTATAAAATGTTATGAAATATGAGCAAAAACTACTCTTAAAACCCTATATAATTTTCTCACATCGGCTAAAAGGAGACTTTAATGACTGGATTATATTAGTTATAGCCCTAGAACCAATCATGTGATGGTTGAATAGGGAACATTTTGTATCATATTCTATAAAGGCAAAGGATTGGTTATTGTATTTACGTCTTGCTTGTGCCAGCTAAATTAAATATAATAATGCCCTAGAAAAGTAGATTCTTATCTACAACACATCAATTGACAGAATTGATTATGAGAGGCTGTAGAGAACACTTTCCTAAATGTTCCTAGTCAAGTATTAATATGCAAGGGCAATATTAATACATAAAGACTAGCATGTAGGTCAATTGATGACTTGATCTCATAAGTCATGGATATATGGAGCATGATGATTAGAAGAATTAGTGCATTCTAGTTAATTTAATAAGATTAAATAAATATGTTATCATGATAGCCTAAGCTTAATTGATTTAATAAGATTAATTCAATATGTTACCTTATTGATTTAATGAGATTAATTCAATATGATAACATAACCTTATTGAATTAATAAGATTAATTCAACATGCATGAATGCCACATAAGCATGCCACCTAAGCATGCCACATAAGCTTGATGAGGTGGAAGGAGACAAAGGGTTTTGACCTTTGGAATTTCTCCACATGTGGCCGGCCATGTTTGATTATTTTTCAATGCAATTGATTGCATTGAATGTGATAGGAGGTGAAAGGTTTTTTCAATCCTATAAAACACTCCATGGGGTGGCCGGCCAAAGTGGTGGAAGCTTGAGGCTTGGAGAGAGCTTGGTGGTGAGAGGTTTTGGTTGTGTGGCTTTTGTGAGTGTAGGCTAGCAAGAAGAGTGGTCTTCTTCTTCCTTTCTCTTTTTCCCTACCTTCCTCTCCTTTAGGGACTTCTCTAGCAAGAAGTAAAGGAGAGCTCTTCTAGTTTCTTTTGTGAGACAAGAGCTTGCTCGTGTGGATACATATAGAGGCACGGACATTTGAACGTGCTAAAAGATCCAAGAAACCCAAGGAGAAGCGGGATTAAAAAGGGCACGCAACAAAGGTAATATTCTCCTATAAGATAGGTTTTGAGAAATTTATTTTTTTGTACGAGGTTTTCTTTCGCAAGGATCACTTGGAAGGGATCCTATTTTTCCATTGCGCATATGCTATTTTGCATAAAAAATCCCTACAGTGGTATCAGAGCCACTTGCGAAAGATCGTATAAAAAAAAAAAAAAAGGTTTTCTCTATTTTATATATGATATAGAAGTAGGATAAATTTTATTATAAGTTGATAATTGGATTAGCAATTTTTCAAACATAATAAAATATCCGATGTCTTTTAAAAGTTAAAATTGACAGGGTGCATGGTTATGGCCTAGTCCCAAAAAGTTTGTGAATGTGTGTGTTGTAATTCTTAATACGGCCTGCGTGTCGTGCCTTTCTCCTAAAATTCCTGTTGTAAAATTAGTTTTAGACTCGAATGTAACTCGAGTATTTCTCCTTTTGTAATATACAAAATAAAGATGGAGGGTCCATTGGAAGATGACGTTACAAGGAGGAAGTCAACAACACAAGACAACCAAAAGGAAGCACTTGGGAGAAGATGCTATCCCTAGGTTGACCAATCAATCTTTTCATTGGCTTGAGAAGATTGTAGAATAAGGGCCATAACCATGACACGCTTAGTTTAATATGTATGTGATGCATGTTAATTTAGCTTATATGTGATGTATGCTAATATGTATGTGATGCATGTTTAAGTTTATTTCTTAATAAGTCAAAAACGATATGCCTACCAAAGTTTGGTACTCACTACTTCCTCGATCATTTGTTGTTGGGTTTGCCAAAGCAAAGCAATGCATTTTATCTTGGAAGAGTGCGAGTGGACAATCGTGATGTCCCGCTATCAAACTTGGTTAAGACTTAATTAAGTTTTTCTTAATTAATTAAGAAAGTAGAGGCATATATTAGCTTTGAACATAAGTTTTAAAAATTAGTTTTGTGTGATTTCCGAACATCAGCTTTATCTTAGAAAGTGGTCGTTGCTCCGATATCAAAGAAGGCCTCTGTGCCTCGCCACGGCCTGGAAGCTGGTTTAGGAATAAGCACTAAACTAATCTAAACTTAACCAAAGCTATTAAAGAGTTACATCAGATGTAATTGGAAAAAGATTGCCTACCTAATCATACTACGTCTTGGGCGATTAGCCAAAGCTAACTCAAGACAAAGTATGATGTGGATCTTTATCCCATATAAATTTATAGCTAAATAGAAGCTAATGATGTAAGCAAAATGTGTTTGCCTACATCAATGATTAGCTCATATCAAAGCTATGAGAATTTAGTGGGAGCCTCATTTAATTAAAGGCCTAATTAAATGACTTAGGTATGATACTTAATTTTTCATTTTAATGTTGTAGATCACCATGTCATCTAACACGACACACCCCCTCAACTTGCGATCTGTCCTTGAGAAAGACAAGCTCAATGGAGCTAATTTTCTAGACTGGTATAGGAACTTGAGGATTATCCTCAAGCAAGAACGTAAAGTATGTCCTAGAGCATCTATTCCTGAAACACACGCCCTTGCGCCACTCGTCTTGAAAGGATGCTTATAAGAAGCATCAAGATGCGCATTAGATGTGTCATGTCTTATGCTTGCCACCATGAACTCACGAGCTTGAAGCAACATGAGAACATGGATGCCTATGGTATGGTTGAGCATTTGAAACAACTATATCAAGGACAAGCTAGGCACGAGCATTTTGAAGTGTCTAAGGCTCTTTTGCATGCAAGATGCAAGAAGGAACACTGTAGGAACTCACGTACTTAAAATGATAGTGCGTTGAGAACCTTGAAAGACTAGGTTTTCCATTGAGCCAAGAATTGTCAGCCGATGTTATCTTGCAATCATTGCGAAAGCATATAATCAATTCGTCATGAATTATAACATGAATGAAATTGATAAGCCTTTGTAGATTCTCGGATGTTAAGAATCTGGAACCGAATCTCAAGAAGAAAGTTAGTAACGCACTAATGGTCAAGAAGGGCAAAGGTAAGCGCAAAGGCAAGGGTAAGACCCAAGCCAAAGGCAAGGCCAATTCATCCACTTCAAAGGGTAAAGGTAAAGTACCTAAGGAAGGGATCAAGTTTCCATTCATTGCGGTGAGATCGACACTCGGAAGCGGAATCGCAAAGTCTACCTTGAGGAAGTAAAGAAGAAAAGAAGTGGGACTTACCTGTATACACGTTATAGAAGTTAATCTATCTATTTCTTCTACATGGGTATTAGATACCGGATGTGTATCTCACATTTGTACTAATGTGCAGGGACTGAGAAATAGTAGACTAATGGCAAAGGGCGAAGTGGACCTACGAGTAGGCAATGACGCAAAAGTTGCTGCTGAAGCTGTAGGAACATATTCTTTGTCTTTGCCCACTGGGCTTATCTTAGAACTAGAGGAGTGCTTTATGTACCGCATTAACAAAGAACATAATTTCAGATCTTGTTTAGACAAGAAAAACTTTTCTTTTATAATAAAGGACAAATGTTGTTCCATTTATTTGAATGAAATGTTCTATTGTAATGCACCACTTATGAATGGTCTCTATGTTCTAGATTTAGAAAACCCAATTTATAACATAAATACCAAATGGTTCAAATTGAATAATTTGAACCAAACATATCTCTGGCACTGTCGCCTAGGTCACATAAATGAAAAACGCATATCCCAACTCCATAAAGATGGATTATTGGACTCATTTGATTTTGAATCATATGAGGTATGCGAATCTTGTCTTTTAGGAAAGATGACTAAAACTCCATTTAGTGGATATGGCGAGAGAGCGACGGACTTGTTAGGACTCATACATACTGATGTATGTGGCCCTTTCAATGTCGAAGCCAGAGGAGGCTATAAGTACTTTATTACTTTCACTGATGATATGAGTAGATTTGGCTACTTATATTTGATGAGACATAAGTCAGAATCCTTTGAAAAGTTCAAAGAATTCAAGAATAAAATACAAAACCAACTTGGTAAGCGTATTAAGCTACTTCGATCAGATCGAGGTGGTGAATACCTTAGTCAAGAGTTTCATAATCACCTGGCTGAGTGTGGGATAATATCCCAACTCACTCCACTTGGAACACCACAATGGAATGGTGTATCTGAGAGGAGAAATCGTACTCTATTAGATATGGTACAATCAATGATGAGCCAGACTGATCTACCTACTTCCTTTTGGGGTTTAGCTCTAGAGACAACCGCTTTCACACTTAATCGCGTCCCATCAAAAGTCGTAGAAAAGACACCATATATGTTATGGACTGGGAAGAGTCCCAAAATGTCTTTTATAAAGATTTGGAGTTGTGAAGCTTATGTTAGACGTCAAGTCTCAGATAAACTAGGACCCAAATCAGATAAGTGTTATTTTGTAGGATATCCTAAGGAAGCTAAGGGATATTACTTTTACAATCCCACACTTGGCAAGGTGTTTGTTGCCAGAAATGCTGTCTTTCTAGAAAGAGAATTTATTTCTAGAAAAACTAGTGGGAGTAAAATTCATCTTGAAGAAATTCAAGATGAAGATAACACTAAGGCTTCGATGGAAAATGAACAGGCACCACAAAGTGTTGTGGATGAGGAAATTGTTGCCCAAAGAGTTATGGAGCAAACACCTGTTCAAGTAGACCAACCTCTTCGTAGATCTGATAGGATCCGTCGTCAACCCGAGAGATATTCTTTTCTCTGATCGACAATGCGGTGATGTATTGCTTGTCGATCTTGACGAGCCTACATCCTATCAAGAAGCTATGATGAGCCCAGATTCCGAGAAATGGCTAGAGGCCATGAGATCCGAAATGAAATCCATGTACACTAACCAAGTATGGACTTTGGTTGATCCACCTGAAGGGGTAAAACCCATTGGGTGTAAGTGGGTCTTTAAAGTAAAGACTGACATGGATGGTAATAAGCATACCTATAAAGGTAGATTGGTGGCTAAAGGATTCAAACAAATTCATGGTATTGACTATGATGAAACCTTTTCACCGGGCTATGATGCTTAAATCCATTCGGATCATACTTGCTATTGCAGCCTACCACGATTATGAGATCTGGCAGATGGATGTCAAAACCGCTTTTCTGAATGGAAAGCTACTCGAGGATGTGTACATGACACATCTTGAGGGTTTTAAAGATCCAAAGCATCTTGGAAAGGTATGCAAACTGCAAAGGTCCATTTATGGACTAAACCAAGCCTCTCGAAGCTGGAATCTTCGATTCGATGATGCAATCAAGGAGTTTGGTTTCATCAAGAATGAAGATGAACCTTGTGTCTACAAGAGAAATAGTGGGAGCACAGTTGTATTTCTTATCTTGTATGTAGATGACATACTTCTCATCGAAAATGATATTCCCTCACTCCAGTCTGTGAAGATGTGGTTAGGGAATTGTTTCTCGATGAAAGACTTAGGTGAAGCTGCCTATATTCTAGGCATCAAGATCTATAGAGATAGATCTAAAAGATTACTTGGCCTAAGTCAGAGTACATACATTGATAAAGTGCTAGATCGTTTTGCTATGCAAAATTCCAAGAAAGGATTTCTGCCTTTATCACATGGTGTGAGTCTTTTGAAGACTCAATGTCCCTCTTCTAAGGAGGAGAGAGATCGCATGGATAAGATCCCTTATGCATCTGCTATAGGGTCTATCATGTACGCCATGCTTTGTACTCGTCCTGACGTCTCGTATGCTTTGAGCATGACGAGTAGATACCAGTCGGATCCAGGTGAAAGTCACTGGATAGCAGTCAAAAATATTCTTAAATACTTACAAAGAACGAAAGAATATTTCCTGATATTTGGAGGCAATGAGGAGCTAACTGTAAAGGGTTACAGTGATGCAAGCTTCCAAACAGACAAGGATGACTATAGATCGCAATCGGGGTACGTGTTTTGCCTGAATGGTGGAGCTGTGAGCTGGAAGAGTTCAAGCAGACACGCTTGTTGATTCTACAATGAGGAGTATATTCGTCGATGCAAAGAAAGGAGGTTGTTTGGCTCCGCAAGTTCATCAATGAACTTGGAGTAGTTCCTAGCATTGCAGATCCAATAGACCTCTATTGTGACAATAATGGGGCTATTGCACAGGCTAAGGAACCTCGATCACATCAGCGGACCAAACACATACTACGGCGCTTCCATCTCATTCGAGAGATCATCGATAGAGGAGATGTGAGGATATGCAGAGTGCCGACAGAAGCTAACATCGCAGATCCATTGACCAAGGATTTGGCACAGAGGAAGCATGATGGTCACACTAGGTCACTAGGTATTAGATATTATAGTGATTGGTACTAGTGCTAGTGGGAGATTGTTAGTTATAGCCCTAGAACCAATCATGTGATGGTTGAATAGGGAACATTTTGTATCATATTCTATAAAGGCAAAGGATTGGTTATTATATTTACGTCTTGCTTGTGACAGCTAAATTAAATATAATAATGCCCTAGAAAAGTAGATTCTTATCTACAGCACATCAATTGGCAGAATTGATTATGAGAGGCTGTAGAGAACACTTTCCTAAAATATTCCTAGTCAAGTATTAATATGCAAGGGCAATATTAATACATAAAGACTAGCATGTAGGTCAATTGATGACTTGATCTCACAAGTCATGGATATATGATATCAAGTTGACACATGGGTATATATTAGAGAATATATACTGAACTGACCCGCCATGAGAAAGTTTCATGGATTGTCATATGAGTGTCATAAACTTTCTCATGTGACTATTGGTATGAATAGTCCTCAAACTTGAAGTCACTACGGTTCCCTACATAAGGAGTTATGTACTTTGGTATCATCAAACATCACCCGTAACAGGGTGGACCATAAAGGCGATTACTGGGTATATAACAAATTATGCGGAGGGAAGTGAGTGATGTAGATGGGATCTATCCCTCCCATATGACGGGAGTGATATCTGTGGGCCCCTTGATTGAGTAGAACTACTAAAACGCATGGCCATGCTCGAATGAGTCAATATGAGATATTGAGCTCATTTGTTTGAGTTAGTTTACTCAGGGATCAAGAAACACATAGATTGATCGAGGATGACACGGTCTATGCCTCATTGGTCAATCTGATATCAAGGATAGAAGGACACGGTCATACATTATAGTAGTCACGGAAAGGTTAGTCGGATCTTGACTTATTTCAGAACTGGGTAGCAATGATGTATTGCTAGATGTCGCTCATTGCTTGTGTATCTAAAAGAGTTTAGATCCACTGCCAACGTTATGAGAGCCTATAGGGTCACACACAAAGAGCATGATGATTAGAAGAATTAGTGCATTCTAGTTTGACTAGAATAATTTGGGAATAAGCTTAAGTATAAAATGGTATTTGGACTTTAAGCTTAATGAGAGTTTTAGCTTGTTGATTTAATGAGATTAATTCAATATGCTAAGCTTATTAATTTAATAAGATTAAATAAATATGTTATCATGATAGCCTAAGCTTAATTGATTTAATAAGATTAATTCAATATGTTACCTTATTGATTTAATGAGATTAATTCAATATGATAACATAAGCTTATTGAATTAATAAGATTAATTCAACATGCATGAATGCCACATAAGCATGCCACCTAAGCATGCCACATAAGCATGCCACCTAAGCTTGATGAGGTGGAAGGAGACAAAGGGTTTTGACCTTTGGAATTTCTCCACATGTGGCCGGCCAAACAAGGAGTGTAACTCCTTGTTTGATTATTTTTCAATGCAATTGATTGCATTGAATGTGATAGGAGGTGAAAGGTTTTTTCAATCCTATAAAACACTCCATGGGGTGGCCGGCCAAAGTGGTGGAAGCTTGAGGCTTGGAGAGAGCTTGGTGGTGAGAGGCTTTGGTTGTGTGGCTTTTGTGAGTGTAGGCTAGCAAGAAGAGTGGTCTTCTTCTTCCTTTCTCTTTTTCCCTACCTTCCTCTCCTTTAGGGACTTCTCTAGCAAGAAGTAAAGGAGAGCTCTTCTAGTTTCTTTTGTGAGACAAGAGCTTGCTCGTGTGGATACATATAGAGGCACGGACATTTGAACGTGCTAAAAGATCCAAGAAACCCAAGGAGAAGCGGGATTAAAAAGGGCACGCAACAAAGGTAATATTATCCTATAAGATAGGTTTTGAGAAATTTATTTTTTTGTACGAGGTTTTCTTTCGCAAGGATCACTTGGAAGGGATCCTATTTTTCCGTTACGCATATGCTATTTTGCATAAAAAAACCCTACAGATTACACCTAATATGCTCCTCACATTGCCTAGTAAATTTGTCTAGAAAGGCTTCTAAGTAGGGACTTGGTTTTGGATAGAATTCATATAGTGATTCATAGCTCTCATTCTCACTTGGGAAATAATATTGTCTCTGTATCATCTCTGTCTGTGAATGTCGCCGTTGGAATTCAGTGTTCGCCGCTTGTTGCATTTGAATGAAATTTTCTATCATTTGCTCAAGTCGGGATTTAGGCGGACAATATTGAGGGTTTAAGTAGCCAGGGTCATAACTATATGAATAAGAATAATCTTGTGTGTTAGGATATCTGAAGCCGCTAGAGGGGGGTGAATAGCGTCGCGTGATGGAATTCGATCGCGTGTTCGTCTCTACAATTTCGTTAGTACACAGCGGAATAGTAATGAAAGCAATAACGAAACAATTAACAACACGCAAACACAATTGTTTAACGTGGTTCAGAACCGAACGGTTCCTACTCCACGGATCGGGTTCGTACTAACCCTAGCGATGCCAATCACACACCACTATAATAAACACTCCTTCTCGGAACAATCCGAAGGAGGAGAAACCTCGTACAAGATGATTACAACAATAATCAAAAGCTACAAGCAAATACAATGAAATACAAAGCAAGACTAGTAAAGAAACACACTTTACAAATGCTCTTGAATGCTTGATCACTAGGTTGATCGAGTAGCACTTGGAGACCCTGAATTGCAGCAGCAACTCGTCCCAAATCGCCTCAAAGAACCATGCCAAATTCCTCCATCACGAGCTCCTTATAAAGCTTCGACCGGTTGAAAAAGTCGATCATCGCCCGAGACCATCAATGATCGATGCCATCTTGTCGTGAGACAACGGCTAGATCCATGTCAATAAGTCCAACGGATCTACAACAATGATCGATCAAACCTATCACCGACGAGGTGTCCTCACTGATCACGGTCCCGGCCGAGTGAGACTACACTCGGCTGAATTCGAGCACCACCAATCGATCATGAATCACCGATCGCTGAGCATCACCGATCGCCATCCTCCGCAATGATCGCTAAAACACTTCTCGCAGTCAAACCCTAGTTGACTCGGTCCAGTCGACTGCCATATGACACCAGTCGACTGACACACCTCAAACATGAGGTTTTAGCCCAAGTATGGTGCCCCCATACTTGCTAGACCACCCTTAGCCTAGACCTAAGCCTTCTAGTCACCTCCATCAGCCTCACGCCTCTCGGATCCCTCCAAGTCATCCATGACTTGTTCATCCATCGCGCTAGCCTTCAGGTGCTTCCATCGTCTATGTCATGCTAACGGTGTCTACACCGCCAAGGCACATTGGACTTACGCCGCCAAGACTCCGCTTGGACTTTACGCCGCCAACCATTGGACTTATGCTGCCAAGACTCCCGCTTGGAATTTACGCAGCCAATATCAAACCCCTTGGACTTCTCATGCCAAGACTCAAGCTTGGACTTTCCCTTGCCAACCCATGTTGGACTTCTCAAATGCCAAGATCATGCTTGGACTTTCCTTTGCCAACCCATGTTGGACTTTTACATTGCCAAGATCCATGCTTGGACTTTTCATGTGCCAAGTGTCCCACTTGGACTTTTCATGCCAAGTACTCAAGACTTGGACTTTACCAAATGCCAAGTGTTCCACTTGGACTTTCCATGCCAAGTACCCATGACTTGGACTTTACCTTGACAATTACATTGTCATATATTTTTGTCAAACATCAAAACATCACTCGAGTCAAACTCGAGTCCTGGTTAATCATGACCTGGGCCGATTGCACCAACAATCTCCCTCTTTTTGATGTTTGACAAAAACCAAACAAATCATTGAGTTAGAACACTAACTCAAATCCCTTACCAATTATCCCAAATTGGTAATCTTAAACATTCTCCAAATGTTCTCCCCCAAATATTCTCCCCCTTTTTGACTAACATCAAAAAGGTTATCTCTCCAAGGAGGTCAAAGTCTCATGTCCCAATGAGATCTTACAATCTCCCCCTTGGTCCAAAAATACCTAGGATGCCTACCATCTTCCTAGTGATAAGTCCCATATCACTCAAGAGAGGCAATTGTTGGGGGATCGAAATGGCCAGCTAGAGGGGGGTGAATAGCCCTCAATCGTTGTATGTCGGATTTTGCTCGTCTACAAAATGTTAGCGCAAGCAGAATATGCAAATATAAATAAAGACAAAGCAAAAGACAAACAAATAATGCAAACACCGAGATGTAACGTGGTTCACGGCTACGCCGCTAATCCACGGTCCGATTCGTCCACGGTGAATCACTCCGCAATCTATCCACTAGATCTCTCCTTTGCACAAAGCTAGGTGGAGGTAACCTCTTTACACAAAAACACTCCTCTTACAAATATAATGGAAATAAGCTCAAGTAAGAGGATGGAAAGCTTTAGGGAACTTTGGGAGAGTATTAGAGCATAAGCATTGGCCTCCCAAAGCCCCATCCTCTTCCTTTTTATAGAGGAAGAGGGTTTCTTCCCGTTGACACAGGATCAGTCGACTGATGCCCTCGATCAGTCGACTGATCCCGTAGCCATTGCCCAATAACGGTTGCTTTCCACGTTAGATTCCATCCAACGGTATTGGCATCAGTCGACTGATATTACCATCAGTCGACTGGTGCTCGATCAGTCGAGTCCTCAACGAGGTCGACTCCATCTCCGTGCTGACATGCCATCACCGATCGCCGTCCCTTATAGCCGATCGATCAAGCCATCAGTCGACTGCCCATGTCGTCAGTCGACTGATCAACTTGATTCAGCTGACTTAAACCAATCGATCGAACCATCGACTCAGAGCAGTCGACTGCCATGACATGGCAGTCGACTGGTGTCGGGAAATCCCATCCGACACTTAGCCAAATGGCCAAGTTTCACCTAAGAGCTACCCCATACCCGGTTATATTCGCCACTCATCTCTGAGTCCCTCACCTTCGTTCTCTTCGCTGGCCATGTCCCCACAGATCAGCGACGACTGCAATGCTCCTTCGCGTCTCTTGCCTCGAAGTCTACTTCATCCGGCTTCACTCCAAGCTCCTCGTCCGACGGTCCCTCGGATGCTCCAAGCGCACGGCTTCCGCAAAGCAATCCTTCACCGACTCAAAGACCGAGTCATGAGATGTGAAACTCGCCACGACTCCATGTGCAAATTACTAAGTCCTGCACGACTTCAACGCACATATCAAATCAACATAACAAACTAACTTAAACCCTTTTCCACACACATCAAAACCTAATCATGGCAAGAGATTGCCCTAACAATCTCCCCCTTTTTGATGTGTGGCAATCCGTTTAAGTTAGGTAAAAACATTTGATAAAAATTTCTAAGGAAGGAAGGCATGTAAACATAAACATGATATAGCAACATGCAACTCCCCCTTAATCCATGAAACTCTCTCTACAAATTCTCCCCCTATCATAATTAACTTAAACATAATATTTTCTCCCCCTTTGACACCATCAAAAAGATTACCACTAAGTTATAAACTCATGGCATCAAGTTTAATAGAAGGAAAATACCAAACATTAGTCTAAAACCTGAATTCAGCCTTTACTGTTCTGATTTTTAGGCCATCAATCGACTGGTTCAGACTACCAGTCGACTGGCACGCGAATTTCAGAACTTTCTGATTTTTGGACCGAATTTCAGAAATGCATTAAAAATTCCAAAAAATTCGAAAAATCATGAAATTTGGGGAACATATTTCTTGTAAGATTCTTTATCAGTGAAAAATATTTTTTCATGAAAAGTCATTATATTTCCAGAGATTTGACAAAAATCCAAAAGTTTTATAAACCACTAGGTTTTTGATCATTCTAGTATCAGGTTTAACACCTAGTTTTGGTTCCAATTGTTTCAAAACATGAATACATAGATTTTAGATTAAGAAATTGTTTTGAAAACATATGAAATATCCAACCATGATCTTTGGGCAATATGTCTATGAATTAAACATAAGCCTTCCCCATGATTGGTCTATTATTGCTATTTTGATACTTTAAATGACTATCTAAATGCCATAGGCATTAGTGGACATTTGTATCATCCTAACATCTCACTCATGCTAAGTTTTCAATCAAAGTAGCCTATAGTGAGTGTGAGATGCATCCTAGAGGGTATTTGTATATACTTAACCATTATATTCATACAATTCTATCAAGGTTAAGTATCAACCTAACAATCCTCATGATCATTAAGGCATATATCAATTAATTCTACATTATGATCATGAAATACATGTATTCATTGAATTGTTATCATGCATTAGGTATTATATCATAATAATAAGCAAAATATCACCTAAGGCATGATTTAAACCCTATTTCTCATGATGATGTGCCAAATTTCAAAATCATAAATCATGATTGCAAATATTCATAGCAATTTCATTAATTATCATGATTTAAGCATTATTATCTATTTATAGGCACGTTATCATCACCTAACACTATTTCAAAAATATTGTCCTGCCATCCTAAGTCAACCAAAATATGATATAGGTCAATTGCATATGGTTGACTACTTTAGGGTTTTCCTAACCCTTAAGAATGGATTTTGGAACCCAAAATAAGTTCTTGCCTATGGGGTTCACAAGATACTCCTTGGGGTTTCATTTCCTAGCTATTACCTTCTTTTTATCTTGTCCCCTAGCAATTAGGCATTTATAGGCCTTTTCATTTTTCTTTTCTTTATATCCTAGGCCCTTTTTGTTAAAGCTAGCTCTTTGGCTCCCTATGATCATGTTCAAGGTGTTGGAGCCTATAGCGAATCTTTCTAGGGCTTTGGTTAAATAATCTACCTTTTCCCTTAAAGCCCTATTTTCATCCATGCATGCATCACTAACATTAAATGGCATATATTCATGTGAGCATGCATCATCATGACAAGAAGAAACATTTTCATTTTCATTTAAGCATGCTTTTTCTAGTTTATTTTCTAAGTCCTTAATTTGATCTAGCATGCTCTTATTCTTTTTCTTAGCTCTAAATAAATCCTTAGTAAGACTAGAAATCATGGAAACTATCTTATGGGGTGAAAGGTTAGTTACCATAGTTTTCATGTCCTCTTCTTCTTCGGATGAGGAGGTAGAGGAGGCTCCCCCTTCACTTGAGCTCTCTCCACTTGAGCTTGATTCTTCATTTTCGGTGGAGGAGCAATCCAAGTCATCGAAAGCCATCAATACAAGGTTGGAGTAGACATGCTCTTCTTCATCGGATGTGGATGAGGAAGCAAGGTCATCCCATGTCTTTGCTTTGAGAGACATGGCCTTTCCTTTTTCCTTGGCCTTCTTTTCTTCTTCCTTCTTTTTACTCCCCTTTTTTTTTTCTTTTCTTCTTTCTTCTTCCTCTCTTCTTTGCTCTTGTTTAGGAGAGGACAGTTATCCCTTATATGTCCTTCCCCTTGGCAATTGTAACATATGACCTTTCCCCTTGGTCTTCTATTCCTATCATTAGACTTATTAAATCTAAAACCTTTTAATGCACGCCTTACCCTCCTTACCATATACGCTTCTTCCGTGCTATCCATGGAGGAGGAGGAGGAGGCTTCATCATCATCGGAGGAGGGGATCTCTATCTTCTTCTTCCCCTTATTTGCCATCAAGTCTACTCCTCTTGAAGTTTGAAACTTTGGCTCTTCTTGTATTCCTTCAAGCCTTGTTTCGTGGAGTTCCATTGTTGAGAAGAACTCCTCCAAGGTGCTCACTTCTAAATTCTTCGAGATATAGAAGGAGTCGACCATGGAGCTCCACTTTGAGGACCGGGGAAAGGCATCTATGGCCTTCATTACCATATCCCGGTTGGAGAGCTTTTCACCTACACTTGTCAAACCGATTAGAATTTCCTTAAATCTAGAGTGTAGAGATTTTACCTTCTCTTCCTTTTCGAGTTTGATATTGGATAATTGGGAGCAAAGGACATCTCTCCTTGCTATCTTTGCCTCAGATGTGCCTTCATGGATCTCTATTAATTTCTCCCACATTTCCTTGGCGCTAGCACACTTTGCTATCCGGTTGACTTCTTGCTGAGGGAGTACATTGTATAGGTGGTGTTTGGCCTTTGAATTTGCCAAATACTCCTCTCTTTGTCTTTTGCTCCATCTCGATTTCTCCAATGACTCCCCATCTTCGTTCCTAAGCAACTCGAAACCGTTTTCCATAATTAATAATATTTCAAAGTCGGTTTTGAAGAATACCTCCATTCGCTTCTTCCACCAAGTGAATTCCCCTTCAAACTTTGGTGGATGAATGTTTGAGCCGGCCATTTTTGATGTAGAGCTTGTTGCGGCGGTTAGTCCGGTGACAAGCAACCTTGCTTTGATACCACTTGTTGGGGGATCGAAACGGTCGGCTAGAGGGGGGTGAATAGCCCTCAATCGTTGTATGTCGGATTTTGCTCGTCTACAAAACGTTAGCGCAAGCGGAATATGCAAATATAAATAAAGACAAAGCAAAAGACAAACAAACAATACAAACACTGAGATGTAACATGGTTCACGGCTACGCCGCTAATCCACGGTCCGATTCATCCACGGTGAATCACTCCGCAATCTATCCACTAGATCTCTCCTTTGCACAAAGCTAGGTGGAGGTAACCTCTTTACACAAAAACACTCCTCTTACAAATATAATGGAAATAAGCTCAAGTAAGAGGATGGAAAGCTTTAGGGAACTTTGGGAGAGTATTAGAGCATAAGCATTGGCCTCCCAAAGCCCCATCCTCTTCCTTTTTATAGAGGAAGAGGGTTTCTTCCCGTTGACACAGGATCAGTCGACTGATGCCCTCGATCAGTCGACTGATCCCGTAGCCGTTGCCCAATAACGACCGCTTTCCACGTTGGATTCCATCCAACGGTATTGGCATCAGTCGACTGATATTACCATCAGTCGACTGGTGCTCGATCAGTCGAGTCCTCAATGAGGTCGACTCCATTCTGTGCCCGTGCACAGTGCCATCAGTCGACTGCCATCCCTTGGCAGTCGACTGATCAAGCCATCAGTCGACTGCCCATGTCGGCAGTCGACTGATCAACTTGATTCAGCTGACTTAAACCAGTCGATCGAACCATCGACTCAGAGCAGTCGACTGCCATGACATGGCAGTCGACTGGTGTCGGGAAATCCCATCCGACACTTAGCCAAATGGCCAAGTTTCACCTAAGAGCTACCCCTTCCCGGGTTACATTCGTTCACTCTCATCTCTCGGAGTCCCTCGCCTTCGAAGTTCTCTTCGTTCGCGGCCACGTCCCTCGGCAGCATCAGGCGCATGACTCTGCAATGCTCTTTCGTGTCTCTTGCCTCGAAGTCTACTTCCTCCGGCTTCACTCCAAGTTCCTCGTCCGGCGGTCCCTTGGATGCTCCAAGCACACGGCTTCCGCAAAGCAATCCTTCACCGACTCAAAGACCGAGTCATGAGATGTGAAACTCGCCACGGCTCCATGTGTGAATTACTAAGTCCTGCACGACTTCAACGCACATATCAAATCAACATAACAAACTAACTTAAACCCTTTGCCACACACATCAAAACCTAATCATGGCAAGAGATTGCCCTAACAACAATCCTATTCACTCTCCCAATTTCTAAATTGGGTTTCTAAAAGTCTCATCAATTTCTCAATTGATTTCATATTCTCCCATAACTTCTCCTCTTCAAGGAGAAAAACACATCCATCATCCCAAGATGGATACCTCCCCCTTGACCATTGCACCAACAATGTCCTTGGGAAGTCCCTAAGCCAATAGGAACTCTAAACAATCAAAATTAAGGTTAGAAATTCAACATTAAACTTTCCAACACCTTAAAATTGATACAAACCCTAAACACCTCTCCTAATCCATATCCAATGGATTTTCACCCTTCATCATGCTTCCCAAAGCATATCCTAGGGTTAGGAGTGGTTAGGGACCTTAACCGCAGCTGAAATCGGGTTAAACAACCTTGGTTACCCCAAAATCAGGCTATCAGTCGAGTGATTCAGAAATCAGTCGACTGACACGCTCATCAGTCGACTAACACCCAGGGCAGTCAACTGATAACTGAAAAATCCAATTTTCAGTTATCAGAAACGAGTTTTGGAAAATCATAACTAATTATACGTATATCGAAAAATCACGAAATTTGATACGTATAATACTTATGACCAATACAATGGGTGAAAAATATTTGAAAATTATTTTACCCATAAAATAGTGAGTTTGATACAAAACTCAAAACCATTGAAATTTTCAATGTTTTGGCCCTATCTTGTATCAACTCCATCAATGGTGATTGCTATCAAAAGATAGACTTCACCAAGGTTTTCTAAAATGATTTTAAAATGTTTTTCAAAACCTTATTTTGGATCATATTCCTTGGGCTCTATGCATATGACTTGTACACAAGCTTTCCCAATGATCCACCAATAAAATTAGATGAGTTATAGTCCATCTAGATGCAAAAACTATGTACCTTGAACTCAACTCATATCCTAGCATCTCACATGTATCTAGGGTGTATAAATACACATACGTGTCAATTGGATGTGAGA
The DNA here is from genome assembly GCA_025175895.1 of Wurfbainia villosa. Classification (NCBI taxonomy): domain Eukaryota; kingdom Viridiplantae; phylum Streptophyta; class Magnoliopsida; order Zingiberales; family Zingiberaceae; genus Wurfbainia; species Wurfbainia villosa. Next base: position 13,427,104 of record CM046000.1, on the reverse strand, counting down.
TGTGGGTTTTTGGTTCACTTAATCTAGGGTTTCATACATCTTCTAAGGCAACCCTACTTGATTCCCTTATAAATGAAACTTCAAGTCATGCCATTGTCCTTAGTTCAATTTTAATCAATTTAATGCATGAAATGATCATGACATAAAGATAGCAATAATTAAGCATGGCCAATGATCATGATGTCATGGCATATGATAAAATCTAAAAACACATGACATTTAAAACTTTAAACCTAAAACATGAACATGACATATACAATGAATAAAAGTAAGCATAATGTCATGACATGTTATATGACAAACAAAGCATGACATATAAAATATATAGATATAATAATACCTAAATCTTAATATTAATTGCCATTTGATATAATTCATCATATTTTTCCATATTTCCACTTTTCTCCCAAGTGTGCCAAAAACCCAAAATGGCACACCAACCTCTAAACCTAAATTGTGCCAATTTGATCATTTTATCAAACTTCTCAAATAATATTGGCACATCCTAAAATCTTTTAGGATTAAGACTCAAATGTATTTCCAAGGTGACCCTAACCTTGAAAATAACCTAAAGTGTCACCTTTATCATGGTTGAGTTAACTACCCATCCAATCAAGGTTGGCACACCCTAACCCCATCTAGCGTGAATCAATCACGCTCTTAGGAACCCAAAACCTATTTGAGCTCCTAGGGTTAATTAGGTATTCGTTAGGGATAACCTCCCTAGATACCTTCCTAATGACCCTCCTAGGCTTGTTAGCCTTGGTCATTGTGGTCTTACTTAGGTTGACTCTAGGGATAACTCTCCTTGCAACCTTCTTAGTGGCCACCCTAGGTTTCCTAGAAACCCTAGCCACTAGGCACAAGCCTTGGTCAACTCTAGGGATGCCTTCCCCATTGACCTTGGTCTTCCTAGACCTAGTTTGTGTTCCATAGTCAAATGGAACACTATGATAAGCCACCTTAGGCTTAGGTTTGTGACCCAAATCTTGCTTGCCCTTGGTTGACTTTAGACTCTTAGGTCCCTTGTGTTGACTATGACTTTTGGACCTTTGACTTTGACCATTAGACCCTTGAAATTGATTTTGCATTTTTGCAAGGGTCTTCTCCATCTTTTCAAGCCTTGACCTCAAGACTTGATTTTCCTTTTCTAATTGCCCAATTTTTGAATTTTGATCTAATCTTTGGGCATTGTTTTTTCTAGGCATATGCCTAGTCCACTTAGAGTTGAGACCTAGGTGTTCTCCTATTTTCTTGATAGATTCCCTAGGTAGAATATTTTTAGGGATATTAGTCCCAAATTTCTCCTTATTCCTAAGGTGAACATTTTTGGCACCTAGACAAAATTCCTTATTTCTAGCATGCTCTTTATGATAAATAGCAAGACTATTGAAATTATTCCTAGCATGCTTCTTATCCCTAGAAATTGAAGGTGCATTATTGAAATATACCTTAGGGTTAGCCTTAGAAGCTTCCTCTACTTGTGATGCTCCTTCTTTGGTCTTTTTGCTCCCCCTAGGACATTGATTCCTATAATGTCCTTTTGCATTGCATTTGAAGCATATGATGTGCTCCTTGCCTTTAGATGATGGGGAACCGGTGTCCTTTGACTTTTGTTGACTTTTAGGCGCCGAAGGAGCTTTCTTTACTTTCTTCGGGCACTTGCTCTTGTAGTGCCCGGCTTTCCTACACTCAAAACATATGATATGATTTTTATTACAAATTGATACGTTTGAGTTACCTAGGTCAATGGAGGCCGGAATTGAATTTTGGACTTCTTCATCTTGACTGGATGTTGAAGTTTCTTCTTGATTGTGTTCCGGCTCCGGTGTGGATGGTCTCTCCTCCCCCTCAATCCTTGAGGTGGATGCTTCTTCCACCTCTTCTACTTTCTTCTCCGATCTGGATGTTGATTCCTCACTTTCTTGTGAGGATGATGAAGCTTCCTCTTCGGTCTCCTCCTCTTCCAAGTCTTCTTGGACCGATTCGGGATTGTCATAGAACTTGACCAACTTGTTCCACAACTCCTTGGCATCCCTATAGCTTCCTAATCTAGACAAAATGTCGTTAGGTATCAAATTAACCAACATTTTTGTTACCTTAACGGTTGTCTTGAATTTTTGCCGTTGCTCCTTAGTCCATCGCTTCATTTTGAGGATTTCGCCGTTCTCTCCTCTCGGAGCATCAAAACCTATAATTACGGCAAACCAATTTTCTATATTCGACTTTAGAAAATATTCCATCCTACCTTTCCAATACGCAAAATTTTCACGGTCGAAGGAAGACGACGTTGATGTCGTCACCCAATCTCTCCATCTTTTCCTCTAGCTTGCTCCCTTCGTTGTTAGACTTAGAAGAGCGGCCTCGCTCTGATACCACTTGTTAGGATATTTGAAGCCGCTAGAGGGGGGTGAATAGCGTCGCGTGATGGAATTCGATCGCGTGTTCGTCTCTACAATTTCGTTAGTACGCAGCGGAATAGTAATGAAAGCAATAACGAAACAATTAACAACACGCAAACACAATTGTTTAACATGGTTCGGAACCGAACGGTTCCTACTCCACGGATCGGGTTCGTACTAACCCTAGCGATGCCAATCACACACCACTATAATAAACACTCCTTCTCGAAACAATCCGAAGGCAGAGAAACCTCGTACAAGATGATTACAACAATAATCAAAAGTTACAAGAAAATACAATGAAATACAAAGCAAGACTAGTAAAGAAAAACACTTTACAAATGCTCTTGAATGCTTGATCGCTAGGTTGATCGAGTAGCACTTGGAGACCCTGAATTGCAGCAGCAACTCGCCCTAAATCGCCTCAAAGAACCATGCCAAATTCCTCCATCACGAGCTCCTTATAAAGCTTCAACCTGTGCTGGAAAAAGTCGATCAGTCGACTGCTCGGGCCCATCAGTCGACTGATGCCACTGTTGTCGTGAGACAACGGCTAGATCCATGCTGGATAAGTCCAACGAATCTACCATCAGTCGACTGATCAAACCTATCAGTCGACTGATGGTGTCCTCACTCGACTACTGGCCCCAACGGTTGAGTGAGACTACACTCTGTGGCCGAATTCCCGAGCACCAGTCGACTGATCATGCAATCAGTCGACTGTCATCCTCTGACAGTCGACTGCTAGGCGACTTCCCGTAGTCAAACCCTAGTTGACTCAGTCCAGTCGACTGTCATATGACACCAGTCGACTGGCACACCTCAAACATGAGGTTTTAGCCCAAGTATGGTGCCCCCATACTTGCTAGACCACCCTTAGCCTAGACCTAAGCCTTCTAGCCACCTCCATCAGCCTCACACCTCTCGGATCCCTCCAAGTCATCCATGACTTGTTCATCCATCGTGCTAGCCTTCAGGTGCTTCCATCGGCTATGTCATGCTAACGGTGTCTACACCGCCAAGGCACATTGGACTTACACTTAAGACTAAAGCTTGGACTTTCACCTTGACCATTGGACTTATCTTGCCAAGACTCACTTGGACTTTCTGCGTAATATCAAACCCCTTGGACTTCTCATGCCAAGACTCAAGCTTGGACTTTCCCTTGCCAACCCATGTTGGACTTCTCAAATGCCAAGACCATGCTTGGACTTTCCCTTGCCAACCCATGTTGGACTTTTACATTGCCAAGACCCATGCTTGGACTTTTCATGTGCCAAGTGTCCCACTTGGACTTTTCATGCCAAGTACTCAAGACTTGGACTTTACCAAATGCCAAGTGTTCCACTTGGACTTTCCATGCCAAGTACCCATGACTTGGACTTTACCTTGACAATTAAATTGTCATATATTTTTGTCGAACATCAAAACATCACTCGAGTCAAACTCGAGTCCTGGTCAATCATGACCTGGGTCGATTGCACCAACATTGTGGCCACTGGTTGTAATCATAGGTGACATTTTCTTGTTCAAATTGTGAAGGTACAAATATATCCGAACAATCGTCAATGGTATGTCATGTTTCACCACAATGGCCACAATAAATGTTACCAAACCTCATAGCATTAAATTGATCATAATCATGAGTGAAAGCATGCATCGTTATATATAGAAAATTATAGACAAGGAAAGGAAAAGCAGTGCCTCAGCAAGAGACTAAAAGGGAAACAAGTGCTAAGAAAATAACTGAAAAGAAAAGTTGCTAGAAAATAACTAAAGCTAGAAGAAAACTAAAATCTAAATTAGTACTAAATTAAATTGAAAAGTAATAAAAACTAGGGAAATAAAACTAAACTAGGTCCAATCCAAATTATCCACTTTCAATTCGATATCAAATCAAGTCCCTGGCAACAGTGCCAAAAACTTGATGTATACGAGAGCGACCATAAATCTTCGACAAGGATCGTTGAGGACTTGAAGAGCGCGCTCGTGCTCAACACTCGCAAGTGCACTGATGTCATCAAGTAATAAAAGATTATCGATCCCACAGAGACGGAGATTTGAATACCATTTGTCCAATGGATGTTATTATTCAGAGTTAATATTCTAAGAGTATGGGTTGCGAGGTTGACAGTAGTCCTAACTCAAGTACGGTGTCACTCGGAGGAAGAGAAGGTTGGTTCGAAGTTCTGTAAAAGGATTCTAGGACTTTGGTTTCACTTGTGCGTCGTGGAACATGCTATCAATTAGATGTGTTGAGATCTCTAATTATGACCTTGAGGGAGGATCATCATGCAGTTTTCCGATGAACTTTTTCTTCTATTGGAACTACCTATTCCTAACCAAGTTTCCCTTTCGGATCATTAGAGCTCAGGGGTTTGATACCGTTGGGAGCCCTGTGTCACTAAGGTCCCTCAATCCTTCTAGAGTTAATCTCTCCTACTTTGGGCCTTCTGCTAAGATAGGTTATTGGAGTACGAGGATGTCCTAATAATCCCTATGAAGAGGCAAATCATATTTCATATCCTACTCTATCATATTCTATCTTCTATAATTACGGGAGGTAGGATGACCGCAAGGTTCATCCTTGGTTCTCCTAGATTTTTGATACGAAGGTTGTCACCCTCTGTATCGCCTATGTTCAATATAAATAGAATCAAGACGTAATCCTCATCGATCTCAACAACACACAATTGCAAATAGAATCAAAAGAGATGACTAATTATTTGATCTAGCATGTCCATATTTGAAGTATCTACTTCATAGATAAATATGAATAAACACAAGACATCTTAAGAAAAGTAATTACAATGCAAGTATAATGAGAAAATAAAGAGAGTACTTTCTGTCCTGTCCAATTTACGTGTCTTGGTTGTTCTCCATGGTGTCAGAGTGTCAAGATGTATCTTCTAGCCGCTTCCTTCCTCCCCATTACGAGTCTTCGGTGCTTTTTAAGGCATATTCTTGCCGTCCTACCCGTCATGCCTCCTCTAGGGTTTGGGAGCCCTAGGGAGGCTCCCCTCATCCTCCCAGCTTTTTATATAAGTTTCCTATATATAGAGGCGGCTCGGACTTTCCATAAATGCTTGGAAAACCCCTATTTCATCGAATTTGCGATGCCACCACACGACCATGTGAATTTCACACTGTCGGGACGTGTATAAGGCTGGATACGACTGAAATCTAGGCTAAAAATTGAGCTAAAATTTTAACACAGTTGTGTGGATTTCACACGGTCGACCGATGAGGATCGTCGAGGACTCGAAGTGCCCGCTCCCGCTCAATGCCCGCAAGTGCATGGATGTCGTCAAGTAATAAAAGATTATCGATCCCATAGAGACTGAGATTCTAATACCGTTTGTCCAGTGGATGTTGTTGTTCAGAATTAATATCCTAAGAGTATGGGTTGCGAGGTTGACAATAGTCCTAACTTAAGTACGGTGTCACTCGGAGGAAGAGAATGTTGGTTCGAAGTGTTGGTGCAATCGACCCAGGTCACGATTGACCAGACTGGAGTTTGAATCAAGCGATATTTTGATGTTCGACAAAATATATGACAATGTGATTGACATGGGAAGTCCAAGTCTTGAGTATTTGGCATGGAAAGTCCAAACAAGGGTCTTAGCAATGAGAAAGTTCAAGTCATGGGTATTTTGCATGGAAAGTCCAAGCATGGGTCTTTGTAGGAACTTCGGTGAGTGTTAGAGGGATGGGGAGTGAATGGCGCATTCTCGTTGGCTTGGCGGAATTCGATCATGCTTGTCTCTATAAAATGATTAGTGCACAGTGGAAAATAAAAGCACAAACTAAACCGAAGACAAACAACATAATCACACGCAAAACACACGATGTAACATGGTTCGGAACCTTAGGGTTCCTACTCCACGAGGCGAGCTAAATGAGCTCTAGTGATAGACACACCACTAATAAAAACTCCTTCTCGGAACAATCCGGAGGCGGAGAAACCATGTATAAAAGATTACAACAGTAATACAATGAATTACGAGCAAATACAAGAAAAATAAGTAAAGAACACTTTACAAAAGATATTTTGGATGCTTGCTTGTTGATAGCTTTGGACCGCACTTGAAGACCCTGATTTGCACCAGCAAATCGCCTAAAATTGCCCAAGAAATCATTGGCAAAAACCTCCCCATCAAGCTCCTTTTATGCCTCTGTGCGACCTGGATTTTTGTCTGGCAGTCGACTGCCAACAGTGTCGTTGTCTCACAACGGACTTGATCCACATTGGCATCAAAGCCAACGGATACACTGGAAGTCGACTACTCATTACCATCAATCGACTGCCAATCTCGTAGTCGACTGATCAGTCGGCTACCGAGCATTCTGTGCTCACGACCAACACCAGCAGTCGACTGCCCTCCATGGAAGTCGACTACTCAAGGTCAGTCGACTCACGACCAATCGACTGGCCAAAGTCAACTCGACTGCCAAGTGTCAAACCACTTGACCAGTCGACTAGTACAAAGCCCTAGTCGACTGATAACCTCAAACATGAGGTTTAACCCCATGTATGATGCCCTCATACTTGCTAGACCGCGCTTAGCCTAGACCTAAGCTTTCTAGCCAACTCCGTCAGCCTCAAGCCTATCAAATCCCTCCAAGTCATCAATGACTTGTTCATCCATACACTAGCCTTCAGGCGCTTCCATCGGCTATTGTCATGCTAAGCTGGTCTATACCGCCAAGACACATTTGGGCTTATGTTGCCAAGACACACGCTTGGACTTTTCGCTGCAAAACCATTGGACTTATGCCGCCAAGACTCTACCCTTGGACTTTACGTTGTCAAAATAAACCCTTGGACTTTTCAATTGCCAAGTACCCATGACTTGGACTTTCACTGCCAAGACTACACACTTGGACTTACGTGGCCAAGACTACACCCTTGGACTTTCCAATCCAACTCCATGTTGGACTTTCCAATTGCCAAGACTCAAGCTTGGACTTTTCCTTGCCAAGACCCATGTTTGGAATTTCCATGTCAAGTATACAAGACTTGTACTTTCCATTGCCAAGTGTCCCACTTGGATTTCTCTATCATATGGTCAACCCCATGTCAACCATATAATCAACCCATTGCCAAACAATGGTCAACTCATTGTCAAATATCAAAACACTACTCGAGTCAAACTTGAGTCCGGTCAATCGTGACCTTGGCCGATTGCACCAACAATCTCTCCCTTTTTGATATTTGACAAAAACTACAAAAACCTTTGAGTTAGGCCACCTAACTCAAATTTCCTTACCAATTCTCCCAAATTGGTAATTTTCACATTCTCTCCCTTTTTGACATACATCAAAAAGGCTCTCCCCAAGGGTATCGATATCTCATATACCAATGAGATCTTACAATCTCTCCCTTGGTCCAAAAACATTTAGGACGCCTTTACTCTTCCTAGTGATAAATCTCATATCACTAAAGAGAGACAATCCTTTAAACTCTCTCAATTTTTCCCAATTGGCCATACCACATTCTCCCATTTTCTAATTCCCCAAAATTCTCCCCCTCATGAGGAAGAACACATCCATCATCCCATGATGGATAACCTCCCTCTAAAGGCTCCCCCTTGACCATTGCATCAATAATGTCCTTGGAGAGTCCCTAAGCCTATAGGAATACTAAACCATCAACATTAAAAGCAAAAGTTCAAACTTGAACTTTCACACACCTTAAAATTGATACATCACCCTAAAAAACTCTCCTAATCTATATCCAATGGATTTCCCCATTTTCAATGCTTTCCCAAGCATATCCTAGGGTTAAGAGCAATTAGGGTAACCTAACACAACTGAAACATGGACTAAACATCCTTTTTTTATCCGAAATAAACGTTGGCAATCAACTCTGTCAGTCAGTAGTCGACTGCACTTTTACGCTAGTCGATTGCCCTAAGCGACAGTTGATTGATTTCTGCAAATGCAAAAATTCAGTTTCAGAAACGATTTTTGGAAAATCATAAGTAATTATACATAATACGAAAAATCTTGAAAATTCATATGTATAATACTTATGTCAAACATTTTGAGTGAAAAATATTTGAAAAAATAAAATACCCATAGAAATGAGAGATTGACACAAAGTTCAAAATCATTGAAAATTTCAATGTTTTGACCCTATTTTGTATCAACTTCTTCAATGGTGACTTCTATCAAAAGATAGACTACACCAAGGTTTTTCAAAAATGATTTTGAAATAGTTTTAAAACTTTATATTGAACCATGGTTTATGGTCTTAATGCACATGACTTGTACATGAGCTTTCCTCATGATTCATCCATGGTATAAGATGAGTTTGAGTTCATCTAATGCAAAAACTATGCACCTTGAACTTAACTCATTTCCTAGCATTTCACATGTGTTTAGGGTGTTTGAAAACACACACATGTCAATTTTATGTGAGATGTGGGTTTTGTTTATCCCTAGTCTAAGGTCTCATGTATTTTTCTAGGCAACACTATTTGATTCCCTTATACATGGGACTTCAAATTATGTCATAGTCCTTAAATCAATTTTAATTAACTTAAATGCATGAAATATTATCATGACATATAATGATAACATGAATGAAATATGTGCCAATAATCATGATGTCATGGCATAAAAATGAAATCTTAACATACATGACATTAAAATAGACCTAAGCATTATCATGACATATTATATGATAGAAATGAAATATGATTTCATGACATGGTATATGACAAGCAAAACATGGAAAATAAAATATAAGGCATAAGAATACCTAAATTTTAATATTAGTTGCAATTTGTTAGGATTAATTCCATTTTGCCATATTATCACTCTTCTCCCAAGTGTGCCAAAAACCCAAAATGACACACTAAGACCTCTAAACCTAAATATGCCACATTTGATAAATTTTCCATAATTCTCAAAGTATATTGACACATCCTAAAATCCCGTAGGATTAAAGATCAAACTTATTTTCAAGGTATCCCATAACCTTGAAAATGTCCTAAAGTGCCAACTTTGCTATGGTTAGGTTAACTACCCATCCATTCAAGGTTGACAAAACCTAACCCATTTAGCATGAATCGATCACTCTCCTAGGAACCCAAAATATATTGGAGCTCCTTGGGTTAATTAGGTATTCACTAGGGATAACTTCCCTAGATACCCTCCTAATGACCCTTCTAGGCTTTGAAGCCTTGGTCATTTGGGTCTTACCTAGGTTAACTCTAGGAGTAACTCCCCTTATAACCTTCTTAGTGGCTTCCTTAGGTTTTTTCGAAACCTTAGCCACTAGGCACTTGCAATGGTCAACCTTAGGGATGACTTCCCTAGAAACCTTGGCTCTCCTAGACCTAGTACTAGTTTTATAATCAAATGAAACATTGTGGCAGGTCTCTTTAGGCTTAGGTTTGTGACCCAAATATTTCTTTCCCTTGAGTGGACCTTGCCTCCTAGACCCTAAGTTTTGACTCCTTGTATTTGATTTTGCATCTTTCTAAGAGTCTTCTCTAATTTTTCAAGTTTTGACCTCAAAACTTGATTTTCCAATTCTAGTTGTCCAATTTTTGAATTTTCATTTTGTCCGTGGACATTACCATTTCTTCTAGGCATATGCCTACCCTTCTTAGGGTTAATGTCTAAATGGTTTTCTACCTTTCTAATTGCCTCCTTAGGTAGAATTGTGTTAGGGGTATTGATTCTAAATTTGTCCTTAGCCCTAATATTGCAAGGTTTTGCACCTAAGCAATAAAACCTATTATTTCTAGTATGCTCCTTATGATTATGCACAATTGCAAGAGTATTAAAAGCATGTTTTTTAACATTAAAATTCAAAGGTGCATTATTAAAATATACCTTAGGGTTTGCTTTAGAAGCTCCCCTTACATGTGATGCTCCTTGGCTTTTTTTCCTCCCTTAGGGCATTGGCTCATATAATACCCTTTTTTATTACATTTGAAGCACACTACATGCTCCTTGCTCTTATGTGTTGGAGCATCGACATCCTTGACCTTTGGTGTCGATTGAGCCTTCTTGACTTTCTTAGGACACTTGCTCTTGTAGTGTCCATTTTCCCTACACTCAAAGCATACAATATAATTTTTATTTTTGATTGAAATGCTTGAGTTACCTAGGTCAATGGTGGTTAAAATTGGTTCTTCATATCTTCCGGAGTTTGAGGCTACTTCTTGATTTTGCTCCGGCTCCAAAGTGGATGGTCTCTCCTCCCCCTCAATCCTAGAGGTGAAGGCTTCCTCCAATTCTTCCAATTCTCCTTTCTCCTCGGATGTCGAACACCTCTCGACCTACGAATACTCACTCTCTTGTGAGGATGAGCATTCCTCCTCGGACTCCTCCTTATCTTCTTGGATCGATTGGGGCTTCTCATGAAATTTTGCCAATTCGCTCCAAAGCTCCTTGACATCCTTATATTTACCTAACCTAGACACAATTTCATTAGGTATTAATTCAATCAAGAATTTTATTACCTTTTTATTTTTCTCGAATCCTTGGAGTTGCTCCTCGGTCCACTTCTTCATCTTGAGGAATCCTACTTTTGGCCCTCTTGGATACTCGAATCCTTCCATCAAGGTGGACCAATCTTCGAAGTCCTTCATCATTATAAATTCTTCAATCCTTGTCTTCCATTGATTGAAGCCTTCTTGTCCATAGAATGCATACGGGATTGAAGTGTTGATGTTCCATCCCAATTTGAGACTTGCCTCCTCCATCTTCTTTCCTCTATCACTTTGCTCTCGGTTGTTAATCCGTAGAAGAGCTCCTAGCTCTGATACCAATTGTAGGAACTTCGGTGAGAGCTAGAGGGGGAGGTGAATGGCACGTTCTCGTTATCTTGGCGGAATTCGATCGTGCTTGTCTTTATAAAATGATTAGTGTGCAGTGGAAAATAAAAGCACAAACTAAAGCAAAGACAAACAACACAATCACACGCAAAACACGCGATATAACATGGTTCGGAACCTTAGGGTTCCTACTCTACGGGGCGAGCTCAATGAGCTCTAGTGATGGACACACCACTAATAAAAACTCCTTCCCGGAACAATCTGGAGGCGGAGAAACCTTGTACAAAAGATTACAATAGTAATACAATGAATCACAAGCAAATACAAGAAAAACAAGTAAAGAAAACTTTACAAAAGATATTTTGGATGCTTGCTTGTTGATTGCTTTTGACCTCATGAAGACCCTGATGTGCACCAACAAATCGCCTCAAATCGCCCAAGAAATCATTGGCGAAAACCTCCCCGTCGAGCTCCTTTTATGCCTCTGCACGACCTAGATTTCCGCCTGGCAGTCGACTGCCAACAGTGTCGTTGTCTCACAACAGACTTGATCCATGTTGGCATCCAAGCCAATGGATACACTGGCAGTCCACTGCCCATTACCATCAGTCGATTGCCAACCTCGTAGCCGACTGATTAATCAACTGCTGAGCATTCTGTGCTCGTGACCAACACTAACAGTTGACTGCCCTCCATGGAAGTCGACTGCTCAAGACTAGTCAACTACTCAATTTTGGTAGTCGACTGCCAAGGCCACTCGGCCGCAGTCGAATGTCAGTCGACTCACAACCAGTCGACTGGTCATAATCTCAGTCGACTGCCCAGAGTCAACTCGGTTGTCAAGTGTCAAACCACTTGACCAGTCGACTAGTCCAAAGCCCCAGTCGACCGATAACCTTAAACATGAGGTTTAACCCAAAGTATAATGCCCTCATACTTGCTAGACCACCCTTAGCCTAGACCTAAGTCTTATAGCCACCTCCATCAGCCTCACGCCTATCGGATCCCTCCAAGTCATCCATGACTTGTTCATCCATAAGCTAGCCTTTAGGTGCTTCCATCGGCTATTGTCATGCTAAGCTGGTCTACACCGCCAAGACACATTTGGGCTTACACTGCCAAGACACACGCTTGGACTTTACACCGCCAAACCATTGGACTTATGCTGCCAAGACTCTACCCTTGGACTTTACGCTGCCAAAATTAACCCTTGGAATTTCCAATTTCTATGTACCCATGACTTGGACTTTCACCGCCAAGACTACACACTTGGACTTACATGGCCAAGACTGTTGGAGAATCATGGCCCGACTAGAAGGGGGTTGAATAGCCCAAGTAGTGCTCAATGGAAATCGTTCTTCTTAATCATCTACAATATCATTAGATTAAGACAATTAAGCTAAACAAGAGTAAAGAGAAGGAGCAAACGCTAAGAAAAATAATGTAATATGGTTCATGACCCTTGCTGCTAATCCACGGACGATTCGTAAGGCAAATCACTCCCTCAAATCAATCCACTAATCTCTCCTTTATCTCAAGACAAGGTGGAGGTAACCTCTTACACAAAAACCTCCCTCTTACAATAAGATTGAGATAGAAACAAGGAAGAGGAGGTTAGAAACATTTAGGGTACTTGGAAAGCACTTAGGAGTTAAAGCATTAACCTCTCCAAGGCCCCCAACCCTTCTTTTTATAGAGAAGAAGGGTTTCTTCTCGTTGGGCATGCAGCAGTCGACTGATGCATGCTATTAGTCGACTGTCGATGTAATGACTGTCTTCCAACGACTTTTGACTTGCAGTTGTCACCGTCCAATGACACCCTTGGCAATCGACTGTTGCTATCAGTAGTCAACTGATGCCTGCATAGTCGACTGATTAGTCGATTATGAGCGATTTTGTGCCCGCATTCACCCATAGCAGTTGACTACCATCCTTGGCAATCGACTGATGGTGGAGTATTCGACTGCCATCCCTTAGCAGTCGACTGTTTGGCCACAAAACCCTAGTTGACACCGGTCAACTAGCAATTGACTTGGACCAGTCGACAGATTCCTATATCAGTCAATTGTTGTCGGGTAAAATCTCAAACAATAAGTTGTTTGAGCATCTGACTGTTGGGTAAAACCTCAAACGTAATGTTTGAGCATCCGACACTTGATCTTAGCCACTTGGCCAGTTCACCTACTTGAGCTACCCTATCCCGGGTTATAATCGCTCAATTTCTCATCTCTCATGGAGTCCCTCACCGAAGCTCTCTTCGTTTGGCCTGCGTCCCTCAGATGCATTAAGCCCGCAGCTTCCCTCGTGCCATCCTTCGAGTCTTGCCCTAAAGTCTGCTTCCTTTTACTTCACTCCATTTGCTCCTCATCCGGCGATCCCTCGGATGCACCAAGCTCATGGTTGTTCCCCATGCCATCCTTCACCGACTCAAGGACCCGAGCCATGAGATGATGAACTCGCCAATGCTTCATCAAGCTAACCATGTGTGATTTACTAAGTCCTGAACAACTTAAACACACATATCAAAACACATAACATCCTAACTTAAACCCTTTGTCACACACATCAAAACCAAACTTGGGTTGATTGCCCTAACAATCTCCCCCTTTTTGATGTGTGACAATATATTTAAGTTAGGTAAAACATTAAAAAACATTTAAAAGAAAGTAAGCATGTAAATCAAACATGGAAATCAACCTCCCCCTTAATACATGCCAACTCCCCCTTAATACATGCTCTAGCATGATTAACTTAAACTTTATCACTTCTCCCCCTTTGACACCATCAAAAACATCATACATATGTTATTCAGCATGGCATCAATATCTAAGGGAATAAAAATATCAAAAATAAGATTTTAAACCACAAAAACCCAGTTTTTCAACGCAGTAGTCTATTGGCATTCCTCATCAGTCGACTGGTATTTGAAAGTTTCAAATTCTGATTTCTGAAGTCAACTTCAGAAATGCATTAAAAAATAAAAAAAATCGAAAAATCATGAAATTTGGGGAACACATTTCTAATGAGTTCCTTTAACATGGAAAAATGATTTTTTTTTTCATGAAAATGCTTTCAATTTTTGAAAATTAGGCAAATTCTCAAAAGCTCTAAAATTTTCAAATTTGTATCAACATTGAAGACTAGTTTTGCCTTAAAAATATTTCAAAGCATAAACCCTCAGTTTTCAAAACATAAAATATTTTTAAATTATTAAAAATATTCAACTATGATATTTAGGCAATATGTCCATGAATTAAATATTTGTTTTCCCCATAGTTGGTCTATGATTGTTATGTAAAGATACATCTAATGATTCATCAAAATGCCATAAGCATTAGTGAATCACTTGTATCAACCTAACATCTCACTCATTGCTATGGTTTCAATCAAGTTAGCCTATAGTGGGTTGTGAGATGTAACTAATGTATTAATACTTAACCAAAAATTTTCATGTAATTCTACCCAAGATTAAGTATCATCAAATATTATCAATCACCCATGATCATCAAAGTCAACCATTAATCATGATATAAAATAAGTCCAATTATGGTTGACTACCCTAGGTTTTTTTAACCTTTAAGGATTGACTTGGGAACCCAATATAAGTTCTTTCCAATTGGGTTCACCAAGTATTCCTTAGGGATCCATTTCCTAGCTACCATTGTAGTCTTTATTGCCCCCTAGCAATTAGACAATGGTAGGGCTTTTCATTCTTGGATCCCTTGTATCCTAAGCCCTTTTTGTTAAAACTTGGCCTTTGACTCCCAATGATCATGTTCAAAGTATTTGAGCCTATAGTAATTTCTCAAGGGCCTTAGTGAGGTATTCTACCTTTTCCCTTAAAATCTTATTTTGTTCTAAGCATGCATCATTTGTCATAGAAGAAGAAGCATTATCATGTGAGCATGCATTTTCAAGTTTTTCTTCTAGATTTCTAATTTCATTTAGCATGCATTTGTTTTTCTTTTTGGTCCTAAACAAGTCCTTAGTTAAGCTAGAAATCATGGAAATTACATCTTGAGAGGGTAGTTTCTTTACCTCACTTACCCAATCTTCTTTTTTCGAATCTGAGGTAGATGTTCCCCCTATACTTGAGATCTCCTCCTCACTTGTACTTCCTTCTTCGTATTCGGATGAGGTTGTCTACTAATGGTGGAGCAGTCGACTGCCATCCCTTGGCAGTCGACTATTGGGCCACAAAACCCTAGTTGACACTGGTACTAATAATCGACTCGAACCAGTCGACTGATACCTATATCAGTCGACTGTTGTCGGGTAAAATCTCAAACAATAAGTTGTTTGAGCATCCGATCGTCGGGTAAAATCTCAAACACAATGTTTGAGCATCTAACACTTGATCTTAGCCACTTGGCCAAATTCACCTACTTGAGCTACCCCATCTCGGGTTACAATCGCTCAATCTCTCAGATCCCATGGAGTCCCTCACCGAAGCTCTCTTCATCCGACCTGTGTCCCTCGGATGCAGTAAGCCCACGACTTCTCTCGTACCATCTTTCGCATCTTTCCCTAAAATCTACTTCCTTTGGCTTCACTCCATTTGCTCCTCATCCGGTGGTCCCTCGGATGCACCAAGCTCACGGCTTCTCCCCGTTCCATCCTTCACCGACTCAAGGACCCGAGCTATGAGATGATGAACTCACCAATGCTTCATCAAGCTAACCATGTATGATTTACTAAGTCCTTCACAACTTAAACACACATATCCAAAAACATAACATCCTAACTTAAACCCTCTGCCACACACATCAAAACCAAACTTGGGTTGATTGCTCTAACAAAGACTACACCCTTGGACTTTCCATGCCAACTCCATGTTGGACTTTCCAATTGCCAAGACTCAAGCTTGGACTTTTCCTTGCCAAGACCCATGCTTGGACTTTCCATGCCAAGTACACAAGACTTGGACTTTCCATTGCCAAGTGTCCCACTTGGACTTCTCCATCATATGGTCAACCCCATGTCAACCATATAGTCAACCCATTGTCAAACAATGGTCAACTCATTATCAAACATTAAAACACAAACATCAAAATACTACTCGAGTCTCGTCAATCGTGACCTGGGTTGATTGCACCAACAGTCTTGGCATTTGGAAAGTTCAACATGGAGTTGGCAAGGAAAGTCCAAGGGTGTAGTATTATCCACGTATGTCCAAGTGTGTAGTCTTGGCGATGAAAATCCAAGTCATGGGTTCTTAGCAATTGGGAAGTCCAAGAGTATGATATTAGCGGCGTAAAGTCCAAGCGGTAGTCTTGGCGGCATAAGTCCAATATTTGACGGCGTAAAGTCCAAGCATGTATCTTGGAAATGTATGCCCAAATGTACCTTGGCGGTGTAGACCTTGTTAGCATGACAATAGTCGATGGAAGCACCTGAAGGCTAGCGTATGGATGAACAAGTCATGGATGACTTGGAGGGATCCAATAGGCATGAGACTGATGGAGATGGCTAGAAGGCTTAGGTCTAGGCTAAAGGTGGTCTAGCAAGTATGACGGAATCATACTTGGGGTAAACCTCATGGTTGAGGTTTAGCAGTCGACTGGGATTATGGACCAGTCGACTAGTCAAGTATTTTTACACTTGGCAGCCAAGTTGACTCTGAGCAGTCGATTGTGATTATGACTAGTCGACTAGTCAGGAGTCGACTGGTGATCGACTACGGCTGAGTGGCCTTGTTAGTCAATTGCCAGATTTGGGCAGTCGACTGGCCAAGCAGTTGACTGCCATGGTAGGAAGTCAACTGATGGATGCGGCCACAAAAGCGAGGCAGGTTTGACCAGCATCTTAACTGCTTGTGCATCAATCGACTACTAGAGTTTGGAAGTCGACTGATTGGCTATCTATTGGAGTTTCTCCAGTGTGGATTAAGTCGTTTTGAGACAACGACTACAGGAGCAGTCGAGTGATGGGTATGAGCAGTCAACTGCTAGGCAAAAATCAGCCTGAGTTATAGCTTTATAAGGAGCACGAAGGGGAGATTTTTGGCCATGGTTCTTTGGGTGATTTGGAGGGGAATTGCTACATCATTCTAGTCCTTCAAGAGCAAACCAAAGAAATCGACATGCAAACAATCCAAAGTTCTTAGTGTAAATTTTTCTTTATTTGTATTTTTGTATTACTTAGTTTACTTATTGTATTTCATTGTATTACTTTTGTAATCACTTGTACGAGGTTTCTCCACCTCCGGATTTTTCTGAGGAGTGGTTGGATTAGTTGTGGTGTTTGCATCGCTAGGGCTCATTTAAGATTAACCCGTGGAGTAATTGTTAGGGCAATCAACCCATGTGATGTGGTTTTGATGTATGTGGCAAAGGGTATAAGTTAGGATTGATATGGATTTGATATGTTCGTTGAAGTCATGCAGAACTTAGTAATTCGCACATGGAACATTGGCAAGTTTCACCTCTCATGACTCATTCTTTGAGTCGGTGAAAGATGCATTGCGGAAGTCGTGCGCTTGGTGCATCCGAGGGACCGCCGGACGAGGAGCATTGGAGTGAAGCCGGAGGAAGTAGACTTTAGAGCAAGATGCAAAGGATGGCGCTGTGAAGCCGTGCACTTGGAGCATCCGAGGGACGTGGCCGGACGAAGAGAACTTCAAAGGAGAGGGATTCTAAGGAAAGATGAGAGTGAGCGAATGTAACCCAGGACGGGTAGCGCTTAGGTGAAACTTGGCCAATTGGCTAAATGTTGAATGAGTTTTCATGACATCAGTCGACTGCTATATCATGGCAGTCGACTGCTCCAAGTTGACTGTTGACTTGACTGGTGTTTGAGTCTGGTTTGTATCCCAGCAGTCGACTTCCAAGGGTTGGCAGTCGACTGCCCAAACCATCAATCCACTACTGATGGAAGCAGTCGACTGGTCGTGAGGGTTTCGAGCACAGAATGGTTGATAGTCAACTGCCTGCTTCCGACACTCGACTGTTAGCTCCATCAGTCGACTGATGGAAAGATCAATCGACTGATGTGGGAGCCATATGATGAAATTCAACGTGGAAGAAGTCGTTATAGGGCAACGGCTACAAGGGCAATCAACTGATCGGGGCATCAGTCGACTGCTAGGCGCCCAATGGGAAGAATGAGCTCTTCCCTATAAGAAGGGGCATTTGGACACTTGGGGAGCCTTATGCTTAATTCCTAAACATCTTCACAAGTGCCTAAACAAGTTCCACTCTTCTTACTTGCATTTAATTCAATCCTATTGTAAGAAAAAAGATTTTAAGAAAAGTTACCTCCACCTAGCTTTGTGCAAAGGAGAGATTAGTGGAAAGCTTAAGGCATGATTCACTTGGAACGAATCGGGTCGTGGACTAGCGGCAAGGGTCGTGAACCATGTTATGACTTTGTGTTAGTGTTTGTTTTCTTGTCACTCGTAATTGTCTTTAATTTTTGTTATTCCGCTGTGCTAATGACTTTGTAGACGAGTAATCGACAAGCGAATTCCACCGTACGCGAAAGAGAGCTATTCACCCCCTCTAGCCAACCACCGACGGTTCAACAAGTGGTATCAGAGCCAAGTCGCTTGTCAATGGACTCATCGTCACAACAAACACAACAACAACGATGGTTGGCTCTAACATCCATCCGCCAAAGTTTGAAGGCAAATTCTCTTGGTGGAAGAAGAGAATGGAGGTATTCTTCGAGACCGACTTTGATATTATGCTTATGATGGAGAACGATTTCGAGTTGCCTAGGGATGAAGAGGATAAGCTAATTGAGAGATCAAGATGGAAAAAGAAACAAAGAGAGGAGTACTTGGCGAATTCAAAGGCCAAGTACCATCTATACAATGTACTCCCTTAACAAGAAGTCAACCGAATAGGAGAGTGTGCTAGCGCCAAGGAGATGTGGGAGAAGCTAGTAGAGCTTCATGAAGGCACATCCAAGGCCAAGCTAGCAAGAAGAGATGTCCTCCGCTCCCAACTCAACAATATCAAACTCAATAAAGGGGAGAAGGTAACATCTTTACATTCACGCTTTAAAGAGATAATAACTGGTTTGTCAAGCATAGGTGAAAAGCTCTCCAACCGGGACATGATTATGAAGGCGATAGATGCCTTCCCCCGGTCATCGAAGTGGAGCTCAATGGTGGACTCCTTCTACATCTCCAAGAATCTAGAGATAACTACTCTAGAGGAATTCTTCTCCACCATGGAACTCCATGAAACAAGGCTTGAAGGAATAGTAGAAGATCAAATCAAGCCGACAAGGGGAGTTGCTCTAATGGCCAACAAGGGGAAGAAGAAGAAGGAGATGCCACCTTCATCATCAGATGAAGACTCCTCCTCCTCCATGGATAGCACGGAAGAAGCCTATATGGTAAGGAAGGTAAGGCGTGCTTTGAAAAATTTTAAATTTAATAAATCTAATGATAGGAGGAGAAGGCCAAGGAAGAAAATTATATGCTACAATTGCCAAGGAGAGGGACATATAAGAGATGATTGTCCCATCTTGAGCAAGAGAAAAGAAGAGAGGAGCAAGAAAGAGGACAAGAAGAAGGGGAACAAGAAAAAGGAGGAAGAGAAGAAAACTAAAGAAAAAGGAAAGGCCAAGGCACACAAGGCTACATGGGATGATCCATCATCCTCATTCGAAGAAGAAGAGGCCTTCACAAACCTTGCCCTAATGGGGATAGATGACTTGGACTCCACCTCCTCCGAGGAAGAAGAAAGAAGCACTAGCGAGGAGGAGAGCTCGAGTGAAGGGGGAGTGTCCTCATCTTCATCCTCATCATCGGAAGGGGATTTGGTAAGTGAGGTAACAAATCTCCCTCCCAAGAAAATTATGTCTATGATTTCTAGCTTAACTAAGGAATTATTTAGGGCTAAAAAGGAAAACAAAAGCATGAAAAATGAAATTAAGGCCTTAGAAGAAAAGCTAGAAAAATCATATTTAAATGTGAATGATAATGTTTCTTCTAGTATCAATAATGCATGCTCACATGATGATTACATGCCTTTTAATGTTAATGATGCATGTATTGAGGAGA
Organism: Wurfbainia villosa; assembly: GCA_025175895.1. Classification (NCBI taxonomy): domain Eukaryota; kingdom Viridiplantae; phylum Streptophyta; class Magnoliopsida; order Zingiberales; family Zingiberaceae; genus Wurfbainia; species Wurfbainia villosa. The sequence continues at coordinate 13,406,894 of CM046000.1, read as the reverse complement.
ATAGGGTTTTAAGAGAAAAAGTAGACCATCTAACTAAGGCCCTAGAAAAATTTACCATATGCTCCAATACTTTGAACATGATAATTGGAAGCCAAAGGGCAAGCTTCAATAGGAAAGGCCTAGGTTATAAAGGAAATAAAAATGAAAAGGCCTATCATTGCCTAATAGCTAGGGGTTAAGCCAAAAATAAAACAATAGCTAGAAAATGGATCCCTAAGGAATTTTTGGTGAATCTTATAGGAAAGAATTTATATTGGGTTCCCAAATCCATTCTTAAGGGTTAGGAAAACCCGAGGATAGTCAATCATAGTGGATTTTATTTATATCATATCATATGGTTGACTTAGGATGGTATGGATTATAAATTTTTAACAGTGTTGGGTGATGATAATGTATAACCCATGAATTGAATGTTTGAATCATGATTCATGCTTAATTTTATATTTTATGATCATGATATGTAATTAGTGATTTATAATCATGATATGCAATAATTGATGATTTATGATCATGATTGATAATTCTTGATGCATATTCATGATTGGGTTTTTAGGATGATACTTAACCATGGGTAGAAATGCATGAAATTTTGGTTAAGTGTAAATACCATTAGGAACATCTCACATCCCACTATAAGACTAACTTGATTGAGAACATAGCAATTGGTGAGATGATAGGATGATACAAATGGTTCACTAATGCTTATGGTATTTAGATGGGTCATTAAGTGTATCAATAGAGCAAAAATAGACCAACTATGGGGAAAGCAAATGTTTAATCAATGGACATATTGCCCATAGATCATAGTTGGATATTTCAAATGATTTTAAAACCATTTTATGTTTCATAAATAGTGAGCTCATGTTTTTGAAAAGTTTCAAGGCAAGACTAGGCCTTAAAGTTGATACAAACTTTAGATATTTTGAAAATTTTGAGTTTTTGCCTAATTTTCAAAAATAAAATTAATTTTCATGAAAAACTATTTTTTACTGATAAAATAAATCATTAGAAATATGTACTTCAAATTTCATGATTTTTTAAATTTCCTAGAATTTTTAATGCATTTCTGAATATGGACTTCGAAAATCAAAAATCTTGAAAATTGAGTGTCAGTCGACTAATCCTCTAATTCAGTCGACTGATGTACTGTGCACGAGCACAGTAACCTATTTTATTAGGTTTTGAGTTTGTTTTGGGTATTTTTTTTCTTTCTTAGACTTGGTGCCATGCGTGTATAACATTTGAATAATATTTTTGATGGTGTCAAAGGGGGAGAAATTGTGAGTTTAAGTTAATCGTGCTAAGGGGAGAGTTAGCATGTCTTAAGGGGGAGTTGCATGTTTAAGGGGGAGTTTTTATACTGATGTTATTTACATGCTTTCTTGCCTTATGTTTTTATTGTAATTGTTTTACCTAACTTAAACGAATTGCCACACATCAAAAAGGGGGAGATTTTTAGGGCAATCAACCCATGTGATGTGGTTTTGATGTGTGTGACAAAGGGTTTAAGTTAGGATTGATATGGATTTGATATGTGCGTTGAAGTCATGCAGGACTTAGTAATTCACACATGGAGCATTGGCAAGTTTCACCTCTCATGACTCAGTCTTTGAGTCGGTGAAAGATGCATTACGGAAGTCATGCGCTTGGTGCATCCAAGGGACCGCTGGACGAGGAGCATTGGAGTGAAGTCGGAGGAAGTAGACTTCAGGGTGAGACGCGAAGTATGGCGCTGCAAAGTCGTGCGCTTGGCGCATCCGAGGGATGTGGCCGGATGAAGAGAACTTCAAAGGCAAGGGACTCCAAGGAACGATGAGAGTGAGCGAATGTAACTCGGGATGGGTAGTGCTTAGGTGAAACTTGGCCAATTGGCTAAGTGTTGGATGAGTTTTTCCGACATCAGTCGACTGCCATATCATGGCGGCGATCGCCTCAAGTTATTGACTCGACCGTATTCGAGTATGGTTTGTGTCTCGATTGATCGCCAAGGGTTGGCAATGATCGTCGAACCATCAATCGATGCGATGTGTGTCGAGTCGTGAGGGTTTGAGCACGCAGAATAGTTGATAGTCATTCGCTTGCTTCCTGCACTCATCGTTATTTCCATCAGTCGACTGATGGGAATATCAGTCGACTAATGTGGGAGTCGTTGGATGAAATCCAACGTGGAAGAAGTTATTATAGGGCAACGACTACAGGGACAGTCGACTGATCGGGGCATCAGTCGACTGTCAGGCGCCCAACGGGAAGAATGAGCTCTTCCCTATAAGAAGGGGCATTTGGACACTTGGGGAGTCTTATGCTTAATTCCTAAACATCCTCACAAGTGCCCAAACAAGTTCCACTCTTCTTACTTGCATTTATTTCAATCCTAGTGTAAGAAGAGCGATTGTAAGAAAGGTTACCTCCACCTAGCTTTGTGCAAAAGATAGATTAGTGGAAAGCTTAAGGCGTCATTCACCTTGGAACGAATTGGATCATGGACTAGAGATAAGGGTCGTGAACCACATTACGACTTTGTGTTAGTGTTTGTTTTCTTGTCACTCGTAATTGTCTTTAGTTTTTGTTATTCCGTTGCGCTAACGACTTTGCAGACGAGTAATCGACAAGCGAATTCCATCGTACGCGAAAGAGGATTATTTACCCCCTCTAGTCGACCACCGACGGTCCAACAGTAATAACCCTAAGGTTACGAACCATGTTATATCGCTTTGTCTTTTGTATGTGATTGTGTATTTGTCTTTTGTATTTCTATATTCGACTGTGCAAACTAACAAGTTGTAGAGACAAGCACGATCGAATTCTGTCGAATGCACGAATGCACCATTCACCCCCTTAGCGACGTCCGATCCCCTACAAGTGGTATCATAGCGGGTCGCTCTTCACCGGCTTCGCATCCGAGGGAGCAAATGCGCTAGAGAAGATGGTGGTTGAAGAAAGATTGGGTGATGACATCAATGTGCCTCCTCCATATGAACTCTATGGAGCCAAGGAATTTGAACAATGGGCGGTAAGAATGAAATATTTTCTTATGTGTGAGTATGATAATTGGATTAGTGTAATAGTAGGGTTCGATGCTCCGAAGGATGAGAATGGAAGGACACTCAAGAAGAAGAAGTGGAGCAAAGAGCAACTCTGATACTTCAACATAAATAATAAGGTAATGGGTATATTAGTTAATGCAATTCCTAATTATATATTGTGTAGATTAGGAGATTTCAAGGATGCCAAGGAGCTATGGAGCAAGTTGGCAAAGCTTCATGAAGAACCCTCAACGACTCAAGAAATAAAGGAGCCCAAAGAACAAGAATTCTCATCAGCTCAATTAGAGAAGGAGACCGAAGAGGCAAATTCATCCTCACAAAAGTGTGAGATTTTGGAGGTTGAAAGGTCATCAACTTCTGAGAAAGAAGAGGTAGAAGAAGCCTTCACCTCTAGGATTGAGGGGGAGGAGAGGCAATTCTCTATCCCGGAGAAAGAAGAAGAAGAAGAAGCATCTGCATCCGGGAGAAGTGAGGAATCTTCTCATATCACCCCTACCGACCTAGGTAACTCAAGTACATTAATTAAAAATAAAAATCATATTATGTGTTTTGAGTGTAGGGAATATGGACACTATAAGAGCAAGTGTCCTAAAAAGGTCAAGAAGGCTTCACCGGTGCCAAAGGTATGTCGGTGCCCCAACACATAAGAGCAAGGAGCACGTAGTGTGCTTCAAGTGCAATCAAAAAGGGCATTATAGGAGTCAATGCCCTAGGGCGAGGAAGCTAACCAAGGGCCAAGAAGGAGCATCACATGTAGGGGAGCTTTTAAAGCAAACCCTAAGGTAAAATTTAGTAATGCCCCTTCTTTAACTCATAATCAAAAACATGCTAGAAATAATTTTAATTCACTTGCTATTCCTCATGAAAAGCATGCTAGAAGTAACAATAAATACTTTTGTTTAGGTGCTAAGAGTGATAACTTTAGGTCTAAGGATAATCCTAGAAAAATTCTACCTAAGGAAGCAATTAGAAAGGTAGAAGATCATTTAGGCATTAACCCTAAGAAGGGTAGGCATATGCCTAAAATGAAGAACCATTCCCAAAAGGTTAATGAAAAATCAAAAATTGGAAAATTAGAGTTAGACAACCAAGCCTTGAAGTCAAGGCTTGAGGAACTAGAAAAGACCCTTAGGAAAAATGCAAAATCAAATTCAAGGGTCAAATGATCCAAATTTAGGGATTAGAAGACAAGAACCATCAAGGGGCAAGAAAGGTTTGGGTCACAAACCTAACCCCAAGAAGACCTATCACAATGTTCCATTTGATTATGGAACCATCTCTAGGTCTAGGAAATCCAAGGTTACTAGGGAAGTTATCCCTAAGGTAACCATGGTGTGTGCCTAGTGGCTAAGGTTTTTAGGAAACCTAGGGAAGCCACTAAGAAGGTTAAAAGGGGAGTTACCCCTAGAGTTAACCTAGGTAAAACCAAAATGACCAAGGCTTCAAAGCCTAGAAGGGTCATTAGGAAGGTATCAAGGAAAGTCATCCCTAGTGAATAGCTTGTAAACCCAAGGAGCTCCAATAGGTATTGGGTTCCTAGGAGCATGATCGATTCACGCTAAATGGATTAGGTTGTATCAACCTTGAATGAATGAGTAGTTAACCTAACCATAGCAAAGTTGGCACTTTAGGTTATTTCCAAGGTAATGGGATACCTTGGAAATAAGGTTGGATTTATATCCTAAAGGAGTTTAGAATGTGCCAATTAAATTTGAGAAGTTTGAAAAATTGATCAAATTGGCACAATTAGGTTTAGAGGTTATAGTGTGTCATTTTGGATTTTTGGCATACTTGGGAGAATTTGGTTATTATGGCAAAATGAATTTAATCCTAACAAATTATAATTAATACTAAAACTTAGGTATTATTATACCTTTATATTTTATTTTCCATGATTTATTTGTCATATGTCATATCATGACATCATATTTCTTTTTAATTCATATTATATGTCATGATAATGCTTAGGTCTATTTTTAATGTCATGTATATTTAGGTTCATTTATATGCCATGACATCATGATAATTGGCACATACTTATTTATGCTATCATTATATGCCATGATCATATCATTCATTTAAGTTAATTATAATTGATTTAAGGACTATGACATAATTTGAAGTCTCATGTATAAGGGAATCAAATAGTATTGCCTAGAAAAATGCATGAGACCTTAGATTAGGAAGAACAAAACTTATATCTAACATCAAATTGACATGTGTGTGTATTGATACACTTTAGACACATGTGAGATGTTAGGAAAATTAGTTAAGTTCAAGGTACATAGTATTTGCATCTAGATGAACTCAAACTCATCTTATATCATTTATGGATCATTGGGAAAGCTAATGTGTAAGTCATGTGCATTGAGCCCATAGATCATGGTCTAATATAAGGTTTTAAAAACATTTCAAAATCTTTTTGAGAAACCTTAGTGCATTCTATCTTTTGATAGAAGTCACCATTGATGAAGTTGATACAAAATATGTCAAAAATATTGAAGTTATCAATGGTTTTGAATTTTGTATCAATCTCAATATTTAATGGGTATTTTATTTTTTGAATATTTTTCACCCATTATGATTGACTTAAGTATTATACGTATGAAGTTTCATGATTTTTTAAATTACGTATATTTACTTATAAATTTTTGAATCTTATTTCTGAAAATTGGATTTCTACATTTGCAGAAATCAGTCGACTACCATGGACGGCAGTTGACTGGAGTCAAGGGAAGTTGACTGGTTTCTAACTGAGTCGACTGCCAATGTTGATTTTGGGTAAACAAGGTTATTTAGCCCATTTTTCAGCCATGTTAGGTTACCCTAACTGCTCATAACACTAAGATATACTTTGGAAAGCATTGGAAGGGTGGAAATCCATTGGATATGGATTATGAGAGTTGTTTAGGGTGAGAATCAATATTGAAGGTGTATAAAAGTTCAAGTTTGAACTTTTGCCCTTAATTTTGATGGTTTAGTGTTCCTATAGGTTTAAGAACCCTCCAAGGACACTGTTGGTGCAATGGTCAAGGGGGAGCAAGCCTTTAGAGGGAGGTTATCCATCATGAGATGATGGATGTGTTTTTCCTCATAGGAGGAGAATTGAAGAATGAGGATTACCTCTCATTTAGTGATATGAGACTTATCACTAAGAAGAGTAAAGACATCCTAGATGTTTTTGGACCAAGGAGGAGATTGTAATATCTCATTAGGATATGAGACATTGATACCCTTGGGAAGAGCCTTTTTGATGTATGTCAAAAAGAGGAAGAATTTGAGATTGCCCAATTGGGAGAATTGGGAGAGTTTGATTGGTTTGAGTTAGGTGGCCTAACTCAAAGGTTTTGTGGTTTTTTGTCAAACATCAAAAAGGGAGAGATTGTTGGTGCAATAGATCCAGATCACGATTGACCAGATTCGAGTTTGACTTGAGCGGTAATTTGATATTCGACAAAATGTATGACAATGTAATTGTCATGGGAAGTCCAAGTCTTGAGTACTTGGCATGGAAAGTCCAAGCATGAGTCTTGGCAATGGAAAAGTCCAAGTCATGGGTACTTGGCATGGAAAGTCCAAGCATGGGTCTTGGCATTTGGAAAGTCCAACATGAAGTTGGCAAGGAAAGTCTAAGGGTATAGTCTGGGCCACGTAAGTCCAAGTGTGTAGTCTTACTGGTGAAAGTCCAAGTCATGAGTACTTGGAAATTGGGAAGTCCAAGTGTATGGATATTGGCAGCGTAAAGTCCAAGTGATAGTCTTGGCGGCATAAGTCCAATGTTTGGCGGAATAATCCAAGCATGTGTCTTGGCAACGTAAGCCCAAATGTGCCTTGGCGGTGTAGACCCGGTTAGAATGACAATAGCCGATGGAAGCACCTAAAGGCCAGCGTATGGATGAACAAGTCATGGATGATTTGGAGGAATCCAATAGGCGTGAGGTTGATGGAGGTGTCTAGAAGGCTTAGGTCTAGGCTAAGGGTGGTCTAGCAAGTATGACGGGATCATACTTGGGGTAAACCTCATGGTTGAGGTTTAGCAGTCGACTGGAGTTATGGACCAATCGATTAGTCAAGTTTTTTGACACTTGGCAACCGAGTCGACTCTGAGCGATCGGGATTATGACCCGACCGCAATCGGCTCAGGCCGAGTGGCCTTGGTAGTCGAGCCCGTATTTGGGCGATCGGTGGCCGAGCGATCGGCGCCATGGTGGGCGGCCCGATCGATGAATCGCCGAAGCGGCGAGTTCAACCAACGGCTCGACTGCTTATGCATCAGTCGACTACTAGGGTTTGGCAGTCGACTGGTCGGCTATATGTTGGAATTTCTCTAGAGTGGATTAAGTCGTTGTGAGACAACGACTATAGGAGTAGTTGACTGATGGATATGAGCAGTCGACTGCTAGGTAGAAATCAACCCGAGTTATAGCATTATAAGGAGCACGAAGGGGAGGTTTTTGGCCATGGTTCTTGGGGTGATTTGAAGGAGAATTACTATTGCATTCCAGTCCTTCAAGAGCAAACCAAAGCAATCAACAAGCAAGTAATCCAAAGTTCTTAGTGTAAAGTTTTCTTTACTTTTATTTGTGTATTGTTTAGTTTATTTGTTGTATTTTATTGTATTACTTTTGTAATCGCTTGTACAAGGTTTCTCCACCTTCGGATTGTTTTGAGGAGTGGTTGCATTAATGGTGGTTATTGCATCGCTAGGGCTCATTTGAGCTCAACTCATGGAGTAAGGACCCTAAAATTCCGAACCACATTATATCGCTTTGTCTCTTGTATGTGATTGTGTATTTATCTTTTGTATTTCTATATTCTACTGTGCAAACTAACAAGTTGTAGAGATAAGAATGATCGAATTCCATCGAATGCACGAACGCGCCATTCACCCCCTCTAGCGACATCCGATACACGAAGTTCTCTAAAAGGATTCTACGACTAAAAGGATCCTCATCAATCTCAACAACACACAATTGCAAATAGAATCAAGACAGATGACTAATTATTTGATCTAGCATGTCCACATACACAAGTTACTTCTTAATCCTATAATTGAAGTATCTACTCCATAGACAAAATGAATAAACACAAGATATCTTAAGAAAAGAATTACAATGCAAGTAGAATGAGAAAAAAAGAGAGTACTTTATGTACTATCCAATTTACGTGTCTTGGTTGTTCTCCATGGTGTCGGAGCGTCAAGATGGATCTTCTAGCCTCTTCCTTCTTCCCTGTTGCAAGTCTCCAGTGCTTTTTAGGGCACCTTCTTGCCATCCTAGCCATGGGGCCTCCTCTCTAGGGTTTGGGTGTGCCTTCCTATTTGTAGATGTGGAGTCGACTCTACATAAATCCCACGAAAACCCTAATTGCGTTAAGTCTACCCAACGCCACATGACCGTGTGGAATCCACATGGTTGACCGTGTGGGGCGCTGGAATTTCTAGCTTTAGGGGTTGGACACGGGCGTGTGAATCTCACATAGCCAGGCCATGTCTGCCTCTGTATTATCCAGTGAATGCCTTCTTTTGCTCCGAAGCATGCCCATGTTTTGGGAGAAACATGGCCAGAGCATGATCACCTTCCTTTGGCTCCAAAAGTGTATCATTTTTGTTGGGACCTATGCGCCCGCTAGAGGGGGATGAATAGTATTTCATCGTGCTTGATGGATTTTGATTGTTCGTATCTACAATTCGATTAGCGCAGCAGAAATACAAAATAGAATATGAATATAGAGACAAATACACAATCACAACACAAAGATGTAACATGGTTCGGAACCTCAAGGTTCCTACTCCACGGGTTGGGCTCGAACGAGCCCTAGCGATGTCAATCACCACTAATAATCAAAACACTCCTTCTCAGAACAATCCGGAGGTGGAGGAAACCTCTTACAACAATTCTTACAACAATAAGAATCAAATACAAGCTAATATAAAGTGAAATACACAAAAGAATGCAAAGAATACTTTACAAATGATCTTTTGTAAGCTTGCTTATTTGGTTGCTTGAGCTGCACTTGGAGACCCTGAATTGCACCAACAAATCGCCCCAAACAGCTCTAGAAACTGATGCCAAAAATCCTCCCTTCGTGCTCCTTTTAAACCTGCAACTCGGGTTGATTTTCACCTAGCAGTTGACTGATCGAGATGATCAGTCGACTGCTCCTGTAGTCATTGTCTCACAATGGCATGAGCCACGTTGAATAAGTTCCAACAGATAGACCATCAGTCGACTGATAATGCCCATCAGTCGACTGATCGAGTCATCACTCGACTATCAAACCTTAATAGTCGACTCAAAAACATTTTGTCCCCGAAAACTCGATCAGCAGTCGATTGATATCCATATCAGTCGACTGCTTAGGACATCAGTCGACTGCCAATTCTTGACAGTCGACTGCTAGGCCATTTCCTATAGTCGAACACCAGTCGATTCACATCAGTCGAATGATACACCTCAAACATAAGGTTTTACCCCAAGTATGATGCCCTCATACTTGCTAGACCACCCTTAGCTTAGACCTAAGCCTTCTAGCCACCTCCGTCAGCCTAACACTTATCGGATCCCTCCAAGTCATCCATGATTTATTCATCCATACGCTAGCCTTTAGGTGCTTCCATCAACTATTGTCATGCTAATGTGGTCTACACCACCAAGGCACATTGGGCTTACGCTACCAAGACTCCCGCTTGGATTTTACACCGCCAACCATTGAACTTATGCTGCCAAAACTCCACCCTTGGACTTTACGCCGCCAATATCAACCCTTGGACTTCCCAAATGCCAAGTACCCATGACTTAGACTTTCACCGCCAAGACTACACCCTTGGACTTACGTGGCCAAGACTACACCCTTGGACTTCCCATGCCAACCCAATGTTGGACTTTCTAAATGCCAAGACTCAAGCTTGGACTTTCTCTTGCCAAGACCCATGCTTGGACTTTCTATGCCAAGTATTCAAGACTTGGACTTTCCTATTGCCAAGTGTCCCACTTGGACTTCTCTATCATATGGTCAACCCCAAGTCAATCATATAGTCAAACAATGGTCAAACCATCGTCAAATAGTCAATCATGACCTGGGTCGATTGCACCAAAAATCTCCCCAACACATTGTCAAACATCAAAACACTATTCGAGTCAAACTCGAGTCTGGTCAATCGTGACTTGGGCCGATTGCACCAACAATCTCCCCCTTTTTGATGTTTGACAAAAATCAAACACCTTTGAGTTAGGCCACCAAACTCAAATCTCCTTACCAATTGTCCCAAATTGGTAATCTCAAATTTTCCCATAACTTCTTCCATTAATTCTCCCCCTTTTTGACATACATCAAAAAGGTTCCCCTAAGGAGGTCAATGTCTCATATCCCATTGAGATCTTACAATCTCCCCCTTGGTCCAAAAACATCTAGGATGCCTTCACTCTTCCTAATGATAAGTCTCATATCACTTAAGAGAGGCAATCCTTACTTCTCTAAATTTTCCCAATTCTCCCTCTCATAAGGAAAAATACATCCATCATCCCATGATAGATACCTCCCCCTAAAGGCTTGCTCCCCCTTGACCATTGCACCAACAATGTCCTTGGAGAGTCCCTAAGCCAATAGGAACACTAACAAATTGAAATTAAGGGAAAGATTCATCATTGAACTTTCACCTCCCTTAAAATTCGATACACACCCTAAAAATTTTTCCTAATCCATATCCAATGGATTTTCACCCTTTATAATGCTTTCCAAAGTATATCTTAGGATTAGGAACAGTTAGGATAGCTAACATAGCTGAAACATGGGCTAAACATCCTTGTTTATCCGAAATCAGCCTATCAGTCGACTCTTCCATATAACAGTCAACTGAAATCATCATCAGTCGACTGATAAACTGTAAGAGTCGATTGATCCTTGATATTTAGAAATCAAGTTTTTAGAAATGACATAGAAAGTAACCCTAAGCAATATCATGACATTTCATATGATAAAAGAAAATGTGATGTCATGACATGGCAAAAAGAATATACAAATAAATCAACACACACAATCAAGCAAGGACACATAATCTTGCACAAACAAAAGATTTCATTCAACAAAAATTTAGTTCTACAATCAAGATAGATGTCCAAAATGCTCTCGACCTCACTACGAAACTAAAAACAAAATATATGATGTGCGTCTAGTTGGGATCATCTCCCGCATATGGTGGAGGCGGTGGAGGGTGTTGGCTCAGCGTTTAGGTCTGCGCCATCTGGAACAGGTCGATCTGACACTGCTCGACCCTGCTGAGCTGCTAACCAATGGAAGACTGCTCCAGTCTAAGCTCCTCCAACTTCGAGTCAACCACCCCTGGTACTCCGCAAAACTAGCCTCTAGATGTGCAATCCGCTCTAAGAGACCCTCGCTGCACATCCTGTCATAGGTCATCCTCCTCACACTGCCCTCATGCTCTATCAGGGCTCTCTGTGATCTATAGCTGGCTCTCCAAGATCCATGGGTTGAGGTCGAGCCACCCACTCCATTCATCCAGGTCCAGTCCGCATCCCAGCTAGTGTAAAGTTTTGCACTGTAATGCGGTCGTATGCGTCTGATAAAGGTCTCAGTGATCCCCTGGATATGTTGATGCCGATGGACTCTAATCATGCAGTGATAATGTGTCCAAAAGCCATATGCATCTTCCCTTGTACAGGGGTCACAAAATGGACAATGCAATGGAATATGTTCAATGCAATATTTATGTCCAAAAGGTGACGCATGACATACATAAGGAAAAGATGGGGAGACCAGATCTTGGCCTGACCCCGAGTCACTATAGGAAGAATACACCCAACAATAACTTTGTAGAGAACATTGTCAGGTGTAGATAAGTCATTGATTGAAATAGGTTTTGAGCTGGTGGACAAAGGGGAAGAAAGAAGTGCTCATGCATGGACTCTAATGATATATGGTCAAACGGAGTAGGAAGAGGGGCTTTAAAAGCAGGGTAAAAGACAAAAGAGTCATCGGATACCTGACACTCTAGGAACTCTTGCAAAATCACAGGAGTGAACTCCATGTCGCATTTTGTAACGCGAGTGGTGTACTTCGGATTATCATCGACTTTCCTCAAATTAAGGTAAAACTCCTTGAGAAGATCATTGTTTATGGAATGCGTGCAAAGAACGACTTTCATCAACTGATAATGCCACAGAATCTAAATGACATCTTTGCAGTATGATCTAAAGAATCGCTCGTCTAAATACCTAACCGACATCGGTTGGTACGAGAGCGACTTACCCTCATTAGACTCACTCCTACGTTGTTTTCTACATGAATATGATGAATGTAATGCAATGCAATGTAATGCAATGCAATGTAATGACACCAAAAACACAATTAAATCAAACTATGGTATAAGTAAAAAGATAGGGTTTAGGGTATAGGAAGTATACTTAGGTGTCATTTTGGGTTGAGACTTGAGAGGGACGAATTGAGCAGCCGAAATGCTGGAGAAGACGCCGAAGGAACGTCGAAAAACATCTCGCTGGAACACTAACTCGTGGTGGAGGAGAATAGAAGCCGTGAGATGGTGCCATTAGCGTGATAGAAGGACCAAAATACGGAGAATAAGGTTAGGTTTCAAACCTAAGGCCTTTGAGTCACTGGCGTGGGCACGAGAAGGACGGTCAGAGGGTTTTGGGAGTGATCGGAGAAGAAGCGCATGGGTGAAGAAGGCGAGAAGAAGCTGAACCCTAGTGGTTCGGTCTTATAAAATCGTGACGATAGTCGACTGATATGCCTTATCAGTCGACTGATCACGGTTCAGTGAGGGGTTCACGAAGCCAGCAGTCGATTGCTTGGCTTGACACTCGACTGCTGAACCTTCTATACCGAGCTATAGTACCATCAGTTGACTGTTATGGGTCGTCAGTCGACTGATGTGATCAGCACTCGACTATTGTCTCTTTTATCCCGAGCAACAGTAACATCAGTCGACTGTTGTGGATCGTTAGTCGACTGATGGACAATTAGTCGAGTGTTGGGAGCAGCACTCGATTGTTGAACTCACGGTGTCATGCTATAGTGTTATTTGTCGACTGATTCTCTGAATCAGTCGACTGATATCTGATTTTTAGTCGACTGCTCAATGCTGGAAGTCGACTGCTAGGCCATTTTGCCGCAGTCGAACCCTAGTTGACTCACAGTGGTCGACTGGTCATAATCCCAGTCGACTGCTGAGTGTCGACTCGGCTGCCAAGTGTCAAAACACTTGACCAGTCGGTTGGTTCATAACCCCAGTCGACTGACAAACCTCAACCATGAGGTTTAACACAAAGTATGATGCCCTCATACTTGCTAGACCACCCTTAGCCTAGACCTAAGCCTTCTAGCCACCTCCATCAGCCTCATGCCTATCAAATCCCTCCAAGTCATCCATGACTTGTTCATCCATACGCTAGCCTTCAGGTACTTCCATCAGCTATTGTCATGCTAACGGTGTCTACACTGCCAAGGCACATTGGACATACGCTGCCAAGACCACGCTTGAACTTTACGTCGCCAACCATTGGACCTATATTGCCAAGACTCTACCCTTGGACTTAACTCCGCCAATATCACACCTTGGACTTCCCAAATGCCAAGTACCCATGACTTGGACTTTCATCACAAAGACTATACCCTTGGACTTACGTGGCCAAGACTACACTCTTGGACTTTCGATGCCAACCCAATGTTGGACTTTCCAAATGCCAAGACTCAAGCTTGGACTTTCCCTTGCCAAGACCCATGCTTGGACTTTCTATGCCAAGTACTCAAGACTTGGACTTTCCCTTGCCAAGACCCATGCTTGGACTTCTCATGCCAAGTACTCAAGACTTGGACTTTACCTTGACAATCACATTGTCATACGTTTTGTTGAACATCAAAATATCGCTAGAGTCAAACTCAAGTCTGGTCAATGGTGACCTGGGCCGATTGCACCAACAATCTCTCCCTTTTTGATGTTTGACAAAACCACATACCTTTGAGTTAGAACACTAACTCAATCCAATTATCCCAATTGTCTAAATTGAAAATCTTAACTTCTCCCCCTTTTTGACATACATCAAAAAGGTTCTCCCCAAGGAGGTCAATGTCTCATATCCCAATGAGATCTTATAATCTCCCCCTTGGTCAAAAACACCTAGGATGCCTTCTTTTGCTCCGAAGCATGCCCATGTTTTAGGAGAAACATGGTCAAAGCATGATCGCCTTCCTTTGGCTCCAAAAGTGTGTCATTTTACCTCTAAAATGTCGTCCTATACAAAAAAAAAACAACAAGAGAAGGTCTCCGAACTAGAAAATATGAAATGTGTGCAATATAAGAAAAAAGATGCATGAAACACGTATGAAATGTAATGAGATGTGTGTTAAAACTACTCCTAAAACCCTATATATTTTTCTCACATCAATTCCCCCAGACTTAGATCTTTGCTTGTTCTCAAGCAAACCTCAGTGTCATTAAATTTTAAAAAAAATATTGTTCCCATACCTAGCATGTTAACTAAATTATCAAGTGGTATTTTCAATTGAAGCAAATAGATATGTTGTAAAAGTTCACTAAGTTAGCTTTTCATGCATGTGTTGAGAGAATTTTCCTAAAGGGATACTCGTTCCACAGTGAGTTAAGTCGTCATCCTATAGCTTTCCTAAGGTCTCCAGCTTTTAGGCACTTACCTACCCTAAGTGAGGGTCGTTCCCAAGAATTAGCATAAAGTCTCAAAGGCATGCTCGGTATTGAGAAAAATTGGTAGGTGTTTCCCAGTAACCTAACTCGGTCTCAAAGGTGCACCTAACCATTTCCACCAACGACAATTGTTTTTAACTCTCTCTTTTGTTTTCCCTTTTCTCTCTCTCTCTTTTTTTTAATTTTTCAAGGAACTTTGTTCCTCTCTAACTCACTGGTATTTTGATTTTTCTAAATGAGCTTACATAATCCGAGCATCTCCAGTAACTAAAATGCTAAATCTAGAGTCTCCTATGGATTCCAAAGTACTAGACTACTAGGATGAATCATAACTATGTATGTAATAGATTCTCCCTTTCAGAATATTCATCAAGTTTAAGTGAAAGATAAAAGCTAACAAGTGCAAATCTAGAACATCCATCAGAGCAACTAAAAATAAAATACCACAGGATTAATGAAGTTAAGCTATCTATGGCATGGAAGCAAATCGCGAAAAAGAAAATTTTGAAAGTATCACTGAAGTAGCTTAAAATGATAAAAAAACTAAGTGCTGAAAGAAAATTAAATATTGTATGCATTGACACATAAATGCAAATGATCTAAAACTAAACCTAAATAGCAAGAAAGAAACTACTTCTAGAAGAAGGGCGTAGCAAAATTCGGGTTCCTCCCCCCTAACTTAAATGAAATCGTACTTCTAGTATGGCGGTCCAGGTGGGAAATCCGACAGTCTCGGCATGTCGGGCTCCTGGGAGAACCTAGTGCTCAGCCGCTGATGCCACATGTACATGTGGTCGATCTTGGAACTGATGGATGCAGCGGTGGCTTTGTGCTCCTCCTTCCTTGCCCACTATACCTATGTAACACACATGTGTTGCTAAACCTTCTGACGATAGGCAACCTCATCCTAAAAATAGGCTCGGGCCTTGCCGTAGAACTCCTTGGCTCTTTGAAAATGCTCCCGTAGATTTTGGAACTCTACCTATATATAGGTCTTGTGCCTCACCCATCGCTACCCCTGTGTCTACTGCTTGGCATAAATATCATCAAGGTGTCATTGGAACTCGAAGAAGACATATGTCGACGTACTTGTATCCTACTCAAAAGTGAAAAAGAAGGAGGTGCAGGTGTAGGCTTGCGACGTGGACTAGGGGGCCCACCTTGGAAAAAGTTCTAGATTTGACACGGCCGTGTGAAATCCACATGGTCGATCATGTGCGACTCTGGATTTCTCCTAGAGAGAAACATAGCCCGAGACTTGCTACACACCCCGACTGTGTGCGGTTCTGATGATGGGGCACGACCATCTGGAATCCACACTGCCGCCCATGCTTCTCACTGAGGGTTCAAAAAGGAATCTCGTTTCTACCTAGCAAGTTCTTTCTGACCCTAAACTATTTGAAAAGATGCTAATGACCATAAATTAAAGTCTAAGTTATACACATCAATGCAAAAAGATTAAAAATATATAAAATAAACTTGGGTTGCCTCCCAAGAAGCGCTTGTTTAGGGTTTTTAGCTTGACCATACTCCTTTGCTTCAGCTCGGCTTCGGTGGTTCTGTGAACCTCCATTCCTCCTACAGGAGGTATACTCGTCTGAAAATAGAGCCATACACTCTGATAAGTTGAATATGATAATCTCTCCATCCAATTTCAAAAAGACTTTGTGCTCCTTCATGTTTATGCATGCTTCTGCAGTGGCCAGAAAGGGTCTCCCAAAGATGATTGGGTTCTGAGGGTTTGGTTCTGTGTACAATGTAATGAAGTCTGTGGGTATCACAAAACTCTCTATTATAATAGGTACGTTCGCTAGCATGCCAACTGGTTCTCTGACCGTGTCATCCTCCATACGAATAGCTAGGCCAGTCGGTTGTAACCCACTTAGTCCCATCTCCCTAGAGATCGAGTAGGGCATAACACTAACTGACAATCCTTGGTCCCATAATGCTTCATTGAAGCTCTCCCCAAGGATCATGCAGTGTAAGACAAAATCACCTGGGCCCTCAAGCTTGAGTGGAATCTTATCTTCAATTTCTGCTTAGTTTGGCAATGTTGAAATCATGGCTACGCACCCCTTGGTGACTTTGCTTTTCTGCCCTACTACTTCACTATCTGCCCCCTCTTCTTTAACTCGATTTTGCTCGGATGGTAGGGGAGATCTACTCATGGTTTGTGATACATTCTGGGATATTTGGGCAACTTATGTTTCTAGCATCTTCGTGTGGCCCGTGAGCCCATCGACAAAGACCTTCAATTCCCTCAGTGGCTCTTCGGCTCTTTGATGTTGTTGCTGGAATTTTGCATTAGCCTTTGTTTGGGTAGCAATGAAGTCTTCAATCATTGACTCTAGTATAGATTTAGGTGGTTGTTGCTGCCCTCTGCCCTACTATCCATATCCTCCAGGTTGTTGGAAATTCCTCGAATTATTCCTATAGGAAAAGCTCGGGTGGTTCCTCCATCTGGGATTGTAGGTGCCAGAATATGGGTTGTTGGGCTTCTGATGGTGCTCGCCCACTGCATCGACATGCTCAATTTGCTGCTCAGAGCAGCTGTGCTCTCCACAATAGTCCTCCTGATATATGCTGCTACTCCATCACTAAAGGAGTTGGCTGCATGTACAAAAACAGGAGTTAGGGAGTCAAACTGTCTACTTAGTGTGTCCATTCTCGCCGCTAGATGATCAATGGAGTTAATAGCATATCTACCGGCTATAGGAGCTGGGTGACCACGCTTGGAAGCCCATTGGTGGTGGTTATGGGCCACCTCTTCAATCAACTCTTCTGCTTCCTTGATGGTCTTATTCATTAATGCTCCTTCTGCGGTAGAATCGAGAGAAACCATTGTGGCATTACTGATTCCATTATAGAATATGTGGATCACCAGCCACCTCTCAAGACCGTGATGGAGGCATTGATGGAGTAGCCTTTTGTAGTGATCCCAAGCTTCAAACAGGGACTCTTCTTCCTTCTGGCAGAAGCTAGTAATCAAGTAGTGCATGTGAGCATTCTTACTTTGTTGGAAGAATTTATTCATAAATTGCTGCTCACACTGATCCCATGTGGTGATGCTTCCTAAAGGAAGGGAGTGTAGCCATGTCTTCGCCTTGTCCCGCAGTGAAAATGGAAAGAGTCTCAAACGGATCGCATTGGTGGGTACTCCATTGAATTTCAATGTTGAGCATATCTCTAAAAATGTCTCTAGGTGTCGATTCAGGTCTTCAGTTACAGCTCCTCCGAATTAGCTCTGCTGGACCATGTGTATGAGTGCAGGTTTTAATTCGAAATTATTAGCTGTGATGGACGGTCCAGCTATAGTCGACCTATACCCTCTAGCACTGGGGCTGCATAAGCTCGCAGAAGTCAGCTACCTAAGTTCGCCAAAGGGGCGTCTTGTTCCTCCATACTTTTCTATTCAGCTCTCCAGTGATGGTAGGTTCGTTCTATTTCTTGATCTATAGGAAGCAGATTTTCTGATCCTAAGCGTCTATGCATACGACGAACCAAGCTGTGCAATCGGGAGTATATATACTACTTATAAAAAGGAAATCAAAAAACCTAAAGCACTAAACCAAATGAAGAAAAACTAAAATTGAACTAAAGCAAGATGCAATATAACTACGAAAATTAATCTAAACTGAATTTAGATAGCAAAAATCCAAACTGAGTAAAATAAAAATAAAAAAAAATGAAATAAGAAAACAAATCTACTTGAGGTGCGATACAACCTATCCACTTGCGATTCAATATCGAATCAATCAGTCCTCGACAACGGTGCCAAAAACATAATGCATGCGAGAGTGACCTTAAATCTTCGACGAGGATCATCGAGGACTCGAAGTGCACACTCACGCTCAATGCCCGCAAGGGCACGAATATCATCAAGTAATAAAAGATTATCGATCCCACAGAGACTGAGATTCGAATACCATTTGTCCAGTAAATGTTGTTGTTTGGAGTTAATATCCTAAGAGTATGGGTTGCGAGGTTGACGGTGGTCCTAACTCAAGTACGACATCACTCAGAGGAAGAGAAGGTTGGTTTAAAGTTCTCTAAAAGGATTCTAGGGCTTCGATTTCACTTGTATGCCGTGGAACATGCTATCAATTAGATGGGTTGAGATCTCTAATTACTACCTTGAGGGAGGATCATCATGCATTTGCCCGATGAACTTTTGCTTCTACTGGGAACTACCTATTCCTAACTAAGTTTCTCTTTCGGATCGTCAGAGGTCACACTACAAAAAAACATGAATTTGGCGATGAACTTTAGCAATGAAAATAGTTCGTTGCAAATCTGCAACGAAATTTGTGACGAATTTTATGTTTCGTCCCAATTTTGTAACAAAATTTTCAACAAAAAAAAATTGTTACAAAAATTTTAAAATTTCCAACATTTATTTTCGTTGCAAAATTAGTCACAAATTGGCACCAAAATATTTTTTCGTCGCCAATTTACGATGAAATAATATTTTCGTTGCAAATATTTGCAACGAATTTTATTTTTGTTGCAGAATCTGCAACAAAATAAAAAATCATTGCAGATTCTGCAACAAATATAGGATTCGTTGCCAAATTGGCAACGAATATAGGATTATTCGCCAAATTGGCAATGAAATTAGCGATGAAAAAATATCTGTCGCTAAATTTCCCCTAATTATCCCGCCCCGACGCACCCAATCTCTCCATTTCCTTTGCTCGATTGCGCTCGTCCCGTCGTCATATGTCTCTTCCTTCTCTCTCCTTCCCGACGCCATCACCGGAGCAGCGACGGTGCTTCCGCGTGCTCACGGCAGCACCTACCGCGAGCTCACGGCGGATACCGGTCGCCGCGAGCTCCCGGCCCCCGCTGCCGCGAGCTCACGGCAGCACCTACCGCGTGCTGGCAACAGCTAGGTGCTGCCGTGCGTACACGCAACTAGGTGCGCGTATACGCGATAGCGCTAGCTACCGAGCGTGCTCGTGGTTGCGCTCCCGCACGTGGTCATGGCGGCACCGCCGTGCATGGTCGCGGCAACGCCGCTGCACGTGGTCGCGGTGGTGCCGACGCGCGTGCTCGCGGCAGCCGCACGCGTGCCCTAGCCCTGCAGCAGTGTATATATGTAGCCGGAGTACGCCTGCCTTTGCGAGCACTGCGTGCGTGCCCTCACGACCGTCGCATGCATGCCCGCGCACGTGTCCTCGCGCTCACGGCCATGGCGCGCGTGCCCTCGCGGCCGCCGCATGCGTGCCCGCACGCATGTTGTTTCCATTTGGATAGGTACACGTATAAATATTGTTTATAACATTAATTACAGTATTATTAATTCTGTTATAATTTTTATTCTTAATGTTTGATTTTAAGTAATTTAATTACTGTTAATAGATCATAAATGTTCGAAATGATATTATAATTTGCAATTAAATATCACACAAAATCATATTTAGTATTAGAAAAATTTAATTAATGTTGAGTATAAATTTATGGTTAGATTGATATATATATGGATGAAGTTTGGAAGAAATTAAAATTAATCGTTGATATAATTTCGAAAACAGGATCGATGGAGAGAGAACGAAGTTGGATGTATTAAAAGAATTTACCAGAACGTCGTGGTTTAACTGATGAATTTATAATTGGGTTGGAACAATTTTTTAGATTTGCTAATAATAATGTTGAGTTTATGGATGGGAATAAATTAAGATGTCCGTGCAAAAAATGTCATAATAGTAAATTTTTCCAATGTGATAAAGTTCAAGAACATCTGTGTAGATTTGGTTTTACGCCAAATTATTATAATTGGACTTGTCATGGTGAACCGTTTATATCCGATGAAGAGGTTGGACGAAACATACAAAGGACAGTTAGTGGAGAGCAAGTATATTACGATCAATTCAATCCGTACCAGAGGATGATAGTTGATGCAGTTGGTCATAATTTGAATAGGGAACCAAACGCGGCAAGTTCTAGTTATCCTCAAGCATTTGAGCACATGTATAATAATTATTCAACACCGTTAGGGGAGGTAGAAATTACTGGTGGTAATGAAAATATGTACAATGAGTCATATATAAAATTTCAAGAAGTATTGAGAGCTCCAGATGAACCCGTGTGGTTTGGTTGTGATAGTCACACAAAATTATCTCTCACTGCAAGATTGTTGAATATTAAAGTTGAGCATAATATGTCCGAAGAATGTTTTAATGATTTTGTTTAAGTTATTGGAGAAGTATTGTCGCGTGATCACATAATGCCGAATGATTTTTACAGTATAAAAAAACTTGTGAAAGATTTGGGTCTTCTGGTGCAAAGAATTGATGTTTGCAGAAATGGTTGCATACTATATTGGGGAGATAATACAGATTTAGAGACTTGCAAATTCTGTTGTCAATGTAGGTACAAGAGTACCATGAGATCAAATCGTAATAAGCGATTAAAATCATTCAGACAAATGTTCTATTTGCCTTTAACTCCTAGATTGCAAAGGCTTTATGCTTCGAAGGTGACTGCTGAACACATGACTTGGCATGCAAATCATGAGACAGAGAATAGGCTAATGTGTCATCCATCTGATGCAGAGGCATGGAAAAATATTGATCGAACATATCCTGAGTTTGCAAATGATACTCGAAACATCAGGTTGGGGCTATGTGCTGATGGATTTGCTCCATTTGGCAAATCAGGAATAACGTATTCTTGTTGGCCAATTATCGTAACTCCATACAATCTTCCTTCTGGTATGTGTATGAAAACACCTTATATGTTTTTAACATCGATTGTGCCTGACCCTCATAATCCAAAGAAGTTAATAGATGTTTACATGCAACCGTTGATTGCCAAGTTGATCCAACTATGGGACGTGGGTGTTTCCACATATGATGTCCATACTAATCAGTTGTTCACAATGAGAGCTGCACTTCTTTGGACCATAAATGATTTTCCTGCTTATGGGATGTTATCGAGCTGGAGTACTGTGGGGATTTTAGGATGTCCAATATGTATGGAGAGATCAAAGTCATTCAGATTGAAAAACGGAAAGAAACCGAGTTATTTTGATTGTCATAGATAATTTTTACTGCCAAATCATAAATTCTGAAGAAATAAAGAAGAATTTACTAATAATAGAATTGAAAGAACACCTCCAACATTGAGATTCACCGGTCAAATTTTATGGCAAAGAGTGCTTAACTTTCCATCTGTTATTAAAGACCTAAATGTTACAACATATGACTATGGAATTACGCATAAATGGACAAAACGAAGTATCTTTTGGAATTTACCGTATTGGCAGAGTAATTTGATTCGTCACAATCCTGATTTAATGCATATTGAGAAGAATGTTTTTGAAAATCTGATAAATATGGTGATGGATATAATTGGAAAAACAAAAGACAATCTGAATGCAAGAAAAGATTTGCATCTCATATATAAACGACCCACCCTTGAGGTTGATGCAAATAGTAGTGGACCAAAACCGAAAGCAGTTTATACATTGAATAAGGATCAGAAACGGATTGTTTGTGAATGGTTGAAATCATTGAGATTTCCTGATGGTTATGTTTCAAATCTTGGTAGATACGTTGATTTGAAGGAATGCAAATTTATGGGTTTTAAAAGTCATGACTGTCATATATTCATGGAAAGATTAATTCCTATTGCTTTGAAGGAACTGTTACCAAATTTTGTCTGGGGTGCAATTACGGAATTAAGCATTTTCTTTAATGATATCTGCTCGACAGTACTATGTCATTCACACATGGAGATATTAGAGAGAGACATTCTGATTATTATGTGTAACTTAGAAAGGATATTTCCACCGGCATTTTTTGATTCAATGGGACATCTTTTGGTTCACTTGCCATATGAGGCTAAAGTTGGAGGTCCTATTCAATTTTGATGGATGTATCTGTTTGAAAGGTGATTTTTTTTTTTACTTTTTTCTTATTGTTATTTCATTTGGTCAAATTTAGTCTAATTTATTTGCTAATAAATTTTATTGTATTACTCTTAGATTCCTCTATCACTTGGAAAAAAAGTGAAAAATAAGGCTCATGTTGAAGCTTTTATTGTTAATGCATATATTGTGGAGTAAGTTACAACTTTTGCATCATATTACTTTGAACCTCATGTTCAATGCAAGAGTCGGATGAAGGGTTTTGCTTATCGAGTCCGTGAGGGGAAACTTCGCTTCCCACTTCACCTCGGTAGCTTGTCCATGGCGATCCCCTTCGATGTCCCTGAATTAAAATTTTAATCCTAGACAAAAGGGATTGCCCAAACAACCAAGCCATTGTCGTGCTATTCGTTTAGAGAGGTCACTTGAACAAACTAGTTGTTCAAGCGACCATCCTCTATTCTACGAGTAGCCGCGGAATAGACGATGTCCGAATCGCCGGTTTTTGTGTTTATGCTCGGGATCCAAGTATTATTTAGCCATATACAGATTTATATCATGCTCATAGTTGAAAAAGAAATACAAGCAAGTAACCATCCACACAAAACATGCATATAATTGAAAAGCAATTATAAACATAATACAAAAGAACACTAATCAGAATAAACAAGATTATACCTCTTGTTATACCTCTTGATCTTCTATTGTATGTCCTTCCTCCTTTCGGACGTCGTGTGGGCGCCGATCTACCAAAAGTTGAAGCCTCCTAGATCACCAATCTTCCTTTCCTTGTTCACTCCGAACAAAGGAAGATCCTAAAACAAAAACTCATCTTCCTATCTAGAACCGGCCACCAAGTCAATAAACTCGATGTTGCTACCGGCCAAGGAAGAGAACATGGAGTATGGAAACCAACCAAAGGAGAAACAACAAGGGCATGGGCGCCGACCAACACTTGGAGAAGAGAAAAGAAAACACTCCTTCTCCTTGTTGCCACCCAAACCCTAAACTAAGCTCTCCTAATTTTGGGCCAAGGATGAAGGGGAGAAGAATAGATTGAGCTTTGGTTAAGGTAGAGGGAAGAAGGAAGAGGGGCCGACCAACCTTTGGAAGAAGAAGAAAGGATCTCTCCTCCCCTTGTTGCCGCCTAACACCAACACCCAAACCCTAACCCTAGCCCCACTCCTATTCCTATCCCAACTAGGATTGGTTGCCGCCCATTGGAAGCAACCCTAAACTCATCCATCATAAGCCATAGAGCAAGGGGAGAAGCTTGGGTGTCGGCCAAACCAAGGAGAGAAGAAGGAGTAAGGGTTTCGGCCACCAAAGGAAGAAGAAAGAAACTTTCCTTAATTGTGGCCACCCTAAACCCTAGCCCCCTTTCCTCTCCATCCTCTTGCCGCCCACCCTAGTCCACCCTTTTATAGAGTTAGGGATAAGCCTTGGTTTAATCTCCACCATTGGTTCTAGGGATTTAATCTCAGCCGTCGGATCTAGAGATTTAATCTCAACCGTCAGATCTTAGAGATTTAATCTCTACCTTTGGATCTAGAGTTTTGTTTCTATCCATTGGATCTAAGCTTCATGAGGTGTTAATAGGCTACAATAGAGACCATGAGGAGGAGTTGGGTCTTGGCCACCCATGGATCAAGCCCACATAAAGTCCGATCCACTAATGATGATCCAATCCACTAAAGGTTCATCATTGATCTACCTCACCAACCCCCATATGATAATATGGGCTCCATATATTATTTGTACATTTTCTCCCCGTGTTTAAGTTCTCGAATGTCCGTCAATTAATTAATTTACTGACTATTAATTAATCAACATCTAACTCCTTGAGTAGTACCACTCAACCTTTTCATCATGCCGGACCAAGTCCACCTGCAGGGTTTACATGATGAACCTTATGAGCTCCTCAAGGGGACATCATCATCCTAATATATAGGACACGGTTTCCTCCTATAATTAATGGCACACCATATAAATAATATCATCTCCCAACTTACCGAGCCTATCGATTTAATCTATAAATCTCGCCCATTGGTAAATCAAAGAGATGAGTACTAAGTATATGTGCCCGTTATTATATCAGGATTAAGAGAATGTACTAAATAATATCTGAGGTCCGATTCAATTATGTAGTCAGCAATGAATCGAATCACCTCTAAGTCGGTCCTGCTCAATACACACAAAGTGCACTAGTGTGATTCTATGGTCAAGACAAACCAATACCAAATCACACTACAACCATTTCGATGGTTTGTCCAAAGTCATCTCGGTTGTGAGCCTTTACTTATACTTTTCAAGGGGCCGATAACATGATCTCCTGTGTGACACCACACACCATGTTATCTACAATGTAAAGTATTAGACAATATTACATAACCATAAAAATATGCAAACAATGATCATGTGATTCTTATTTCAAAATAAAGATGTTCATACAAAAGATAGACTTTTCAGTATACATCCCTACAATCTCCCACTTATACTAAAAGACTATGCTATCCTCATATTGTCATACATCTGATTCCCCTTCCCTCCACATGCCTATCAAAGCTCTCGCTAGAAGGGCCTTAGTGAAAAGGTCTACCAGGTTATCCTCTGATGCAATCTAGGCAACGACAACTTCTACCTCTTTTACGATTTCTCATATCCGGTGGTACTTGTGCTCTATGTGTTTACTAGCCTTATGGGCTCATGGTTCCTTCGAGTTTGCAACTGCACCACTATTATCACAATAAATTGTGATAGTTCTGGGCAAACCAGGAATCACATCCAAGTCCATTAGGAAGTTCCTGAGCCATACAGCTTCTTTGGCCGCCTTAGAGGCTGCCACACACTCAGCTTCCATGGTGGAGTCCGCCACGCATTTCTGCTGGACACTCCTCCATACAATGGCTCCACCTCCCAAAGTAAACACAAAACCTGAGGTAGACTTACTGTTATCCCTATCTGATTGGAAGTCGCAATCCATGTAACCCTCAGGGAGTAATTGGCCTGCCTGGTAAACTAGCATATAATCCCTAGTCCTTCTCAGGCACTTCAATATATGCTTTACCGCAGTCCAATATCCCTGTTCTAGATTACTCTGATATCTGATGACCATGCTCATAGCAAAGCAGATATCTGGTCTCGTACATAGCATCGCATACATGAGGCTTCCTACTGCCGAAGCATAAGGAACTGCCTTCATCTCCTTTATCTCCTCAGATGATCTAGGACACATCTCCTTAGATAAAGGAACTCCATGCCTGAAAGGTAGAAAACCTTTCTTGGAGTTTTCCATGCTAAAATGATCCATTATCGTGTCTATGTATGAAGCTTGGGATAAGCACAACATCCTTTTCCTGCGATCCCTTATAACCTTGATCCCAAGGACATATCCCTCCTCTCCCAAGTCCTTCATATCAAACTGTTTGGACAACCATACCCTTACGTTCGATAACACTTTGATATTGTTTCCAATCACCAAAATGTTATCTACGTATAATACAAGAAATACCACTACATTTCCGTCACATCTCTTGTATACACAAGACTTATCCGAACTTTGAATAAATCCATAAGACTGATTTACCTCCTCAAAGCGGATGTTCCAAGACCTCGAAGCTTGCTTCAATCCATAAATGGACCGATTAAGCTTACATACAAGATGCTCTTTACCCTTAGCAATGAATCCCTCTGGTTGCTTCATATAGATGTTTTCCTCAAGACTTCCATTAAGGAAAGCTGTCTTGACATCCATCTGCCACACCTCATAATCCATATGAGCTGCTATGCATAAGAGCTCCCAGACCTGACTTGAATCCATAGATTCAATCTCAGTATTCATTGCACTTTGCCAAGATGTTGCATCTATATCTTGGATTGCCTCATCGTATGTCCAGGGATCAGGTTCATGTTACCCAAGAACATGAATCTATGAGGTTGTCTAACAACCCTCCCACTATGATGAGGTATCACCTGTGTATCCTCTGTGACACGCGGTGCAGTGACACGTGGTATATCCTCTTGTACCGGTGGTACTAAAAAAGTGACTTCCCCTTTCCTCCAGAACAATTTTACTCTTGGGCTTGTGGTTCATCACATAGTCTTCCTCTAGAAATCTGGCGTTCGTGCTAACGATCACCCTATGATCTCTAGGACTATAAAACAATCCACCCTTCGTTCCCCTGGGATAGCCAACGAACAAGCGTACTTCTGTATGAGGTTCCAACTTACCAGCATCTGTCTTCAGCACATGTGCTGGACTCCTCCATATCTGAATATGTCTTAGACTAGGCTTTCGCCCAGTCCACAACTCTGTGGGAGTAGAAGACACTGATTTAGATGGTACCAAGTTCAGAATGTACACCGTCGTATCTAGAGCATATCCCCAGAACGAATTTGGCAAGTTAGAATAACTCATCATCGATCTAACCATCTCCATAAGAGTCCTATTCCTTCGCTCTGCTACACCATTCTGCTGGGGTGTGCCAGGTGTAGTCAATTGGGATTGAATCCCAACCTCTGATAAGTAATTCCTAAACTATCCCAAGAGGTACTTACTACCACGATCAGATCATAGTGTCATCCATATCTTGAATAATCATCTATGAAAAAGACAAAATATTCAAGACTACCTCTTGCCTGGATAGACATAGGACCATACGAATCAGTATGAACCAATTCTAAGACATCTTTGGCTCTATACCCCTTGGCCTTAAAAGGCCTCTTGGTCATCTTACCCTCTAAGCAAGATTCACAGGTTGGGAAATCTTCCACCACTAATGAACCCAGAGGTCCATCAGCTATCAACCTTTGAATTCTGCTTAGGTTAATGTGACCAAGCCTAAGATGCTAAAGATATGTTTGGTTCATCTTCGAAGGTTCTTTTCTCTTATTAGAATTAGAAGATGAGTTATTAACTTCAATTTGCATCGTGGGAGGTTTTGGTTCAAGTGTATACAAATTTCTTATCAATGTACCTGAATAGATATTCTCCCTATTCCTTTTTTTAATAGCTCTGTCATTAAAAGAAATAGAATATCCATCTATAAACAATTTAGAAACTGAAACTAAGTTCTTTCTAAATAAATGTACATAAAGGGAATTTTCCAGAACCTAAGTTTTATTTTTCTCAAGAGATAAATAAAACTTCTCCCACTGCAATAGCTACCACCTTCATGGCATTGCCCAAGTAAATGGTAATCTCCCCTTTAGCTCGTCGTTGGATTTCTTGGAACCCCTGCAAAGTATTGCAGACATGATTAGTGGCTCTTGTATCTACTCACCAAGTGCCGGTAGATAACACCGCTAATCATGTTTCAACGACTAGTCCAAAGGATATACCTTTGTTCTGTTTCGGATTGGGATAGTCCTTCTTCCAATGTCCATCCTGCTTGTGAAGTACTTGCCTTTCGGCTTCTTCACTCCTCCCTGAGAACCTCCCACCACCTTTGCTCCACCTTGTTTCTCCTTCTTCTTGCCTTTCGGCTTAGAAGTAGAAACTTTTTTTTGAGCAACCATGGCTTGAGGACACTCTTCGAAGAGTGCATACTTGTACTCTTTAGCAGATAAGACAATATCTAGATTCTTTTCCAATCATCATAATTTGGGAACAGTAAGTTTATTTCCTTTAGTATCATAGTAAGTGGACTGAAAGTCAATTTTGAAAATCCTAAGAATCACATAGATCATTACTGTAGATTTCAAAAAATTATTGATTCCTCAAACAATAAAATTTTAAAATCAACCAACACCTCAAAACACCGAGAATATCGTATGCCACGATAGTGTGGACGTATACAAATTCTAAATTTGTAAGAGGAGATTTTACCCATTAATTTTACTATGTTGTCAAACTAACTTTATGACAAGTAAAATTAATAGTTGGTTTCTCTTCGGCCCTACAAATAAAAGCAATGACTCCGATGGAGAGGATACTTATATTTGTATCTAAGTGTTCACCATTACTTGGTACCAAGATAATTATCTCGGATTATGTGCCTTACGATGGGGAAGTACACACGCTCCTTAATAATTTCTTATAACCATATTCGACCTTGTGATCCGCAAATAAACTCATCCGATGGGGAGGAAGGCACTCAGAGCCGACGCGCAAGTTTGTTTGCATCACTTGTCAAATCATAATGGAGGCCGTGGGAATTTTAAAAATTCCCTCTCCCACTTAGTAATTTGAAATTGAGGAATTTTCCTAGCTTACGACATGCATATCAAACAAAAAGCAATAAATATGAAAAATAAATTATTTTCCAACTATTATGGATGTTGTCTTCAATATGACTCCCGTCGCATCACCATCTCGTCCGCTCCTCCTACGCCATGTACGAGCCATCCGGAGATCCGAGCTGAGACTAAAACCTATTTTAATTTACATCCATCGATCATATACTCCACGAGGGAGTGTACATGAAATCTAGATCGAAAGTAAAATAAAATAAAGAGTGACTAAACAATGCCGTATTTAATTTACAAAGACTAAATACTAGCCTCATCAACCCTGAGAATTCAACAAAATAAATATTTACACACATACAATCACACACACACATATGGCCATAATAGTCGGATCTTATGCCTGCAACCAAAGAGTTAAACTACGCATATCCTACTATTATCCGGCACATATAATATATGAAAAAGTGCATAAAAATTAATCGAATCCTAAACACACAAAATCGGAAACCTTGGCTCTGATACCAATTGAAGGGTTTTGCTTATCGAGTCTGTGAGGGGAAACTTTGCTTCCCACTTCACCTCGGTAGCTTGTCCATGGTGATCCCTTCGATGTCCCTGGATTAAAAATTTAATCCTAGACAAAAGGGATTGCCCAAACAACCAAGCCATCGTCGTGTTATTCGTCTAGAGAGGTCACTTGAACAAACTAGTTGTTCAAGCGACCATCCTCTATTCTAAGAGTAGTCGCGGAATAGACGATGTCCGAATCGTCAGTTTTTGTGTTTATTCTCGGGATCCAAGTATTATTTAGCCATATACAAATTTATATCATGCTCATAGTTGAAAAACAAATACAAGCAAGTAACCATCCACACAAAACATGCATATAATTGAAAAGAAATTATAAGCATAATACAAAAGAACACTAAACAAAATAAACAAGATTATACCTCTTGTTATACCTCTTGATCTTCTATTGTATGTCCTTCCTCCTTTCGGACATCGTGTGGGCGACGATCTACCAAAGGTTGAAGCCTCCTAGATCACCAATCTTCCTTTCCTTGTTCACTCCGAACAAAGGAAGATCCTAAAACAAAAATTCATCTTCCTATCTAGAACCGGCCACCAAGTCAATAAACTCGATGTTGTCGCTGGCCAAGGAAGAGAACATGGAGTATGGAAACCAACCAAAGGAGAAACAACAAGGGCATGGGTGCCGGCCAACACTTGGAGAAGAGAAAAGAAAACACTCCGTCTCCTTGTTGCCACCCAAACCCTAAACTAAGCTCTCCTAATTTTGGGCCAAGGATGAAGGGGAGAAGAATAGATTGAGCTTTGGTTAAGGTAGAGGGAAGAAGGAAGAGGGGTCGGCCAACCTTTGGAAGAAGAAGAAAGGATCTCTCCTCCCCTTGTTTCCGCCCAACACCAACACCCAAACCCTAACCCTAGCCCCACTCCTATTCCTATCCCAACTAGGATTGGTTGTCGCCCATTGGAAGCAACCCTAAACTCATCCATCATAAGCCATAGAGCAAGGGGAGAAACTTGGGCACCGGCCAAACCAAGGAGAGAAGAAGGAGCAAGGGTTTCGGCCACCAAAACAAGAAGAAAGAAACTTTCCTTAATTGTGGCCACCCTAAACCCTAGTCCCCTTTGCTCTTGCCGCCCAAACCCTAGCCTCCTTTCCTCTCCATCCTCTTGCTGCCCACCCTAGTCCACCCTTTTATAGAGTTAGGGATAAGCCTTGGTTTAATCTCCACCATTGGTTCTAGGGATTTAATCTCAGCCATCGGATCTAGAGATTTAATCTCAACCGTCGGATCTTAGAGATTTAATCTCTACCTTTGGATCTAGAGTTTTGTTTCTATCCATTGGATCTAAGCTTCATGAGGTGTTAATAGGCTACAATAGGGACTATGAGGAAGAGTTGGGTCTTGGCCACCCATGGATCAAGCCCACATAAAGTCCGATCCACTAATGATGATCCAATCCACTAAAGGTTCATCATTGATCTACCTCACCAACCCCCATATGATAATATGGGCTCCATATATTATTTGTACATTTTCTCCCCGTGTTTAAGATCTCGAATGTCCGTCGATTAATTAATTTACTGACCATTAATTAATCAACATCTAACTCCTTGAGTAGTACCACTCAACCTTTTCATCATGCCGGACCAAGTCCACCTGCAAGGTTTACATGATGAACCTTATGAGCTCCTCAAGGGGACATCATCATCCTAATATATAGGACACGGTTTCCTCCTATAATCAACGGCACACCATATAAATAATATCATCTCCCAACTTACCGAGCCTATCGATTTAATCTATAAATCTCGCCCATTGGTAAATCAAAGAGATGAGTACTAAGTATATGTGCCTGTTATTATATCGGGATTAAGAGCATGTACTAAATAATATCTGAGGTCCGATTCGATTATTTAGTCAGCAATGAATCGAATCACCTCTAAGTCGGTCATGCTCAATACACACAAAGTGCACTAGTGTGATTCTATGGTCAAGACAAACCAATACAAAATCACACTGCAACCATTCTGATGGTTTGTCCAAAGCCATCTCGGTTGTGAGCCTTTACTTATACTTTTCAAGGGGTCGATAACATGATCTCCTGTGTGACACCACACACCATGTTATCTACAATGTAAAGTATTAGACAATATTGCATAACCATAAAAATATGCAAATAATGACATGTGATTCTTATTTCAAAATAAAGATGTTCATACAAAAGATAGACTTTTCAATATACATCCCTACATCGGAAAGCAGGAAGAAACGATGAGGGTCCCATTGATCCAAATTTGAGGGCATTCTCAATTTTTAATTACCTTGGTCGACCAAGTGGATCTTGTACAAGTAGATACTTAACTGGTCCGAAGTGGTGAGCAGCTCATACATATATTTTATTGAACTGTCAAGAAGTAATGTCATATTTCGAGTAAGTATATAAAAGTTATATTAAACATTTCTTATATCATAAAATATTGTTCATGTTTTATTTAATTTTACTGTAGAATTTTTTAAACTCTATATTCGGAGCTTCCGGAGCGTGAGTTTAATAATTTCTATGATGAAGAATTTGCACAATGGTTCAAAAATTATGTAAGTAGTATATGATAGTAAATTTGATAAATCTTGTCTGATGACACATATTTATTTTACTTTAGGTTCTTGATAATCACGCTCACATTGAGCAAGACCTAATAAAACATCTGTCATGGGGTCCAAATTCAATGGTTAAAACATGGCCGACATATTTCATAAACGGATATAATTTTCATACTCAAGTTTATGAAACTGAGAAAACTACAATGAATGGCAGAGTTTGTGTTCAGTCATCTATTGATGGGGGTGCAAGGAATGAATTTTACTGCTTATTAGATGAAATTTTAGAGGTAGCATATCCAGACTCAGATTTGTGAGTTATTTTATTTATGTGTCGTTGGTTTGACCCTATCAAAGGCATGAGAGTGCATCCACAGTTTAATTTGGTTGAAATTAACTACAAAAAAATATACAAGAGGTACGAACCATTTGTATTAGCACAGCAAGCGATTCAAGTATTTTATGCTTCA
Source organism: Wurfbainia villosa (assembly GCA_025175895.1). Classification (NCBI taxonomy): domain Eukaryota; kingdom Viridiplantae; phylum Streptophyta; class Magnoliopsida; order Zingiberales; family Zingiberaceae; genus Wurfbainia; species Wurfbainia villosa. The sequence continues at coordinate 13,374,492 of CM046000.1, read as the reverse complement.
TATCCTAGTTTGAGATGAGACAAAAGTGATTGGTGGGCAGTTTGTAAAACAAAAGAACGTAATAAAATTGAGGAACATTGGGAAGACATAGCATATCAACAAGATGAAGTTGTCAATACATTTCATTTCGAAGAGTATAATATTTCAACGTTACGAGATCCCAGCGGCGTAGTAATAGACGTTGATGCAAGTGAACTGAATGAGTATGAAGATGAATATTTCAATGATGAGGGTGAGGATGAGGATGAGGATGACGATGACGATGACTATGATGATGACGATGATGATTAGACGCATTACCATGCCAAAAAATTTATTGCAGACTTCGATTTCTAATTATTGGTAATTTACCTTTTATTCAGTACCAATTATGTTTTAATTCACTGTGTTATTCGAAATTCCATATATTTGATATACTAATGAATTTTTTTAGGGTCATCCAGTTGCTATAAATATGGTAATATTTTCATATTTTTCCTATTAATAATTCGATATGCAATTGTATTTTATTTTCCTGTAATATTCTTCTAATAATCATGATTGTGGCGCATGTAGGCGTAGTAGTGATGGAAGATCACAGTCTTCCTCTGCTTCAGCCCCCACACATTCTGATGCTCTTGCAGGAAATGTGCCCTCCACCTCTTCCTCAGTTGCAAGATCCTCAGATTCTCAGCACATACCTGCTAATGTCTCTTCCTCGGTACAACAATCACTCGTGGAGAGGGAAGATACGAGAGATTTTATATCTCCGCGTGGAGATTCATAAGTATTCAAGTTTTACAATATCTATATTTAATTTTTAATACAAATGTTTTTTATAAGTATATAATGGGATTTGTTTTTGGTTTATGTTGGATTTACAAATTTTGTACATGTTATTCACGAGGTGAATAAAATAGTGAATAACCATTGGGGTGGCGCTTCTATGACTTATACAAGCACGCCTGAAGAAATTAAAGTTCTGTAGAGGAATGAGTTCAAGGTAACTTATTTCAATCATTTAGTATATTAAATTGCAGTGAATATAATCAATTTTTATTTTTCTCTACTGCAGTGGGTATTTATTTGGGAGGAGAGTCAAACACTAGAGATTAGGAGGATTTTTAAGAAAAAGTGTGGTGACCATATTAGAAACATACTAAATCATGCCAAAACTAGAAATAAGAAACCACACTGTATAACCGAGGAGAATTGAAATAAAATTGTTGCGCATTGGGGATCTGAGGAAAGTAAATGAAGGAGTGAATAGAATAAGCAAAATCAGAATTGTAACTCCGGCGTTATGTCTGTCACGTATGCGGGAGGATCCATAAATATCGATGAGCATAGAGCTCGATTGGTGAGTGTTTTCAATTTATAATTTTGTAATCTAATACTCACTAATTTATAAATATTAACTGTTTAATTTGTTTAGGCCAAGGAGACGAGAACTGAGCCATCATTTATTGACACTTTCACCCGTACATTCCAAAAGAAGGATAAAACATGGAGTGGGGAAAGAGCTAGAACAATAATGGTGTGTAATTGTAAAAATTTAATTTCCTATGTTACTATTTAATTTTTTTTCTTTCACAATAGGAGAAATACGATGAACTTTCACAAAGAAATTCGGGTGCAAGCAATGATGGAGTTGAATCGGAGCCATCTATTAGCAATATAAATTTATGGCTCGAAGCATCTGGAGGACCGAAAAGTGGAAGAATACTTGGACTCGGCTCTTTAAGCCAATCCTATAGAGTCCCTGGTGCTTCTTCTTCATCCTCTCCAGCATCAAAAGCCTAAGTAATTCAATTAACCGAAGAGGTTAATCATTTGAGAGAGTTACTAGCGCAGAAGGAAACTGAATCGAGAGAGAACGTTCAGAAAGTTCAAGACTTAAATGAAAAGATGAACGAATTTCAAAGGCAACAAATGTTTATTATGCAACATCTTCAGTTAACGTCTAGCTCAAATCAACTTCCTCCTTCTGGCTCTGCTCCTCCTCCACCTGATCCCTGTCATGGAGACAATGATGATGTATTTTTTGATGACGATGGTGATGATGGTGGTTATCTTTGATTGTATTTGTGAAAGTTTAATTGTTAGCTACTTGACTTATGACATAAATGATATTTATGTTTTTATAAGTTTATTGTATTTAAATGTTACCTAATAAAAATGGTAGTTAGTTTAAACCTTTGAATGTATTTGTTATATGTATAAATTTGTTTGAGGTCCATATTAATGTTTTTTGTATAATTTTGTTAATATTGTTGTGTATTTGTTGTAAAACAAGAAAAAAAGAATAATTTAAAATATATTTTTTTCAATTTTCTCCAGATTTGCAACGAAAATACATTTTTCGTTGCAAAAATATATGTATCAGTCGACTGATGTAAAGATTCAGTCGACTGATACTTGAGAAATTGCGCAATCCAATTTTATTTTGGGCATCGATGGTAGTAAACATTATCGGATTGTTGTCTTAGAGATTCTGAGCGCTGTAACGCCGTGGCCGTGACGGTCGACTACTCAACCGGTAGTCGTGATGGATATGATCGATCATTGTCATCTAGCAATTCATAAAACATCTGCTAGCGATCGATCGGTCGAGTCACACAATCGATCGATTGATGAATACATCGATCGATCGATAGTTTTTTATGCAATTTTTATTTTCGTCGCCAATTTGCAACGAAAAATAAATTTGTCGCCAAATTTAATTTTATTCGTTAATTATGTTAATCAGATTTTGGCGACGAATATTTTTTTTGTCACAAATTTGTGATGAAAAAAATATTCATCGCCAAATTTTATTATATTTGGTGGAATACGCATGCTAGAGTTTTGCGATGAATAAATATTTCGTCACAAATTCGACCATGAAAAAATTTATTCGTCGCTAATTTGGCATCGAAAGTATAATTCGTCACCAAATTCGACAACGATAATAATTATTCGTCGTCGAATTCGGCGACGAAAAGTATTATTTGTCGCAAAAATTTGTGACGAATCTTCTTTTCGTCGCCAAATTGCCGATGAAACATTTATTCGTCGCCAAATTTGGCGACGATTTTTGCAACGAAAAAATTATTCGTTGTAATTTGGCGATGAATTTTTATTTTTCGTTGCAGAATTTAGCGGCAAATTATTTGCAACGAAAAATTTTTCGTTGTAAATTTTGTTAAAAAAAAATTTTGCAACAAATTTTTTTGTAAAATTCGTTGCAAATTTCGTCGCCAAAAACCATTATTTTTGTACTAACATCTTCATCAGTGTTTGCACTTTGAACTCGACTCCTCCATTCCACCACCATACGGTGATGATAGCTTGACTGGAAGGCAAGCTGAAAGAATAGTGACAATCTGATCCAAGATTTCTCTTGGTCAAATCGGAATAATTTTTTACTCCACCGCTCTTCATCAATGCATCTACCTTGAACCCAACTCCTCAATTTCACCACCACACAGGGATAATAGCTTGGCTTGAAGGCAAGATATAAGAATAGTGACGACTTGACCCAAGGCTTCGCCTGGTCAAGTCGAAATAATTTTTTACTCTGTCGCTCTTCATCAATGCATCTACCTTGAACCCACCTCCTCCGTTCTGCTACCACACGGGGATAATAGCTTGGCTTGAAGGCAAGCTGTAAGAATAGTCACGACTTGACCCAAAGCTTCGCTTGGTCAAGTCAGAATAATTTTTTACTCCACCGCTCTTCATCAATGCATCTACCTTAAACCCAACTCCTCCGTTCCACCACCACACAGGGATAGCTTGAAGGCAAGCTATAAGAATAGTGACGACTTAACCTAGGACTTCACCTAGTCAAGTTGGAAAAAAAATTTACTCTGCCACTCTTCATCAATACATCTACCTTGAACCTAACTCCTCCACTCCATCACCACACGAGTATAATAGCCTGGCTTAAAGGCAAGCTGTAAGAATAGTGATGACTTGACCCAGGGCTTCGCCTGGTCAAGTCAGAATAATTTTTTACTCCGTCTCTCTTCATCAATGCATCTACCTTGACCCAACTCCTCTGTTCTGCCACCACAAGGGGATAATAGCTTGACTGAAAGACAAGCTGAAAGAATATATCTTACCCAGGGCTTCGCTTGGTCAGATCGGAATAATTTTTTACTCCGTCACTCTTCATTAGTGTATCTACCTTGAACCCAACTCCTCTGATCCACCACCACACGAGGATGATAGCTTGACAGAAAAGTAAGTTGAAAGAATAGTGACGATTTGACCCAGGGCTTCGCCTGGTCAGATTGGAATAATTTTTTTTTTTACTCCACCGCTCTTTATCAGTGCATCTACCTTGAACCCAACTCCTCTGATCCACCACCACACAGGGATGATAGCTTGACTGAAAGGCAAGTTGAAAGAATAGTGATGATCTGACCCAGGGCTTTGCCTGGTCAGATTAGAATAATTTTTTACTCCACCGCTCTTCATTAGTGCATCTACCTTGAACCCAACTCTCCGTTCCGCCACCACATGAGGATAATAGCTTGACTTGAAGGCAAGCTGTAAGAATAGTGATGACTTGACATAGGGCTTTGCTTGGTCAAGTCAGAATAATTTTTTTACTCTGTCACTCTTCACCAGTGCATCTACCTTAAACCCAACTCCTCTGTTCCACTACCACATGGGGATAATAGCTTGGCTCGAAGGCAAGTTGTAAGAGTAGTGATGGCTTGACCCAGGGCTTCGCTTGGTCAAGTCGGAATAATTTTTTACTCCGCCGATCTTCACCAATGCATCTACCTTAAATCCTACTCCTCCGTTCCGCAATTGCACGGGGATAAGGGCTTCGGTTAACACCGAGTCGTAAAAGTTTGGCGACCTGATCTAGGGCTTTGCCCCCATTAGGTCGAAATGGATTTTTTACTCCGTCATTCTTCACAGGTGTGTTTACCTTAAACCCTACTCCTCCGTTCCGCAGTCACACGGGGATAATGGCTTCAGTTAACACCGATTCGCAAAAGTGTGACGACATGATCTAGGGCTTTGTCCCATCATGTCAGAATGAATTTTTTACTCTATCGTTCTTCACAGGTGTGTTTACCTTAAACCCTACTCCTCCGATCCGCAATCGCACAGGGATAATGGCTTTTGTTAACACCAAGCCATAAAAGTGTGGTGACTTAATCTAGGGTTTTTCCCCATCATGTTGGAATGAATTTTTTACTCCGCCATTCTTCACAGGTGTATTTACCTTAAACCCTACTCCTCCGTTCCACAACGGCACGGGGATAATGCCTTCGATTAACACCGATCCGTAAAAGTGTGATAACCTAATTTAGGGCTTTGCCCCCTCAGGTCGGAATAAATTTTTTACTCCACTGTTCTTCACAGGTGTATTTACCTTAAACTCTACTCCTCCGTTCCGCAATCGCACGAGATAATGGCTTCGATTAACACCAAGTCATAAAAGTGTGATGACTTGATCTAGGGCTTTGCCCCATCAAGTCGGAATGATTTTTTTACTCCGCCGTTCTTCACAGATGTATTTAGCTTAAACCCTACTCCTTCATTTCACAACTGCACGGGGATAATATCTTCGGTTAACACCGAGCCGTAAAAGTGTGACGACCTGATCTAGGGATTTTCGCCATCAAGTCGGAATGAATTTTTTACTCTGCTATTTTTCATAGGTGTATTTACCTTAAACCCTACTTCTCTGTTCCACAACTTTATGGGGATAATGGCTTTGGTTAACACTGAGCCATAAAAGTGTGATGACCTGATCTAGGGCTTTGTCCCATCAGGTTGGAATGAATTTTTTACTCTGTCATTCTTCACAGGTGTATTAACCCTACTCCTCCATTCTGCAACTGCACGGGGATAATGGCTTCGGTTAACACCGAGCCATAAAAGTGTGACGACCTGATATAGGGCTTTACCCCATCAAGTCGGAATGAATTTTTTACTTCTCCGTTCTTCACGGGTGTATTTACCTTAAACCCTACCCCTTCGTTCCGCAACCACACGGGGATAATGGCTTCGGTTAACACCGAGTCGTAAAAGTGTGATGACCTGATTTAGGATTTTGCCCCATTAGGTCGGAATGAATGTAGGTTTAATCTTCCTCTAAATCACGCTCCAATCTTCATTTAAGGCCTACATTCCTTCCCCAAGGGCCAATTACTTCACGTGCCACCGATGCATTTCTTGCCTTTATATACGACTCCTCGCCTACCCCTTTTTCATCCCCTGCTTCTATCCTCAACACTTCTCCCCATTTCTTCTCAGTTCAAAAGTGCTCCTTTCTCCTTCTCGCATCCTCCTACTTCCTCCCTTCCTTGAAACGAGATGACGACTCTCTTTCAACAAGCACTTTCTCAACAACGACATGAGCCTGCAAGGAGTAGAGGTCAACCGCCTACAGACCATACATCGCCGCCCCTCGCTCCGACTCCCACTGAGCCCTCCTCATTGCGTTCCCAACTACATTGCCTCCTATTGAAGGTTGAAGCTTCGCTTTCGTTGCTTGTGCATGGCGATCCCATCTACGTCTCTGAATTAAAAAAAATTAATCCAAGACGATGACAGATTACCCAAGCAATCGATCCATCATCGTGCTATTTGATTAGAGTGGTCTCTTGAACAAACTTATTAATCAAGCAACCTAACTCTTATCCTCTATTAGTCGCGGAATAGATGATGTACGGATCGCCAGTTTTTGTGTTTATCTTTGGGATCCAAGTAAATTAGACACATGCACTTACATAGATAATACAAAGAAACAAAAGGAAACCAAAACAAGAATTATACCTCTTGTTTACCTCTTGGTCTTCTATTGTATGTCCTATCCTCCTCTTGAACGTTGTGTGGGCAACGATCCTCCAAGAGTTGAAACCTCCTAGATCGCGTATCTTCCTTTCCTTGTTCGCTCCGAACAAAGGAAGATAATCAAAGACTTATTCTCCTATCTAGAGCCGACCACCAAGCTCCTAGCTTGATCCTTGTTGCCGGCCAAGGAGAGGAAGAGGAATTATGGGTGTCAGCCAAGAGCTCCAAAGGAAGAACCTTAACTCTTGTTATCGTCGGCCAAGGAGAAATATAGGAAGAGGTATGGGCGTCGGCCAAGGTGAGGAAGAAGAGGATGGGCGCCGGCTACACCTTATAAAGAGAGGAAAACAAACCCTAACCCTTCCACTTGTTGCCGCCCAAGCCTTTTCCCAAACCCTAGCTACCTAAGCCAATGGAAGAAAAACCTAATCTCCAAAAGATAAGTTGTCGCCCATGCCTTGGACTCCTATTTATAGATTTTGCCCAAATCTCCTTTTAATCTTGTCCGTTGGATGTAGGTTTCATGAGGGTATTAATAGTCTACAATAGGGACTATGAGGAGGAGTTGGATCTTGGCCACCCAATGGATCTAGTCCACATAAAGTCCGATCCATTAATGATAATTCATTCCACTAGAGGATTATCATTGATCTACCTCACCAACCCCCATAAATAAATATCGGCTCCATATATTAATTGTACAAATATCTCCCTGTATTTAAGATCTCGAATGTCCGTCAATTAATTAATTTACTGATGATTAATTAATCAACATCTAACTTCATGAGTAGTACCACTCAACCTTATCATCATGCTGGATCAAGTCCACCTACAGGGTTTACATGATGATCCTTATGAGCTCCTCAAGGGGACATCATCATCCTAAAATATAGGACACAGTTTCCTCCTATAATCAACGGCACACCATGTAAATAATATCATTTCCCAACTTACCGAGCCTATCGATTTAATCTATAAATCTCGCCCATTGGTAAATCAAAGAAATAAATACTAAGTACATGTGCACGTTATTATATCGGGATTAAGAGCATGTACACCATAATATCCGAGGTTCGATTCAATTATGTAGTCAGCAATAAATTGAATCACCTCTAAGTCGGTCCTGCTCAATACACACAAAGTGTACTAGTGTAATTCTATGGTCAAGACAAAACAATACCAAATTACACTACAACCATACCAATGGTTTGTCCAAAACCATCTCGGTTGTGAGCCTCTACTTATACTCTACAAGAAACTGATAACATGCTCTTCCATGTGATACCACATACCATGTTATCTATAATGTAATGTATCAGACAATATGCATAATCATAAATATGCAAACAATGATCATGTGATTCTTATTTCAAACATAAAGATGTTCATACAAAAGATAGACTTTTCAGTATACATCCCAATAATCTCCCACTTATACTAAAAGACTATGCTATCCTCATACTGCCATATATCTGATTCTCATTCCCTCCACATGCCTATCAAAAGCTCTCGCTAGAAAGGCCTTAGTGAAAGGATCTACCAGGTTATCCTCTGATGCAATCTTGGCGACAACAACTTCTACCCTCTTTACGATCTCTCATATCAGGTGGTACTTGCGCTCTATGTGTTTACTTGCCTTATGGGCTCGTGGTTTCTTCGAGTTTGCAACTATACCATTGTTATCACAATAAATTGTGATAGTTATGGGCAAACCAGGAATCACATCCAAGTCCATCAAGAAGTTCCTGAGCCATACAACTTATTTGGCCGCCTCAGAGGCTGCCACATACTCAACTTCCATGGTAGAGTCCGCCACATATTTCTGCTTGACACTCCTCCATACAATGGCTCCACCTCCCAAAGTAAACACAAAACCCAAGGTAGACTTACTTTTATCCCTATTAGATTGGAAGTCAGAATCTGTGTAACCCACAAGGAGTAATTGATCTGCCTGGTATACCAGCATATAATCCCTAGTCCTTCTCAGGTACTTCAATATATGCTTTACCGCAGTCCAATGTCTCTATCCTGGATTACTCTGATATCTGCTAACCATGCCCACGGCAAAGCAGATATCCGACCTCGTACATAACATAGCATACATGAGGCTTCCTACTGCCGAAGCATAAGGAACCGCCTTCATCTCCTCTATCTCCTTTGATGTTCTAGGACACATCTCTTTAGATAAAGGTACTCCATGCCTAAAAGGTAGAAAACCTTTCTTGGAGTTTTGCATACTAAAACGAGCCAAAATAGTGTCTATGTATAAAGCTTGAGACAAGCACAACATCCTTTTCCTACGATCCCTTATAACCTTGATCCCAAGGATGTGTTCCACTTCTCCCAAGTCCTTCATATCAAACTGTTTGGACAACCATACCCTTACGTCCGATAACACCTTGATATTGTTGCCAATTAACAAAATGTCATCTACGTATAGTACAAGAAATACCACTACATTTCCGTCACATCTCTTGTATACACAAGACTTATCCGGACTTTGAATAAATCCATAAGACTGGATTACCTCATCAAAGCGGATGTTCCAAGATCTCGAAGCTTACTTCAATCCATAAATGGACCGATTAAGCTTGCACACAAGATTCTCTTTGCCCTTTGCAATGAATCCCTTTGGTTGCTCCATATAGATATTTTCCTCAAGACTTCCATTAAGGAAAGCTGTCTTGACATCCATCTGGCACACCTCATAATCCATATGAGCAACAATACATAAGAGAATCCAGATAGACTTAAGCATAGCTACCGACGAAAAGGTCTCCTCATAGTCGATACCCTCTTTCTGAGTATACCCTTTCGCAACAAGCCTTGCTTTGAAGGTCTCAACCTTCCCATCTATTCCTCTCTTTCTTTTGTAGATCCACTTGCATCCAATGGTTTTTACACCATTGGGTGGTTCTACTAGCTCCCATACCTGATTTGAATCCATATATTCTATCTCAGAATTCATTGCACTTTGCTAAGATACCGCATCTTTATCTTAGATTGCCACGTCATATGTCCAGGGATCAAGTCCATGTTCGCCAGGGACCAAATCAGAAGATTCTCCCAAGAACATAAATCTATCAGGCTGTCTAACAACCCTCCCACTATGACAAGGTATCACCTGTGTATCCTCTGTGACACGCAGTGCAGTCACTTGTGGTATATCCTCTTATATTGGTGGTACTGAAGTAGTGATTTCCCCTCTCAATTCCTCCAGAACAATCTTACTCATGGGCTTGTGGTTCATCACATAGTCTTCCACTAAAAATTTTGCGTTCGTGCTAATGATCACCCTCTGATCTCTAGAACTATAGAACAAACCACCTTTCGTTCCTTTAGGATAGCCTACAAACATGCGCACTTCCATACGAGGTTCTAACTTACTAGCATCTGCCTTCAGCACATGTGCTGGACTCCCCTAAATCCGAATATGTCTCAGACTAGGCTTTCGCCCAGTCCACAATTCTGTGGGAGTAGAAGGCACTGATTTAGATGGTATCAAGTTCAGAATATACACTCGTATCCAGAGCATACCCCCAAAACGAATCTGGCAACTCAGAATAACTCATCATCGATCTAACCATCTCCATAAGAGTCCTATTCCTTCGTTCCGCTACACCATTCTGCTGGGGTGTGCCAGGTGAAGACAATTGGGATTAAATCCCAGCCTCTAATAAGTAATTCCTAAACTCTCCCAAGAGGTACTCACCACCACAATCAGATCATAGTGTCTTGATACTTTTACCTTGACGTTTCTCCACATCAGCCTTGAATTCTTTGAATCTGTCAAAGCATTCAGACTTGCGGCGCATCAAGTAAATATATTTATATCTTGAATAATCGTCTATAAAAGAGACGAAATATTCAAAACCACCTCTAGCCTGGATAGACATAGGATCACACAAATCAGAATGAACCAATTCCAACACATCTTTGGCTCTATACCCCTTGGCCTTAAAAGGCCTCTTGGTCATTTTACCTTCCAAGCAAGATTTGCAGATTGGGAAATCTTTCACCACTAATGAACCCAAAGGTCCATCAGCTATCAACCTTTGAATTCTACTTAAGTTAATATGACCTAATCTTAGATGCCAAAGATATGTTTGGTTCATTTTCGAATGTTCTTTTCTCTTATTAGATTTAGAAGATGAGTTATTTACTTCTATTTGCATCGTGGGAGCTTTTGGTTCAAGGGTATATAAATTTCCTATCAATGCACTAGAACAGATAATCTCTCTATTCTTTTTTATAACAACTCTTTCATTAAAAGAAATAGAATATCCATCCAAAAATAATTTAGAAATCGAAATCAAATTCTTTCTAAATAAAGGTACATAAAGGCAATTTTTCAGAACCAAAATTTTATTCCTATCAAAAGATAAATAAACATCTCCCACTGCAACAGCTACCACCTTTGTAGCATCGCCTAAGTAAACAGTAATCTCCCCCTCAACTAGTCGTCTGATTTCCTGGAACCCCTGCAAAGTATTGCAGACATGATTAGTGGCTCCCGTATCTACACACCAGGTGTCGATAGATAACACCGCTAAACATGTTTCAACGATTAGACCAAAAGATATACCTTTGTTCTGCTTCCGGTTGGGGCAGTTCTTCTTCCAATATCCAGTCTGCTTGCAAGTGAAGCACTTGCCTTTCGGCTTCTTCACTCCTCCCTGAGATCCTTGCGCCACCTTTGCTCCACCTTGTTTCTTCTTCTTCTTGCCTTTCGGCTTAGAAGTCGAAACCTTCTGAGAAACCATGGTCTGAGCCTGAGCACTCTGACAAAAAAACCCCTCTGCCGCCTAGAGTTCTGTCAGAAGCTCCGCTAACGAATACAACCTTTTATTCATGTTGTAGTTAAGACGAAACTGCTCAAACTCCTAGGTAGAGACTGGAGAATGATATCGACCTGGGTTTCCCCATTGATCTCAGCTCCAAGGACTTCCAGCTCATTCAAATGAGCCATCATCTTGAGAACATGATCCCTCACAGATGTTCCCTTGATCATGGTGGTCGTCATCAAGTTCCTCATGGCTTCCTGCCTCGCAGCCCGATTCTGGTGTCCGAAAAGTTCCTTGAGATTGAGCATCATGTCATAAGCAGTGGGCATGGCTTGATGTTGATGTTGCGATACATTTGACATAGAAGCCAAAATGTAACACTGCGTCATCTCATCAACCTTTATCCACTTTTTATAACTCTCTTTCTACTTTTCCCCAAAATCATCTGCAGGCTTAACAAGACGCTCTTCGAAGAGTACATACTTGTACTCCTCAGCAGTCAAGACAATATCAAGATTCCTTTTCCAATCAACATAATTGGGTCCAGTAAGTTTATTCTCCTTTAGTATCACAACAAGTGAATTGAAAGTCATTTTTAAGAAACCTAAGAATCACATAGATTAAAACATTAGATTTCAAAAAATTATTGATTCCTCAAACAATAAAATTTTAAAATCAACCAACACCTCAAAACACCGAGAATATCGTATGCCACGATAGTGTGGACGTATACGAATTCTACATTTGTAAGAGGAGGTTTTACCCATTAATTTTATTATCTTATCAACCTAACTTTTTGACAAATAAAATTAATAGTTGGTTCCTCTTCAGCCCTACAAATAAAAGCAGTGACTCCGATGGGGAGGATACTCTTATTTGCATCTAAGTGCGCACCATTACTCGATACCAAGGTAATTGTCTTGGATTATGTGCCTTTCGATGGGGAAGTACACACGCTCCTAAATAATTTCCTATAACTATATTTGACCCTGTGATCCACAAAACAAACTCATCCGATGGGGAGGAAGGCACTCAGAGCCGACGCGCAAGTTTGTTTGCATCATATGTCAAATCATAATGGAGGCCGTGGGAATTTTTTAAAAAAAATATCCCTCTCCCACTTAGTAATTTAAATGAGGAATTTTTCTATCACACAACATGCATATCAAACAAGAAGCAATAAATATGAAAAAAATATTTTCCAACTATTATGGTTTTTGTTTTTCAATATGTCTCCCGTCGTGTCGTCATCTCGTCCGCTCCTCCCTACGCCATGTACAAGTCATCTAGAGATCCGAGTCGAAAAAAATTATTTTAATTTACATCCATCTATCCTATACTCCACAAAGGAATGTACATGAAATCTAGATCGAAAGTAAACTAAAATAAAAGAGTGGTTAAACAATGTCGTACTTAATTACAAAAATTAAATACTAGCCTCGTCAACCCCGAGGATTCAAATAATATTACAATTACACACATCCAATCACATACACACACATATGACCATAATAGTTGGATCTTATGTCTGCAACCAAAAAGTTAGCCTACGCACATCCTATTATTATCCGACACACATAATATATGATAAGTGCATAAAAGTAACCGAATCCTAAACACACAAAACTGGAAACAATGGCTCTGATACCACTTGAAGGTTAAAGCTTCGCTTCCGTCGCTTGTGCATGGTGATCCCATCTACGTCTCCAGATTTAAAAAAAATTAATCCAAGATGATGACAGATTACCCAAGAAACTGATCCATCATCGTGCTATTCGATTAGAGTGGTCTCTTGAACAAACTTGTTGTTCAAGCAACCTAACTCTTATCCTCGATTAGCCGCGGAATAGATGATGTACGGATCGCCGATTTTTGTGTTTATCTTCGGGGTCCAAGTAAATTAGCCACATGCACTTACATACATAATACAAAGAAACAAAAGGAAACCAAAACAAGAATTATACCTCTTATTTACCTCTTGGTCTTCTATTGTATGTCCTATCCTCCTCTTGAACGTTGTGTGGGCAACGATCCTCCAAGAGTTGAAACCTCCTAGATCGTGTATCTTCCTTTCCTTGTTGCTCCGGACAAAGGAAGATAATCAAAGACTTCTTCTCCTATCTAGAGCCGACCACCAAGCTCCTAGCTTGATCCTTGCCGCCGACCAAGGAGAGGAAGAGGAATTATGGGTGTCAGCCAAGAGCTCCAAAGGAAGAACCTTAACTCTTGTTGCCTCCGGCCAAGGAGAAATATAGGAAGAGGTATGGGCGCCGACCAAGGTGAGGAAGAAGAGGATGGGCGCCGGCTACACCTTAGGAAGAGAGGAAAACAAACCCTAACCCTTCCACTTGTTGCCGCCCAAGCCTTTTCCCAAACCCTAGCTACCTAAGCCAATGGAAGAAAAACCTAATCTCCAAAAGATAAGTTGTCGCCCATGCCTTGGACTCCTATTTATAGATTTTGCCCAAATCTCCTTTTAATCTTGTCCGTTGGATCTAGGTTTCATGAGGGTTTTAATAGGCTACAATAGGGACCATGAGGAGGAGTTGGATCTTGGCCACCCAATGGATCTAGCCAACATAAAGTTCAATCCATTAATGATAATCCATTCCACTAGAGGATTATCATTGATCTACCTCACCAACCCCCATAAATAAATATGGGCTCCATATATTAATTTTACAAATATCTCCCCGTATTTAAGATCTTGAATGTCTGTCAATTAATTAATTTACTGACGATTAATTAATCAACATCTAACTCCATGAGTAATACCACTCAACCTTATCATCATGTCGAACCAAGTCCACCTATAGGGTTTACATGATGATCCTTATGAGCTCCTCAAGGAGACATCATCATCCTAATATATAGGACATGATTTCCTCCTATAATCAACGACACACCATGTAAATAATATCATTTTCCAACTTACTGAGCCTATCAATTTAATCTATAAATCTCTCCCATTGGTAAATCAAAGAAATAAATACTAAGTACATGTGTCCGTTATTATATCGGGATTAAGAGCATGTACACTATAATATCTGAGGTCCAATTTAATTATGAAGTCAGCAATAAATTGAATAACCTCTAAGTCGGTCCTGCTCAATACACACAAAGTGTACTAGTGTAATTCTATGGTCAAGACAAACCAATACCAAATTACACTACAACCATACCAATGGTTTGTCCAAAACTATCTCGGTTGTAAGCCTCTACTTATACTCTACAAGGAATTGATAACATGATCTTCCACACATCATGTTATCTACAATGTAATGTATCAGACAATATGCATAACCATAAATATGCAAACAATGATCATGTGATTCTTATTTCAAAAATAAAGATGTTCATACAAAAGATAAACTTTTCAGTATACATCCCAACACCTATTTCATCAGCAACTTCGCCCCCCATCATTCCATCACCATCCACCACCGGCTCCCGGTCCATATCACCATCTACCGTTTTCTCCCCCACATTATCGCCAAACCCTAACCCTCCTTCCTCTTTGTCTTCACCTCTGTGTAGTCGGAGGCCGGCTCCTTTTTCGAATACCAAACCAAATTGCGGGGAATGGCGCACCCATGGATGCAGGGCGAAGAAACTTCTGCCTTCGACTCCTCTTCTTCATCCATGCTTCCCACAGACATGGAGTTGACCCCAGTCACACTCCCTTTATCTTCGACTTCACCGACTGCACCGACTCCACCAACACCCCTACCTTCTCCTACACACACCCTAGCATCTGAAGGCATCTCTCCATGGCATGGTGCTAAATTTGACTCCGACATCCTTCCCCCTACCAGGGAAGATCTGCCAAAGGTCATGTCCCCTTCGGCTGACCGCACACCTTCAACTTCAAATCCCACTCCCATGTCCCTATCCCCCAAGTTACCAAGTCCCCCTACTCTTTCTCCCCTCCTTTCTCCAAAGGGCTCCTTTTCTTCTGTCATTCAACAAGTAGTTTCGAACATTCTTCGGCCATCACTGGGACTCCCCTCCTCATCTCCTACCTCCATCATCCCCTTGCCAGTGGCTCTCTTCCCCACAGCTTCTATGTTCCCCCTTTCCACGAATATTCCTCCTTTCTCTTACGAAGTCATTATTCCTCTTCCTTCTGAGCCAATGGTATAGTCCTCTACGCCATCTCCATTTCGGCTCATTATGAGTGAACCCACCCCCTTGGTTGCTTCTGCTTCATCTTCTCCCTCCGCCAGAGATTCATGGATCCTCAACTTAGAAGAACTCATACCGCAGATCGAAAGTTTGTGCCACATCCTGGAGCTGGTAAGCTTCCTTGGTTATTTCTGCCTATCTTTTCAACAATAATTTCCTCCTCCATTTACTGCCTTCAGGTGATGGTAAATTATCAAGAGCTAGATCGCTCCTTCTCCCACTACCGGTCCCAATTTCAACAGTAGTCTTTGTGGTAATCTATTGCTAGCACAGCCTCCCAAGAAAGAGAAGACTCCCTGCTGCAAGAACTATCAATATGCCATGCTCAACTACTAGAAGCTCAACACCAAAGACAAGAAGATGTTGAGACCATATCAACCTTCCAACGCCAACAACAGAGGGATGCGAAAACTATATCAACTCTTCAATGCCAGCAACAAAGGGATGTCAAGATCATAACCACCCTTCAGTGCCAGGAGCAACAAAATAAAAAAACCATAGCCACACTCCGGCACTAGAAGCAAAAGGATAAAAAAACTATGGCCACCCTCCAAACCCAATTAAGCAAGGAGATCTGCCAAAATTTAGCTCTCATATCAGAAAGAGCTCGAGTTCACTCTCAAATACGCAGGCAAGAAGTCTCTTTGCAGCAACTGAGGAATGAAATTGCCCACACCAGGGCTTATACTGAGGCAATGGAGGGGATTTCAGCTTCAATGATTCAGGATATAGTGGACATGTCCAGGGTTATGCAACAAGGTCAAATTTCCTGATCTCACGACGTGTCCACCCTGACTGATGCTATAATTCAAGTATCACAGTGATACTGCCAAGCCCGTCGAGCTTTCGTGGAGCATAGGGAACGCTGCGCCAAGTTCACCAAGATGCACACACGACTGATCAAAGCCGACAGGAACGTTTGCAATCCCTGATGCAAGCCACCTACTAGCATGGATTCAACGAGGCAGTTCGGCAGTATGATAATCAAGGATTCCCTCCCGCTCAGCAACCAACTCCTTTCTTGAACTGGGAGATTGGCTTTAGACGTTATCCCCAAGAACATTTTAGGTTGTAATTTTCCTACATGCTTTCTTCTTATGATAATGATGGACAATTACTAACTTCATGCCATGATATTTGAATGACATTACTTTTTCTGAATAGATTGTCTTCAGCACTGCTCTTTGATTTCTTTTTCCTTGGAACGAGAAACCAGTTTCCATTAACACTTGCTTTTCGTAATTTTACATAACTATTGGTCGCAATGCCATGACTTGGTGTTCTTGCTATATTCTTCCTTTTTAAGATTTATAGAGAATATGTAAAACTTCTCCTCTTGACACCCTTCAGTTACATGGTATGAAAATATATTAGGTGTATAACATTCCAGGGTCTAGGTAATTCTTCACCATCATCATCTTTTAAATAATAGGCCGACCCAGCCACTCGGAGAGTAACAATGTAAGGCCCTTCCCAATTAGGGTTTAGCTTTTCGGGGTCTCCAGCAGGGTTAACCTTGTTCAACACTAAGTCACCCCCTTGAAACCTCTTGGGAACCACTCTTTTGTACTCTTCGCTTGTAGGCTTCAGGCCAGATTCGAGCTTGCTCCCTCTTTTCTTCTAGCAGATCTAGTTCAGTACTTCTCGCAATCTGATTTTGTTCTAGCTCATAAGCTTCAACTTGGGAACTACTTAAAATGGCTTCAACCGGGATGATTGCCTCAGTTCCATACACCAGACTAAATGGGATTTCTCTAGTGGTTGTTTTGGGGGTGGTTCGGTAAGCCCATAGTATCCCGGGCAACTCGTCCACCCAATTTCCCCGTTTGATGCCCAACTTAGTCTTCAACCCTTGAATGAGAATCCTATTAGTAACCTCAACTTGACCATTCGCCTGAGGATGAGCCACCGAGGTGAAGGCCCGTTGAATTTTAAGACTTTGGCACCATTCTCTAATCTTTCAACCCTGGAATTGGCGTCCATTATCGCTAACTAACCTTCAAGGAACTCTAAACTGGTATACAATATTCTTCCATAGGAACTGTATCACTGCATTTTCTATGATTTTGGCTAGAGGTTTAGCTTCCATCCATTTGGAAAAGTAATCTACCGCTACTAATAAGAACTTCTTCTGTAAAGGGGCGGTAGGCATTGGGCCTACCATGTCCATTCCCCATTGATCAAAGGGGCAAGAAGCAACCACAACTTTCATGAACTCGGCAGACCACTCTGATCGGTTGCTGTGTTTCTGGCAGGCTGGACAAGTTTTCACTAGGCGTGTTGCATCTTGATGAAGAGTTGGCCAAAAGTACCCAGGCAATAATACTTTTCTAGTTAACACCCTTCCTCCCAAGTGATTACTACAACATCCCTCATGAACTTCCCGGAGCACCCACTCAGCGTCTTCCTTCTCTAAGTATTTCAACAAAGGTTGACCAAAAGATGTTTTATATAAAGTCCCATCAATAATTGTGAATCGCTTCGCCCTCTTTACCAAAACTAATGTTGCTCCACGTTCGGTGGGAAACTTCCCGTGCTGTAAATATGTCATAATATCAGCTCTCCAATCGAATGCACCATTACCTCCTGGCACCACGTCTTCCACGTTACACACTGCCAAGGAATTGGGAACCTCCCCACAAAAAGAGTCTTGCTGCCTCACCCCTTCTAGGGCACTAGCCAACCGGGCCAACTCATCCACTTTTTGATTATCTTCTCTTAGAATCTGCTGCAGAATTACCTCTTTTAAATGAGCCTTCCCCTTTTCGAATGCCACCAAATATTTATGCAACCTTTCTTCCCAGACAATGAAAGCACCTGTGAGATGTGACATGGCCAATTGGGAATTTGAATGAATAGCGATTGAAGTGGCTCATATTGCCCGAGCCACTTGCAACCCTACTAAGATGGTTTCATACTATGCCTCATTGTTGGATGCTCTATATCCGAGATAAATGGCTATACGAGTTTCCTCTCCTTCTGAAGATATGAACACCACTCCGACCCCGCTCCCTGCAGTTCCGGAAGATCCATCCACAAAAGCACTCCAGGCTTTCTTTTCTTCTTCTTCTTCTTTAGTCGAGCTATTCTCCAAGCCTACCAGCACCTCAGCTAGGAAATCGGCCAATGACTGAGCCTTAATAGCAGTTCGAGGATGGTAATGGATGTCATATTCACTTAGTTTCATAGCCCATTTAGCTAACCTTCCTGAAAAATTAGGTTTGGTAACCACCCAGGCTAACTCATTGTTAGTTAGCACATTTATCGGATGGGCTAGGAAATAAGGCCTCAACTTGCAAGCTATTAAGATTAAGATATATGCCAACTTTTCCAACTTGGTGTATCGCAACTCTGCTCCCTTCAATATGTGACTGGTATAATAGATGGGCTGCTATTGAGAACCATCCTGCTTCAATAATACTGAATTGACTGCTCCTTCTGAGACAACTAAATACATTCATAGTGGCTCCCCAGAAATAGGTTTGGCCAACAAAAGGAGTTCAGCTAAATACTTCTTTAATTCCCAGAAAGCTTGCTCACATTATTCATCCCACTGAAACTGAGTAGTCTTACATAGAATCTGGAAGAAAGATAGCCCTTTGTCCGGTGATCTAGCTATAAAGTGAAACAAAAAGACTATCCTTCCCACTAATTTTTGGGTCTCCCGTAGATTAGTGGGTGACTTCATGCTACACAATGCCTGCACTTTCTCCAGATTGTCCTACAATTCCTTCTCTATCACAATATATCCCAAAAATTTTCCACTTTTCACCCCGAACAAGCATGTTTTTGGATTCAACTTCATGTTGTACCGTATAAGGGTGGCAAAAGTCTCCTCTAGGTCCACAACTAAATCTCGAATAGTTTTTGACTTGACGAGAATATCATCAATTTATACTTCCGCATTCTTACCCTTTTTGTTCCGCAAAAATCTTGTCCATGAGCGTCTGATAAGTAGCTCCTGCATTCTTTAGCCCAAAGGACATTATCACATAAGCATACAACCCTCCTGCTATTACAAAGCTAATCCGCTTCTGATCATCCTTCACCAAGGGAATTTGATGATACCCTTGGTAAGCATCCATAAGGGATACCATTTCATATCCCACTGTGGAGTCAACTAACTGATCAATACGAGGCAAAGGGTAGCAGTCTTTAGGGCATGCTTTATTCAAATTACGAAAATCGATACACATCCTCCACTTCCCATAAGGCTTAGGGACCAAAACTACATTAGAAACTCACTCGGGGAATTGAATCTCTCGGATATGACCATCTTGCAGCAGTTTATCCACCTCTTTATTAATGACCTTGTCCTTTTCCGACCCGAAGTGATGCCTCTTCTGTTGAATAGGTCAGAATCCACGGATGATGTTGAGATGGTGTTCGACCACCAGAGGATCAATCCTTGTGAGGTCGTGTACGTCCTTGGCAAAGATGTCTTCATTCCTTCACAAGCATGCAATAAGCTCTTCCTTCACTTCCAGCTGCTGAGCCACCCGAGTGACCTTCTCGGGAGCTCCATAGACTCACCCTCCTCCATCTTCTCAGCCTTGGGAGGGGACTCTTCCAGCACATACACTCCTGAAGCAACAAAAACCTTCCCTTTGGGGTCGTCCACCCTGGCTTTCTTCTGGCATCCCTCGCCATCTTGACGTAACAACTCTGAGCTGCTTTTTGCTCCCCTCGTGCTTCTCCAATAAGTTGGCTGACTGGGAATTCCACCTTTTGATGGTAGGGGGAGGCCACTTCCTGAAAAATTGACAGAAAAGGATGACCAAAAAATAGCATAATAAGTAGAAGGAGCATCCACTATGAGGAAAGGAATAATATTAGTCTTTTGACTGGGCTTTGTTCCCAAAGTAAGAGGCAAGGAGATTTGCCCAATGGGATGCATCATATGCCCAACAAAACCAAATAGAGGAGGCACCACGTCCTCTAATTACACATTTCCCAATTGCATCTATCCGAATGTCTCCTGGAAAAGGATGTTGACAGAACTTCTCGAGTCAATCAGGACTTGAGCTACCTCATAGGTTTCCAAAGAGATCTTGATTACCAAAGCGTCAGTGTGAGGTAGGAGGAGGCCCCGCAGATCCTCAGGTCCAAAAGATATCAATGGTGCATTCTGAATGGCCCAATCTGCTCCAATAGCCAAACTCTCCATGAGGTTGGCGTATGATTTTAGGGCTCTATTAGAATCCCCATCAATGGGTCCTTCAACAATGACATTTATGACTCCCTGAGTGGGGACGTCACCTGGAATAGCTAACACGCCCCTTGTCAGCTGACCCTTCTTGTGAAGTACCTTCATGGTTGGATGGTCATGGGTCGAGTGGGATGAGGGCCTGAGGCATTCTGTTGTAGGGTCTTGGGTGAATAATATTTGGCCGACGACCACTTCTCACTGGATTCCCCATCTGTGGCTACAGGTGGGGATACTCAGCTCTGGTGCGCTCCAACTCACTCTGCAGCTTGAAACAACGGTCACGAGAGTGACCATACTCCATGTGGTATTGATAGAAAAAAGGGGTTGTGGGATTATGAGGGATCCCCCTGTATCCTATTGGGCGCTGAAGAATGCCCTTCTGGTCATATGCCTCCATTTCCCGTTCCTTCCATGTACGTGGAGGGGGTAAAGCTTCAGTGGCCATAATTCGCAAGGGAGGGGCAGGACAAATCCCCGGCACTAGTGGTTGTAGCCGAGGCGCTTCAGGCAAGAAAGGCATGACGTATTCTCTCCTGAGAGGTCTCCGGGGGACTGGAGGGGGGTTTCTTTCTACAGGGGCAAAAACAGGCTTCTTCTATGCTCTTCTCACTCTCAACCCCTCTTCTTCATTGATATTGTCACACCCCAAGAGTATATTTGTCTCTTGATCGGACGGTACCCTCTTGTGACAATATAAGAATAAACTATCGATACATGGCCCAAATAGCTACTATCACAGACAAGCTATAAAACCCAGTGGAATACACCACCAATAATAAAAATATGAATACTCAAATACATGCGTACTGGTACAACTTTGACACCACAATAAAACATGATCGAAACCAACATCCAATTAATCTATAGTAAAGGCCAAATACATACAACACAACCATACACTCCGAATGTGAAAATAACATAGGATAAAATCCCAAAACTAACAATCCAAAATAATACAACGATATGGAATATAATCCATACCCTTAGTGTGAGATGGGATCAGCTAACGGAGCTCCGAGCACCCAAGGAATCTTCTACTTATTACCTGGGCGACAAGAAACCCAAGGTCTATAGTGGTGAGTATAAAACTCGATGGTAATATAAAAGATAGTGCATGATCAACAAATAACATATGAAGAGCAACAGGAACAAGTATACAATCTTAAAGGTAATAACAGATAACCAGTAGTATAACTATAATCAATGCATAAACAAACCAACTAATCAACTGTACATAATGTAATGTACTGACATACTTGAATGGTCTGCAATGACACAACCTATTCAACCTAAACAAGTATACAATAATATAACATGTACGGCAGGAAAGAGTAAAACTACCTCTGTAATCAATAAACCGTCTTACGAACATACTACAACAAATACAACAACGTACCTGATCCAACATACTCAACATCATGATATTGGTCAAATACATACAACCGTCCAATCAACTCATACACTGGTACTCCACACAACAATATAGGATATGCAAATAGCATGCAAGATGATGTACAATCATATGCAACAAGCATAGCTCAATCAAATACAATAACACAACAAGCATATAGACTGTATCTATATATACTGATCACACTATATATATATATATATATATATATATATATATATATAACACCATCACACAAAGCAATGCAAATGCATGGTCATGCCTGTGCACCCCACGTGCTACCACAACCCCAGTGTGGCCTAGGTGGCACGATATGACAACTGTCCCAACTCAACAACAACCACTACTCTCGAGTGGCCGAGTGGCCAATATGAATAAGTAGCGATAAGCTAAAGAGTTATAAGCTACACAACAGGGGTCCCTACTGCTGGTCACTCCGACTGTCACTACCCATGAGTGGTTAGTGTCATACACCCAGGACAAACTACACGCAACTCCAACTACCACCATCAATAGTGGTCGAGTGCGGCACAACAGATAATCTACCCTCACACCAGCTACTACTACCACAAGTAACCGTGCAAGCAGGATGACTGACGACCCTCTCAACCACAAGGGAGACCAAATCACCAGCATGCATGTAAATGGAATGAATGCACAACCACACATACATACGTCCACCACACACTCTCTATCCAACAGAGAGTCATACACAACTGACTATCAACCATGCCAAGGCCTCCAGTCCATAGCGACACACTATTCACAACCCACACAACCATACACAGATACATGATCCGTAATAGATATACAATGTAAGGAATATGATACGACAATCAACTCTACATTTAGGACATCACCCACCCTCGGATGATTTATCCAAATTGCACAAATCAAGACTACAACCGTACTCAGCTATGTACACATAGTTAAACAACTATAGGTCCACATACATAACGTATTTAAATCATAGCAATGATGAAGGAAAATGTGACAGCAACAATAGAGCATCTTAAAGTGCAAAGACTAAGTACCAAGCAGCAGAAAAACTGGAGTGGAGTCAAGATATAAGTGTCATCAATCTAAAATCACATGCACAAGAATTTAACAACTACCTGACCAAGATAGGAAATTACCCACCTGGTATATTGCTCGTATTAGCTATCCACACGTACGAGCATCCATCCCTAATCAAAATCCTACACACAACATGAACTTCAATTAAGTTCTATTATACAATGAATGATCAAATCGAATCATACATTGATTCTGTATCCCGATCAACTAGATTGATCTAGTTATCCAATTATTCTAATCAAACCTTCACATCTATCCTCATATTGCATCACTAGCCAACCACCATATCAGATAAACAAAACAACCAATGGTATAAATCCATAAACATCCAAATCTAGACTTACCTTACACCAAATCAATTCCCATAGCTTATCTGGAAGAATAACCCTCTTCCAAAATCGTCCAGCTTCATGATCTGCTGTAATAGTATCATCAATAAAATTAGTTATGAATCTAGTCCATAATCACAATAAATCATAGCTCTAACAAGATCCTTGCCCGATCTACTACTCCTTGAATTTACCATCCAAGAAACATCGAAATGAAGGAGGAATTACTCACAAGACAACCCACAACCTTACCTTACACTGCCAATTCAAATCCAGCTTCCCTGCTCAACTCCAATCTCTATGATAGTTTCAACAACCAATACTTTCTGCCTTCCTCAAGCCTCTGCCTACACAATCGAGTGGCAATTCCCATATCTGAGCTCATAGCTCATCAATACACATAACCATAACATAAATCGCTCGATCAGCAAGCTACTCCGACGATGACAACCAGAGCTCGTAAAAAAAAAGAATAGGTCAGCCGACTGCAACTGGTGCTTGCGGCATCCAACCATGAGTTTGAAAGAAATATCGAGGTCGCCAACGATGAGGAAGAGAAAAGAGGGATCGGTCGCGACGTGCAAACAGGAGGCCGACAATCGAAGAGATGGACCAGCGAGAGGGCAACAACACCGACGAAGCCAAGCTTGCCTTGCAGCAATACAAGGGCAACTGTAGATCGAAATCAGGCATCGGGAGAGATGAGCTACGGCGATGAATGGGGAGAGTTATCGTTCGGTGAAGTGAAAGAGGAAAATGCTATTAGGATTTGAGGGAGAAAGAGGAATCAGGAGATGAGGAGTTACGGTGAAATTCGAGAGAATTAGAAGATAAACTTAGGATTTTATATTTAAACCTAGGTCAATTAAACCCTATTAACTCCTTATAAACAGACAATCCGAACAGGCCTTGTAAAATCCTGTTAAATCTTTCTCCATAAAATGCAAAAGAAACTCCATTTAATTCCAAGAAAAATTCTCAAAATCCTAAAAAATTCCATAAGATAATTTCTTAATTAACAAGAGATATTTCATTATTATTTTCTAATATCTCACAGATATATTCTTCAGCACGGCCTAGCAGCTCCTCGTAGTTGTCGGCTGGCTTTCTTAACAAGGAGCTAAGGAAGGGTCCTTCCTTTAGCCCATGGGGGATAGCAACCTTCAAGATATCAGGCATTGCCGAGGGAATTTCCCTAGCGATAGCAGTGAAGCGATAAATATAACTCCTCAAAGACTCTGAGGACTCTTGCTTTAGGTGCAGCAAGATGGAAGCTTCATGCTTATAAGCTTTGCAACTAGCGAATTGTTGAAGAAAAACTACCTTAAAATCTGCAAAACATGTAATAGGGTAGAGACCCAAACCATCTTTTAGCAGAGGTCGTTAGGGTGATATGGAAAGCTCTGCATTTGAGGGCATTCGAATAGCAATGAAGGGAGGTGGCTCCCTCGAATTGAGATAAATGCTCCTCGGGATTTGAATTTCCATTGTACATTCCCACCTGAGGAGCTCGAAAGTGTAGGGGTGGTTGCTCCAACATAATATCCTCAGTGAATGGACAGGGATCGTAAGCTTCAGGCGCCCTGGTAGACTAGCTTTCTCCATGGTCTTCACACCTTGTCTGTGTCGCTGGGATGGTGCATTGATACGCCCTCCCCACTGGCACCTCTCCTGGCAATATTTTGGTGTTTTGCGGGGTCGTTGGATAGACATAGGAAGGTCCTTCATGTGGTTTCTCTCTTTGAGAGGGTTCGCCAAAATGGGGATGAAGATATCTCGTTCTTCTCCTCTCTTTAGCCATAGCCTCAGCTACTGCTGTATCTACCATAGCTCTCAGCTGGGATGGTAATAGCGTAATAGGGCTATCTTTTGCGGAAGAAACTGCTGAAGGATGAATCTCCTCTACATGCATCTCAATGTCTTACTCAACAATAATTTTCCCATAGACGGCGCCAACTGATGCGGGCATGGATTTTTCACCTCCTTGCAAGGAAGACGATGATGTCTCGAAGGCTTAGGGTCCTCTCCGACCGCAACAGTAAAAAGGTTGATAATGATGAAGCAAGTCACAGAGAACAATGATACAGTATTTAACGTGGTTCAGAATTCCAATTCCTACTCCACGGGATGAGCTCTAGAGCGAGCTACGGTGCTAAACACCTCAACTATATAAACCTTTCTTCTTGGAAGTGCTTCCGAAGATGGAGAAAACTTCTTACATGTTACAAGGTGTACAAAGTAAAGAGATGGATCCCTCTCCAACAACCTTCCACTTGCTTTTCCCTTCTTCTTCGGTCTCTTCTCCTCCTCTCTGGCTGGTCTTCTCTCCTTTAGTCTCCTGATCCTCAAAATGTGTAGATGGTTCGAGAATAGAAAAATGATGATCCCCCTCTCCTTCCTTCACTCCCCTCTTTTATACCTGTTCTCCCCCCCCCCCCAAGAGCCAGTTGCGATGTAACAACCCATCAGGATCACCGTCTACGTGGAGGGCTCTTTTTTTACCTGAAGAATAATTATGTTAGGAGGATAAGGAATGGAGACTCATGAGAATATTATGTGGGGTCCTAGTTTGTTACATCATGTAACAAACTCTTATAAGCCAGTGTATCAAGGAATGTCCCACCCCTCTTCTTTACCCTCTCTTTCTCCCCTGAAGGCTTTTATTTTCCCTAATTGTTTCCTCTGACTTCTACACTGACTCATTCTCATTACCGACTGTACCCTTTTGGTTCATTTAAACCAGGTCATATACTACTCAACTTGACTTGCTGGGTTAACATTTAGACCTACTCCGACCATAAGGCCCATTCATTTATACTTCTCCTAACTCCCTGAGTCACTTCTCGACTCACTTCCCGAGTCGTCTCCCGACTCACGTCTCGGGTTACCTATCCGGTTTCCTTTTGACCCTCAACCTTTTCCGTCCTATCCTACATCACCATCTTATCAACTCGGTTCTTCCCTTTGTCAGGTCTAGCCGGTCCAGACAATATATCACACACTACATCCCTCATCCCAACCATCGTTATTTCGATATCCAACTTCCAAATCAGGTTACAACGGTATCATTAATGTAAAAGAATTGACGACGGATTTGCTAATTATTGAGGCAGGCAAAAGGCGTTGCATTCATTCTGGATAATTTTCATCGTCGATCTCATAATTAAACAAAAAGAAATAAAATATAAAGGATATTTTTGCTCAATCAAGAATTAGTATAGTGGAAGAATAGATACCCCAAAAAACTTTACAGTTCTCGGGAATTTACCTTGCTCATTGAGATAATTCTATCATCTGTGCTAGCCACTTATGTAGGGTGTATGGACATCTCGCTAGAGGGGGTGAATAACGATTTTCATTTCACTTCGATGAATTGCATGCTCATCTACAATTTGTTGGTAAAACGCAGCAGAATAATAAAATAAAATAACAAATACAAGCACACACTATAAGACAAGAGTATTTACATGGTTTGGAACTAGGATTCCTACTCCACGAGTCGAGATCTAGTGTTGCACCCCACCACTATCAAACTTCTTCTTCTTGGTATGACACCGGAGGTGAAGAAACCTCTTATAAGATCTTACAATAATAAGAATACAACCAAAATAAAATACAAAGCAAATAAAAACAATTACAAGTAAAGAACACTTTATAAAGAGAGCTTTTGATTGCTTGCACTTTGGTTGCTTTGGATGAGCTTGGAAGGTATGGAATGCAACAGCAATTCGCCATCAAGATCACCAAAAACTGGCATCTCCAAATCCTCCACGAAGCCTCCTTATAAAGCTGAGCTCAGGCAGATTTTTTGCATTCCAATCGACTACTCTTACCCAGTAGTCAACTAGCCTCAATACCATTGTCTCACAATAACTCCATCTACACTGGAATCTATCCAATGGATACATCAGCAGTCGACTACCCTTACCAATCATCAACTATTGGTCTGCAGTCGACTGGTCAGTCGACTATAAAACAATCTATGGATTGCTACAGTGGCACCAATTGACTGCCCATACATGGCAGTCGACTGCCACAACCTCAGCCGAGCAGTCGAGCCTCAATCGACTCCTCGACCAGTCAATTAGTCATAATCCCAGCCGATTGTTTTGAGTTGACTAGGCTTCCGAGTGTCAAACACTCAGTCAGTCGACTGGTCCATAACCCCAATCGACTAATAAACCTTAAACATGAGGTTTAACCCCTAAACCTTCTAGCCACCTTCATCAGCCTCACGCCTCTCGAATCCCTTGAGTCTGCGACTCTTCATATTTCGCATTAGCCTTCAGGTGCTTTTATCGGCTATGTCATTCTAACCAGGTCTTTTGTCAAGGTACATTTGGACTTATGCTGCCAAGACTCTATGTTTGGACTTTACACTGCCAAAATCTCACCCTTGGACTTCCTTACCAAGATCCATTTGGACTTACATCGCCAAGACTATACGCTTGGACTTTACGCTGCCAAAACTACACTCTTGGACTTTACCATTACCAAGTACCTATGACTTAGACTTTTAATTGTCAAGTGCCCCATGACTTGGACTTTCCAATTACCAAGACCATGCTTGGACTTTCCATGACTTTTCTTGCCTACTCCATGTTGGACTTTCCAATTGCCAAATTTCACTTGGACTTTCGGTGCCAAGACTACACACTTGGACTTATGCTGCCAAGACTTTATCTTTGGACTTTCCTTGCCAAATATCCATATTTGGACTTCCGAGGTTGATTGCTTTGATAATCTCTCCCAAATAATCTCTCCCATATGACTTTGAATATCCCAATCATCCACTAGTCATATGGTGAACATATGGTCAAATCATATAGTTAAACAATGGTCAAACTCATTATTAAACATCAAAATACTACTCGAGTCCTACTCGAGTTTGGTCAATATTGACCCAGGGCCTATTGCACCAACAATCTCCCCCTTTTTGATGTTTGACAATAACTTTAAGTTAGGCTAACAATAACCCAACTTAACTCTTCCAATGCCAAGGTATAGTAAAGGTTTACCTAACTTAAACCTCACTTCTCCCCTTTGGCATACATCAAAAAGCCTACCAAAGTTTTCAATGTTTCATCTCCCATGAGATTTTACATTCTTCCTCTTGGTTCAAAAATATCTTGGATGTCTTCACTCTTCCTAGTGATAAATCTCATATCACTAAATGAGAGGCAATCCATAATGAAGATACCTAAACCCTCATTTCTCCCCCTTTGTAATCAAAATTGCATCCATCATCACAAGATGGACACACTCCCCCTAAAGGCTTGCTCTCCCTTGACCCTTGCACCAACAATATCCTTTGAAAGTTTCTAAGCCTATAGGAAATTTAAACCATCGAAAATAAGGGGAAAAGTTCAAACTTGAACTTTAACCTTTCTTAAAATTTGATACTCCACCCTAAAAACTCTCTTAATCATTTACAATGATTATTTCACTATTCCAATGCTTTACAAAGCATATCCTAGGGTTAGAAAATATTAGGGTACATCGAAGTGTAGATAAATGGCTAAACAATCCTTATTCAGCCAATATCATACACAACAGTCGACTGGTTTCAGCTACCAGTTGACTGAACTACAATCAGTCAACTGATTTCTGCAAATGCAGAAATCAATTTCAAAAATCGAGTTTTGATAAATCATAAGTAATTATATGTATTTTGAAAAACCATAAAAATTCATATTTATATTACTCACATGAAATATAATGAGTAAAAATAATTTTAAGTTAAAATATCCATTAAATTGTAAAATTGATACAAAGTTCAAAACCATTGAAAACTTCAATATTTTTGCCTAACTTTGTGCCAACTTGTTTAATGACAATTGCTATCGAAAGATAGACTTCACCAAGATTTTTCAAAATAATTTTAAAATATTTTCAAAATATTATTTTAAACTATGGTTTATGGGATAAATGTATATGATTTGTACATTAGCTTTCCTCATGATTCATCAATATCATATTATGAGTTTGAGTTCATCTAGATGCAAGAACTATGCACCTTAAACTTAACTCATTTTTCTAACATCTCACATGTATCTAGGGTATATCAATTTAATATTTTTATGAGATATGGGTTTTTTTTCTTCCTAATCTAAGGGTTCATGCATTTTATTTAGGCAACTCTATTTGTTTCCCTTTTCATGGGACTTCAAATCATGTCATTGTTCTTAATTTCATTTTAATTATCTTAAATGCATGAGATATGATCATGACATAAATGATAGCATAAATTAAAGTATTTGTCAATAATCATGATGTCATGGCATAAAGATAAACTTAAATACAAACATGGCATATATTACCTTAAGCATGATCATGACATTTAAATAATTATATGAAACATGATGTCATGACATGACATATGACAGACAAAGCATGGAAAATAAAATATAAAGTATAATAATATCTAAGTTTCAAGTCTAATTTCCATTTACAAGGATTGAGCCACATTTTTCCTTAATGCATCAATTTCCCAAGTGTGCCAAAAATCTAAAATGACACACCATTGACTCTAACGCCTAATTGTGCTAATTTTGATCAATTTTTCAACTTTCATAATTTCTATTGGAACATCCTAAATTCCTTTATGATTAAAATCTAAATTTACTTTCAAAGTATTATAATACTTCAAAAATAATCTAAAGTGTCACATTTACCATGGTTAGATTAACAACTTATCCATTCAAGGTTGGCACACCCTAAACCCATCTTGCGTGATTCCATCATGCTCCTAGGGACCCAAAATCTATTTGAGCTCCTTGAATTAACTAGGTACTCCCTAAGGATGACTTCCCTAAGTCCCTTCCTAATGACCCTCCTAGGCTTACAAGCCTTGGTCATTTGGGTCTTATCTAGGTTAACCTTAGGGGTAACTCCCCTTGTAACCTTGCTAGTGACTTTCTTAGGCCTTTTAGAGGCCTTAGTCACTTCGGTCTTCCTAAGGTCAACTATAGAGATAGCCTCCCTTGTGACTTTGATACTCCTAGACCTAGACTTAGTTCCATAGTCAAATGGAACATTGTGGTAGGTCGGCATTACCTCCTTGGACTTAGGCTTGTGACCCAAGCCTTTCTTGTCCTTAGTTGATTCTTGCCTCCTAATATCTAAGGTTTGCCCATTAGACCCTAACCTTTGACTACTTAACCCTTGACTTGAATTTATCATTTTTGTAAGGGCATTTTCTAATTTCTCAAGCTTTGGCCTCAAGGCATAGTTTTCCTTTTCTAATATCTCAATCTTCGAATTTCATTATTTCTTAAGATATTCTTCTTCCTAGGCATGTGTCTAGATTTCTTAAGATTTATGCCTAGGTTCTTGTTATCCTTAGGTGAGATGGTTCTAGAATTGTCCTTAAGCAAATTAATATGTTTAACACCGAAGCAATAATATTTATTATTATTTCTAGCATTCTTGTTATCATGAACAATTGTAAGTGAATTAAAAATATTCATAGCATGCTTTCTATCATTACATGAATTATGAGCATTATTAAAATATACCTTAGGGTTTGCCTTAGCTCCCCCTACTTGTGATGCTCCTCCCTTGCCCTTGGTTGAATGGCTCCCCCTAGGACATTGACTTCTATAGTGCCCTCGTTGTTGGCACTTGAAGCATACAATATACTCCTTGCCTTTGCGTGTTGGGGCTCTGACCTCCTTGACCTTCTCCTTCCCCTTGGGCACTTGAGTTGTCTTCTTGACTCTTTTTGGGCATTTACTCTTATAATGTCCTACTTCCTTACACTCAAAGCATGTTATATGATTTTTATTTTTAATACATGCACTTGAGTTACTTAGCTTGGTAAGGGAATTTTGGTCTAGTCCTTCATGGTTCCCGGAGGTAGATGCTCCTCTTGCTTTTGCTCCGGAGTTAGTAGCTTATCCTCTGCCTCAATCCTAGAGGTGGTGGCTTCCTCCAATTCTTCTACCTCTTCCGACTCGGATGTTGAGCACCTCTCAACTTCTGAATCTTCACATTCTTGAGCCGATAAGCAACTTGATTCTTCTTCATCTTTCTCTTATACTTCTTGGGTGGGTAAGGATTTTTCGTGGAACTTTGCCAATTTGCTCCAAAACTCCTTGCCATCCTTATAGTTACCTAATTTGGATAAGACATCATTAGGAATTAAATTACTTAACATTTGTTTTGAATTCTTTGAGTTGTTCCTTGGTCCATTTCTTAATCTTGAGTATTCCACCCTTTTTGCCTCTTGTAATTTCAAAGTCGTCCATCAAAGAACTCAAATTTTTAATGTCCATCATGAAGAAGGTATCTATCCTCGCCTTCCATTGATCAAAACCTTCTCATCCATAGAATTTGTAGGGAATGAGAGAGTTGATGTCGTACCCCAATCCATCATTTGGTAATTCCATCTCTTCTAGAGCGCATGTTCTCTTGGCAATGAGTTTGTAGAAGAGCAACCTTGCTCGGATACAAATTGTAGGGTGTATGGACGTCACACTAGAGATGGGTGAATAACGATTTTTGTTTCGCTTCAATGGATTGCATGCTCATCTACAATTTGTTAGTAATACACAATAGAATAATAAAGTAAAATAACAAATACAAGAACACACCACAAGACAAGAGTATTTACATAGTTCGGAACTAGGGTTCCTGCTCCACAGGCCGAGCTCTATAGGAACATTGATGACGCGCTAGAGGGGGGTGAATAGCGATTTTGCGTCGTTCGATGGAATTTGTTTGCGTTCATCTAAAAGATGTTGGTATGCACAGCTGAATACAAATATAAATAAACACAACACGAGACAAACACTCACATATAATGCACAAGCATATAACGTGGTTCGGAACCTAGAGTTCCTACTCCATTGGTCGAGCTCAAGTGAGCTCTAGTGATGCAAACCACCACTAATAAACCTTTCCTTCTCGAAAAACACTCCGGAGGTGGAGAAAAACTCTTACAACAATTCTTACACCAAAAAAAAGAAATACAAGAAAATACAAATAAAATACAATAACAATGTAAAGGAAATATTACACAAGATTGCTTTGAATGCTTTACTTTTTGGTTTCTAGGATGAGCTTGAAGGACCTTGAAATGTACCAGCACTTTGTCTCAAATCTCCCCTAGAACCATGGCCAAAATCCTCCTCTTCATGCTCCTTATAAAGCTACAACTCGGGCAAATTTTTGCCTTCCAGTCGACGACTCTTAACCAACAATCGACTGGCCTTCATGCCGTTGTCTCACAATGGCTATATCCATGTTGGAAAAAATCCAACGGATACATAGCAGTTGACTGCAAAACCCTAGCAGTCGACTGATTAGTCGACTATGAAACTTTCTATCCTCGTATCCACAAACAAAAGTCTATTTCCCTCCATGGAAGTCGACTGATCAAGGCCAGTCCACTGCCCAAAGCTGGCAGTCAACTAATTATGGCATGCAGTCGTAGTTGAGCATAGCTGACTACTGACCAGTCGACTGGTCATAAACTCAGTCGACTGCTCAGAGTCGACTAGGCTGTCAAGTGTTAAAACACTTAACCAGTTGACTGGTCCATAACCCCAGTCGACTAATAAACCTCAAACATGAGGTTTACCCCAAGTATGATCCCCTCATACTTGATAGACCACCCTTATCCTAGACCTAAGCATTCTAGCCACGTCCATCAGCCTCACACCTATCGGATCCCTCCAAGTCATCCATGACTTGTTCATCTATATTTTTAGCCTTCAGGTGCTTCCATCGGCTATTGTCATGTTAATCAGGTCTACATTGCCAAGGTACATTTGAGCTTACACTGTTAAGACACACGCTTGAATTTTATGCTGCCAAACATTAGACTTATGCCGCCAAAACTACAACTTGGACTTTACGCCGCCAATATCACACCCTTGGACTTCCCTCGCCAACTCCATGTTGGACTTCTCAATTGCCAAGATCCATGCTTGGACTTTCCAAATTTGCCAAGTACTCATGACTTGGATTTTACAATTACCAAGACTCATGCTTGAACTTTCCATGTTAAGTACTCAAGACTTGGACTTTCCATGACAATCACATTGTCATACATTTTCTCAAACATCAAAATACTACTCGAGTCAAAATCGAGTCCGATCAATCGTGACCTGGGCCAATTGCACCAACAATCTTCCCCTTTTTGATATTTAACAAAACCTTTGAGTTAGGCTACGTAACTCAAGCCATCAATTCTCCCCCTTTTTGACATACATCAAAAAGTCTCCTCGCAAGGGTAGCAATGTCTCATATACCAATGAGATCTTCCATTCTCCCCCTTGGTGCAAAAAATATTTAAGATACCTTCACTCTTCCTAGTGATAAATCAAATATCACTAAATGAGAGGCAATCCTCACTATTCTCCAATTCTCCCCTTATGAGGAAATATTCATTCATCATTCCTTGATGGGTAACCACCACCTAAAGGCTTGCTCTCCCTTGACCATTGCACCAAGAATGTCCTTGGAGAGTTCCTAAGCCAATAGGAAACTTAAACCATCAAAATTAAAGGCCAATATTCAACATTGAACTTTCACCTCCCTTAAAATTTGATTTTCACCTTAAACACCTCTCCTAATTCATTTTCAATGAATTTTTACCCTTCCAATGCATTCCAAAGTATATTCTAGGGTTATGAGACATTAGAATACCTAGAGATGGCTAAAAATGGGCAAAACAAATCTTGTTTATCCAAAATCAGCCCAGCAGTCGACTTGGTCAGCAAGTAGTCAACTGCTAGCATCATCAGTCGACTGCCAGACTGAAATAATCGACTGCTCTCTGATTTTCAGAAATCATATTTTCAAAAATGAATTTTGAAAATGCATAAGTAAAAAATATGTATTTCAAAAAATCTTGAAAATTCATATGTACATTACTTACATGAAATACAATGGGTGAAAAATAGTTTTAAAATAAAATACTCATTAAAATGAAAGATTGATACAAAGTTCAAAATCATTGAAACATTCAATGTTTTTAACCTACTTTGCATCAACTTTTTTAATGATGATTGCTATCAAAAGATAGACTTCACTAAGATTTTCTAAAATATTTTTAAAATGTTTTTAAAAACCTATTTTGAACCATGGACTATGGGCTAGATGTACATGACTTGTACATTAGCTTTCCTCATGATTCATCATTATCATTTAATGAGTTCTAAGTTCAATATGATGTACTAAATAAGCACATGAACTTAACTCATTTCCTAGCATCTCACATGTATCTAAGGTGTATGAAAACACACACAAGTCAATTTAATGTTATTGTGAGATGTGGATTTAGTTTCTTAGGATTTCATGCATTTTCTAGACAACTCTATTTGATTCCCTTATACCATGATTTCAAATCATGTCATTTGCCTTAAATCAATTTGATTAACCAAAAATGCATATAAGATAGCATAAATAAAGCATGTATCAATAATCATAATGTCATGATATAAAGATATAACCTAAATACAAGCATGATATTAAAATCAACCCTAAGCATTATCATGACATTTAAAATGATTAAATGAAATATGATGTCATGACATGGCATAACAGGAATACATGAACATACACATCAACACATGTAATAAGTACACATCACACAGAATCACAACCAAATAATAGAAGATAAATGACACATAAAAGTCATTCCTACAAGCGAAAGACAGATGTCCAAACCCTCAACCTCATTACGAAAATAAAAGAAAAATACATAAGCATAGTCCTAACTACCATCCACTAGAATCATCGGTCGGAGGTGGAGGTTGTTGACTCAGAGTCCATCTCTGCATCATCTCATACATCTCGAGCTGACGCTGCTCTATCTAACTCAACTATTGAGCCACCGAGGACACTTGGTAAGTAATGGAGGACTGCTTTAAGCTGAGCTCCTCCAACTGGGTGTCAACCTCCTCGTGAAAGTCCTCGAATCTAGATTCCAATCGTGCAAAGCGCACCGAGAGACCCTCATCGGGTGCGTCTGGTAGCACAGGGGCATCCTGCTCCACAGCTCCCTCTCTATGCTCCACATCTCTCTCTCCATGCTCCCTAGCTGGCTGAAGCGGCTCTGCCGAACACTCCATCCGTCCATAGCCCATTCACATCCCAGCTAATGGGAAGTGCCTCAGGGTGATGCAGTCGTAGGAGTCAGACAGTGGCCTCAAGGTCACCCTGGATATGTTTATGCCCCTAGATGTTAACCATGAGGTAATGATATAGCCAAAGGGCATACGAACCTTCCCTTGGATAGGGGACACAAAATTGATGATGCAATGAAAAATATTTAATGCCACATTGACATCTAATAGGTTATGCATCATATACATCAAAAATAGATGAGGAGGTCAAACCATGGCTTGACCCCTAGTGACTATAGGTAAGATGCATGCAACAATGACCTTATAAAGGACATTATCTGGAGCTGATAGGTCATTGATGAAAAATAAGTTTTGACCTCAATGACGGGGACGGTGAAAGAAATGTTGATGCATATGATCCAAAGTAATATGATCAAAAAGGTGTAGGGGGTGTCGGATCTAGGGTAGGATAAAACACAAAAGTGTCATCCGATGGTTGACACTCTAGAAATCCCCATAAGATCTCCAGAGTAAAGTTCAAATTGTATTTTTGTAACGCAAGTCTGATACGTCGAACCATCCCCTACTCTCCTAAGATTGGAGTAAAACTCCGTGAGAAGGTCAATATTAATAGGAAGCATGCAAAATACTAGTTTCACTAATTGATAATACATTATGATTTGAATGACATCTCCACAATAGGACCGAAAGAATGGCTCATCTAAATAACGTATAGCCATGGGCTGATATGTTTAGGATGGAGCCAGGGATCCTTCACCAGGCTCTACCCTACGTTTTTGTCTACATGAATGTAATGAATGCAATGAATGAACACAAAAACTTGATTAGATCAAGACATTTCATAAGAAAAATGGTTAGGGTTTAGGGTTAGAGATGTTACTTTGGTGCCATTTGGATTTGAAGGTGTAGGAGTCAGCGGGAATATGCGAATGCTGGAGGAGAATGGTCGGAAATGGTCTCTTGTGCCTAGAATCCTAACTTGGGAAAAATTGACAAAAAAAGAGAAGGAAAGAGCCTCTATTAGCCTAATATAAAGAAGGAATAGGGTAAAACAAAGTTTGGCTTGAAGACCTAGGGCTTATCGGGGCTAAAGTCATCGGCAAAAAGTCGGACGGGAAGAAATGAGAGCGTCGGAGGAGAAGAGTGTGTGTGAAGAAGCCAAACCACTAGGGTTCGGGCTTATAAAATTGCGGCGATCAATCGACTGCTTGAGGTTCTGTGACTAGGTCACAATGCTAACAGTCGACTGCTAGGGTCCGACAGTCGACTACTCGTGGTTCTGTGACCAGGTTACAACGCTAGCAGTCGACTGCTAGAGTCCAGCAGTCGATTGCTCAACTCTCTATGCCGAGCTACAGTAATGACAGTCGATTGCTCAACTGAAGTAGTCGACTGATCTCTGATTATTTGGCTGGAATTTTTGTGGATTTGATTTGTTCACCTAATTTTGTTTCATTTGGCGTGTTTATTGTGTGTGTATTGATTATATCAGTATTATGCTTGTATTTGTGTATTTATTAATGTGTTTTGATATTTTTATTCTATTTTCACAAGCATTAATATCCAAGGATTTTATTCCTAGCATCTCACCCTTTCTAGATGTTAAAATACACAATAAAGGTGAACTCTATATTCTTATGAGATGCAATACATCATAAACACACCTTTCATGCAAACATACGATATGACATATGAAGCATGACAAGTGTATGTCATACAAAAGTATATAATACCTAAGTGTTAAGCCCAATTGTCATTTTTTAAAATTAAAGTAATTTTTTCTTTAAACCTAATTTTCTCAAATGTGCCAAAAAATTCAAAATGACACACCATGACCTCTAAACCTAATTGTGCCAATTTTGATCAATTTTCCATACTTCTCAAATTTATTAGCACATCCTAAAATCCTTTAGGATTAAGTTTCAATTTCATTCCCAAAGTATCACATAACTTTGAAAATATCCTAAAATGTCAGCTTTAATATGGTTAGGTTAACTACTCATTCATTCAAGTTGATAAACCCTAATCCATCTAGCGTGAGGGAATCACGCTCCTAGGAACCCAAAATCTATTTGAGCTCCTTGGGCTTACTAGATACTTACAAGGGATATCCTCCCTTAGTACCTTCCTAATGACCCTCTTAGGCTTGGAAGCCTTGATCATTTGGATCTTGTCAATATTAACCTTAGAGGTAACTCCCCTTGCAACCTTCTTAGTGACCTTCCTAGATTTCTTTGAAACCTTAGTCACTAGACACACATCATGGTCAACTCTAGGGATGACCTCCCTTGTGACCTTGACTTTCCTAGACCTAGACTTGATTCCATAATCAAAAAGAACATTGTGATAGGTAGACTTATTTACCTTGGACCTAGGCTTGTGACTCAAGCCTTTCTAGCCCATAGATGAGCCTTACCTATTAACCTCTAGATTTTGTCCAATATACCCTAGAATCATATTTTCCATCTTCTTAAGGGTCTTTTCCATTTTCTTAAGCTTTGACCTCAAAGCTTGATTTTCCAACTCTAATTGTCTAATTTTTGAATTTTCATTCATTCTTTGGGCATTGTTCTTTCTTTTAGGCATATGACTACCTCTCTTAGGGTTAATGCCTAAATAGTTCTCTACCTTCCTAATAGCTTCCATAGGTAGAGTAGTCTCAGGGGTAGTGGTTCTAGAACTATCCTTAGTCCTAATTTCATATGATTTAGCCCCTAAGCAATAAGATTTATTTCTAGCATGCTTTTCATGATTATGAACAATAGCAAGAGTATTAAAATTACTCTTAGCATGCTTTTGACTATTAATTGAAGAAGGAGCATACTTAAAAGTTACCTTAGGATTTGCCTTAGCTCCCCCTACATGTGTAGCTCCTCCCTTGCCCTTGGTTTGCTTCCTCTCCCTAGGGCATTGAGTCCAATAGTGCCCCTTTTGATTGCACTTGAAGCACACAATGTGCTCTTTGCTTTTGATTATTGGGGCTCTGACATCCTTTGACTTGTCCTTGACTTTTGGTGTTGGTTGAGTCTTCTTGACTCTTTTTGGGCACTTACTCTTATAATGCCTGACTTTTCCTACACTCAAAACATATTATATAATTTTTATTTTTAATCAAAATACTTGAGTTACCTAGATCGGAAATGGAATTTTGAGCTTGCTTTTCTTCTCTCCTGGAGGTGGATGGCTCATCTTCTTGCTCCGACAATGAGGATAGTCTATCCTCCCCCTCAATTCTAGAAGTGGAGGCTTCCTCCAATCCTTCCACCTCTTCTTCTGATCCGGATGTTGATTCCCTCTCGACCTCAGAATCCTCACTCTCTTGAGAGAATGAACTTTCTTCCTCCTCCTTGGATTCTTCCTTATCATCTTGGACTGGTCGAGGCTTCTCAAGGAACTTTGCCAATTCGCTCCAAAGCTCCTTGGCATCTTTATATTCACCTAATTTGGACGAGACATCATTAGGTATTAAATCACTTAGCATTTTAAATACCTTAAGGTTTGTCTTGAACCCCTTGAGTTGTTCCTTGGTCCATTTCTCAACATTGAGGATTCTGCCCTTCTTGGTCCTTGGAAATTCGCAACCTTCTATCAAGGCGGACCATAACTTGATATCCACCATCATCAGGAAGTTCTCAATCCCTATTTTCCATTGATTGAATACCTCAAATCCATAGTCTTTATATGGTAGTGGTGTGTTAATGTCACGGCCTAGTCTAAAACTTGGCTCCTCCATCTTCTTCTTCCCTCTAGCACGCTCTCTTGGCGGTTAGTCCGTAGAAGAGCTCCTAGCTATGATACCAATTTTAGGAATGTTTGATGACGTGCTAGAGGGAAGTGAATAGAGGTTTTGCATCGTTCGATGGAATTCGTTCGCATTCGTCTATAAGATGTTAGTGTGCATAGCGGAATACAAATAGAAATAAACACAACACGAGACAAACACTCACATACAATGCACAAGCATATAATGTGGTTTGGAACCTAGGATTCCTACTCCATGGGTCGAGCTCAAGTGAGCTCTAGTGATGCAAACCACCACTAATAAACCTCTCCTAACACTCCGGATGTGGAGAAAATCTCTTACAATAATTCTTACACCAACAAGAAAGAATACAAGCAAATACAACAACAACGTAAAGAAAATTATACACAAGATTGCTTTGAATGCTTTGCTTATTGGTTGCTTAGATGAGATTGAAGGATCCTGAAATACACCAGCACTTCGCCTCAAATCTCCGCTAGAACCATGGTCAAAATTCTCCTCGTCATGCTCCTTATAAAGTTGCAACTCGAGCTGATTTTCACCTTCCAATCGACTGCTCTTACCCAGTAGTCAACTGACCTTCATGTCGTTATCTCACAATGGCTATATCTATGCTAGAAGAACTCCAACGGATACATAGCAGTCGACTGATGCATAGGTAGTCAACCGATCAGTCGATTACGAAACTTTCTGCGCTCGTGTCCGCAAACAATAGTCGACTGCCCTCCATGATAATCAACTGATCAAAGCCAGTCAATAGCCCAATTTTGGTAATCAACTACCTATGGCACGCAACCGCAGTTGAGCGCAGTCGACTATTGACTAGTCAATTGGTCATAAACTTAGTCGACTGCTCATAGTTAACTAGGTTGTCAAGTGTCAAAACACTTGACCAGTCGACTGGTTCATAACCCCAGTCGACTGGTTCATAATCTCAATCGACTGACAAACCTCAAACATGAGATTTACCCCAAGTATGATCCCCTCATACTTGATAGATCACTCTGAGCCTAGACCTAAGCCTTCTAACCACCTCCATCAGCCTCACGCTTATCGGATCCCTCTAAGTGTCCATGACTTGTTCATCCATACATTAGCCTTCAGGTGCTTTCATCGGCTATTGTCATGCTAATCGGGTCTACATTGCCAAGGTACATTTGGTCTTACAATGCCAAGACACACGCTTGGACTTTATGCTACCAAACATTGAAATTATGCTGCCAAGACTACAGCTTGGACTTTACGCCGCCAATATCACACCCTTGGACTTCCCTTGCCAACTCCATGTTGGACTTTCTAATTTCCAAGACCCATGCTTGTACTTTCTAATTTGCCAACTCATGACTTTACTTTACCATTGCCAAGACCCATGCTTGGACTATCCATGCCAAGTACTCAAGATTTAGACTTTCCATGACAATCACATTGTCATATATTTTGTCGAACATCAAAATACTGCTCGAGTTAAACTTGAGTCCGGTCAATCATGACCTGGGTCGATTGCACCAACAAGCTCTAGTTGAGATCTAATGATGCACATCACCACTATAAAACTTCTCCTTCTTGGTATGACACCGGAGGTGAAGAAACCTCTTATAAGGTCTTACACTAATAAGAATATAGCCAAAATAAAAGAAAAAACAAATACAAACAATTACAAGTAAAGAATACTTTACAAAGTGAACTTTTGATTACTTGCACTTTGGTTGCTTTGGACAAGCTTGGAAGGCATGGAATGCATCAACAATTCCCCTTCAAGATCACCAAAAATTAGCATCTCCAAATCCTCCATGAAGCCTCCTTATGAAGTTGAGCTCGAGCTGATTTTCCACATTCCAGTCGACTGATCTTACCCAACAGTCGACTGGCCTTAATATCATTATCTCACAACAACTCCATCCATGATGGAATATGTCGAATGGATATATTAACAATCAACTACCCTTACCAGTAATTGACTGTTAACCTGCAGTCGACTAGCTAATTGACTACACAATAATCTGTGGACTACAACAGCGGCATTAGT
This sequence comes from Wurfbainia villosa, assembly GCA_025175895.1. Taxonomy (NCBI): domain Eukaryota; kingdom Viridiplantae; phylum Streptophyta; class Magnoliopsida; order Zingiberales; family Zingiberaceae; genus Wurfbainia; species Wurfbainia villosa. The sequence goes on along the minus strand of CM046000.1, from coordinate 13,332,830 downwards.
CGACTGCCTATACATAAGAGTCGACTACCACAACCTCAGCCGAGCAATCAAGCCTCAATCGACTCCTTGACAAGTTGACTGGTCATAATCCCAATCGATTTCTCTAAGTTCACTAAGCTCCCGAGTGTCAAATACTCAGCCAGTCGACTGGTCCATAACCTCGATCGATTGGTAAACCTCAAACATAAGATTTAACCCAAGTATGATCCCCTTGTTGGTGCAATCGACCCAGGTCACGATTGACCAGACTAGAGTTTGACTTGAGCGATGTTTTGATATTTGACATGGAAGTTTGACATCGATGTTTGACATTGATGTCTGATAATGTTCTGGGGAGATTGTTGGCACAATTGACCCAGGTCATGATTGACCGAACTCGAGTTTGACTCGAGGGGGATTTTGATGGTTGACTGGAGTTGACCATGTCATGGGAAGTCCAAGTCTTGAGTGTTGGGGATCGATTGCGGCCGGCTAGAGGGGGGTGAATAGCCCTCGTTCGTTGGATGTCGTAATTTGCTCGTTCTCGTTGCGTTGCTTGTCTACGATTGTTGTTAGCGCAGCGGAATAACAATAATAATGAAACTAAACAACAATACACAATCACACAACACAAGATATACGTGGTTCGGAACCGAATGGTTCCTACTCCACGGGCGAGCTCACCGAGCTCTAGTTATGCGCACGGCACTAACTATAACACTCCTTCTCGACAACACGTCGGAGGTGGAGAAACCTCTCACAAGAAATTACAATGTAATATAGAAATACAAGCAAATACACAAATACAATACACAAGAAAACTTTCACCGATTGCTTTGATCGCTTTGCTTGTTGCTTGCTTTGATTGGCTCTTGAAGGACTGGAATGCAGCAACAATTCCCCTCCAATAGCTCCACAAAAACCATTGCAAAAACCTCCATCTCGAGCTCCTTTTATAACCTGCATCGAGCTGTTTTCACGCCTAGCAATCGACTGCCAAAAGGCCCCAGTCGACTGCCCCTGTAGCCGTTGTCTCACAACGGCCAGATCCACGTCGGACAAGTTCCAACGGATCACCTACCAGTCGACTGATGATGCCCATCAGTCGATTGGTGACCTAGTAGTCAACTGCCCAGTCGGCTACGGAGCGTTTTGTGCTCGCGACACTGCCATCAGTCGACTGCCATCCCGTCGGCGATCATCATCGATCATCGCCGCATCGGTCGACATCACGATCGCTACCCATGGCGATCGGCGCAAGCACAAAACCCTAGCCTTACACCAGTCGAACCCTAGTCGACTTGGATCAGTCGAACCGGCACCTATGCCAGTCGACTGATGTCGGGCAAAACCTCAAACACCAAGTTGTTTGAGTATCCGATCGTCGGGTAAACCCTCAAACATCAAGTTTGAGCCTCCGACACTCAGTCTTAGCCACTTGGCCAAGTCCACCTTATCCCTCATGGAGTTCCCCACCGAAGCTCTCTTCCCTCGGCCTACGTCCCTCGGATGCGCCAAGCGCACGTCTTTGCAACGCCATCCTTTGCGTCTCATACCCTAGAAGTATGCTTCCCTTTGGGCTCATTCCATTCGCTCCCCGTCCGGCGGTCCCTCGGATGCACCAAGCGCACGGCTTCGCAATGCCATCCTTCACCGACTCAAGGACCCCGAGCCTAGTGAACTTACCAAGTCCTTAAGACTTTCCATATGCACCAAGCGCACGGCTTCGTAATGCATTTCTCACCAAGCACCAAGCGCACGGCTTCGCAATGCTTTGGATTTCCCATGCCAACCCCATGTTGGACTTTCCCACACCAAGCTCCATGCTTGGATTTTCCATGCCAACACCATGTTGGACTTTCCCACACCAAGCTCCATGCTTGGATTTTCCATGCCAACACATGTTGGACTTTCCCATAACAATCCCATGTCATGAGTTTTGTCTATCATCAAAATACCATCAAGGTACTGCTGGACCGATTGCACCAACAATCTCCCCCTTTTTGATGATTGACAAAACTACCATCTCAAGTCTACCAATTCTCCCATATTGGAAATTCTCATATCCCAATGAGAATTCCAACGAACCCTAATTGGTAACTTGGTAACTTCTCCCCCTTTTTGACATTACATCAAAAAGGTCCTCCCCAAGGGTATGAATGTCTCATATCCCAATGAGATCTTACAATCTCTCCCTTGGAGGAACACATGCCTACAATCTTTCTAGTGATCTCATATCACTTAAAGAGAGGCAACCCAATTTTCCTCCCATGAGGAAATACACATCCATCTTCCCATGATGGATACTTCCCCCTAGAGGCTTGCTCCCCCTTGATCATTGCACCAACAATGTCCTTGGAGACTCCCTAAGCCAATAGGAACATTAAACCAAAACAAAATTAAGGCAAAGTTCAACAATGAACTCTCATCCACCTTAAAATTGATACTCACCCTCAACCCAACTCCTAATCCATATCCAATGGATTTCCACCCTCTCTAATGCTCTCCCAAGCATATCCTAGGATTAGGAGTGGTTAGGGGACCTTAACCTAGCTGAACATGGGCCTAACCAACAAGATTTACCCGAAATCAGCTTGGACAGTCGACTGAAATTAGAAATTAGTCAATTTGCCACACATCGATCATTGTCGACCCATGGCGGTCGATAATTCGTGATTTTAGCATTTCAGAAATGGATTTCCGAAATTCATAAGTAAATATACATAAGTTTAAAATTCTTGAGATTTGGTATGTATATTACTTATCATAAATACTATGGGTGAAAAATATTGGAAAATTATTTTACCCATTAAATTAGGAGATTGATACAAAGTCCAAAATTTAAGAAAAGCTTCAATAAAGAGCCCTCTTTGTATCATCCCATTCAATGGTGATAGCTATCAAAAGATAGGCTTCACCAAGGTTTTTAAAAATATTTTCAAAATATTTTTCAAACCTTTATTTTCTTTTTCCTAAACATCTCACCAATATCTAGATGTGTAAAAACACATACAAGTCAAATTTTTGTGAGATGTGGGTTTTGTTTTGTTTATGTTCTCATGCATATTTCTAGGCAATATTATTTGATTCCCATCAAATCATGCCATAGTCCTTAATTTCATTTTAATTTATGCATGATGATGATTATGGCATAGATATGATATAAGTAAAACCATATGCCAATATCATGATGTCATGGCATGTGAATGAGATCTAGGCATACATGACATCTAAATATAAATCTAAACATGATCATGACAATTTTATAGATAAGAATGAAGATGATGTCATGACATGGCAAGGCAAACAAATCATGGCAACTAAAATATACTAAGGTATAGAATACCTAAGTGTTAAAATCAATTTGCCATTTCTAGAGATTAAACCAATTTTGCCTTAATGTCATTCATCTCCCTAGTGTGCCAAAAACCCAAAATGGCACACTATGACTTCTATGACCTAATTGTGCCAATTTAAATCATTTTTAACTTTTCAAACCATATTGGCACACCCTAATGTGTTAACTCACAATGGCTAGGTTAACCACCCATCCACTTAGGGTTGACACACCCTAACCCATTTAGCGTGAATCAATCACGCTCTTAGGAACCCAATATCTATTGGAGCTCCTTGGGTTAACAAGGTATTCACTAGGGATAACTTCCCTAGATACCTTTCTAATGACCCTTTTTGGCTTTGAAGCCTTAGTCAAATGGGTCTTACTTGGGTCAACTCTAGAGGTGACTCCTCCATTGACCTTCTTAGTGGCTTTCTTGGTTTTCCTTAAGTCCTTAGTCACTAAGCACACACCATGACTAGTCTTAGGGATGACTTCCCTATTAGCCTTGGTTTTCCTAGACCTAGAAATAGTTCCATAATTAAATGGAACATTATGATAAATCTTCTTGGGCTTAGGTTTGTGACCCAAACCTTCCTTGCCCTTAGACCGTTTTGAACCTTAGGTCTTGACTTTTGGGCATTAGACCCTAGAATTGAATTTTCTATGATTCTAAGGGCTTTCTCCATTCTCTCAAGTCTTGACCTCAAGACTTGGTTCTCTAGCTCTAATTTTCCCATTTTTGAATTTTCATTAGGTTTTTGGGAAATGTTTTTCCTTTTAGGCATATGCCTAAATTTCTTGGGATTAACACCCAAGTTTTCTTCAATTCTCCTAATTGACTCCCTAGGTAAAATAGGTCTAGAATTATGATTCCTAGGTTTATCCTTAGTTATGTGAACATGCTTGGCACCTAAGCAATAAACCTTATTATTTCTCTTAGCATGCTTTTCATTTATAATTGCAAGAGAACTAAAATAATTCTTAGCATGCTTTTTGACTCTAGAAATTAAAGGTGCATTAAGTAAATTTACCTTAGGGTTAGCTTTAGGAGCTCCCCCTACATGAGTTGCACCTTCTTGCCCTTTCTTCCTCCCCCTAGGGCATTGGCTTCGATAGTGTCCCTTTTGGTTGCATTTAAAGCACACAATGTGCTCTTTGCTCTTGATTTTGGGAATACCGGCATCCTTTGACTTTAGATTGACTTTTGGTGTTGATGCCTTTTCCTTAGCCAATTTAGGGTATTTGCTCTTGTAATGCCCCTTCTCCCTACACTCAAAGCATATTATGTGATTTTTATTTAAAATTACAACACTTGAGTTACCTAGGGAGTTGGTGGAGGCCTCTTCACTTCTTCCGGAGGTAGAAGCTTCATTTTGATCTTGCTCCGGAATCGAAATCCTTTCCTCCCCCTCAATGCTAGAGGTGGAAGTCTCCACCAAGTCATCCACATCTTCAAAAGTGGATGGTGATTCTTCTTCGGCATTCTCCTCTACTTGTGCCGATTGGGAACTTTCTTGAAATTTCATTATCTTCTCCCATAATTCCCTTGCATCCCTATAATCACCCAATCTAGACCAAATAGTGTTAGGTAACAAATCACTAATAAATTTAATTACCTCGAGATTTGTCTTGAAGTTCTTGATTTGGTCTTGGGTCCACTTTGATTTTTCAATGGGCTTGTTGTGTTTGTCCCTAGGCATCTCAAAACCATTTTCTAAAATAATCATATAATCAAAATCGGTTTCGAGATATACCTCCATCCGTTTCTTCCACCAATAAAAATCTCCATCGAATTTCGGTGGATGGATGAAGCCAGCCATTTCTAGTGCTCTCGCGGCGGTTAGTCCTTGAAGAGCGACCTCGGCTCTGATACCACTTGTTGGGGATCGATTGCGGCCGGCTAGAGGGGGGTGAATAGCCCTCGTTCATTGGATGTCGTAATTCGCTCGTTCTCGTTGCATTGCTTGTCTACGATTGTTGTTAGCGCAGCGGAATAACAATAATAATGAAACTAACAACAATACACAATAACACAACACAAGATATACGTGGTTCGAAACCGAATGGTTCCTACTCCACGGGCGAGCTCACCGAGCTCTAGTTATGCGCACGACACTAACTATAACACTCCTTCTCGACAACACGTCGGAGGTGGAGAAACCTCTCACAAGCAATTACAATGTAATATAGAAATACAAGCAAATACACAAATACAATACACAAGAAAACTTTCACCGATTGCTTTGATCGCTTTGCTTGTTGCTTGCTTTGATTGGCTCTTGAAGGACTGGAATGCAGCAGCAATTCCCCTCCAATAGCTCCACAAAAACCATTGCAAAAACCTCCATCTCGAGCTCCTTTTATAACCTGCATCGAGCTGTTTTCGCGCCTAGCAGTCGACTGCCCCTGTAGCCGTTGTCTCACAACGGCCAGATCCACGTCAGACAAGTTCCAACGGATCACCTACCAGTCGACTGATGATGCCCATCAGTCGACTGGTGACCTAGTAGTCGACTGCCCAGTCGGCTACGGAGCGTTCTGTGCTCGCGACACTCCCATCAGTCGACTGTCATCCCTCGGCAGTCGACTGCTGTCGACATCAGTCGACTGCCAGTCCATGGCAGTCGACTGCCAAGCACAAAACCCTAGCCTTACACCAGTCGAACCCTAGTCGACTTGGATCAGTCGAACCGGCACCTATGCCAGTCGACTGATGTCGGGCAAAACCTCAAACACCAAGTTGTTTGAGCATCCGACCGTCGGGTAAACCCTCAAACATCAAGTTTGAGCCTCCGACACTCAGTCTTAGCCACTTGGCCAAGTCCACCTTATCCCTCATGGAGTTCCCCACCGAAGCTCTCTTCCCTCGGCCTACGTCCCTCGGATGCGCCAAGCGCACGGCTTCGCAACGCCATCCTTCGCGTCTCATACCCTAGAAGTATGCTTCCCTTTGGGCTCACTCCATTCGCTCCTCGTCCGGTGGTCCCTCGGATGCACCAAGCGCACGACTTCACAATGCCATCCTTCACCGACTCAAGGACCCCGAGCCTAGTGAACTTACCAAGTCCTTAATACTTCACATATGCACCAAGCGCACGACTTCGCAATGCATTTCTCACCAAGCACCAAGCGCACGGCTTCGCAATGCTTTGGATTTCCCATGCCAACCCCATGTTGGACTTTCCCACACCAAGCTCCATGCTTGGATTTTCCATGCCAACACCATGTTGGACTTTCCCACACCAAGCTCCATGCTTGGATTTTCCATGCCAACACCATGTTGGACTTTCCCATGACAATCCCATGTCATGAGTTTTGTCTATCATCAAAATACCATCAAGGTACTGCTAGGCCGATTGCACCAACATTGAGTACTTGGCATGTAAAGTCCAAGCATGGGTCTTGGCAAGGAAAAGTCCAAGCATAGGTCTTGGCATGGAAAGTCCAACATGGGTTGGCAAGGGAAAGTCCAAGCTTGAGTCTTGGCATGGAAAGTCCAACATGGGTTGGCAAGGGAAAGTCCAAGCTTGAGTCTTGGCATTTGATAAGTCCAAGGGGTTTGATATTGCCGGCGTAAAGTCCAAGCGGGAGTCTTGGCAGCATAAGTCCAATGGTTGGCGGCGTAAAGTCTAAGCGGAGTCTTGGCAGTGTAAGTCCAAATTGCCTTGGCGATGTAGACACCGTTAGCATGACATAGCTGATGGAAGCACCTGAAGACTAGCGTAATGAATGAACAAGTCATGGATGACTTGGAGGGATCCAAGAGGCACGAGGCTGACGGAGGTGGCTAAAAGGCTTAGGTCTAGACTACGGGTGGTCTAGCAAGTATAGGGGCACCATACTTGGGTTAAACCTCATGTTTGAGATTAAAACCTCATGTTTGAGGTGTATCAGTCGAAGGGTGCCATGTGGCAGTCGACTGGTGTGAGTCAACTAGGGTTTGACTGCGGGAAGTATCAACTGATCGCCAGTGCGGCGATCAGCTCAGCGAACCGATGATCGTCGTGATCACCGATCGGTGCTTGAGAATTTCGGCACATAATAGAGTCGAGACTCGACTGCGGGGTTAGCAGTCGAGTGAAGGCTCCATTAGTCGACTGATGTCCTATCCGTTGGATTTTTCCAGCGTGGATTACACCGTTGTCTCATAGCAACAGTGTCATCAGTCGATTGATGGTCCCGAGCAGTCGACTGATCGGCGATTTCTAGCCCAGACAGAAGCTTTAAATGGAGCTCGTGGAGGAGGAAATCACCACCGGTTTTCTCGAACATTTTGAAGTGATTTGCTGGTGCAAATCAGGGCCTTCAGTTGCTAGTCCAAGGCAATCAACAAGCAAGCTTCCAAAATATTTGTGTAAAGTTTTATTTGCTTTCTTTTGTTGTATTCACTTTTAATTGCTTGTTGTTTACTTGTATTACTATTGTAATATTTTGTAAGAGGTTTCTCCATCTCCGAATTGTATCGAGAAGGAGTTATTGCATAGTGGTGTGTGATTGGCATCGCTAGAGCTCGATCCGTGGAGTATGAACCGTTCGGTTTCGAACCATGTTAAATACTTATGTAATTGCGTGTTTGTCTATTTTGTTTTTGCTTTATTATTATTCTGCTGCGCGCTAACGCGATTTGTAGATAAATGCGAACGATTTCCATCTACGCATCCTACGATGCTATTCACCCCCCCCCCTCTAGTGGTCAATATTTCCCCAACAAGTAGTATCAGAGCCCGAGGCTTTTCTACGGACTAACCGCCGGGAGCTAAAGACGCTAGAGGGTGAAGATGGAGTTGGAAGAACAACTAGGTTGGGACATCAACACACCGGTGCCTTACAACCTATATGGACGAGAAGGCTTCAATTCTTGGAAGAGAAGAATTGAAGATTTTATCATGATGAGAGACTTTGAAGAGTGGTCCATCTTAATAGATGGATTTGAATATCCAAGAGGACCAAAAGGTGCCTTCCTCAAAAAGAAGAGATGGAGCGAGGAGCAACTCCAACAATTTGAGAAAAACAAGAAGGTAGTCAAATTTATTTTTGATTTGATACCTAATGACTTCTTGTGTAGCCTAGGTGATTGCATGGATGCCAAGGATCTTTGAAGGGAATTGGCCAAGCTCCATGAAGACCCATCACCGACTCAAGAAGAGGAGGCCGAAGATGAATCCTCATTCTCACAAGCGAGTGAGGATTCGGAAGTTGATAGGGAGTCAACTTTTGGATTGGTGGAAGAGAAGGTGGAAGAATTAGAAGAGACCTCCACCTCTAGGATTTAGGGGGAGGAGATTAGAGCATCCTCAACACCGGAGCAACAAGAAGAATCATCTATATCCGGTCGAGAGGAAGAGCAAGCTCAAGAGAACCTCACCACCACCCTAGGTAACTCAAGCAATTTGGTTTTAAACAAAAATCATATAATTTGCTTTGAGTGTAGGGATAGTGGGCATTACAAGAGTAAGTGCCCGAAAAGAGTTAAAAAGACTCCTCCAGCACCAAAAGTCAACACAAATTCAAAGGATGCCGGTCCCTCAACAATCAAAAGCAAGGAGCAAGTGATTTGCTTCAAATGCCGGCTACCGGGGAATTATAGGAGTCAATGCCCTAGGAGGAGCAAAAAGACCCAAAATGGAGCATCACATGTAGGGGGAGCTAAGGTTAACCCTAAGGTATATTTTAGTAATACTCCTGTTGGTGCAATCGGCTCGGGTCACGATTGACCGAACTCAAGTTTGACTCGAGTGATGTTTTGATGTTTGACATGGAAGTTTAACATCGATGTTTGACATTGTTGTCTGATAATGTTTTGGGGAGATTATTGGCACAATTGACCCGGGTCATGAATGACCGGACTTGAGTTTGACTCGAGGGGGATTTTGATGGTTAACTAGGGTTGACCATGTCATGGAAAGTCCAAGTCTTGAGTACTTGGCATGTAAATTCCAAGCATGGGTCTTGACAAGGAAAAGTCCAAGCATGGGTCTTGTCATGGAAAGTCCAACATGGGTTGGCAAGGAAAAGTCCAAGCTTAAGTCTTGGCATTTGAGAAGTCCAAAAGGTTTGATATTGGTGACGTAAAGTCCAAGCGGGAGTCTTGGCAACATAAGTCCAATGGTTGGCGGTGTAAAGTCCAAGCGGAGTCTTGGCAACGTAAGTCCAATGTGCCTTGGCAGTGTAGACACCGTTAGCATGACATAGCCGATGGAAGCACCTGAAGGCTAGTGCAATGGATGAACAAGTCATGGATGACTTGGAGGGATCCGAGAGGCGTGAGACTGATGGAGGTGGCTAGAAGGCTTAGGTCTAGGCTAAGGGTGGTCTAGCAAGTATGGGGGCACCATACTTTGGTTAAACCTCATGTTTGAGGTGTATAATTTGACTGGGACCATGTGGCAATTGACTGGTGTGAGTCAACTAGGGTTTGACTGTGGGAAGTGTCCCAACAGTCGATTGCTGGCTCGAGTAGTCGACTGATCATGTGATCAGTCGACTAGTGCTCGAGAATTTCGGCACAGAGTGGAGTCGAGACTTGACTGTGGGGTTAGCAGTCGAGTGAAGGCTCCATCAGTCGACTGATGGGTATGATCAGTCGATTGATGATGGATCCGTTGGATTTTTCCAGCGTGGATCTAGCCGTTGTCTCATGACAACAGTGGCATCAGTCGACTGATAGTCACGAGCAGTCGACTGATCGGTGATTTCTAGCCCAGGTGGAAGCTTTAAATGGAGCTCGTGGAGGAGGAAATCAATAGCGGTTCTTGAGAGCTTTTGGGGTGATTTGTTGCTGTAAATCAGGGTCTCTAAGTGCAAGTCAAGCAACCAAGCGTTCAAGCAATCAAAAGCAAAGTGTTGTAAAGTTTTCTTTACTTGTCTTTCGTATTTATATTGTATCGTGCTTGTATTTGTTTCTTATTGTTGTAAGATCATTTGTACGAGGTTTCTCCACCTCCGACTTGTGTCAAGAAGGAGTTATTATTGATTAGTGGTGTGTGGTCGCATCGCTAGAGCTCATTCGAGCTCGATCCGTGGAGTAGGAACCATTTAGTTCCGAACCACGTTATATTATTGTGTTCTTGTGTATTTGTCTATTTTATTATTTGTATATTCCGCTGTGTACTAACATGTTGTAGACAAGTGCACAATCGAATTCCATCACACAACGAATCAACGTTATTCACCCCCCCCCTCTAGCGGTCAACATTTCCCTAACAAGTAGTATCAGTGTTGGGTTTCCGGCACCGCGGCGTGTGTGTGTTCGATCATGTTTCGTAAACATGAGCACAGCGGAAGCAATAAAAATAATAAATACTCCTATTTATTACAACACACACAACACACGCATGCTATTACAACAAGTGTAGACATAACCGTAAATTAAAATTGCGATAAAAGGAAATTAAACTACGTTATACCTTCCGTATGACGTGTAGCGGGAACGGCATCAACCGGAACGATTCTCGTAAGAATCGTCTCTATCCGTATCCACGCTGAGCTCCTCGGGATGACTTCGCCAAGCCACGAGCTTCGTCTTCGTACGGGTTACTAGCCTCGTGTTGAAGACGACGTGATCGAGAGATGATCACGGTCCGAATCCAAATTCGGACCTAAAACAAGTCCTCAAGACTTGCTTCTCCGGAGAGGTATTCGTCAACCGATTGACGAATCCTTCGTCCTCCACCTCAGAGGATTACCGGAGATCAAATCCCCGGTATGTTAGCCGCTGTCGGAGCACTAACCGTCGTCCAAACGACGCTCCGACGAGAGGAGAAGAAGCTGTCCAGAAAACTGGACAGCTTTGGTGGAGGAGATAGGCGCCGGCTAAAGAAGAGATGGAGTCTCACCTTTACACCGAACCCAAGGGAGATCACCGGAGGGTCGCCGGAGGTTCACCGGCTGGAGCTTGGACGCCGACAACGACTTGGACGGCTGCACACAAGCTGGGCGGTGGCTGCTCTTTGAGTTGGCGCCGAAAACCTTCAACAAGGGTGGGCGGCAACTTCTTGATGTTGGGCGGCCACAATTAGATTGGGCGGCAACTCCTTGGAGGCTAGGGTTTTGATTTTGGATTAGGGTTTAACAATCCTTTAAGCCCACTTTTATAGAGAACTAATTCTCTTAATGGTTAATGGATCATATCCATAAAGCCCGTTAACCCGCTCCATTAAGATAAGTTAAAATAAACCAAACCATGATGGTTTATTTTAAGTTAAAACGAACCGAACCAACTTTTGGTTCATTCGTTTAAAATAAACCAAACCCTTTGGTTTATTCTTATCCATTGGATTAGAACCAAACCATTTTGGTCCATCCATTATGTCTTCATAAGACACTGCCCATCCACGCTTCCATTGCGACTGAAACAATTTCATGCTCGCTTTATGTTTGGTCCAACCAAACATAGTTTCTCTCGGTCTGAGAATCCCATTCTCAAGCTCGTTTTAAATCCTTTGGATTACACTCGTTGTGCGTGTGACCAAATAGGTTCTCGGTTTATGTTGGTCGTCTATAATTAACCATTAATTATAGAACGATCATGAGTGGCACCTAGTAGTACATCATGATCCCCAATTAACCGAAAAGATCAACGGTTGATCCAGAACTATTTCTGAAACCCTTCAGTAGCTCGAATGAATCGTGCCCCATTCCCTTCACTCATCTTATACCCACTTGGTTCAGGACATGGTCTATTGTGTCATCCCACTAGGTCGACTACGCCACACCTAGCCCAAGTATCATTTCCTCGTCCCACTGATTCTAGTTACTCCACATGTATCAAGAGTACTTTACTCTAAACATGTAATGCTTTGGCCAAAGACTTTAGTAACAATCCCGAGAGGCCATGGGTATACATCTCCTGCAAGGAGTGGTGAATCCTTTATAGGCTATTCAAACACCTTGATCACTTCGACTTATACCCAATCATCCCGGGTCCACATCTCCTTAGAGATGTTTGCTTAAGATGTCAAAGCATAAGTCTCCATGATCAAGATGACTTGAATACCGCAAGTCAAAGGAACATCGCACTTAAGCCACAGTAAGAAATTCATTGACATATCTATATATGCAGAGAACCATATGAAGTCTTACGACTGGTCACTCCAATGAACTAGTTACCATAACTAGCATCCACGATTAACTCCGGACATCACAATGTCTCCAGCCAGTGAGAATCAGCTGCTTGGATACACCAAGGAGTATACCTCGTGCTAGTCTCAACAGAATTGATGGTGTCCAGATTCATCAATTCATCGACTAGGGATAATTCCGATACATCACAATTACACATGTAGAGATACTCACTAGTTGTGATCCAATCACAAATTCTCTCATGTTGTGAATCGTATCGTGGACATTCAGTAAATGAGTTTAAGATCCAATCAAATACATTAAACATGTATACTCAAATAGTGAATCTTCATTTATCATATAAATGGTTCATACATAAGGCGATTGCCTTAGGACATCTCTCATATATTACTAACAGACTCCCACTTGGCCTAATGCCAATCGCTACGGTATCCAATACCATAAGCTCTAACATGACCCTCAAACTTACTTTGAGGTAATGCTTTAGCCAAAGGATCCGCTAAGTTCCTTTCAGTGGGAATTTTCTCGATTTGTATTTCGTTCCTACTGATGATCTCTCTGATAAGATGATAGCGGCGAAGCACATGTTTGGATCGCTGATGAGACCTTGGCTCTTTCGCCTATGCAATTGCTCCATTGTTGTCGCAGTAGACCGGTATTGCTTCAACAATGGCCGGAATCACACCAAGTTCATGAACGAACTTTTTTGATCCAAACCGCTCTTTGTCGCCTGCCGCAATATATTCGCCTCGATGGTAGAATCCGCTATAGTCTCTTGTTTGGAACTTTTCCAACTCATCGCCCCATTAAAGGTGAACACGATCCGCATCGACTCGAATCATCCTTGTCTCCGAAGCCGCATCCAGATACCCGCGTATCACCATGTCCCCTTCTCCATATATTAGGAACACATCCTTAGTTCTTCTCAAGTACTTAAGGATCGTCTTAACAGCCGCCCAATGATCCATTCCTGGATCGGACTGGTATCTGCTCGTGACACTCAGAGCATACGATACATCGGGCCTCGTACATAACATAGCATACATGATAGATCCTATTGCGGATGCATAGGGAATCTTACTCATGCAAATCCTCTCGTCTTCTGTGCGCGGACACATAGACTTCGAAAGGTGTACCCCATGCCTGATGGGCAGATAACCTTTCTTGGATTCCGACATGCTAAACCTCTTTAGCACTCGGTCTATATATGTAGACTGCGAAAGACCAAGCAACTGTTTCGATCTATCTCTATAGATCTTAATCCCAAGGATGTAGGTTGCTTCTCCCAGGTCTTTCATGGAGAATGTCTTGGATAACCAAACCTTAATCGATCAGAAGATTGGACACATCGCTTCCTATAAGTAATATGTCATCGATATACAATACTAGGAACACGATCGCACTCTACTAACCTTCTTGTACACACAAGGTTCGTCTGGATTTTGTGAGAAATCAAACTTTTTGATCGTCTCATCAAAACGGATATTCCAGCTCCTGGATGCTTGCTTCAATCCATAAATGGATCGTCGCAATTTGCATACCTTGGTTTTATCAACCGATGTGAAACCCTCAGGCTGTATCATATACACGTCCTCAAGCAAGTTTCCATTAAGGAAAGCTATTTTCACATCCATCTGCCATATCTCATAATCATAATGAGCTGCTATGGCTAGGAGCATCCGAATGGATTTAAGAATAGCTACAGGCGAATAGGTTTCGTCATAATCAACACCTTGCTTTTGACGATATCCTTTCGCCACCAATCTAGCCTTATAGGTAATCACATTACCATCCATGTCGGTTTTCTTCTTGAAAACCCACTTGCACCCTATAGGCTTTATGCCTTCAGGTGGGTCAACCAAGTTCCAAACTTGGTTTTCGTACATGGAATCCATTTCCGACTTCATGGCACCAAGCCACTTGTCCCTTTCTGAACTTGTCAGCACTTCTTCATAACTGGTAGGCTCCTCATCATCAATGAGTAACACGTCGTTCGATTCGCTTACGAGAAATCCATATCTCTCAGGAATATTGCGTGTTCTACCAGATCTACGAAGATGTGGTGTTACAATAGGTCCAGCTGATTGCTCATCACTATGAGTTGTCGGCTGTTGTGCTTCACCAGGTATCTCATTAATGTCTATTTGAGTCTCTCGAGCCTCCTCAAGCTCGACGACACTCCCACTGTTTTCTTGCAAGAGAAACTCTTTCTCTAGAAACACAAAGATGCCTTGAAACAAACACCTTTTGTTCCTTGTGATGATAGAATTGGTAACCCTTGTTTCCTTAGGGTATCCAATAAATAGACATTTATCGACTTAGCATCCAATTTGTCGACATACCGCTTCATAAGGTGGATAATCCCATATCTTCAAGTAAGATACATGAGGTTTCTTACCATTCTATATCTCATATGGAGTAGTTGAGACTACCTTGGTAGGCATTCTGTTTAACAAGTAAACAGCTGTCTGAAGTGCATAACCCCAAAAGGACTTGGGAAGAGTTGCATGATTCATCATTGACCTGACCATGTCCAACAAGGTCCTATTCGCCTCCTCGATACACCATTATGTCAGTGGTGTATAGGGCGGAGTCCATTGAGACAATATGTCATTGTCTCTTAGATAATCAAGAAACTCTTGACTTAAGTATTCACCACCTCGATCCGATCGAAGTATTTTAATACTCTTGTCATGTTGTTTCTCTACTTCATTTCTGAATTCTTTGAACCTTTCAAAGGCTTCAGACTTGTGTTTCATCAAGAACACATACCCAAACCGTGAGTGATCATCGGTGAAGGTAATGAAGTAGCTATAGCCTCCTAATGCTTGAGTTGACATAGGTCCACATACATCAGTATGTACTAAACCTAGTAACTCTCCCACTCGTTCACCTTTTCCAGTAAAAGGTAACTTAGTCATCTTGCCTTTTAAGCATGATTCGCATGTATCGTATGAATCCAATTCAAACGATTCCAGAATTCCACATCGGTGTAATTCGGACATGCGTTTCTTGCTTATATGGCCAAGACGACAATGCCACATATAGGAGTCTATGTGATTATCCTTTCGAGCACGCGTGTTGCTCGCTTCGATATTGAAAATGTCACTGGATACGTCCAACGTATAAATGTCATTACTCAAAGTTCCAGTTCCATAAAGTACGCCATTCAAAGTTATATAACAACAATTGTTACTAAACGTTAAATGGAAACCATTTCTATTTAAGCAAGAAATAAAAACAATGTTCTTTATTAGAGAAGGAACATAATAGCAATTGTCCAGCCTAAGACTAGTCCACTAGGAGCTTCAAAGAAATAAGTTCCGATGGCGACTGCAAAGAACCTTTGCTCCATTGCCAACTCGCAAATTTGACTCCCCTCCGACAAGTCTTCTTCTATTCCTTAGCCCAGATGTCATTACATATATGTGAGCTACACCCAAGATCCAATACCCAAGTGTCTAAGGAAATAGAATGACAATCAATAACGAAGATACTCGAAGAGGATGGGGCATCGGATGCCTTCTTCTTCTTCATGGACTCAAGATAAATCTTGCGCTTTCTTCGCGGTGGCCTTCCTTGCCATTGATGGCAAGTGCCCTTTTACCGGGTTCCGCCTTCTTTGCCTTTTTCTTTCCTTTCTTGTTCTTTTGCCTTCCTCTTAGAACCTTTCTTTGAGGAATCAACTAATGT
This sequence comes from Wurfbainia villosa, assembly GCA_025175895.1. Classification (NCBI taxonomy): domain Eukaryota; kingdom Viridiplantae; phylum Streptophyta; class Magnoliopsida; order Zingiberales; family Zingiberaceae; genus Wurfbainia; species Wurfbainia villosa. Next base: position 13,316,737 of record CM046000.1, on the reverse strand, counting down.
AACCGCCTTCTCCTCATGCTTCATGTAAGGCTCCACAGTCTTTCAAAGATATCGAGGAGCTCGAATGGTGGATTCCAATTTGTTCATCCGATAGTTCATCACAAATCATAGAAACTCTTGGGCAAACAATGCAATTAAGTCAATACTTAACTCATGATCCATCACAAAACCGAGTAGCTAGCTGATGTACCCGCTTCATCTTTAGCACAAATCGTACAGACGAACCTTCTTGCATCTTCGTGGTGAAGAGGAGCCTAGAGACCTCGAACCTTTGGATCTCGCCGCTCATCGAACAACTCATGAAGATGGAAGACCATAGTGTTAGCATCCATATGCTCATGCCGCCTGCACTCGGTACCATCGCCGCTTAGCATGATGCAACTCGCCACCAGACCGCCACATGCTTCGATAGACCAACATTTGGTCTGAGTTGCATCGCCCTTAGACGCCAGAAGAGGCTCTTCAAGGACATATGCAAGCTTTTCCGCCTTGAGAACAATTCTCGTTTCTAAGCCACCCAAAAAGTTAGGCCTACTTTGTTCGAATCCAAAATAGTGCGCAAATTCAAAGACGCTCATGATCAATTTATTGACCTAGAAATACAAAACGAGCATATATGAGAAAATGATTTTAAAATGCATCAATATACATTTATAAATCCCATTCATTTTTCGAATTTCAAAACCCCAAAATCACTTCGGGAGATCGTAGGTCCATCTCCGAATGGGCTGATATCCATCATAGTTATGAACAACCTTGGAGAGAGTCCAACAAGCCATTCATAACTACGACGGTAGGTATCATCTATACCGATTGCATATCACGTATATGCAACTATCACAATGTGCTATCAACTATTTGAATGTTCACACATACATCGGGTTGTTAACACATTAACAAGTATGCATCATATGCATAGCACCCAACTTCACCTCCCTTTACATCGACCTTGGAGAGAGTCCAACAAACCGATGCTCCAGGTTAAAGCCAACCCATTAATCAGGACATAGTTTTAATATGGTTAGAGCGCATTCAACCAATTAGCCCAGCTTGGAGAGAGTCCAACAACCAAAGCTAACGATTGACCTCTGACTCTTACCATATTAGTATTAAACTATTCCATGGTTTGAACATATTCAGGTTCGAGCCGGGCTTGGAGAGAGTCCAATAACCCAAACAAGAAACAGAACTCTGGTTCTAACCATATTAATGGAAGGTGTAGGCTTTAATATTGATTAAGGGTTTTTATGTCTCATCCTCTTTGCATGCAAATAACTATTATCTACATGGCATGGCATACATGGCATACATCTACATGTCACGACACGCATGGCATAATGTTATGCATCTAATGCAATTACATGGCATACAATTATGTCATGTATATTATTTCCTTATATGTCATAACTATTTATGGAAATAAAATATGTTTAAGATTTGATTCTCCAAATCAAATCATAATTAAATTAGGAAACAAATTTCCAAATCTAATCACATATTTTATTCATGGAATTATTTGATTAAGGAAAATCTATTTAGGAAACCAATTTCCTAAATCTTTAAAACTACTTATGGAAATTAAATATTTTAAGATTTGATTTTCCAAATCAAATCATGATTAAATTAGGAAACAAATTTCCAGAATCTAATCAAATATTTTATTTATGGAAAATCTAAATTTCCATAAATACTTCCAACTTTCCAAAAGTGGAAGATTTCCATAAATATTTCTAGACTTTCCAAAATTAAAAAATTTCCATAAATACTTCTAAATTTCCAAAATTTAGAAAACTTCCAGAAATACATTATGACTATCGCAAAACCATTTTTACGATTATGTCGAAACACACCCTGGGCTCTGATACCACTGTTGGGTTTCCGGCACCGCGGCGTGTGTGTGTTCGATCATGTTTCGTAAACATGAGCACAGCGGAAGCAATAAAAATAATAAATACTCCTATTTATTACAACACACACAACACACGCATGCTATTACAACAAGTGTAGACATAACCGTAAATTAAAATTGCGATAAAAGGAAATTAAACTACGTTATACCTTCCGTATGACGTGTAGCGGGAACGGCATCAACCGGAACGATTCTCGTAAGAATCGTCTCTATCCGTATCCACGCCGAGCTCCTCGGGATGACTTCGCCAAGCCACGAGCTTCGTCTTCGTACGGGTTACTAGCCTCGTGTTGAAGACGACGTGATCGAGAGATGATCACGGTCCGAATCCAAATTCGGACCTAAAACAAGTCCTCAAGACTTGCTTCTCCGGAGAGGTATTGATTGGCGAATTCGCGCCCTCCACTAGAGGATTACCGGAGATCAAATCCCGGGGATGTTATCCGCTGTCGGTGCACTTACCGTCGTCCAAACGACGCTCCGACAAGAGGAGAAGAAGCTGTCCAGAAAACTGGACAGCTTTGGTGGAGGAGATAGGCGCCGGCTAAAGAAGAGATGGAGTCTCACCTTTACACCGAACCCAAGGGAGATCACCGGAGGGTCGCCGGAGGTTCACCGGCTGGAGCTTGGACGCCGACAACGACTTGGACGGCTGCACACAAGCTGGGCGGTGGCTACTCTTTGAGTTGGCGCCAAAACCTTCAACAAGGGTGGGCGGTAACTTCTTGATGTTGGGCGGCCACAATTAGATCAAGCAACTCCTTGGAGGCTAGGGTTTTGATTTTGGATTAGGGTTTAACAATCCTTTAAGCCCACTTTTATAGAGAACTAATTCTCTTAATGGTTAATGGATCATATCCATAAAGCCCGTTAACCCGCTCCATTAAGATAAGTTAAAATAAACCAAACCATGATGGTTTATTTTAAGTTAAAACGAACCGAACCAACTTTTGGTTCATTCGTTTAAAATAAACCAAACCCTTTGGTTTATTCTTATCCATTGGATTAGAACCAAACCATTTTGGTCCATCCATTATGTCTTCATAAGACACCGCCCATCCACGCTTCCATTGCGACTGAAACAATTTCATGCTCGCTTTATGTTTGGTCCAACCAAACATAGTTTCTCTCGGTCTGAGAATCTCATTCTCAAGCTCGTTTTAAATCCTTTGGATTACACTCGTTGTGCGTGTGACCAAATAGGTTCTCGGTTTATGTTGGTCGTCTATAATTAACCATTAATTATAGAACGATCATGAGTGGCACCTAGTAGTACATCATGATCCCCAATTAACCAAAAGATCAACGGTTGATCCGTAACTATTTCAGAACCCTTCAAGAGCTCGAATGAATCGTGCCCCATTCCCTTCACTCATCTTATACCCACTTGGTTCAGACATGGTCTATTGTGTCATCCCCACTAGGTCGACTACGCCACACCTAGCCCAAGTATCATTTCCTCGCCCTACTTGATTCTAGTTACTCCACATGTATCGAAGAGTACTTTACTCTAAACATGTAATGCTTTGGCCAAAGACTTTAGTAACAATCCGACGAGAGGCCATGGGTATACATCTCCTCGCAAGGAGTGGTGAATCCTTTATAGGCTATTCAAACACCTTCGATCACTCGACTTATACCCAATCATCCCGGGTCCACATCTCCTTAGAGATGTTTGCTTAAGATGTCAAAGCATAAGTCTCCATGATCAAGATGACTTGAATACCGCAAGTCAAAGGAACATCGCACTTAAGCCACAAGAAGAACTTCATTGACATATCTATATATGCAGAGAACCATATGAAGTCTTACTACTGGTCACTCCAATGAACTAGTTACCATAACTAGCATCCACGATTAACTCCGGACATCACTATGTCTCCAGCCAGTGAGAATCAGCTGCTTGGATACACCAAGGAGTATACCTCGTGCTAGTCTCAACAGAATTGATGGTGTCCAGATTCATCAATTCATCGACTAGGGATAATTCCGATACATCACAATTACACATGTAGAGATACTCACTAGTTGTGATCCAATCACAAATTCTCTCATGCTGTGAATCGTATCGTGGACATTCAGTAAATGAGTTTAAGATCCAATCAAATACATAAAACATGTATACTCAAATAGTGAATCTTCATTTATCATATAAATGGTTCATACATAAGGCGATTGCCTTAGGACATCTCTCATATATTACTAACAATCAGAGCCCGGGGCTCTTCTACGGACTAACCGCCAAGAGCAAAAGACGCTAGAGGGAAGATGTGTTGGGGATTTGACGCCGCTAGAGGGGGGGTGAATAGCGATGTGCCCGTACGAAGATGGAATTTGATCGTGATCATGTCTACAATTTCGTTAGCACAGCGGAATATAGAAATGAAAGCAATAACGAAATACAAACAATCACGAACACAAACACAACACAAGATATAACATGGTTCGGAACCGAATGGTTCCTACTCCACGGATCGAGCTCTAAAGAGCCCTAGTGATGCACACGCACTCACTAATCAATAATAACTCCTTCTCGGAACAATCCGGAGGCGGAGAAACCTCGTACAAGGATTACACTAAGTAATACACAAGATACAAGCAAATACAAGTAAGAAATACAATGCAAGTAAAGGAAAAACAACTTTACAAGAGCTTTGGATTGCTTGATCTTTGATTGCCTTGAACTAGCTTTGAAGGACTGGAAAGCACCAACTTCCCCCTTCAATTTCGCCCAAGAAAATCGCTGCTAAAACCCTTCTTCCGAGCTGCCTTTATAACCTGCGTCGGCTGGATTTCCACCTATCAGTCGACTGCCATAAGTCACCAGTCGACTGATGCCACTATTGTCGTGAGAAAATGGATCGATCCACGCTGGAAAAACTCCAACGGATCTCTTAGCAATGATCGCCAACATTGGCGATCATTGCTACGAGTTGCCCGATCACTACGGAACATTCTGCATGGCTGGCAGCGCAATGACCCTTGGCAAATGATCGTCAGAGACATCGATTTGCTCGATAGCGATCGCGCGGCTTCCAGCTCTTAAACGGCTCGAACTCAAGTCGACTCTCATAGCGGTCGCCCCATAATGCCGGTCCGCCAACCTCAAGGATGAGGTTTTAACCCAAGTATGGTGCCCCCATACTTGCTAGACCACCCTTAGCCTAGACCTAAGCCTTCTAGCCACCTCCATCAGCCTCACGCCTCTCGGATCCCTCCAAGTCATTCATGACTTGTTCATCCATCGCGCTAGCCTCCAGGTGCTTCCCTCGGCTATGTCATGCTAACGGTGTCTACACCGCCAAGGCACATTGGACTTACGCCGCCAAGACTCCGCTTGGACTTTACGCCGCCAACCATTGGTCTTATGCTGCCAAGACTCCCGCTTGAACTTTATGCTGCCAACATAAAACCCTTGGACTTCTCAAATGCCAAGACCCAAGCTTGGACTTTCCCTTGCCAACCCATGTTGGACTTTCCATGCCAAGACCATGCTTGGACTTTCCTTGCCAACCCATGTTGGACTTTTCATGCCAAGACCCATGCTTGGACTTTCCATTTGCCAAGACCCATGCTTGGACTTCTCATTTGCCAAGACCCATGCTTGGACTTCTCATGCCAAGTACTCAAGACTTGGACTTTCCCAAATGCCAAGTGTTCCACTTGGACTTTCCTTGTCAACCCATGTTGGACTTTTACATTGCCAAGACCCATGCTTGGACTTTTCATGTGCCAAGTGTCCCACTTTGACTTTTCATGCCAAGTACTCAAGACTTGGACTTTACCAAATGCCAAGTGTTCCACTTGGACTTTCCCATGACAATTACATTGTCATATGTTTTTGTCGAAACATCAAAACATCACTCGAGTCAAACTCGAGTCCTGGTCAATCGTGACCTGGACCGATTGCACCAACAATCTCCCCCTTTTTGATGTTTGACAAAAACCAAACAAATCATTTGAGTTAGACGACTAACTCAAATCCCTTACCAATTATCCCAAATTGGTAAACACTCTCCAAATGTTCTCCCCCAAACATTGGACTTCTCATTTAAATGTTCTCCCCCAAACATTCTCCTCCTTTTTGACTAACATCAAAAAGGTTATCTCTCCAAGGAGGTCAATGTCTCATGTCCCAATGAGATCTTACAATCTCCCCCTTTTTTGACCTAAAAATATCTAGGATGCCTACCATCGTCCTAGTGATAAGTCTCATATCACTCAAGAGAGGCAATCCTATAGTCTCTCCCAATTTCCAAATTGGGTATCAAAAACCCATCAATTTTCCCAATTGATGATACTCTCCCAATAACTTCTCCTCTCCAAGGAGAAAAACACATTCATCATCCCAAGATGGATAACTCCCCCTAAAGGCTTGTTCCCCCTTGACCATTGCACCAACAATGTCCTTGGGAAGCCCCTAAGCCAATAGGAACTCTAAACCATCAAAATTAAGGTTCTAAGTTCAACATAGAACTTTTACTCACCCTAAATTCGATACTTTGACCTAACACAGCTCCTAATCCATATCCAATGGATTTTCACCCTTTATAATGCTTCCCAAAGCATATCCTAGGGTTAAAAGTGGTTAGGGACCTTTACCATGGCTGAAAATGGGCTAAACAAACCTTGTTAACCCAAAATCAGACCTGGCAGCTGATTGACAATCACGATCACATCGATCACGCCACATATCGCCGATCGATCGATCAAAAATCTCGATTTTCAACTATCAGAAATAAATTTTGGAAATTCATAAATAATTATACGTAATTCGAAAAATCGTGAAAATTCATACGTATAATACTTATGACACACACAATGGGTGAAAAATATTTAAAAATTATTTTACCCATAAAATAGTGAGTTTGATACAAAACTCAAAACCATTGAAATTTTCAATGTTTTGGTCCTATTTTGTATCAACTTCATCAATGTTGATTGCTATCAAAAGATAGACTTCACCAAGGTTTTTCAAAATGATTTTAAAATGTTTTCAAAATCTTAGTTTGGATCATATTCCTTGGGCTCTATGTACATGACTTGTACACATGCTCTCCCAATGATCCACAAGTCATATAAGATGAGTTTTAGTTCATCTAGATGCAAATACTATGCACCTTGAACTTAACTCATATCCTAGCATCTCACATGTATCTAGGGTGTATAAATACACATACATGTCAATTGGATGTGAGATGTGGGTTTTGGTTCATTTAATCTAGGGTTTCATGCATTTTTCTAAGGCAACCCTACTTGATTCCCTTATAAATGGGACTCCAAGTCATGCCATTGTCCTTAAATCAATTTCAATCAAAATATCTTAAATGCATGAATGATTATGGCATTAGAGATGATATAGATAAACACATGCTCATAATCATGATGTCATGGCATAATATGAAATCTAAGAACACATGACATTTAATCCTTAATCCTAAACATGTACATGACATATAAATGATGAGAATGAACATGATGTCATGTCATGGCATATGGCAAATCAAAGCATGGAAAATAAGATATAAAGGTATGTAATACCTAAATTTTAATATTAATTGCCATTTTATATAATTAGATATATTTTGTCATATTTCTATTTTTCTCCCAAGTGTGCCAAAAACCCAAAATGGCACACTAACCTCTAAACATAAATTGTGCCAAAATGATCATTTTATCAAACTTCATAATTAATATTGGCACTTCCTAAAATCCTTTTAGGATTAAAATCTCAAATGTATTTTCAAGGTAACCATAACCTTGAAAATATCCTAAAGTGCCACCTTTACAATGGTTGAGTTAACTACCCATCCAATCAAGGTTGGCACACCCTAAACCCATCTAGTGTGAATCAATCACGCTCTTAGGAACCCAAAACTGATTTGAGCTCCTAGGGTTAATTAGGTATTCCTTAGGGATTACCTCCCTAGATACCTTCCTAATGACCCTCCTAGGCTTATTAGCCTTGGTCATTTGGGTCTTACCTAGGTTGACTCTAGGGGTAACTCCCCTTGCAACCTTCTTAGTGGCCACCCTAGGTTTCCTTGAAACCCTAGCCACTAGGCACACCCTTTGGTCAATTCTAGGGATGACTTCCCTATTGACCTTGGTCTTCCTAGACCTAGTTAGTGTCCCATAATCTAATGGAACACTATGGTAAGTCACCTTGGGCTTAGGTTTGTGACCCAAACCTTGCTTGCCTTTGGTTGACTTTTGACTCTTAGGTCCTTGGTGTTGACTTTGACTTTTGGACCTTTGACTTTGACCATTTGACCCTTTAAATTGGTTTTGTATATTCCTAAGGGTCTTTTCAAGTTTTTCAAGTCTTGACCTCAAGACTTGATTTTCCTTTTCTAATTGCCCGATTTTAGAATTTTGATTTAAATCTTGGGCATTGGACTTCCTAGGCATATGCCTAGTCCATTTAGGGTTTAGACCTAGGTGCTCTTGCACCTTTCTAATTGTCTCCCTAGGTAAAAATTTTCTAGAGTTATTTGACCTAGGTTTGTCCTTAGATAAGTTGTTTTTAGGGACATTAGTCCCAAATTTCTCCCTATTATCTAAGTGAATATTTTTAGCTCCTAAACAAAAGTATTTATTTCTATTAGCATGCTTTTCATGGCAAATTGCTAGGGAATTGAAATTTCTAGCATGCTTTTGTCTATTAACTAAAGGAAGAGCATTATTAACTTGATATACCTTAGGATTAGCCTTAGTAGCTCCCCCTACTTGTGATGCTCCCCTTTGCCCCTTCTTCTCCCCCTTCGGGCATTGACTCCGGTAATGACCCGGTGATTTGAAGCAAATCACTTGCTCCTTGCTCTTTTCATTGAGGCACGGTCTCCTTGACTTTTCGTGGAGTCTTCTTAACCCGTTTAGGACACTTACTCTTGTAGTGTCCTTTCTCCCTACACTCAAAGCATATAATATTCATTTTATTATTAATTGACATGCTTGAGTTACCTAGGGTGGTTGTGGTGGTCGGAGTGGATTCTTGAGTTTTCTCTTCCTCTCTACCGGATGTAGATGGTTCTTCTTGTTGCTCCGGTATCGAGGATGCCCTAATCTCCTCCCCTTCTATCCTAGAGGTTGAGGTCTCCTCTTCTTCCATCACTTCTACCTCTTCCGATCCGGATGTTGATTCCCTATCAACCTCCGAATCCTCTAGCTCTTTGGATGTTTCTTCTTGAGCTTGAGAGGGTGATGGTCCTTCTTCTTGGACAGGTGATAGACTTTCATGGAGCTTGGCCAAATCGCTCCATAGCTCCTTGGCATCCACGTAGTCACCTAGGCTACACAAGAGATCATTAGGAATTAAATCAAAAATGAATTTGATTACCTTCTTGTTTTTATCGAATTGTTGGAGTTGCTCCTCACTCCATCTCTTCTTCTTGAGAAACCCTCCCTTTGGTCCCTTAGGATATTCAAATCCTTCCATCAACGCGGACCACTCCTCAAGGTCTCTCATCATCAAAAAATCTTCAATTCTCGCCTTCCAAGAATTGAAACCTTCTCGTCCATAGAAGGAATAGGGAATTGGGGTGTTGATGTCCCATCCCAACTGTCCTTGAACTTCCATCTTTTCCTCTAACGTCTTGCTCCCGGTTGTTAATCCGTTGAAGAGCCACCGAGCTCTGATACCACTTGTTGGGGATTTGACGCCGCTAGAGGGGGGGTGAATAGCGATGTGCCCGTACGAAGATGGAATTTGATCGTGATCGTGTCTACAATTTCGTTAGCGCAGCGGAATATAGAAATGAAAGCAATAACGAAATACAAACAATCACGAACACAAACACAACACAAGATATAACGTGGTTCGGAACCGAATGGTTCCTACTCCACGAATCGAGCTCTAAAGAGCCCTAGTGATGCACACGCACTCACTAATTAATAATAACTCCTTCTCAGAACAATCCGGAGGCGGAGAAACCTCGTACAAGGATTACACTAAGTAATACACAAGATACAAGCAAATACAAGTAAGAAATACAATGCAAGTAAAGGAAAAACAACTTTACAAGAGCTTTGGATTGTTTGATCTTTGATTGCCTTGAACTAGCTTTAAAGGACTGGAAAGCACCAACTTCCCCCTTCAATTTCTCCCAAGAAAATCGCTGCTAAAACCCTTCTTCCGAGCTGCCTTTATAACCTGCGTCGGGCTGGATTTCCGCCTATCAGTCGACTGCCATAAGTCACCAGTCGACTGATGTCACTATTGTCGTGAGACAACGGATCGATCTACGCTGGAAAAACTCCAACGGATCTCTTGGCGATCGCTAACATTGGCATCGCCGTAGCGCGTAATCGGCCCATCGGCTATGGAGCGATACATGCTCCGCTGGCGATCGATCGGCGATCGCCGATCAGTTCGACTGCTCCAATGAGCAGTCGACTGCCAGAGTAGTTCCAGCTCTTAAACGGCAGTCGAACTCAAGTCGACTCACGGCAGTCGAACCGGCCATAATGCCAGTCGACTGCCAACCTCAAGGATGAGGTTTTAACCCAAGTATGGTGCCCCCATACTTGCTAGACCACCCTTAGCCTAGACCTAAGCCTTCTAGCCACCTCCATCAGCCTCACGCCTCTCGGATCCCTCCAAGTCATCCATGACTTGTTCATCCATCGCGCTAGCCTCCAGGTACTTCCCTCGGCTATGTCATGCTAACGGTGTCTACACCGCCAAGGCACATTGGACTTACGCCGCCAAGACTCCGCTTGGACTTTACGCTGCCAACATAAAACCCTTGGACTTCTCAAATGCCAAGACCCAAGCTTGGACTTTCCCTTGCCAACCCATGTTGGACTTTCCATGCCAAGACCATGCTTGGACTTTCCTTGCCAACCCATGTTGGACTTTTCATGCCAAGACCCATGCTTGGACTTTCCATTTGCCAAGACCCATGCTTGGACTTCTCATTTGCCAAGACCCATGCTTAGACTTCTCATGCCAAGTACTCAAGACTTGGACTTTCCCAAATGCCAAGTGTTCCACTTGGACTTTCCTTGCCAACCCATGTTGGACTTTTACATTGCCAAGACCCATGCTTGGACTTTTCATGTGCCAAGTGTCCCACTTGGACTTTTCATGTCAAGTACTCAAGACTTGGACTTTACCAAATGCCAAGTGTTCCACTTGGACTTTCCCATGACAATTACATTGTCATATGTTTTTGTCGAAACATCAAAATATCACTCGAGTCAAACTCGAGTCCTGGTCAATCGTGACCTGGACCGATTGCACCAACAAGATGGAATTCCAAGACAAGCTTGGATGGGACATCAACACTCCACCACCATACGACCGAGAAGATTTTTCGACGTGGAGAGCAAGAATGGAGACATTCTTGATTATGGACATAGAGGATTGGTTCATCCTCGTAGAAGGCTTTGAACCTCCTATGGATAAGAAGGGAGAAGTTCTAAAGTTGAAGAAATGGACCCAAGAGCAACGACGAAAATTCAAAACCAAAGCCAAGGTAACAAAACTTTTAGAAGATTTGATACCTAATGATGTTTTGTCTAGGCTAGGTGAATATCTTGACGCCAAGGAGCTATGGAAAAAATTGGCAAAATTCTATGAAGAGCCTCACTCAATCCAAGAAGAAAAGGAAGAGGAGGAAGAGAGCTCATCCTCACAAGCAAGTGAGGATTCAGAAGTTGAGGAGGAGTCAACTTCCAAGTCGGTGGAAGAAGAGGTGGAAGAAGTGGAAGAAGCATCCACTTCTAGGATTAAGGAGGAGAGACCATCTACTCCAGAGCAAGGGCAAGAGCAAGGAGAGTCATACACTTCCGGGAGAAGTGATGAACAAGCTCAAGAGGCCCTAACCACCACCCTAGGTAACTCAAGCATTTCGGTTCAAAATAAAATTCATATAATTTGCTTTGAGTGTAGGGAAATCGGGCACTATAAGAGCAAGTTCCCAAAGAGGGTCAAGAAAAGTCCACCAACACCAAAGGTCAAGGATGTCGATGCCCAAAGTCAAAAGAGCAAGGAGCACATCATTTGCTTCAAGTGCCATCAAAAGGGGCACTATAGGAGTCAATGCTCTAGGGGGAGCAAGAAGACTCAAGAGGGAGTATCACATGTAGGGGGATCTTCTAAAGCAATCCCTAAGGTAAAATTTAATATTGCACCTTCTAATTTAAATGTCAAAAAGCATGCTAGGAATTTTAATTCACTTGCAATTTATCATGAAAAGCATGCTAGGAATAACAAATACTTTTGCCTAGGAGCTAAGAATATTCACCTTGAAAATAAGGAGAAATTTGGGACTAATGTCCCTAGAAAAACTTTACCTAGGGAATCTATCAAGAAAATAGAAGACCACCTAGGTTTTAACTTCAAGAATTCTAGACACATGCCTTGGAAGGGCAAAAATGATCATAGAAACAATGGGCCTACAAAATTAGAGAAATTAGAATTAGAGAACCAAGCCTTGAGGTCAAGGCTTGTGAAGTTGGAAAAGACCTTTGCAAAAATGACAAATCAAATGCAAAGGTCAAATGGTCAAAGTCAAGGATCTAGAACTAAGAGTCAAAACCTAGGGCCTAAGAAACAAGAGTCAACCAAGGGAAAGAAAGGTTTGGATCACAAACCTAAGCTTAAGGTGGCTTATCATAGTGTTCCATTTGATTATGGAATACAAACTAGGTCTAGGAAGACCAAGGTTACTAGGGAAGTCATCCCTAAGGTTGACTAAGGTGTTTGCCTAGTGGCTAGGGTTTCTAAGAAACCTAGGGTGGCCACTAAGAAGGTTACAAGAAGAGTTACCCCTAGAGTTAACCATGGCAAGACCCAAATGACCAAGGCTAACAAGTCTAGAAGGGTCATTAGGAGGGTATCTAGGGAGGTTATTCCTAAGGAATACCTAGTAAACTCTAGGAACTCAAATAGGTTTTGGGTTCCTAAGAGCGTGATTGATTCACGCTAGATTGGTCTAGGGTGTGCCAACCTTGATTGGATGGGTAGTTAACTCAATCATGGCAAAGGTGGCACTTTAGGTAATTTTCAAGGTTATGGATACCTTGGAAATAGGTTTGATTTTTAATCCTAAAAGTTTTTAGGATGTGCTAATATATTTTTGGAATTATGAAAAATCAATTAAATTGGCACAATTTAGGATTAGAGGTCATAGTGTGTCATTTTGGGTTTTTGGCACACTTGGCTTATGGCGAAGAGTGAGTGGGCTATTGGGGTGACTTCTCCGCTTTTAGAGATCAGAATGGTGTGTGTAGCAGCCAGGGGTTAACTAAGAGGAATGAGTCTTGGGGCTTTAGCTCATTTTCATACTGTTTGTTCTCTGTCCATCCGCATACAATTCATCCATATTGTTCTTCTGTCTATCCATATACAAAGAAAGGGAGAAGTGGTCTAGGCGAAGAAAAGGACTAATTCTGTGACGAATCCAGACCTATCGCTCTTGCTCTCGTTGGAAAGGCAAAAGTGATAATATGGAAAAATATACTTAATAATAACAAATGACAATTAATACTAAAATTTAGGTATTATTATACCTATATATTTTATATGTCATGCTTGATTTGTCATATTACATGTCATGACATCATATCTATTTTCAATCATTTAATATGTCATAATCATGTTTAGGGTTAGGTTAAATGTCATGTATGCTGAAATTGTATCATATGTCATGACATCATGATCATTGGCCATGTTTACTTATGTTATCATTTATGCCATGATCATTCATGTATTTAATTTGATTAAAAATTATTCAAGGACAGTGGCATGACTTGAAGTCTCATTTATTAGGGAATCAAGTAGAGTTGCCTTAGAAAATATATGAGGTCTTAGATTAGGATAACCAAAACTCACATCTCACATCTAAATTGACATGTATGTATATTTATACACCCTAGATACATGTGAGATGCTAGGATATGAGTTAAGTTCAAGGTGCATAGTTTTTGCATCTAGATGAACTAAAACTCATCTTTAACTAAATGTGGATCATTGGGAAAGCTTGTGTACAAGTCATGTACATTGAGCCCAAGGAATATGATCCAATATAGGTTTTCAAAAACATTTTAAAATCATTTTAGAAAACCTTGGTGAAGTCTATCTTTTGATAGCAATCACTATTGATGAAGTTGATACAAAGTAGGGCCAAAACATTGAAAATTTCAATGGTTTTGAACTCTGTGTCAATTTCACTATTTTATGGGTAAAATAATTTTCAAATATTTTTCACCCATTGTATTGGTCATAAGTATTATACATATGAAATTTCATATTTTTTCGAATTACGTATAATTATTTATGAATTTTCAAATCTCATTTTTGATAATTGAAAATCGAGATTTTCAGTTATCAGTCGACTGCTCATGGTGATAGTCGACTGATGGGCACGACAGTCGACTGATTTCTGAAGGACTCGACTGCCTATGCTGATTTCGGGTAAAACAAGGATGTTTAACCCCATTTCAGCTATGGTAAGGTTCCCTAACCACTCCTAACCCTAGGATATGCTTTAGGAAACATTAGAAAGGGTGAAAATCCATTGGATATGGATTAGGAGAGGTGTTAGGGTGATGTATCAAATTTAAGGTATAGGAAAGTTCAATGTTGAACTTTAGACCTTATTTTTGATGGTTTAGAGTTTCTATTAGCTTAGGGACTTCCTAAGGACATTATTAGTGCAATGGTCAAGGGGAAGCAAGCCTTTAGGGGGAGGTATCCATCAAGGGATGATGGATGGTATTTTTCCTCATGAGGGAGAAAATGGAATTTTGAGATACCCAATTTGGAAATTGGGAGAGTGTATAGGATTGCCTCTCTTGAGTGATATGAGACTTATCACTAGGAAGATGATAGGCATCTTAGGTATTTTTAGACCAAGAGGGAGATTGTAAGATCTCATTGAATATGAGACATTGACCTTCTTGGAGAGTAAACCTTTTTGATGTTAGTCAAAAAGGGGGAGAATGTTTTGGGGAAGAATGTTATGGAAATTGGTAATCTTACCTTTCTCCAAAATGTTTTAGGGGAGAATGTTATGAAGAGTGTTATTAATTGATATTATCAATTGTCAATTCGGAGAATTAGGAGAATATTTGGGATAATTGGTAAGGAGATTTGAGTTAGTGTTCAAACTCAAAGGTATGTGTTGTTGTCAAACATCAAAAAGGGAGAGATTGTTGGCACAATCGGCCCAGGTCACGATTGCCCGAACTCGAGTTTGACTCAAGTGATATTTTCATGTTTGACATGGAAGTTTGACATTGATGTTTGACATTGTTGTCTAATAATATTTTGGAGAGATTGTTGGCACAATCGACCCGAGTCATGATTGACCGGACTCGAGTTTGACTCGAGGGGGATTTTGATGGTTGACTAGGGTTGACCATGTCATGGAAAGTCCAAGTCTTGAGTACTTGGCATGTAAAGGCCAAGAATGGGTCTTGGCAAGGAAAATTCCAAGCATGGGTCTTGGCATGGAAAGTCCAACATGGGTTGGCAAGGGAAAGTTTAAGCTTGAGTCTTGGCATTTGAGAAGTCCAAGGGGTTTGATATTGGCGGCGTAAAGTCCAAGCGGGAGTCTTGGCAGCATAAGTCCAATGGTTGGCGGCGTAAAGTCCAAGCAGAGTCTTGGCAGCGTAAGTTCAATGTGTCTTGGTGGTGTAGACACCGTTAGCATGACATAGCCGATGGAAGCATTTGAAGGCTAGCGTAATGGATGAACAAGTCATGGATGACTTGGAGGGATCCACGAGGCGTGAGGCTGATGAAGGTGGCTAGAAGGCTTAGGTCTAGGCTAAGGGTGGTCTAGCAAGTATGGGGGCATCATACTTGGGTTAAACCTCATGTTTGAGGTTAAAACCTCATAACTGTGATACCGAGTGAGTCAACTAGGGTTTCGATCATGGAAGTGTCCCGTAGCCGATCTTGCAGCTCGAGCAATGATCGATCACCGATCGGTGCTCGAGAATTTCGACACCGAGTGGAGTCGAGACTCGACTGCGGGGTTAGCAGTCGAGTGAAGGCTCCATCAATCAACTGATGGGTATGATCAGTCGACTGATGATGGATCTGTTGGATTTTTCAGCGTGGATCTAACCGTTGTCTCACGACAACAGTGGCATCAGTCGACTGATGGTCTCGAGCAGTCGACTGATCGGTGATTTCCAGCCCAAGCAAAAGCTTTAAATGGAGCTCGTGGAGGAGGAAATCAACAGCAGTTCTTGAGAGCTTTTGGGGCGATTTGTTGTTGCAAATCAGGGTCTCCAAGTGCAAGTCAAGCAACCAAGCATTCAAGCAATCAAAAGTAAAGTGTTGTAAAGTTTTCTTTACTTGTCTTTCGTATTTGTATTGTATCATGCTTGTATTTGTTTCTTACTATTGTAAGATCATTTGTACGAGGTTTCTCCACCTCCGACTTGTGTCGAGAAGAAGTTATTATTGATTAGTGGTGTATGGTCACATCGCTAGAGCTCATTCGAGCTCGATCCGTAGAGTATGAACCATTTGGTTCTAAACCACGTTATATTGTTGTGTTCTTGTGTGTTTGTCTATTTTATTATCTGTATATTTCGCTACATACTAACGTGTTATAGACAAGTGCACGAACGAATTCTATCACGCAACGAATCAACGCTATTCACCCCCTCTAGCGGTCAACATTTCCCCAACAACTCCTTCTAATTTAAATGTTAAAAAGCATGCTAGGAATTTTAATTCTCTTGCAATTTATCATGACAAGCATGCTAACAACAATGAATATTGTTTAGGAGCTAAGAAGGTCAACCTTAGGAATAAGGAGAATTTTGGGACTAATATCTCTAAAAATATTTTAGTTAAGGACAAATCTAGGTCAAATAATTCTAGACCAATTCTACCTAGGGAGACAATTAGAAAGGTACAAGAGCACCTAGGTTTTAACCCCAAATGGACTAGGCATATGCCTAGAAAGAACCATGCCCAAGGATTTAAATCAAAATTCTAAAATTAGGCAATTAGAATTGGAAAACCAAGCCTTGAGGTCAAGACTTGAAAAATTAGAAAAGACCCTTAGGATTATGCAAAATCAAATAAAAGGGTCAGATGGTCAAACCATAAGGTCAAGAAGTCAAAACCTTGAGTGTGAGAGGCAAGAACCATCTAGAAGGAAAGGTTTGGGTCACAAGCCTAAGTCTGAGAAGGTAATGCTTACTTATCACAATGTTTCTATTTGATTATGGAACTAAATCTAAGAAGACTAAGGTCAATAGGGAAGTCATCCCTAATGTTGACCAAGGTGTTTGCCTAGTGCCTAGGGTTTCTAAGAAACCTAGGGTGGCCACTAAGAAGGTTACAAGGGGAGTTACCCCTAGAGTTAACCATGGCAAGACCCAAATGACCAAGGCTAACAAGCCTAGAATGGTCATTAGGAAGGTATCTAGGGAGGTTATCCCTAAGGAATATCTAGTAAACCCTTGGAGCTCAAATAGATTTTGGGTTCCTAAGAGCGTGATTGATTCACGCTAAATGGGTTTAGGGTGTGCCAACTTTATTTGGAAGGGTAGTTAACCTAACCATGGTAAAGGTGGCACTTTAGGTAATTTTCAAGGTTATGAATATCTTGGAAATAAATTTGATTGTTAATCCTAAAATATTTTAGGATGTGCCAATACATTTTTGAGATTATGAAAAATCAATTAAATTGACACAATTTAGGTTTAGAGGTCATAGTGTGTGCCATTTTGGGTTTTTTGCACACTAGGGAAGAAAGCGATAATATGGCAAAATATACTTAATTATATCAAATGACAAATAATATTAAAATTTAGGTATTCTTATACCTATACTTTTTATTTGTCATGCTTTGTTTGTCATATAACATGCCATGACATCATATTTATCTTTAATCATTTAATATGTCATAATCATGTTTAGGATTTAGGTTACATGTCATGTATGCTTAAATTGTATCATATGTCATGACATCATGATCATTGGTCATGTTTACTTATGTTATCATTTATGTCATGATCATTCATGCATTTAATTTGATTAAAATTGATTTAAAGACAATGGCATGACTTGGAGTCTCATTTATAAGGGAATCAAGTAGTGTTGCCTTAGAAAATGCATGAAACCCTATATTAGAATGAACAAAATCCACATCTCACATCACATTGACTTGTATGTGTTTTTCATACACCTTAGATATATGTGAGATGTTAAGATATGAGTTAAATTCAAGGTGCATAGTTTTTGCATCTAGATGAACCTAAACTTATCTTATCTTAATGGTTGATCATTGGGAAAGCTTTTGTACAAGTCATGTACATTGAGCCCAAGGAACATGATCCAATATAAGTTTTCAAAAACATTTTAAAATCATTTTAGAAAATCTTGGTGAAGTCTATCTTTTGATAGCAATCACCTTTGATGAAGGTGATACAAAGTAGGGCCAAAACATTGAAAATTTTAATGATTTTGAACTTTGTATCAATTTCACTATTTTATGGGTGAAATAATTTTCAAATATTTTTCACCCATTGTATTGGTCATAAGTAGTATACGTATGAATTTTCATGATTTTTTGAATTATGTATAATTATTTATGAATTTTTAAAATCTATTTCTGATAACTAAAATTCGAATATTTCAGTTATAAGTCGACTGCTCATGGTGGCAGTCAACTGATGTGCAAGGCAGTCGACTGATCTCTGATAGAGTCGACTGTCAAGCTGATTTCAAGAAAAACAAGGTTGTTTAGCTCATTTTCAGTCATGGTAAAGTTCCCTGACCACTCCTAACCCTAGGGTATGCTTTGGAAAGTATTAGAAAGGGTGAAAATCCAGTGGATATGGATTAGGAGAGTTGTTAGGGTGATGTATCAAATTTAAGGTGTTGGAAAGTTCAATGTTGAATTTCTAACCTTATTTTTTATGGTTTAGAGTTCCTATTAGCTTAGGGACTTCCCAAGGACATTGTTGGTGCAATGGTCAAGGGGGAGTAAGCCTTTAGGGGGAGATATCCATCATGGGATGATGGATGGTATTTTTCCTCGTGAGGAGAAAAAATGGGATTTTGAGATATCCAATTTGGAAATTGGGAGTGTATAGGATTGCCTCTCTTGAGTGATATAAAACTTATCACTAGGAAGATGGTAGGCATCCTAGGATTTTTGAACTAAGGGGGAGATTGTAAGATCTCATTGGGACATGAGACATTGACCTCCTTGGAGAGAACCTTTTTGATGTTAGTCAAAAAAGGGGAGAATGTTTTGGGGGAGAATGTTATGGAAATTGGTAATCTGACCTTTCTCCAAAATGTTTTAGGGGAGAATGGTATGGAGAGTGTTATCAATTACCAATTCGGAGAATTGGGGAGAATGTTTGGGATTGCCAATTTGGGATAATTGGTAAGGAGATTTGAGTTAGTGTTCTAACTCAAAGGTATGTGTTTTTGTCAAACATCAAAAAGGGAGAGATTGTTGGTGCAATCGGCCCAGGTCACGATTGACCAGACTCGATTTTGACTCGAGCGATGTTTTGATATTTGACATGGAAGTTTGACATCGATGTTTGACATTGATATCTGATAATATTTTGGGGAGATTGTTGGCACAATCGACCCGGGTCATGATTGATCGGACTCGAGTTTGACTCGAGGGAGATTTTGATGGTTGACTGGAGTTGACCATGTCATGGGAAGTCCAAGTCTTGAGTACTTGGAATGTAAAGTCCAAGCATGGGTCTTGGCAAGGAAAAGTCCAAGCATGGGTCTTGGCATGGAAAGTCCAACACGAGTTGACAAGGGAAAGTCCAAGCTTGAGTCTTGGCATGGAAAGTCCAACATGGGTTGGCAAGGGAAAGTCCAAGCTTGAGTCTTGGCATTTGAGAAGTTCAAGGGGTTTGATATTGGCGACGTAAAGTTCAAGCGGGAGTTTTGGCACCATAAGTCTAATGGTTGGCGGCGTAAAGTCCAAACGGAGTCTTGGCAGCACAAGTCCAATGTGCCTTGGCGGTGTAGACACTGTTAGCATGACATAGCCAATGGAAGCACCTGAAGGCTAGCGCAATAGATGAACAAGTCATGGATGACTTGGAGGGATCCGAGAGGCGCGAGGATGACGGAGGTGGCTAAAAGGCTTAGGTCTAGGCTACGGGTGGTCTAGTAAGTATGGGGGCACCATACTTAGGTTAAACCTCATATTTGAGGTTAAAACCTCATGTTTGAGGTGTATCAGTCGACTGGTGTCATGTGGCAGTCGACTGGTGTGAGTCAACTAGGGTTTGATTACGGGAAGTGTTTGCGAGGTGGGCATGATCTGCTCAGCAATGATCGATCGTGTGATCAGTCGATTGGTGCTCGAGAATTTCGGCACAGAATGGAGTCGAGACTCGACTACGGGGTTAGCAGTCGAGTGAAGGCTCCATCAGTCGACTGATGGGTATGATCAGTCGACTGATGTCCTATCCGTTGGATTTTTTCAGCGTGGATTACATCATTGTCTCACAGCAACAGTGTCATCAGTCGACTGATGGTCCCGAGCAGTCGACTGATCGGCGATTTCCAGCCCAGGCAGAAGCTTTAAATGGAGCTCGTTGAAGAGGAAATCACCACTGATTTTCTTGGACATTTTGAAGCGATTTGCTGCTGCAAATCAGGGCCTTCAGTTGCTAGTCCAAGGCAATCAACAAGCAAGCTTCCAAAAGATTTGTGTAAAGTTTTTTTTGCTTTCTTTTGTTATATTCACTTGTAATTGCTTTTTGTTTACCTGTATTATTGTTGTAATATTTTGTAAGATGTTTCTCCACCTCCGACTTGTGTCGAGAAGGAGTTATTGCATAGTGGTGTGTGATTGGCATCGCTAGAGCTCTTTAGAGCTCGATCCGTGGAGTAGAAACCGTTCGGTTCTGAACTACATTAAATACTTATGTAATTGTGTGTTTGTCTATTTCGTTATTGCTTTATTATTATTCCGCTGCGCGATAACGAGATTTGTAGACAAATGCGAACGATTTCCATCTACGCATCCTACGATGCTATTCACCCTCCCTTTAGCGGTCAACATTTCCCCAACACCCCTCATACTTGATACTCACTCATAGCATAGGCCTAAGCCTTTTAGCTACCTCCATCAGCTTCACACCTCTCGGATCCCTCGAGTATGTGACTCTTCATCCTTCGTGTTTGCCTTAAGGAGCTTCCATTGGCTATGCCATGCTAATTGGGTCTTTTGCCAAGGTTCATTTGGACTTATGCGGCCAAGACTTCATGCTTGGACTTTATGCTGTCAAAACTCACCCTTGGACTTCCTTGTCAAGATCCATTCGGACTTACATCGCCAAGATTACACACTTTGACTTTACGTTGCCAAAATTACACTCTAGGACTTTCCTATTATCAAGTACCCATGACTTGGACTTTCAATTGCCAAGTATCCATAACTTGGACTTTCCAAATGCCAAGACCATGCTTGGACTTTCCATGCTAAGACCATTCTTGGACTTTCCTTGCCAACTCCATGTTGGACTTTCCAATTGTCAAAGTTCACTTGGACTTTATGCCACCAAGCCTACATACTTGGACTTATGCTGCCAACACTTTTACCTTTGGACTTCCCTTGTCAAATATCCATATTTGGACTTCTGAGGTTGATTGCTCCAATAATCTCTCCCAAATAATCTCCTCCATATGATTTTAGATATTCCAATCATCCACTAGTCATATAATCAACATATGGTCAAACCATATAGTTAAACAATGGTCAAATCCATTGTCAAACATCAAAATACTATTCAAGTCCCACTCGAGTTTGGTCAATATTGACTAAGAGCCTATTAGACAACTTGATCCTCTCGTGGGGACACAGATTTGCTAATTCTCTCCTTTGGAAACACTACAAGAAAAATGATAAATAGCAACAAATTTTTTTCATCGCTAATACTAAATATTCGCCGCTAAATAATATTAATGACGATAATATTTCATCGCTAGTATCATCGTAATAAGCTCATCGCTAAAGTCTCGTAGTGACAAAATATTAATTTTTCGTCGTTAATATTAACGACGATAGGAAAAACATCGTGAAAAATAAAAATTTCATCGCTAAATTTAGAATATTGGAAAGAGGAAAATCACTAATATTGGCGACTAAATTGACCAATGTCGTCGCTAACAATCAGTCAACTGAAGCAAGAAACAACTGACTATCGATTATTTGGCCAGCCACAGAATCAGAAGGGCCTCGATTGGCCAATCGACTGATGGATTTACGACGAAATATATTCATTTTGTCGCTATTTAGTTTGCGACAAATTTCTTATGATTCGTCGTGAATAACCTATAACAGACGATTGCATCATTTGGACAGTCGATTGATACGTAAAACGTTAGCGATGAAATTAAATATTTC
Source organism: Wurfbainia villosa (assembly GCA_025175895.1). Lineage (NCBI taxonomy): Eukaryota > Viridiplantae > Streptophyta > Magnoliopsida > Zingiberales > Zingiberaceae > Wurfbainia > Wurfbainia villosa. The sequence goes on along the minus strand of CM046000.1, from coordinate 13,294,456 downwards.
ATCGCTAGCCCAAAAATACTGATGTCGTGTATCGATGGTTAGCGACGAAATGGAAAAAAAATCATCCCTAACCATGAAAATGCAAATTTTCAAAATTCATTTAATTTTTTATTCGATATCCTGTAATATAATATCAATTACACAATTTATTTCAACACTTAACTTAACAACATATAACTCAACTGTTTTAACAACAATTACATTTAACCACAACTAACATAACATAATCAAAATATATATATAAGTAGAAACCAAATTTTAAGTCCAAAACATCCAATTTCACAAATTGGTAGTCTCTAAATTCAAAAATATTCAAGTTCACAATTTCAATAACTCAAAATAGAAGCGTTCAAAAACTCTAAGATGGAGGAAGAGGTGGAGCTGAAGATGACTCATGTATCAATGATTGTAAAGCTCCAGGTGCAAGCCGATTCAGAATTGCTTCAACACATATCTTGTCTTGATCTCATTGATGTCAACTCATCTTGGGTGCTAACTAATTGAGCTCGAGTGTTTACTAGCTCCTCTTGCGTCTCTTCTAATCATTGCTCGGTGGACTCAAGTTTTTCACGCATTAGTGTTGCGTTAGTTAATCTGGAGGAGGAGATGGCATCCGAAGAAGTGGATCTAACTGGTTTGGCCCACTTCCAAGTCCTCTAATATATCTAGAACGAACACGGAGGACTTGATCACAAACCTGATCTGTAATCTGGACTGCATCGATGTCATCTCCGATTTCTTGTGATTGAATGTGCTCATCTCGCAGTCTCATCATATCACCCTAAGAATAACAAACATATTATTAATATGTTTACAAAGAATTATGGAAATTTGAAAATAACTTTACTAAATTATATTGATTATATCTTACGTATGCAGCCTCAGTTCTCTCCTCACTCTACCCTTTTGACGAGCTACAATGGGTTGTATTAAAGATAATAATCCGATCTTTTCTCTGAGACTGATTGGTCTAAAAAATATTATAATATGTTAATATTAAAAATAACAAACAATGTACTGTAAATATAAAGTTTGTACTCACACCATCGTAACTGTATTAAATGAATGATTTTGAGTCACCTCGATGGGTAAATTGTAGTTGTGATCGATTTTGGGCATTTGTTGCCGATCATGTCTACAATATAAAAATTTGTTAAGATAAAACATAAAACATGAGTTATAAAAGAAATATTTTAATTTATATATAACTCAAATAATTGGTATAGATTGAGTTACCTGAAATTTCTTTGATTCAAATATATATAGTTCCAATCTTCCTGTGTCTCACAAAACTCGATTGACATATGATGTCAGCGCTCAATAGAGGGAAGATGCAGTAGGCTCTTATAATGAGTGTGCATCTTATTTCGATTGTCTTTGTACCTTGCACTCATTAATTTGTCGATCTCCTTTCTTACCGATATTGCTTCCTTGGAAAAATTGATATCGAAAGCAGCCTGAAAAAATACCAATATTAAAATTTATTAATGAGGGATGGCTAATTATATAAATATCAAATTAATCAGACTTACTGATAATCGATCATATATCATCTATTTTTTATCCGTGGGGATATGCTTCCAACTCTTAGCTTGTAGGGGAGGGAACTTCATAATTGACAGACCTAACTCTGTCATAAAAGCAGTTGCATTTTGCCCGATAGGATGACCATCGCTCTTACGAAAGGTAATGGATAATTTATCTCGTTCCTTGATTTGCAGTCGGAGCCGATCGGAGTGTATGCCTCGTGTCTCTATATATATCGGACAAATTGTAAATCAAAAAGTGTTAACAATTAACAAGTCAAATAAATAGAAAACTAAATAAACATATTTAAGACCACATAACTAACCAGTAGGAGTAGGAGCACTATCATCGTCAGGTGTAGGCACAACTGGGGGGGCGCTCAATTCTCTTAGACGGTATAGCTGTGACATAAGCATTATATACATATCGACATATAATGAAAGATTATATTAACTATATGAATTATCAATGAAGAACAATATAAATACCATGTAAATACATCTAATCGCTATCATCATCTGAAAAGGATAAATAATCATCCGCCTCACTGTCAATTTCACTATTTTCACCCTCATCATTATGATTACTTTGAGCACTTATATCCAGATCCACTTTGTGTATTTGCCATATTTATTTGTTGACGCTTAACATCTAATCAACATAGTTGAGTTATCTCCAAGCCTTCACCGACTACTAAAGTTGAATCATTGGATGAAATCTCTTAGTTTGGCTCTATATTCAAGATATTACAAACCTCAAAATCTTTAGATACTTCATCAACTTTAGTTACTTCGTATATTTCTCGGTGATGAACCCTTTGCACTACCTTCCAATGACCTCCACGTTTGATATCATTCAAATAATACACTTGATTTTCTTGGTTTGCCAAAATTAATGGGTCATCATCGCACTATGTTTTAGAAGTGTCAATACACAAGAGATCATACTCTTCCACCAACAATTTTTTTTGGATTACATTAGAACTATTCACACCAAAATAATTGGACTTTATACTTAAAAGAGTAAAATATTTGAACCACATCTTTCAACACACCAAAAAATCTAAATTGTCCCCATCATTAGAGGATGGTATGCTGACCCCACTATTTTGAGTAGTTCTGCATGAATCACGAGACCTCGTATGATATCGAATCCCATTTGCAATACACGCATCATACATTTGAACTTCAACATCAAATTCCATTGCTAAATAGTATAACTCATCTATGATCTCTGAATTTGTAAAAAAATTTAGTGCTATAATTTTATCCCTAAATCACAGTGAAAAATCTCGCTCGCGATATTGCATAACTTGATCAACATGAATCTTTTGGGACATAAGTTGCAGATGCTCACTGTATAAAAACTTAATCAATTTAAAATCTGTGAATAAAATAGAATTAAAGTAATAACTTAATTTAAAAACTTACTTTTACTATCGATTGACTTCTTTACAATTGTTCAGAATATATCAATGTGCTTTTTTAAACAAAGACAATCGCAATTTCAGACTGTATTGGTTGCCAAAGACTCTTGTTTCCTATGAGAAAATACTTAATTTGCATATTGATGGTTGAACATCTTTATTCCGTTCCGACCTAGAAAAGCTTGTCTCAATCTGACTCATATATAACGAATTGAAAGTCAAGACCTCATTTATAATATACCCCTCTATAATAGATCCTTCAGGTCATGTTTTATTACGAACATGTTTTTTTAGTCTTCCCAAATATCGCTCAAAGGGATACATCTATCATGACGAAACTGACCCAGCTAATATGGCTTCACGAGGTAAATGAACTATCAAATGAACCATAATGTCAAAAAATGCCGGAGGAAATATCCGTTCCATCTTACACAATATCAAGACTATTTTCTCCTCCATTTTACATATGTTCACTGTGTGTAAATATCTTGCAGTAATCTTTTTGAAGAAATCACATAACACAATTAGTGTGTTATATATGTCTGTTGGAAAAAAATTACATACAACAACTGAAAGTATTCTTTGTAACAATACATGACAATCATGTGATTTTAGTTTATATATCTTTCCTTCATTTGCATTCACATTTCTAGACATATTAGAAGCATAACCATCTGGAAACTTCACAGATTTCAAAAATTGACAAAATTCACGCCTTTCTTCCAATGTCAACGTATAACTTGTATACAGTTTCCTGAATTTGTCTCATACTAGCTGTAAATGCAATTCACTCCTTATCCCCATATCCTGCAAGTCTAATCTTACTTTGAGAGTGTCATTTGACTTTTCGTCTATATTTAATAATGTGTCAATTAAAGCATCACAAATATTCTTTTCAATATGCATCACATCTAAATTATGTCTCAACTTTAAGTTTGACCAATATGGTAACTCAAAAAATATAGACTTCTTTACTCAATTTGTATCATCTAAAGATCGCTGCCATTTTTTATTGAATGAAGGATGCTTACTGAATGTCACTTGGGATAACGCGTCTAACTGCAATAAAATCTCATATCCATTCATTATTCATGGTGGTCCTTATTTTTCAATCATTCCATTGAAATCTTTATTCCTACGCCATGGGTGTTGCACATCCAAGAATCGACGGCGACATGTGTAGCATATTTTACTCCTTAATCTTTGAGATTTGATTTCATTCAAATATACTGGACATGCCTTATAACCCTTTGTGCTTCATCCAGAAATTGTTCTGTATGCTGGAAAGTCGTGAATGGTCCACATCACAGCAGCATGTAATTGAAATACTTGTTCAGTTGATGCATCATATGTTTCCACTCCGTCACCCCATAGCTCCTTCAGTTCATTTATCAGAGGTTGTAGGTATACATCTATCTCTTTGCTAGGTGATTTAGGCCTAAAAATTAAAAGAGACATAATCATATATAGTGGCTTCTTCATTTTCCATGGCAGCAAATTATAATTCACAAGTATAACAGGTCACATACTATAAGCATTTGACATATTTTCAAATAGATTAAAATCGTCAGTAGTAAATCCTAAGCGAATATTTCGTGGATCACCTATAAATATTTCATGTATATTATCAAATTCTTTCTATGATTCACTATCAGCTGGGTGTCTTAATACACCATCTATTTCAACTCGCTTTTCTTTATGTCATCTTATCTCTTTAGCCATATGATTCGAAATAAACAACCGCTTAAGTCTCGGTTTCAGAGGAAAATATCGAAGAATTTTTTGAGGATTCTTTTTCTTATTCATCCCTTTGTACGTGTATCTGGGTTCCTTGCACGCTGGACATGCATCCTTATTCTCGTGCTCATCTCAAAATAATATACAATCATTCTTACATACATGTATCTTCTCATATATCAATCCTAACTCTTTTAATAATTTTTTTTCTTCATAATAAAAGTTTGGAATCACATTCGGTTTAGAAAATACCTCTTGCAATAACTGGAGTAACATATCAAAAGATTTATTGTTCCATCCATTTAACACCTTCACATGCATTTGCTTCACCACAAAATTAAAAATCGAAAAATTAGTACAATTGTGATACAGTTCTTTTATGCTTCTTCTAACACTGAAGTGTAACTTCGTCTACAATCATTTGCATTTGTGTTTTCATTGATATCATCTGATTGAGGCTGATTGCTGTTTATATTTTCTACATTTCATAAATCAATAAACATATCTTCAAAATCGTCTTCGAAATTATCTACTTCAACATCAAAATCATTTCCATCTTCATTGATAATATTTATATTACCGGATGATGTAGAAGCTGTAGGGATTTTTTATGCAAAATAGCATATGCGCAACGGAAAAATAGGATCCCTTCCAAGTGATCCTTGCGAAAGAAAACCTCGTACAAAATAAATTTCTCAAAACCTATCTTATAGGAGAATATTACCTTTGTTGCGTGCCCTTTTAAATCCCGCTTCTCCTTGGGTTTGTTGGATCTTTTAGTACGTTCAAATGTCCGTGCCTCTATATGTATCCACACGAGCAAGCTCTTGTCTCACAAAAGAAACTAGAAGAGCTCTCCTTTACTTCTTGCTAGAGAAGTCCCTAAAGGAGAGGAAGGTAGGGAAAAAGAGAAAGGAAGAAGAAGACCACTCTTCTTGCTACACTCACAAAAGCCACACAACCAAAGCCTCTCACCACCAAGCTCTCTCTAAGCCTCAAGCTTACAACCAAGCCTCAAGTTTTTCACCAAGTTGGCCGGCCACCCCATGGAGTGTTTTATAGGATTGAAAAAAAACATTTCACCTCCTATCACATTCAATGCAATCAATTGCATTGAAATATAATCAACACTCCTTGTTTGGCCGGCCACATGTGGAGAAATTCCAAAGGTCAAAACCCTTTGTCTCCTTCCACCTCATCAAGCTTAGGTGGCATGCTTATGTGGCATGCTTAGGTGGCATGCTTATGTGGCATTCATGCATGTTAAATTAATCTTATTAATCCAATAAGCTTATGTTATCATATTGAATTAATCTCATTAAATCAATAAGGTAACATATTGAATTAATCTTATTAAATCAAATAAGCTTAGCATATTGAATTAATCTCATTAAATCAATAAGCTAAAATTCTCATTAAGCTTAAAGTCTAAAAACCATTTTGTACTTAAGCTCATTCCCAAATTATTCTAGTCAAACTAGAATGCACTAATTCTTCTAATCATCATGTTCTTTGTGTGTGACCCTATAGGCTCTCATAACGTTGGCAGTGGATCTAAACTCTTTTAGATACACAAGCAATGAGCGGCATCTAGCAATACATCATTGCTACCCAAGTTACGAAATAAGTCAAGATCCGACTAACCTTTCCGTGACTACTATAATATATGACTGTGTCCTTCTATCCTTGATATCAGATTGACCAATGAGGCATAGACCGTGTCATCCTCGATCAATCTATGTGTTTCTTGATCCCTGAGTAAACTAACTCAAACAAATGAGCTCAATATCTCATATTGACTCATTCGAGCATGGCCATGTGTTTTAGTAGTTCTACTCAATCAAGGGGCCCACAGATATCACTCCCGTCATATGGGAGGGATAGATCTCATCTACATCACTCACATCACTCCGCATAATTTGTTATATACCCAGTAATCGCCTTTATGGTCTACCCTGTTACGGGTGACGTTTAACGATACCAAAGTACATAACTCCTTATGTAGGGAACCGTAGTGACTTCAGGTTTGAGGACTATTCATACCAATAGTCACATGAGAAAGTTTATGACACTCATATGACGATCCATGAAACTTTCTCATGGCGGGTCAGTTCAGTATATATTCTCTAATATATACCCATGTGTCAACTTGATATCATATATCCATGACTTGTGAGATCAAGTCATCAATTGACCTACATGCTAGTCTTTATGTATTAATATTGCCCTTGCATATTAATACTTGACTAGAACATTTAGGAAAGTGTTCTCTAACCTCTCATAATCAATTCGCCAATTGATGTGTAGATAAGAACCTACTTTTCTAGGGCATTATTATATTTAATTTAGCTGGCACAAGCAAGACGTAAATATAATAACCAATCCTTTGCCTTTATAGAATATGATACAAAATGTTCCCTATTCAACCATCACATGATTGGTTCTAGGGCTATAACTAACAATCTCCCACTAGCACTAGTACTAATCACTATAATATCTGATACCTAGTGACCTAGTGTGACCATCATGCTTCCTCTGTGCCAAAGCCTTGGTCAATGGATCTGCGATGTTAGCTTTTGTCGGTACTCTGCATATCCTCACATCTTCTCTATCGATGATCTCTCGAATGAGATGGAAGCGCCACAGTATGTGTTTGGTCCGTTGATGTGATCGAGGTTCCTTAGCCTGTGCAATAGCCCCATTGTTGTCACAATAGAGGTCTATTGGATCTGCAATGTTAGGAACTACCCCAAGTTCATTGATGAACTTGCGGAGCCAAACAATCTCCTTTGCTACATCAGACGCAGCAATATACTCGCGTAGAAGAATCGTGGTCTGCTCAACTCTTCCACACCACTCCACCATTCAGCAAAACACGCACTCGATGCGATCTATAGTCATCCTTGTCTGTTTGGAAGCTTGCATCACTGTAACCCTTTACAGTTAGCTCCTCATTGCCTCCAAATATCAGGAAATATTCTTTCGTTCTTCGTAAGTATTTAAGAATATTTTTGACTGCTATCCAGTGACTTTCACCTGGATCCGACTGGTATCTACTCATCATGCTCAAAGCATATGAGACGTCAAGATGAGTACAAAGCATGGCGTACATGATAGACCCTATAGCAGATGCATAAGGGATCTTATCCATGCGATCTCTCTCCTCCTTAGAAGAGGGACATTGAGTCTTCGAAAGACTCACACCATGTGATAAAGGCAGAAATCCTTTCTTGGAATTTTGCATAGCAAAACGATCTAACACTTTATCAATGTATGTACTCTGACTTAGGCCAAGTAATCTTTTAGATCTATCTCTATAGATCTTGATGCCTAGAATATAGGCAGCTTCACCTAAGTCTTTCATCGAGAAACAATTCCCTAACAACATCTTCACAGACTGGAGTGAGGGAATATCATTTCCGATGAGAAGTATGTCATCTACATACAAGATAAGAAATACAACTGTGCTCCCACTATTTCTCTTGTAGACACAAGGTTCATCTTCATTCTTGATGAAACCAAACTCCTTGATTGCATCATCGAATCGAAGATTCCAGCTTCGAGAGGCTTGCTTTAGTCCATAAATGGACTTTTGCAGTTTGCATACCTTTCCAGGATGCTTTGGATCTTCAAAACCCTCAGGCTGTGTCATGTACACATCCTCGAGTAGCTTTCCATTCAGAAAAGCGGTTTTGACATCCATCTGCCAGATCTCATAATCGTGGTAGGCTGCAATAGCAAGTATGATCCGAATGGATTTAAGCATCGCAACTGGTGAAAAGGTTTCATCATAGTCAATACCATAAATTTGTTTGAATCCTTTAGCCACCAATCTACCTTTATAGGTATGCTTATTACTATCCATGTCAGTCTTTACTTTAAAGACCCACTTACACCCAATGGGTTTTACCCCTTCAGGTGGATCAACCAAAGTCCATACTTGGTTAGTGTACATGGATTCCATTTCGGATCTCATGGCCTCTAGCCATTTCTCAGAATCTGGGCTCATCATAGCTTCTTGATAGGATGTAGGCTCGTCAAGATCGACAAACAATACCTCATCGTTGTCAGTCAAGAGAAAAGAATATCTCTCGGGTTGACGACGGATCCTATCAGATCTACGAAGAGGTTGGTCTACTTGAACAGGTGTTTGCTCCACAACTCTTTGGGCAATAATTTTCTCATCCACAACACTTTGTGGTGCCTGTTCATTTTCCATCGAAGCCTTAGTATTATCTTCATCTTGAATTTCTTCAAGATGAATTTTACTCCCACTAGTTTTTCTAGAAATAAATTATCTTTCTATAAAGACATCATTTCTAGCAACAAACACCTTGCCAAGTGTGGGATTGTAAAAGTAATATCCCTTAGTTTCCTTGGGATATCCTACAAAATAACACTTATCTGATTTGGGTCCTAGTTTATCTGAGACTTGACATCTAACATAAGCTTCACAACCCCAAATCTTTATAAAAGACATTTTGGGACTCTTCCCAGTCCATAACGTATATGGTGTCTTTTCTACGGCTTTTGATGGGACGCGATTAAGTGTAAAAGCAGCTGTCTCTAGAGCTAAACCCCAAAAGGAAGTAGGTAGATCAATCTGGCTCATCATTGATCGTACCATATCTAATAGAGTATGATTTCTCCTCTCAGATACACCATTCCATTGTGGTATTCCAGGTGGAGTGAGTTGGGATATTATCCCACACTCAGCCAGGTGATCACGAAACTCTTGACTAAGGTATTCACCACCTCGATCTGATCGAAGTAGCTTAATACGCTTACCAAGTTGGTTTTGTACTTCATTCTTGAATTCTTTGAATTTTTCAAAGGATTCTGACTTATGTCTCATCAAATATAAGTAGCCAAATCTACTCATATCATCAGTGAAAGTAATAAAGTACTTATAGCCTCCTCTGGCTTCGACATTGAAAGGGCCACATACATCAGTATGTATGAGTCCTAACAAGTCCGTCGCTCTCTCGCCATGTCCACTAAATGGAGTTTTAGTCATCTTTCCTAAAAGACAAGATTCGCATACCTCATATGATTCAAAATCAAATGAGTCCAATAATCCATCTTTATAGAGTTGGGATATGCGTTTTTCATTTATGTGACCTAGGTGACAGTGCCAGAGATATGTTTGGTTCAAATTATTCGATTTGAACCGTTTGGTATTTACATTATAAATTGAGTTTTCTAAATCTAGAACATAGAGACCATTCATAAGTGGTGCATTACAATAGAACATTTCATTCAAATAAATGGAACAACATTTGTCCTTTATTATAAAAGAAAAGTTTTTCTTGTATAAACAAGATACAGAAATTATATTCTTCGTTAATGCAGGTACATAAACTCACTCCTCTAGTTCTAAGATAAGCCCAGTGGGCAAAGACAAAGAATATGTTCCTACAGCTACAGCAGCAACTTTTGTGCCATTGCCTACTCGTAGGTCCACTTCGCCCTTTGCCATTAGTCTACTATTTCTCAGTCCCTGTACATTAGTACAAATGTGAGATGCACATCCGGTATCTAATACCCATGTAGAAGAAATAGATAGATTAACTTCTATAATGTGTATACCTGAGGCAGAAGTCCCACTTCTTTTCTTCTTTACTTCCTCAAGGTAGACTTTGCAGTTTCGCTTCCAGTGTCCAGTCTCACCGCAATGGAAATAGTCCCCTTCCTTAGGTACTTTACCTTTACCCTTTGAAGTGGATGAATTGGCCTTGCCTTTGGCTTGGGTCTTACCCTTGCCTTTGCGCTTACCTTTGCCCTTCTTGACCATTAGTACGTTACTAACTTTCTTCTTGAGATTCGGTTCAGCAGTTCTCAACATGCTGAGAATCTCAGGCAAAGGTTTATCAATTTCATTCATGTTATAATTCATGACGAATTGATTATATGCTTCCGGCAATGATTACAGGATAACATCGGTTGCCAATTCTTGGCTCAGTGGAAAACCTAGTCTTTCAAGGTTCTCAACGCACCCTATCATTTTAAGTACGTGAGTTCCTACAGGTGTTCCTTCTTGCATCTTGCATGCAAAAAGAGCCTTAGACACTTCAAAACGCTCATGTCTATCTTGTCCTTGATATAGTTGTTTCAAATGCTCAACCATATCATAGGCATCCATGTTCTCATGTTGCTTCTGAAGCTCAGAGTTCATAGTGGCAAGCATAAGACATGACACATCTAATGCGTCATCTTGATGCTTCTTATAAGCATCATTTTCAGCACGAGTGGCCAGTGGGGCGGTGTTTGAGGATAGACTACTCTAGGACATACAGTTTACGTTCTTGCTTGAGGATAATCCTCAAGTTCCTATACCAGTCTAGAAAGTTAGCTCCATTGAGCTTGTCTTTCTCAAGGACAGATCGCAAGTTGAGGGGGTGCATCGTGTTAGATGACATGGTGATCTACAACATTAAAATGCAAAATTAAGTATCATACCTAAGTCATTTAATTAGGCCTTTAATTAAATGAGGCTCCCACTAAATTCTCATAGCTTTGATATGAGCTAATTATTGATGTAGGCAAACACATTTTGCTTACATCATTAGCTTCTATTTAGCTATAAATTTATATGGGATAAAGATCCACATCATACTTCGTCTTGAGTTAGCTTTGGCTAATCGCCCAAGACGTAGTATGATTAGGTAGGCAATCTTTTGCCAATTACATCTGATGTAACTCTTTAATAGCTTTGGTTAAGTTTAGATTAGTTTAGTGCTTATTCCTAAACCAGCTTCCAGGCCGTGGCGAGGCACAGAGGCCTTCTTTAATATCGGAGCAACGACCACTTTCTAAGACAAAGCTGATGTTCGGAAATCACACAAAACTAATTTTTAAAACTTATGTTCAAAGCTAATATATGCCTCTACTTTCTTAATTAATTAAGAAAAACTTAATTAAGTCATAACCAAGTTTGATAGCGGGACATCACGATTGTCCACTCGCACTCTTCCAAGATAAAATGCATTGCTTTACTTTGGCAAACCCAACAACAAATGATCGAGGAAGTAGTGAGTACCAAACTTTGGTAGGCATATCGTTTTTGACTTATTAAGAAATAAACTTAAACATGCATCACATACATATTAGCATACATCACATATAAGCTAAATTAACATGCATCACATACATATTAAACTAAGCGTGTCATGGTTATGACCCTTATTCTATAATCTTCTCAAGCCAATGAAAAGATTGATTGGTCAACCTAGGGATAGCATCTTCTCCCAAGTGCTTCCTTTTGGTTGTTTTGTGTTGTTGACTTCCTCCTTGTAACGTCATCTTCGAATGGACCCTCCATCTTTATTTTGTATATTACAAAAGGAGAAATACTCGAGTTACATTCGAGTCTAAAACTAATTTTACAACAAGAATTTTAGGAGAAAGGCACGACACGCAGGCCGTATTAAGAATTACAACACACACATTCACAAACTTTTTGGGACTAGGCCATAACCATGCACCATGTCAATTTTAACTTTTAAAAGACATCGGATATTTTATTATGTTTGAAAAATTGCTAATGCAATTATCAACTCATAATAAAATTTATCCTACTTCTATATCATATATAAAATAGAGAAAACCTATTTTTATATGATCTTTCGTAAGTGGCTCTGATACCACTGTAGGGATTTTTTTTATGCAAAATAGCATATGCGCAACGGAAAAATAGGATCCCTTCCGAGTGATCCTTGCGAAAGAAAACCTCGTACAAAATAAATTTCTCAAAACCTATCTTATAGGAGAATATTACCTTTGTTGCGTGCCCTTTTAAATCCCGCTTCTCCTTGGGTTTGTTGGATCTTTTAGCACGTTCAAATGTCCGTGCCTCTATATGTATCCACACGAGCAAGCTCTTGTCTCACAAAAGAAACTAGAAGAGCTCTCCTTTACTTCTTGCTAGAGAAGTCCCTAAAGGAGAGGAAGGTAGGGAAAAAGAGAAAGGAAGAAGAAGACCACTCTTCTTGCTACACTCACAAAAGCCACACAACCAAAGCCTCTCACCACCAAGCTCTCTCCAAGCCTCAAGCTTACAACCAAGCCTCAAGTTTTTCACCAAGTTGGCCGGCCACCCCATGGAGTGTTTTATAGGATTGAAAAAAACCTTTCACCTCCTATCACATTTAATGCAATCAATTGCATTGAAATATAATCCGACCACATGTGGAGAAATTCCAAAGGTCAAAACCCTTTGTCTCCTTCCACCTCATCAAGCTTAGGTGGCATGCTTATGTGGCATGCTTAGGTGGCATGCTTATGTGACATTCATGCATGTTAAATTAATCTTATTAATCCAATAAGCTTATGTTATCATATTGAATTAATCTCATTAAATCAATAAGGTAACATATTGAATTAATCTTATTAAATCAAATAAGCTTAGCATATTGAATTAATCTCATTAAATCAATAAGCTAAAATTCTCATTAAGCTTAAAGTCCAAAAACCATTTTGTACTTAAGCTCATTCCCAAATTATTCTAGTCAAACTAGAATGCACTAATTCTTCTAATCATCATGCTCTTTGTGTGTAGCCCTATAGGCTCTCATAACGTTGGCAGTGGATCTAAACTCTTTTAGATACACAAGCAATGAGCGGCATCTAGCAATACATCATTGCTACTCAAGTTACGAAATAAGTCAAGATCCGACTAACCTTTCCGTGACTACTATAATATATGACCGTGTCCTTCTATCCTTGATATCAGATTGACCAATGAGGCATAGACCGTGTCATCCTCGATCAATCTATGTGTTTCTTGATCCCTGAGTAAACTAACTCAAACAAATGAGCTCAATATCTCATATTGACTCATTCGAGCATGGCCATGCGTTTTAGTAGTTCTACTCAATCAAGGGGCCCACAGATATCACTCCTGTCATATGGGAGGGATAGATCCCATCTACATTACTCACATCCCTCCGCATAATTTGTCATATACCCAGTAATTGTCTTTATGGTCCACCCTGTTACGGGTGACGTTTGACGATACCAAAGTACATAACTCCTTATGTAGGGAACCGTAGTGACTTCAGGTTTGAGGACTATTCATATCAATAGTCATATGAGAAAATTTATGACACTCATATGACGATCCATGAAACTTTCTCATGGTGGGTCAATTCAGTATATATTCTCTAATATATACCCATGTGTCAACTTGATATCATATATCCATGACTTGTGAGATCAAGTCATCAATTAACCTACATGCTAGTTTTTATGTATTAATATTGTCCTTGCATATTAATACTTGACTAGAAACATTTAGGAAAATATTCTCTACAGCCTCTCATAATCAATTTTGCCAATTGATGTGCTGTAGATAAGAACCTACTTTTTTAGGGCATTATTATATTTAATTTAGCTGGCACAAGCAAGACGTAAATATAATAACCAATCCTTTGCCTTTATAGAATATGATACAAAATGTTCCCTATTCAACCATCACATGATTGATTCTAGGGCTATAACTAACAGAAGCTTCTCCATGAAAGTTCCAGACTTTATATAATCTATCGAATCCCACCTATAAAAATGTCCTTGCATATAATCCAATTCATATTGAAACAAATTGCCACACTGTCGACATGGACAATGAATTTTCGATAAATTCAGACTAATTATGTAATTCTCTGCCATATTTATAAATTGATTCAACCCATTTATATATTCAAGACTAATTCGATTCTGAATCGTTATCCAACTTTTATCCATATTTTTAAACTCTGGTTAAACATATATAAAATAATTTTGATGTTAATTTTTAATAAAAGTAATTTAGCAACTTAAATTTATTTATCACATACAAAATAATAAAAAAATTTATAATTTAAACCTCACACAACATAACTTACAATTTGATTTATAACCCTATGTTTATTATCAAACATTATAATCTAAGAATAAGAAAACCCTAAACTTATCCTCTAATCGTAAAATAATCCTAAAATCATCATCTAAATGACAACATATCTCCAAATTTATCATCTAAGCAATAAATTACTGCTTGATTACTATGAATAGGTCCAAATATAAATGATAAAAAAAAATCCTAAATTCATCATCTAATCCCTAACAAAACCTTAACAACCACATATATAAACTATAATAACCTTAAACCCTAATAAAACCCTAAATTCATCATCTAAGTATAACAAAACCCTAAATTTATCATCTAATCATAACAACAATACCAAAAATATCATTAATTTTATTTTAAAACCTGGAAGAAAGAATCCGAAAAAACCTAAGTCGTCGAAGGTTAGCTTGAGACGGAGCCGAGAAGGACGTCGGATATGGAGACCAGAGTTTGAGGCTAACAGGAGGTTGGAGCTACTACCGGAGCCAAATAACTGGGAGAAAGTTGAAGTTGGAACGGGAGAAGAGAAGGTCTCCGATGATTCTCTTACGCTCAAAGAAGAGAAGGTGCGTGCGAAAGGGCGCTGACCAGGAGAGAAGCCCGAGCACGAGATGGAGACGAAAAGTAGAAACATAAGATGGACCAAAAGAGAATCGCCGGAAGAAGGAAGAGTCGCGCGGAAAAATTAGGGGAATCGGTGGGGGTCGGGTTTTTTCCGCATATATTAGCGACGAAATATTTTTCTTTGTCGCAAATATTTATTATCTTCGCGACGAATATTTAAATTGTTGTCGCTAATATATTAATATTAGCGACGAACAATACATATCATCGCAAAAATAGATACATCAGTTGACTGGTGTTTACAGCAGTCGACTGCCCATAATTTGGCTCGTCACAGAATATTTTTTACTCGACTGGCCAATCGACTGAATAGTTTGCGACAAATATTTATTCATTTCGTCGTTAATCATTAATCGACTGATGGTATACACCAGTTGACTGCCCATAATTTGGGCGGCCAAAGAATATTTTTTAATCGACTGACCAATCGACTGAATAGTTTGCGACAAATATTTATTCATTTCGTCGCTAATCATTAGTCGACTGGTGGTATACACCAGTCGACCGCCCATAATTTGGCCGGTCACGGATGTTTTTCACTCGACTGGTTAGTCAACTGTTAGTTTTGGCGACGAATTATAATAATATCGTGGCTAAACATAAATATATTAGCGACAAAATATATATTTCGTCGCTAATACTCATTTGGAATATTGGCTAACGATGAATATTTTTAATTCGTCTCCAATACTTTTTATATTTGTGACGAAAAGTTATTCTTTCATCGCAAATATGATATTATTTATGACGATCATAAAATTCATCGGTAATTCCAAGTATTAGCGACGAATTAATAGTTTGTCGCTAATAATTCGTCATTATTTGGCTGATTTTTTTGTAGTGAAATGGTTGATAATTAAATAAAAATTAAAAGGGGATGCCTAATTATCGAAAAAAAAATTTCTCTATAAGTTAAAGGTTTTTTTTATATCGAAAATAATCTTATTTCAGTCTACCTAGGACTTGCAAAAATAAACTGATTTATTTTGTTCAAAAAACTATATTTTTTTATTAATTCGGTCAAAATTATTTAAATTTAATTAAACTAATTTTTAACATTCTTAAAAAAATTATAATATTAGTGTACGATAATTGTTAAAATTGATGCAAAACGATTTGCTCGTCCTCAATGTTTCGTCAATCAATCTCATAGTAAATACGAAAGAGGTAAATTACGGGGAACATATTAACCAATCTAGGACTAGCGTGGCCGAAGACAGATATCTTGAAAAACTTATAGCTCTCGAAGATTGATCTTTGCCGGTGAGAACACGATAATTGTTAAAATGTTATATATAGCAATGGTGTGATCATTTTGAGCATGAAGAAATAATTTTAATCATTTAAATATATAACATGACCATAAAATGTTATATATAGCAATGGTATGATCCATTTGAAGTAATTTTAATTATTTAAATAATTTTGATTAAATTGATAAAAAAATTTCATATAAAAATGCTTTATGCACATATATTTTTTTATTATTGTCTCGAACCTAGGATATTTTTATTCTGCGTGTCGTCTTCATTTGTGCTCATGCGTCTTTCTCATGAATGAGCAATGATTTATTGTTCATGAGCAGTAAATCGCTCGAACCTATTCATTTTTATGCTGTAACAACAATAAAATATATTTTTGAGATAAAAAAAAATATAGCGAGGTATTATTTTGATTTTTTTGTGATAATTCACCCGCTGCCTGTTTCTCTGTTATCTGTTGTAACGATCAGTCTGTTCAGTATTCAAGATTCCAAGTGGCAAATTTTTCTTCTTCGGTTTTGGAGTTTAGTTGGTCGAAAGCATTTCCTGGACCGGGCCACACGGTTTGGACCAGGCACAACCACCTCGACCCTTCGGCCACACGGTTTGGACGGGGTCAACAATCAACTGTATGCTGAAGACCAAGTCAACCAGCAACAGGCGAGGGCGAGGACGAGGGCGAGGCCTATAAAGAAGAAAGGACCAGGACTTGGGGTGTTTGAGTTTGATCAGTTTCCACCGTTGTGCGTGTGGTTTGGGTTCATAGGGTTCTCGGCCTCCAGATGCCGTGGGAAGCGAAAAGTTGCGATCTTGACCGGAGGGATGAACTATCAATCGTTCTGTCGTTGAATCGCCAGAGTAATTTGCCCTTTTCGTTCGTCGTTGCTCCATGGGTTCAGGAAGGCAACTGCGGTCCTTTTCTCCTCCTCTGTGTTCGCCATTGTATGCGATATGCATTTTCTATGGATGTGCCTGAAATCTGCGATTGATGGGCGTTCGTGTCTGACCAAGTGTGAGATTTGCCATTAGTGTTTCGTTCGGGGAGTTTGTAGATTCTTCATCGTTCGGGGAAGCCTTGAATCGATCGTTTGCTGTTTCCTTCTCCTCACTGGCATCCTACTCTATTGCTCGTTTCTGATCCTTTCCACGAGGTATTTTGCTGCTTCCCGCTTTTAGATTGACGATGCGTGGGTGCTTGAAAAATTGCAATTTCCCCCCCTCTCTTCTCTGTGCTGGTTTTCTGCCTATAGTCTCTGATTATTTGGAGAGTTTGACCTCGAGTACTGAACTAGATCATTCTCTCGTGTTTTTAGGTACTGAACCGCATTTGATGTCTGGTTAACCCTTCACGTCATGTTTAGAATGCTCCATAGAATCCTTTGGTTTGAAGGAAAACTTCTTGTAGCGATTTTTTGGCTGAGCCTACTGGTTTCTGGTTTGTGAAAAACGGCGAAGAATTGGAATTGATAAAGCGTTCGGTCAAATGGGTGGAGTTTGCTCGAAGACATCGTCTGTGGATAAGTCGCCTAGTGACACACTAGATTCCAATGGACGCAAGAATCAGTCAACAACAAATCAGCCCAACAAGAAGACACAAGGGAATGCGATGGAAGAAGCAATGGAGAAGCAGCTGGGCGAACAACCTTTACCTGGAAACTCTTCAGTCACTTCCGCAGATGCGACTGAGCCACAGTTCTCCACGTCTGCCTCACAGACTTCTAGGCTAACTAGTTCTACTAGGCCCTGCACCATCGGGAAGTCAGGGACTGCCAAGGCAAGCTCGTGTGATGTTCTTGTTTCATTTCATTTCATTTTATCTTATTCCAGTTAAGGACTGCTAGCATAATGAATGATTTGACACATTTTCCATCATCATGCTAAGTGAGATGAGATGGGTTACAGTGATTTTCTTTTTCTCACCTTTTGTTTAGTGATAGTGTGAATCGGGCAAGACTACATGATTCTTCATACAAAATGGTTGGACAATTGGCAGTTGCTTTCTTATTTCTTCCTTCCTTGGTAGGACAACATAGTTAAAATGTAAACAACAACAACAACAAAAATTAAATCTTATCCTATTGGGTGGGGTCGACTATGTAGATTCTTTTATATTATTGAGGTCTATCTCCTATTAGATCATCATCTATATTTAAATAAAGTTTATCGGATTTTATCGTTGCTAACCGAGTCTTCTTTAGTTTTCAACTTTCTCGTTTGATTTATATATTTGTAATAGTTTCATATCGCCTAACTGAAATATTTATCAGTCGTTTATATGTCCGTACCATTTTAAATGTGTCTCCTAGAGTTATCTCTCAATAGGTGCTATCTCAATTTTCAGTTTAATGATATCATTTCTTATCTTATCCATTCTCGTATGTCCATATATCCATTTTAACGTTCACATCTCTGTAACTCTCATCTTTTGCTCATGTGCTCAAATTATAATCTAACATTCAATTCCATATAACACAACAAGTCTAATTGCTATTTTGTAGAACTCCTTTAAGTTCTAAAGAAACTATATGATCACAAAAAATACCCGATGCTCTTCTCCATTTCAACCGTTTATATTCTATATAAGACATTTCTCTCAATTCCTCCATCCTTTTGTAAAAATAATTCTGAGGATACTTTCTCTTTTATCACTAATTTTCATCTAATGCCCAAGATGTTGAGGATACTGATACCAAAGACATTAGTAGCAAAGCATCCCATTATTCCACTACAATTAGGCAAGCTATAAATGTCCTTAGTCACCTTGAAGTTTTACTCTGCCCTATGCATGGCCTATGAATACTAATCCATTGTTACAGAGTAGTAGGCTAGAAACTTGCTGAAGGGACAGAAGAATGGCTGTTCTTTGTCCTAATATTTTAGGGTTCTGATGAAATCTTTAGCATTCATTTATGGTTCATTTTTCACGTCACCACATGTATTTTTCCCATTTAATTTTTTCATCTTTATTTAGCCATATCCTTTTTGGTGATGTGTGTATTTCGAGTGCATTCCTGATATAGCTTGCATGTGTGATTCTTTGCCATAGGTATGCAAATTGAACTCTTTCTTGATAAATTAAAAATTTCAGATTACTGTAACTTAAATTAAATTATAATTATGAAACTTATGACCTATTATAATCCTTGATCTTCCGTTGTTGTTAGCTTGCAGTTTATTCTGAGGAGTACCCCACAAGGCCACTAAATCTAGAGGATTCTCATATGGATCATTGTGATGTTAAATGTTTATATGGAACAAGATGACCTATTTTATGCACCTTATTGATTTATTTATATATGCTCCCTTCAAATTTGAACAAACAAAGAGAGTGATGTACAATGAGTATGACACTTTAGTTTAGTCCCACATAGAGAGTTGTAGGCTAAGAGCATACTTGTAGGCTTAGATGAGTGAAGTATTGTTCATTGAACTTAAGCATTTTGGTTCATTGGTTGGACCTAACAAATTAATGAATCAATTCTCTAATTTGTGTAAGTTGGGAGAAATGGTATGTGAGATATTAGGAAAGAGTTGTCTGTAGATGTCAGAGCCACCATTGGACTTCAAGTCTTGACAGAGGCACATGCCTTAAGTGTGGTAGATTGTGATATCCTAGTTTAGTTCTATGTATGAGTTGTGCACTAATGAGGGAGTTTATAGACTTAGAAGAATAAAGTAATGTTAGTTCTTGCTTAAGCATTTTGCACAATAGGCTAATAAGTCACTTTTCTTATTTGGATGGATTTTGACCATGAGGAAACTAGATGTCAGTTTATTTTTAATTTTTAATTTTAAAATTGAAAGTTCAACAAAAAAAAACTTGGTGGTTTTAATGTTTTCATATGGCTGGTAGGTCCTTTGATCTATCTATTTCATGATAAACAAGTGAATAATGTTTCCACATGATTGTTGTTTACTTGGAAAGAACTTCTGATTTAATTATTAGACATTGGTTATGGTCATTTTATTGATGTCAAAAAAGATATAATAGAATGTAGTTGGTACTTCAAGAAATATTGAGTGTATAACTAATGAATTCCTTTCAGTTCATGCAGTAATTTTAAGGCTCTGATTATTTCACTTGAAATTGATTGTGGATCTAGAGTGATAAAACCATGATAAAATTTATTCAGTTAACTCCATTAGTTGGGTCTAAAACAAATTGGTGATGGAGTTGATCAGTGAGGGAAAAATTACTTTTATTTTTGAAAAGATCAAGTGAATCTTCAATCATTTAAGCCAAGAAACATCATGATTAATATTTTTAAAAGAGGGACATCACTATATTGCCATAATTTAAATTAGAAAGATAAAAAAAATAAAATACAATATAATAAATGTAAATAAAAAAAATTAAAAATACAATAATTTTAAACTATCAAATGTAAAATGTTGGCGAAGGTT
This sequence comes from Wurfbainia villosa, assembly GCA_025175895.1. Classification (NCBI taxonomy): domain Eukaryota; kingdom Viridiplantae; phylum Streptophyta; class Magnoliopsida; order Zingiberales; family Zingiberaceae; genus Wurfbainia; species Wurfbainia villosa. The sequence goes on along the minus strand of CM046000.1, from coordinate 13,273,590 downwards.
CTTTTGCTTCCCTATAGCTATCATTATACCAAACTTAGATTTTTAGACCTTTATAACTAAAAGTTTGAAAAAAGGAAAAGAAGTTGGCTTTTTAAGTTGTATTTCCAACATTATATCATCATTGTCAACTTATATTGTCCCAACTATTTGGGATGGGCTACATGGATCTTTTCCATCCCTTTATGCTTTATTCAGAGTTACGTATAAAAATCAATTAGATTATTTTCATTGCATTAACTAAAGTTCTTTTTGGTAGCACTTTACCCCCTACACCTGCTCTAATGGTTTCATATTTTTGTACTATTTCTTGTAATACACATTTTTTAAAATAGTGACATAGTGTGAAACATGATATTTTTTTCTGGTAATATAGATTAAATATATTATCTGGTGATAATACAAGCATAATGATGGTGTTTAATAATACATAAGAAACTTGATGGAATTAGTAGTATTTTAAACGTGAAATGTAGATCTAACATTCTCTAAAATAGAATATTGGTAAACAGGAAGTATGGTTGACGAAACAAAATATAAATAAATAAAGATGGACTTGATTGAAAGAGTAACAAGCCAATACAAATTTCGTTGGCATTAGATGAACAAATTGGAAGGCCAAACATTTATATAGATAGGTGCTTTTGCACATGGTTTTTAATTCAGAGCCTTGATTAGAAAAATCAAAATCATCCTTGAGGAGTTCCTTTTCTTCTCTCCATTTTCAAAGCTTCTTGCACAAATAACATCGGAGCTTGGAAAAATGCTTCATCTTCCTAAGCTTCTACTTCTCTTTGTTAGCAATCTGATCACATTGTGAAACACCTTATTTCTAAAATATTAGACATAAATCTTCATGGTCGCATGCAGATGTTATTCCATGCTTGACCCAAGTGGGTGTTTCATGTCAAACGATAGCTGGTTTGATATCACTCTCGAGTCTTGACTAATATATAACCGAACAAAATTTAAATAAATAAAAATGGAAAGGATTGAATGAGTAACAAGTCAATCCAAATTTCCTTGGCATTTGATGAACAAATTTGAAGGCAAAACATGTCCATGACCAGGTGCTTCTACCCATGGTTTTTAATTCAGGGCCTTAACTAAAAAATCATCCTAGGAATTCGTTTTCTTCTCTTCATTCACAAAGCTTCTTGCTCAAATAACATCAGGAGCCTGGAAAAACACTTCAGCTGTTTGAGAACCCTTCTTAAGTTTCTACTTTCTCCTTGCTAGCAATCTAATCACATTCTCAAACTCCTTGTTTCTAAAATATCTGACACGAATCTTCATGGTTGCATGGAGATGCTTGATTCCATGCTTGACCCAAGTGGGTCACGTCAAACAATAGATTGATGCCACTCGCTAGTCTTGACTAATATAAAACCTATCTTTTTCATCATTTGTCCCAACTATTTGGGATTTGTCAACATGAATCTGTCTTTTTCATCATTTTCAATAAATTTCAAGCATATGCTAAAGATTACTGTCGAAATTGAAAATAATATTAACTCAAAAATCTAAATACACAAGATTCTATCATGACTTATTCTTCATAAAATCCTAAACTTTTATGAAAACTAGCTATAATATCATTGTCATGCTTTACAGCCGCATAAGATAGACTAGGTTCACTTGTCATGTGTGAACTGTAATAGTGTCATAGCAACATATAGACAAAAGTTAACTAAAACTAAATGTATATCTTTGAAAAAACTCCAATGGCACTCTGCACAAATTTAGCGAGTAATCTAAAAGGACAGTCCAGTGCACGAAGCTCTCGTCATGCGGGGTTCCAAGGAAGAGTCTATTATACACAATCTTATCTTGCTTTGCAAGAGGTTGTTTCCAAGATTCAAATCCGTGACCTCTAGGTCACAAGGCAACAATTTTATCGTTGCGTCAAAGCTCCCCTCCCCTGAGACATGATATAATCTTAAGGTAAAAAATTATTAGCGGATATAAAGTGAGTGTAAGAGAAGAGTACATGATATAAAATAGCATATATAATAACAGAATTTAATTCATTGTTTAAGCCCGTTTAAAAACATTAATCTCTTGTTGCAAATTTCTCTTAAATTTACTTTTAGACAAATTCATCATTTCTGTTTTATTCTCTTATAAGCGTTCTTGATCTAATTTATTAAAGAATCCACATATATACGTATTATATAAAGGGTAGATGTAGGCTTGCCTATAGGTTGGGTCCGAACAGAACTCGGCCTAGAACCATAACCAGGTCAATAGGGTACATACCCATTGACTCGGTTCAATGGGTTGGACTTGTAATCGAACCATAATGGCTATGGGTCAAGCCCAAATTTAATCAACGAACTGTTGGTTAACTGCAATTTGCCTGTATTTTAAGAAAAATCCCAATTTTTTTAATTGGTTTAGATTTTTTCAATGAGAGCCTCTCATTTAATAATATTTATAACATTTTAATGATAGTAATGATACGATTCAATATAAACCAACTTATTTGCTTTAAAATTTTTAACGTGGGATTATTTTATTTTTATATGAAAGCTAATTTTTCATCCTATTTGTTTTCAATTTTCTAATGTGGGAACATTCCACCTTTAACTCATTAAATTTGTTAATCCCATTAACTCTCTTAATATGTCACTCCTTGGTCTTATTCTATTTTTTTTATCTATTCAACACCTATGAATTTATAGAGATTATTTGACTTATATGATATATTCAATAATAATTTGCTAAGGGATATAATTTGTACACTAATAAAACTATATACATATAGTGAATACTATCATCGAATATATAAAATTGATCAGAAGATATAACTTATGTGATATATATGCTTCATCACACTAAAATATAACACTTTTAATGTTAGTTAAAAAAATCATCGGTATTAAGTGCAAGACAAGTGGTCTTGGTCTATGATACATTATTATAGTGAAAGTGAAGATAATTATAAAACAATAATGTTCAAGGGATCAAAACTTGAGAATTATTAGATGTCTTTCTTTAATTTTGGTGAAATAGATAGCAAGTTTGATTTTAATATTTTTCGATGGTGGTTATAGAAGACCTAAAGCTATCCCATCCTTTATCATAACGGAACTTGTTTGGTGTCAACCATTGTTGTAGAACAAATTTTTAGTTCAGAGATAATATCTTGGATAAAAGACGATCTACTTTGGCTTTTGGCTCATCGGAAGTTTAAGCATTATTTGATGATTGGACGAAACACGAAAGTTGCAAAAGAATAAAAGGAATACAATTTCTAGAAGATGAAATAGAAGATTTTGATATCAAAGGAACTGACGAACTACATGGGATTTAATTCCCTATCCTAAGTGGATATATAGATAATTTAAATAAGTTCAAGTCCTTTTTTTATATTTTTATATATATATATATATTTTTTTCAAATTTATAAATTTTTTAAATAAGATGCATTAAAGATTAATGCAATAAGGTATTATTAAATGATGAGGAAATAAAAAGTAATGGAAGAGGTATTTTCATCAACTTTTTAATGAATGTTTAGGTGGTTAACATAACTTAGGTAATTTAAATAGGTCAGAGGAGTATAAAAATTTAAATTATTATCGTAAAATTCAGAAGTAGAATAGGATTTAAATGGGATGCAAAATGGAAAGGTAGTTAGATTAGATGATATTCGAATAGATGTATGGAAGTTTGTAGGGAAGCAAGATATTGAATGATTTATAAAGTTATTTAACTTGATATTGAATACAAAAAAAATGCTTGATCAGTGAAGGGTAAATACTCTAGTTTTCTTATAAAAAACAAAAGAGACATATAAAATTATATAACTTATAGGGGTATTAAACTAATGAGTTATACCATAAAACTTTGGAAAAGAGTAATAAAAAACTAAGGAGACCATGGTAATTAAAAATCAATTTGGATTCATGCTTAGAAGGTCGACAATAGAGCTATGCATCTTCTAAGCAACTAATTGAGAAGTATCGGGAATAAAAGCAAGACTTACACATGGTATTCGTTGACCTAGAAAAAATTTATGATAGAATATCAAAGGAAATTATATAAAGAAATCTAGAAAAGAAAGGTGTTAATGTAGTGTATATTGTAATAATTAAAGATATATATGAAGATATAATTACAAGAATGAATACTTTAAGTGGATTAATCAAAGTGTTTCTCATAAAGATAGAGTTATATTAATGATTAGTTCTAAGTTTCTATCTTTTTACATTAATCATGGATGAATTTACTGGACATAGTATCATGGTATATATTATTTACAGATATTATTTTAGTAGATGAGTGAAAAACTCAAATCTTTACTGGAAACAATAACAACAACTAAGTCTTATCCCACTAAGTGGGGTCGGCTATAACATTAGCATAATATCTTGATAGATCAATTCATTGAGATTTGTCAAAGTTTAACGTTGATTGAAAACCTAATGCAACTCTCTCCTTTTCTCATCCGGGCTTAGGATCGGCTACGGTGGGATTGAATCTTTGCTAGAAATGTTGGAAATAAAATACTTTAGGCTTAATAAAGTATAAACAAAATATATAGAATCTAAATTTAATAATATTATGTAGGAACGTTGATGACGTGCTAGAGGGGGTAGGGGTGAATAGTGGTTTTGCGTCGTCGCTTGGAATTCAATCGTGTTCGTTGTGTTGCTTGTCTACAATTGTCGTTAGCACAACGGAATACAAATACAAATAAATATGATAACAACAATATAAGCACAATACAAATACACGGCGATATAACATGATTCGGAACCGAGGGTTCCTACTCCACGGGTCGAGCTCAAGTGAGCTCTAGTGATGCATACCACCACTAATAAACTCTTTCTCGGTGACACACCGGAGGTAGAGAAACCTCGTACAAGTGATTACAATAATGATAAAGAAAATACAATAAATATACTAAACAATACACAAATACAAATAAAGAAAACTTTATACAAAGAATTTTTGATTGCTTGCTTGTTGATTGCTTTGGATTGACTCTTAAGGACTGGAAAGCATCAACTATTCCCCTTCAAATCTCCTCAAGAACTATAGCCAAAATCCTCATCTTCGTGCTCCTTATAAAGCTGCAACTCGGGTTGATTTTCGCCTTCCAGTCAACTGCTCTTACCTAGCAGTCGACTGACCTTCATGCCATTTTCTCACAATGGTTATATCCATGTTGGAAAAACTCCAACGGATACATGTGATCGGTGATGCGGGTGATCGACTTCTGAAACTACGTGCTCGTGTCCGAATAACGATCATTGCCCTCTATGGCGGTCGGTGATCAATCGATCCTGCAGCACGATCGCGATCGCGATCAGTGTCGTCGACTCACCGATCGGTAGTCATAATCTCAGTCGAGTGCTCAGAGTCGACTAGTCTGTCAAGTGTCAAATACTTGATCAGTCAACTGGTCCATAACCTCAGTCGACTGATAAATTTCAAACATGAGGTTTAACCAAGTATGATCTCCTCGTACTTGATAGACCACACTTAGCCTAGACCTAAGCCTTCTAGCTACCTCCATCAGCCTCGCGCCTATTGGATCCCTAGTCATTCATGACTTGTTCATCCATATGCTAGTCTTGGTCTTGGTGCTTTATCGGTTGTTGTAAATGCTAATCACATTGCGAGGCACATTTGGGCTTATCTTTGTCGAACCACGCTTGGACTTCTGTTGTCAAACATTGGACTTATGCCGCCAAGACTACCGCTTGGACTTTACGCTGCTAATATCATACCCTCGGACTTTCCAATTGCGAGACTACGCTTGAGTTTCCATTACGAATACTCGTGACTTGGGCTTTATCATCGCGCAAGACCCATTGGACTTTCAAGTACAGTACGATGGACTTTACCATTGCCAAGACCCATGCTTGGACTTTCCAATTGCCAAGTACCTATGACTTGCACTTTACCATTGTCAAGACCCATGCTTGGACTTTCCATGCCAAGTACCCATGACTTGGACACAAGACTTGGACTTTATATGACAATTACATTGTCATATGTTTTGTCGAACATCAAAATATTGTTTGAGTCAAACTCGAGTCTGGTCAATCGTGACCTGGGCCGATTGCACCAACAATCTCCCCCTAGAAACCTTTGAGTTAGGTCACCTAACTTAAGCCATCAATTCATCAATTCTCCCCCTTGGTCCAAAAACATTTAGGATGCCTTCACTCTTCCTAGTGATAAGTCCCATACCACTAAATGAGAGGCAATCCTTATTTTTCCAAATTTTCAACTTTCCCCCTATGAGGAAAGACTCATCCATCATTCCTTGATGGATAACCTCCCCCTAAAGACTTGCTCTCCCTTGACCATTGCACCAACAATATCCTTGGAGAGTTTCTAAGCCAATAGGAATATTAAACAATCGAAATTAAGGGTAAAGATTCAACATTGAACTTTCACCTCTCTTAAAATTCGATACATCACCCAAAACAACTCTCCTAATTCATTTACAATGAATTTTCACCATTCCAATGTTTTCCAAAGCATATCTTAGGGTTAAAAGCAGTTAGGATACATAGGGATGGCTGAAAATGGGCTAAACAAACCTTGTTTATCTGAAATCAGCCTTTGACAATCGACTTTTTGAATCACAAATCTAATCGAAAATTTCAAATTTGGAAAATCATTATAAGTAAATATACGTAATTTGAAAAATAATGAAACTTCATATGTATAATACTTATGTCAATCATTATGGGTGAAAAATATTTGAAAAATAAAATACCCATTAGATAGTGAGATTGATACAAAGTTCAAAAACAAAGATAACTTCAATGTTTTGAGCCTACTTTGTATCAACTTCATCAATAGTTATTGCTATCAAAAGATAGACTTCACCAAGATTTTTCAAAATGATTTTGAAATGATTTTAAAACCTTATATTGGACCATGATCTATGGGCTCAATGCACGTGACTTGCACATTAGCTTTTCCCATGATCCATCATTATTATTTAATGAGTTCTAAGTTCATTATAATGTACTAAATAAGCACATGAAATTAACTTATTTCTTAGCATCTCACATGTTTCTAGGGTGTATGAAAACACATACAAGTTAATTTAATGTGAGATGTGGGCTTTTATTCTTCCTAGTCTAAGGTCGCGTGTATTTTTCTAGGCAACTCTATTTGATTCCCTTATACATGGGACTTCAAATCATGTCATAGTCCTTAAATCAATTTTAATTAATCCTAAATGCATGAATGATGATTATGACATACGAGATAGCATAAATAAAATATGTGCCACTAATCATGATGTCATGATATAAAATATAAACCTAAATATACATATGACATTAAAAACAAAACTAAACATTATAATGACATTTTATATGATTAATATGAGCATGATGTCAGGACATGTCAAGGCAAGTAAAAGTATGACAAGTATAAAATACAAAGACATATAATATCTAAGTGTTAAGCCTAAATTGCCATTTCTAAATTTTAAACAATTTTGGCTTGAACACAATTCTCCTAAGTGTGCCAAAAATCCAAAATGACACACTATGACTCTAAAATCTAACTCGTGCCAATTTGATCAATTTTTTAAACTTCTCAAATTTAATTGGCACATCCTAAAATCCTTTAGGATTAAATTCTAACCTCATTTCCAAAATATCCCATTACCTTGGAAATGACCTAAAGTGCCAACTTTGCTATGGTTAGGTTAACTACCCATCCATTTAAGGTTGACACAACCTAACCCATTTAGCGTGATGGAATCACGCTCTTAGGAACCCAATACCTATTAGAGCTCCTTGAATTTACTAGGTACTCATTAGGGATATCCTCCCTTAGTACCTTCCTAATGACCCTCTTAAGCTTAGAAGCCTTGGTCAATTGGGTCTTGCCTAGGTCAACTCTAGGGGTAACTCCCTTTGTAACTTTCTTATTGGCTTTCCTAGGTTTCATGGAAACCTTGGCCACTAGGCATCTACCATGGTTAGCCTTAGGGATGACTTCCCTAATAACCTTGGTTTTCCTAGACCTATGGATGGTTCTATAATCGAATAAAATATTATGGTAGGTCTCCTTGGGCTTAGGTTTGTGACCTAAACCTTTCTTGCCCCTAGATGGTTTTTACCTCCTAAACCTTAATTTTTGATCATTAGACCCTAGAATCATGTTTTCTATCTTCCTTAGGGTCTTCTCCATTTTCTCAAGTTTTGACCTCAAAACTTGATTTTCTAACTTTAATTGCTCAATTTTTGAATTTTCATTTATTCTTTGGGCATTTTTTTTTCCTTTTAGACATATGCCTACCCTTCTTAGGGTTAATGTCTAAATGATTCTCTACCTTTCTAATGACTTCCTTAGGTAGGATTGTTTTAGGGTTATTGGTTCTAAATTTATCCTTAACCCTAACATCGCAAAATTTAGCACCAAAGGAATAAGATCTATTTCTAGCCTGCTTTTCATGATCATGAACAATAGTAAGAGTATTAAAATTACTTCTATCATGTTTTTTGGCCTGATATAAAGAATGAGCATTATTCCTTAGGATTTGCCTTAACTCCCCCTGCATGTGTAACTCCTCCTATGCCCTTGGTTTGCTTCCTCCCCCTAGGGCATTGAGTCTTATAGTGCTTTTTTTGATTGCACTTGAAGCACACAATGTGCTCTTTGCTCTTGATTGTTGGGGCTTCGGCATCCTTTGACTTTTCATCGATTTTTGGTGTCGGTTGAGTCTTCTTGACTTTTTTTGGGCACTTACTCTTGTAATGTCCGGCTTCCCTACACTCAAAACATATTATGTGATTTTTATTTTTAATTAAAATGCTTGAATTACCTAGGAAGGAATGGTGGGCTTGTTCTTCACTTCTCCCGGATGTTAACGTTTCTCCTTGTTCTTGCTCCGGGATAGGTCTCTCCTCCCCTTCAATTCTAGAAGTGGAGGCTTCCTCTAAGTCTTCCACCTCTTTTTCTTCTTCGGATATCGAACACTTCTCGACCTCCGAATCTTCGCTCTCTTGAGAGGAAGAGCTTGCTTCTTCGGTCTTCTTGTTCAATTGAGCCGAAGATGGATCTTCATGATATTGTGTCACTTTGCTCCAAAGCTCCTTGGCGTCCCTATAATCTTCTAATCTACACAAAATATCATTAGGGATTACATTAACTAAAACTTTTGTTACCCTTTCATTTATTTCGAAGGCTTGAGCTTACTCTTCGGTCCATCTTCTCTTCTTGAGGTATCCACCTTTTGAACCCCTTGGAAATTCAAATCTCTTCATTAGGATGACCCAATCTTTGAAGTTCATCATGAAGAAATTCTCCATCTATGCCTTCCATTGATCGAAACATTTTCTTCCATAGAATGTATATGAAATTGAAATGTTGATGTCCCATCCAAATCCATCATTGGGCATCTCCATCCTCTAGTACTTGTGCTCTCTTGGCGGTTAGTCTGTAGAAAAGCCTCGGACTCTGATACCAATTGTAGGAACGTTGATGATGCACTAGAGGGGGGGGGTGAATAGCGGTTTTGCGTCGTCGCATGGAATTCAATTGTGTTCGTCATATTGTTTGTCTACAATTGTTGTTAGTGCAGCGGAATACAAATACAAATAAAGATGATAACAACAATACAAGCATAACACAAATACACGTGATATAACGTGGTTTGGAACCTAGCATTTCTACTCCACGAGTCGAGCTCAAGTGAGTTCTAGTGATGCACACCACTATTAATAAACTCCTTGGTGACACACTGGCGGTGGAGAAACCTCGTACAAGTGATTACAACAGTAATAAAGAAAATACAACAAGTATACTAAGCAATATACAAATACAAATAAAGAAAATTTTACACAAGGAACTTTTGATTGCTTGTTTGTTGATTGCTTTGGATTGACTTTGAAGGACTGGAAAACATCAACTATTCCTCTTTAAATCTCTCCAAGAACCATGACCAAAATTCTCCTCTTCGTGCTCTTTATAAAGCTACAACTCGGGCTGATTTTTGCCTTCCAGTCGATTGTTCTTACCCAGCAGTCGACTGGCCTTCATGCCGTTGTCTCACAACGGCTATATCCACACTGGAAAAACTCCAGCGAATCATGCGATCGATTGATGCACGGGTAGTCGGTGATCGATCGACTTCTGAGCTGTTTGTGCTCGTGTCCATGAAACAACGATGCGGATCGATCTCGAATCGATCACAGCCTAAAGGTGATCTACTACACTGGCGTGCGTATCGACTACTAACTAGTCGATTGGTCATAATCCTAATTGACTGCTCAGAGTTGATTAAACTGCCAAATGTCAAAATACTTAACCGATCGACTGGTCCATAACCCCAGTCGACTGATAAACCTCAAACATGAGGTTTAACCTAAGTATGATCCCCTCATACTTGATAGACCATTCTTAGCCTAGACCTAAGCCTTCTAGCTACCTCCATCAACCTCACACCATCTGATCTCTCCAAGTCATCCATGACTTGTTTATCCATACGCTAGCCTTCAGGTGTGTCCATCGGCTATTGTCATGCTAATCGGGTCTACATTGCCAAGACACATTTGGGCTTATGCTGTCAAGACATATGCTTGGACTTTACGCCATCAAACATTGGATTTATGCCGCCAAGACTATCGTTTAGATTTTACGCCGCCACACCCTCGGACTTTCCAATTGCCAAGATCCATGCTTGGACTTTTCAATTGCCAAGTACTCATGACTTGGACCTTACCATTGTCAAGACCCATGCTTGGACTTTTCATGCTAAGTACCCATGACTTGGACTTTATCATTGTCAAGACCCATGCTTGGACTTTCCAATTGCCAAGTACCCATGACTTGGACTTTACCATTGCCAAGTACCCATGACTTGGACTTTCCATGCCAAGTACCCATGATTTCGACTTTTCATGCCAAGTACCCATAACTTAAACTTTACATGTCAAGTATACAAGACTTGGACTTTTCCATGACAATTATATTGTCATACGTTTTGTTGAACATCAAAATACTGTTTGAATCAAACTCGAGTCTGTTCAATCGTGACCTGGGTTGATTGCACCAACATATTAGACGTAATGAGACAATTGTTAAGATATGTGATGTCGGGTTACCTATATCTAGGAGCTTTAAGTATTTAGAATTATTTTTCAAAAGGATGGAGGGGTCAAGAGAGAAGTCTTACATAGAATACAAGCAAGGTGATTGAAATGGAGTAGAGTGTTAAGTGTTTTTTTTATAATCTAAAAGTACCTTTAAAACTTAAAGAAAAGCTCTACAAAACGACGGTTAGATTTACTGTGTTATATGGAACTGAATGTTGAGGTATAATTTGAGCACACTAGAAGAAGATGAATGTTGCAGAAATGAGAATATTAAGATGGATATGCAAACATACGAGGATAGATATGATAAGAAATGAGAATATTAGAAAAAAAATCGAGTTGCGTTTATTAAGAGAAAACTTCGAGAGATGTATTTAAGATGATATAAATAAGTATTTAGATGACCAATTAATGTTCCAGTTAAGCTATGTGAAACTATAATAAATATGCATATCAAACGAGAAAGAGGTAAATAAAAAAAGATTTGGTTAGCAACAATAAAATAAGATAAAATGTATTTAAATATAAATAATGATATAGTAAGGGATATAGTCTAATGGCATAGATGGATCCATATAGTTGTTCCCATCTAGTGGGATAAAGTTTGGTTGTCATTGTCGATTGTTGTTGTTGTATAGCTTTTTTAAATATGATGAGTTGTCTGTGACTGAGAACTTATAATTTAAGATTATTTTTGTAAAAGGACAGAGGGATTGTAAGAGATGTCTTATATAAAATACAAATAGGATGGTTAAAATGGAGAGCGTCAACTGTTCTTTGTGATTATAAAATACCTTTAAAAAAAAAGAAAGATTTACAAAATAGCGGTTAACCTTGGTATGTTATATATAGCTAAATATTGGACTATAACTTGAGCACATGAGTAGAAGATGAGAGTTGCAGAGATAAGAATGTTAAAGTGGATATGCGAATATATGAGGATGAACAAAATAAGAAATGAGAATATTAGAGAGAAAGTTGGGGTTGCATCTAAATTCGGGAGACACGTTTAAGATGATACGAACATCTATATAAACGACTAACAAATGCTCTAGTTAGGTGATATAAAACTACGACAAATATGTATATCAAATGAGGAAGAAGCCATGGGTCCGTATAGTGTAGAAGGCATATCTCTAACCAAGTCATGTGGTTACCTTCTGGATGCTGGCAAAGTGACCCCTTCCCACCAGAGCTAGATAGGAGTATTTAGAGGGTCAACAGTGCACCTTTTGCGATCAGGCACTATTGACGCAAGAGCATATATTCTTTGTGCCCTAGTTGGAGAGGTATGGCGGAGGATTAGAAATTTACTACACATGCGGCAGGAGATATATACTTACAAACGTGCTATGCACATCTTCGGGAGGCACTACCGTGGGAGTAGGACGTGATAAAGGCTTGCAACCCAACCTTGGCAGCTGTCATCTATTATGTATGGAGAGATAGGAATCATAGTTTTTTTGGCGAGGGGAGGCTTGATATTGAGCGGATATTTAAATGTGTGTAGATCCATTTATACAGGTCCTCGGGTGTCTTTTCAGATATGATACTTTATCAGACATGAGTGACGCTTGCGGATCTATCTTTGTATTTTTTGATCGTGCTATGGATATTTTGCTTATAAAAAAAATTCAAACGAGGAAGAAGAAGATTAAAGAAGGCTTAGTTAGCAACGATTAAATAAGATAAAATTTATTTAAGTATAAATGATAATATATAGTAGGGGATAAAGTTTAATGGTATATAAGGATCTATATAGCCAACCCTATATAATGGGATGAGGCTTAGTTATTGTCCGTTATTATTGTATAAATTTTTTAAATATTTTTTTTTAATAATAAACATGATAATTTTTAAATTTTTCACAAACCGCAAATCGAAGCATAATTAGTGGTTCCGAACCGTGACTAATTTTGAAGATTAAGGTTGAGGGTCAAGATTTTTTAAATTGTCGAATTGGCAATCCCAAATGGAGGTCGGGTCTAAGCATACAATCCCAATTTCCCTAGTGAAAGATGCATAATATATAGGGATGAATCACTCACAATCCATCCAAAACTAAATCAATATATAGGATGAATGAACCATAATCCATCTGATAAAAATGTATCGTATATAGTGGGATGAACAATCCACAATCCATCTAATGTGAAATATATCATATAGATATTTATAGAGGTGAATGACTAGTGATCCATCTAGAGATGTGCCTTACAAAAGAAAGGGTGAACAACCGGTAATGCATGCGGTGATGCTCTATAACGTAAGCACTTCATTTTATTTATTTATTTCAACATAATAAGTAACACAATTTTTTCATAGCACGAAATCAAAACTTTCTCATGTAAGTGTTACATTTATTATCTCATCAATTTTCAAAGCATGAAGCCGAAGTTTTAAATATAAGGGTTGCATCTATTATCTTATTAATTTAATATCAGTAATAATGGAAGCTCTACCTTATAATTCATCTATTATCTTATTAATTAGCATAATTAATGTAATTTGTCATGGTTCTTAAAACGGAACAAACAAAATAAATATTAATTATAAATATAAAAAGGTAAGAAATACAACAACAACAAAGCCTTATCCCATTAGGTGGGGTCGGCTATATGGATCCTTCTACGCCATTGGACTCTATCCCCTACTATATCATCATCTATATTTAAATAAATTTTATCTTGTTTTATTGTTGCTAACCAAATCTTTTTTGGTCTTTCTCTTCCTCGTTTGATGTGTATATTTGGTATCGTTTCACATCGCCTAACTGGAGCATTTATTGGCCGTTTAAGTACATGTCCGTACCACCTTAAACGTGTCTCTCGGAGCTTTCCTTCAATAAATGCAACACCAACTTTTTCTCTAATGCTCTCATTTCTTATTCTGTCCATCCTCGTATGTCCACACATCCACCTTAACATCCTCATTTCTGCAACTCTCATCTTTTGCTCATATGCTTGAGTCGTAGCCCAACATTCAGCTCCATATAACATAGCAGGTCTAATTGCGAAAGGAAAGAAAAAAAATCGCGAAAGGAAAACCTAACCTCGCTCTGATACCATGTTCTTTTATAAAAAAAGAGAACTTCTTTATTACATGGAAGAAGCCCTATTTATAAAGTATATGACCTACAGATCAAACTCTATCCTAAGAAATAAAATAATGGATAAAACTCTATCCTAAGAAATAAAATAATGGATAAAACTCTATCCTAGGAGATAAAATAATTATCCCTAGAATATTCTAACAAGTCTCTTAATCTCTTCTTGGTTAAGCCCACTCGTCTCCTTTGGTGCTGCTTTATTTTGTTATGTATTCGTTGTTAGTAATATATGAGAGATGTCCTAAGGCAATCGCCTTATGTATGAACCATTTATATGATAAATGAAGATTCACTATTTGAGTATACATGTTTTATGTATTTGATTGGATCTTAAACTCATTTACTGAATGTCCACGATATGATTCACAGCATGAGAGAATTTGTGATTGGATCACAACTAGTGAGTATCTCTACATGTGTAATTGTGATGTATCGGAATTATCACTAGTCGATGAATTGATGGATTTGGACACCATCAATTCTGTCGAGACTAGCACGAGGTATACTCCTTGGTGTATCCAAGCAGCTGATTCTCACTGGCTGGAGACATAGTGATGTCCGGAGTTAATCGTGGATGCTAGTTATGGTAACTAGTTCATTGGAGTGACCAGCTGTAAGACTTCATATGGTTCTCTACATATATAGATATGTCAATGAAGTTCTTACTGTGGCTTAAGTGCGATGTTCCTTTGACTTGCGGTATTCAAGTCATCTTGATCATAGAGACTTATGCTTTGACATCTTAAGCAAACATCTCTAAGGAGATGTGGACCCGGGATGATTGGGTATAAGTCGAAGTGATCGAAGGTGTTTGAATAGCCTATAAAGGATTCACCACTCCTTGCGAGGAGATGTATACTCATAGCCTCTCGTCGGATTGTTACTAAAGTCTTTGGCCAAAGCATTACATGTTTAGAGTAAGGTACTCTTCGATACATGCGATAACTAGAATCTGGGGGGCGAAATGATGCTTGAGCTAGGTGTGGCGTGAAATCGACTAGTGAGGGACTATAAGATGAGTGAAGGGAATGGGACACGAATCATTCGAGCTGCTGAAGGGTTTCAGAAATAGTTCTGGATCAACCGTTGATCTTTTCGGTTAATTGGGGATCATGATGTACTACTAGGTGCCACTCATGATCGTTCTATAATTAATGGTTAATTATGTAGGCGACCAACATAAACCGAGAACCTATTTTCACACGACAACGAGCGTAATCCGGGATTTAAACGAAGCTTGAGAACGAGATTCTCGCATCGAGAGAAACTAGGTTTGGTTGGACCAAACATAAAGCGAGCATGAAATCGCTTTCATCGCGAATGGGCGTGGATGAGCCGAGTCTTATGAAGACGTAATGGATGAACCAAAATGGTTTGGTTCTAATCCAATGGAGGAGAATAAACCAAAGGGTTTGGTTTATTTTAAACGAATGAACTAAAAGTTGGTTCGGTTCGTTTTAACTTAAAATAAACCATCATGGTTTGGTTTATTTTAACTTATCTTAATGGAGCGGGTTAACGGGCCTAATGGTTATGATCCAATAACCATTAAGAGAATTAGTTCTCTATAAAAGAGGGCTTAAGGGATGGTTTAAGCCCTAATCCACAACCCTAAGTTGCCGCCCACCTCTCCTTGGAGAAATTCGGAGCTAACTCTCCTCCTCCTTGCCGCCGCCCACCTTGAGGCTCCAACCGGCGTCCAGAAGGCTGCTTCCTTCCCCCTCGCCGGTGCTGCCGTTAGTGCTCTGATCTCCTTCAAGTTTGGCATCAAGGTGAGCTCTATCTCCCTTGGTTGGCGGCGCCTATCACCTCCACCAAAGCTGTCCAGTTTTCTGGACAGCTTGTTCTCCTCGTCGGGCGTCGTTTGGGCCACGACGGTTAGAGCTCGACAATGACTAACTTCAGGGGATTCGATCTCGGTAATCCTGGAGGGGAAGGATTGATTGGTTGTGACGAATACCTCTCCGGAGAAGCGAGTTTTGAGAACTCGTATTAGGATCCGAATTTGGATTCGGATCGTGATCATCTCTCGATCACGTCGTCTTCAATACGAGGCTAGTAACCCATACGAAGACGAAGCTCGTGGCTTAGCGAAGTCATCCCGAGGAACTCGGCGTGGATACGGATAGAGACGATTCTAGCGAGGATCGTTCCGGTTGATGCCGTTCCCGCTACACGTCATACGAAAGGTATAACGTAGATAAATTTCCTTTTATTGCAAATTTAAATTTACGGTTATGTCTACACTTGTTGTAATATGCATGCGTGTGTTGTGTGTGTTGTAATAAATGTAGATTTATTATTTTTATTACTTCCGCTGTGTTCATGTTTACGAAACGTGATCGAACACACACACGCCGCGGTGCCGGAAACCCAACATTCGTCATATGTATCACAATTGATATTTGTTTGCTCTTCTTTTGTGTCCCCATTCTCGACTAGGTGAGTTGCCATGAAGCTTCCAACACTGCACCATTCACGAGTAGGCACTGTTTTCTTACAATAGGTGCACCATCAACTGTTATAATCAGGAGCTTGGATATTTTACAATTTTCTATATCGTTGAGATTGGATGACCTCCTTTGGCTTTGCTATTATAATTGTTTCTACTATTTCTGACATTCTATGAGTTAAAACTTATAGAAAAATTGGTAAGACATAAGAAAAAATCAACAATGAAAGCCAAGCAATAAAGAAAACTCAGTTAAAGAAATCTAGTCACGAAGGTTGGTATAGGGAAAATCGACAATAAAGGTTGAGCAATAAGAAAAAAATCCAACTACGAAGGTTGGTAAAAGAAAAAATTGGCAATGAAGGTTGAGCAAAAAGGAAAATTGAATTATATGTTGGATCGAAAGCAAGCTAGAGGGAGGGGGGGGGGGTGAATAGCGAGCTTGAAAACTTCTTTTTGTTCGTCGATAAAACACGAGTAATAAATGCAGCGGAAATTAAAGCTTAAGGTAAAATGGACATTTTATTTTTATTTGGTGCACAACCTAACGGATGCTACTCCAAGGCCCTGCGATCATAGACCGCGTACGAAGGGCAATGCACTATAGATCTCCTCCTCGTTGGAGGTAGGAGACAACGAATACAATAAAAGATAATCTCAAGGTAGAGGTACAAGACCACCTTTCCTCTTTATAACGAAAAGCTCGGAAACCAAAAAGCTCGAATACAAAATGAAAGAATTAACTTGACAACTAAAGGTACCGACGAAAACAAAGACTTGAAATGATGGCGTGTCGTTGGCGCTGCGGCAGCGTTTCGATGGCGTATAGTAGTCATTGACGGCGCGACATTGTGGGAGCACTTGGAGAGTAATTTGGATGATCCCAAAGGGTGAACCCCCCCTTTTATAGCCCTTCAAGCTCTAAACCGTTGACTTTTGAACCTGAGTCAAAGAGCCTCATCTCCCCAAGATAAGTGGAGCTTATCTTGACTTTCTTCGAGCTGGATAATTTGAATATCAGTCGACTGATGGCCTTCATCAATCGATTGATGCTAGCAACAATCGACTCCCAATATCCAGCAGTCGACTGCCAGCTAGGTTACTCAACTGCAACAAAGAGTTAGCACAGAAAACAAGAGTAATGATAAATCCAACGGTCCCTTACCATCCGATCTCGACCTAGACCTTCCACTGGAAGTCTTAGTTGGATCGCCGCCTAAAGTCATCCCCGTACAGAGGACCCGACCTCACCATTACTCACACTCGTACTTACCTCTGGTCCTTTCCGACCTGTCGCTTAGCTTCCGATCCTCACCTGGGTTCTTCGACTTTATCCGAAGTTCTCTCGGTGTCGTCCGACCACCACGGTTTCTCGACTCAAGATTCTCCGGGTGTCGCTCGACCTTCAGCTCAGCTTAAACACTTCTGCACACTTAAGAGTAGCTTATGAGATAATGATAACATCTTAACTTTGAGCCTTTGCAATAATCAAAACCTAGGTTCGATTATTTGATGCCCCTGCACCAACATTATAAAGGTTAATAAAGGGAATCTAGCTATAAGGACTGATAAGAAGAAAAATCGACAATGAAGGCCGAACTAAAGGGAAAAATTCAAAGGCTAGTAAAAGGAATTCAATTATGAAGAATGATAAAAAGAAAAAATTGGCAATGAAGATTGATAGAAATTTAGTTATGAAGGCCGCTAGAAGTACACCTAAAATTGAGAATGGATGAAAATAGAGAATTAATGATGATAGCGGAACAAAATGGTGAAAGAAATTAATGATGGTGATGGAATAAAATAGTGAAACATTGAGATGATAGATGATAGTAGATGTGTGGAGGATGTGGTGGAGGAAATGATATGTGATGACAAGGAGAGAAGAAGAGAAAAAGAAGCTGAATTACTTGATTGTTGGTTTAGAGTTTTGATTGAAGGCATCACAAGAAAAAAATAGAATAAAAGAAGAGGAGAAAGGATAAAGTCTGTAATTGGCGAGAATTAAAGAAGAGAGATTTTAAAAGATGAAGATGTTGGGAAGAGAAAGAAAATATGGCTATGATAGCTTGTCAAAATCAAAAATTATATTAACTCAAAACCTTAAAAAAAAAAAGCAGTTCGGTGCATGAAGTTCCCGCCATGCAGAGTCCTGGGGAAGGATTCATTATACGCAACCTTATCTTACTTTGTAAGAGGTTTGTTTTTAGGATTCGAACTCATGACTTCTAGGTCACAAGGCAGCAACCTTACCATTGCACCAAGGCTCCCTTTCCATAATTTATGAAATATTTTCATCCAAACATGGTTTCAAAAACTTGTTTTCCCACAGTTATAATTGCGGTTACATAAACATGGACTAAACATAGTGCACTCTAGATTGGAAATTTCATAAGATAGTGACATGATCATCTACTCTTCATGGATAAAGAATTAATGTAGTGGTAGATGAGAATGCTGAGATGAATGTGTGGGTTTAGTGGAATTCGTGAATGAAAAGGTTATATTATTGGTTGCACTTCGTGTAGTTAGGCGTAACCTTGATTGATGACAAACCATCTTTTGACTATAAATAAAGAATGCTCTTTCAAAGTGCTTATATTGTATTCTTCCCTTGTAATTCTTGATTATGCATGCCCCTGTAAGCAAGGGATATCAATTTCACACAACTGTATTGCAGGTTACAGAAGTGAGCTCTGTTTTAGGAAAGGCAGGTAGTATGGGGCTTGGCAAAGCCGTGGAAGTATTGGATACCCTTGGTACTAGTGTCACAAATTTGCATCTCAGTAGTAGTTTTGTAGCAGGAATGTCAACAAATGGAAACAAGATATCCATTTTATCTTTTGAAGTTGCCAACACAATAGTTAAAGGATCCAATCTTATGCAATCACTTTCAAAGGAGAACATAAAGCATTTGAAAGAAGTTGTACTTCCCTCAGAAGGTGTACAACATTTGATATCTAGAGATATGGATGAATTGCTAAGCATTGCTATTTCTGACAAAAGGTACTTTAGGACGCCATTCTTCATTCATTCATACCATAGATAAGCATTACATATGATTAAACATATCCTCAGAAATTTCATAATAAAGGTTGGTCTTGACAGATATGCTTTAGACAATCAAATATTAGGTACTTCCGTTTATTAAGTTTTTTCCTCTCCCAACAGGGAAGATCTTAATGTCTTCTCTAATGAGGTTGTGCGCTTTGGAAATCGATGTAAAGATCCTCAATGGCACAATTTAGAGCGCTATTTTGTCAGGTAAAGTCCCTATTTTTATTCCACAGAATTAACATAATCAATACCACTGCCTGCACAATTAATTTATATTGTATGTTGATATCAGACTGGCATCAGAGTGCACACCTCAAAATCATCTGAAAGAAGTAGCAGAATCAGCTATTGAACAACTTTTGACATTAGCTCAACATACAGCTGTGGGTACACTATATTCATTGATCATTATTGTTTTAATGCAGTCCACTTCGCTTCATATTCACATATATCTTGAGTACTTGTGTATTATCTTTGCTGTTTGTGTCTGTTTCCCTGGTATGCAGGTAGACTTTTCTGTTTTTTAGTATTTTGCACATGTTCTCATGATTACTTTTAGTTACTTAGTCAATAAAATTCATCTAAACTTTTGATTAGTGCTTAAACACACTATATTTTGGCATGATTTCTTGTACAACATATTAAAAGAGTTGTAATTTTGGAAAGTTTCAAGGGTGATAAGCTGTTTTTTTATTCTTATAATCAAATATATAATCATTGAGTAAACCTCTGAAATATTGATGTTTTCCCAGCTTATTTGAATTAACTTGTCTCCATGTCTCTTGAACCAATAGGAAAGCCATCGACGTAGACAAAAAGCTAAAGAATCACCATTATTTCTACACTCGAAAGTTTCATGGCAGAGAAATTCATTCCTGAATGCGGCATTTTATTAGAAGCCTGTGGAGTTTAATTGATTCATTCCTTGGATTCAGTGTTCCTTTTCTAGGGGATTCTTAAATTTTGAAATTCTGATTAAAATAGTAAGAACTGAACTACTTCATTTCAGAAGTTGGGAGGTTAATTTTAATAGTCTATATCAGTATGCTGATACCTAACTTGTTGGTTTTGAAAGTAGGGTTACATAGGTTAAGTGTGTTGTATAAAGAGATTCAATGTTTATGAGTAATTGCTAATTTGTTCGTAGTCATTATAGTGACTTTTTCTTGACTGGGATGAATCAATGTTATTCTGGTTGTTGCTGTATAAGTTTGATGTCTTATATATGACCTTTATATTCCGCGTTTGAGTGGTCAAGACAAGCCTTAAGCTGTCCATTTTGTCATTTTAGGCAATTTTATCATTACTTTGGTAATGCTATTCTTTTGATTCTCAAAAGTTTCTTACTGTTTTCATGCCTGTTTCTATAGGAATTATATCATGAGTTGCATACTTTGGATAGATTTGAGCAAGATTACAAGAGAAAGCAGCAAGAGGAAAATAGTGCAACTGGAGTTCAAAGAGGTCAGCTTCTCTTCTAGGTTATCGGCATTTTATTTTTGTTTTCACTTTTCATAAAATGTCCCCAGAGAGGTATTTTCTATTTTGTTTTAATGAGAAATTACTGATTGATCTAGTGTTTTGAGCAAACATACCCATTTTGTTGAGTCTTGGATTGTTCTCCCAGTAAAAATTTTTGTTGTTTTTTATACACTAAGTCCAAGGTCAGGATTAGTTTCACTTGTATAACAGTGCTAGATTAAATAAATGTACTTGTATTGATCAAAAGCACTATGAAGATGCTTTTGCTTTGAGCTATGTAGAGCGTAGTATATCCTTCTATACTTGTGTACCATATTACTGTGAATATTCTCCCTCTTTAGGTATGCGAGTTTACTTTCTGGCTATTTAATAATTTTGAATTATCAAGTGCTTTTAGTTTGCATATATGGAGAACCAGGTTTTCACTTTCGATATTGCATAGTATATCACTATTAGAAATTCTCATGGCTTCCCAAGTATCAGTTCATTTTCCTGTTAAGTTAGCTGTATGATTTTATAAATGCTCATTAACATGTTGAATTTTAATTGGAGTTGATTGCTAGTTTTTGTTTTTAAACTTATTCAATTAGTATAGATATTTTTAACCTATCAATAGCACAATGAGAATAATTAACAGGCATAGGTTTTCACTTATGTATTATGATATTACTTCTCTTTGAGGATTTAGTCTAAATTTTTTTGTACTGTACTTCATTCTTTTCCTTTTGCCATCCTACACCTCTTCTCTGACATCAAATGTTTCTGCTACAACCTCTTCTGTCAGTCAATTTAGGATCTGTTTCAACACTTCTCACCTTCTTAAGTCCTGCAATTCCATAATTAATGATTCTTAAGTGGTCTTAGCCACCAAATTTGTTGTTATTATCACTTGTATTACTCTGCTCAAACATGAATCAGTTGAATCTTTAGGTTTGAAATAGTGAGTTTTTTTATTAAATATGTGCATGGGACCCTGCATTAGTGGGAACTCCGTGTATTGGGCTCCCTTTTATGTGCATGGGATGCAGAAAGGCTATTTACTTGGTCAATATTCTCTGTCATCAAAAATTGAGATTTTACTTGGTCAATAATCTATGATATTGTGCTCAGTAAGCAAAACATGTAGACTGCTATCCGCAATTGTATGTGGATCTAGAGCCATTCATTTTGTAGGCACCTTTATGCTTGGCAGTAACTGAGCTAACATTCTTCTGATATGAGCCAACATCCTCTTCATGCTACAATTTAGATACCTGATTGGATTAAGCATATTTTTCTTATCACATCTTCTGTTGTTATGATGAAAACGGTTAATTTTTGATATGCAATGTTTTATTTACAACCATCATCCTGAATGTATTAATTGATGTGTAGGGGAGAATCTTCAAATTCTAAAACAAGAGCTGAAGAGCCAAAGAAAGCATGTAAAATCCTTGAAGAAAAGATCACTGTGGTCTAAGAATTTGGAAGATGTAAGTGGATATGCTGCTATAAGATGTCATAATATGATAATGCATTGCTACTCACCGTACCATGTTGTTTTGCATAGAATTGACAAACTTTTGAATTGTTTGGCAACCTTTTGGGAGTTCAATATTGATGATACTAAAAGTTAAAACGTTAATGATATTTGTCAGAATTGGAAGTGTTTTGAGGGAAAAAGTTATCCTTGCTATATTGTAGGTACTGGTGAAGCTTGTAGATATTGTCCATTTCATACACCTGAAGATTAATGATGCATTTGGAAATTCTGGTACTTGAATATAAACCTGTCTCAGTTTAGTTTGTTTTTCCCTTGACTAGCTTCAACATATATAACGTTCCTGTGATTGATTTATACATGATTACATGTGGGTCTTAGCAAACGTTCAGTCTTTTCATCTTTGATATTTATTATGCTTCTGCAGTTTTTGTGATAGGACATAGGCTGGATTAGGGAATGTTTTTCCAAAGTACTTTAGAAGGCTAAATCACTTTGAGGGTGAATTATGTGTACAGTAAATTTAAGTATTAATACAATAAATCCTTATTTTATGGTATAAATGCATTTTATAATATATTTGTAAGCTAATATTAATGTTTAATTTAATATTATAATATAAAATTCAAACTATAAAATGTTTATGATTACCCTAATCATTTAAACATATTAAAATAATAAATTCACTATAAGATTTTAAATTATTACATAATCAATATTGTTATCTTACTAGTCATTAAGTAATTCAAATAATTGTAACCAAGGTTCAACACATCTAGGTGTGTCAAAGTTTTGATCTTTGATTGAAACGATATTGTTTTGATATCGTGTCGATATCTCAATGTTTGGTGTCAGTGATAGATTGCAATTAAAGGAGGAAGTAGATGAAGTATAGGAAAGAGATATTGTTTGCATTGAGCAAGTTATAAATCTTGTACCATATCAAGTAAAATGGTCAAACCATGTTATTCCGATCAACAACAACCACCAAGTCTTATCCCTAGGATCGACTATATGAATCTTCCTACGCCATTGGGTTTTTTCTCTATTATATCATCATCTATATTTAAATAAATTTTATCTTATTTTATCATTGCTAATCAAGTCTTCTTTAGTCTTCCTCTTTCTCATTTAATTTGTATATTTGTAATAGTTTTACATCGCCTAAATGGAGCATTTATCGATCGTCTAAGTACATATTCGTACCATCTTAAACATGCCTCTTGAAGTTTTCCTCAATAAATGCAACTCCCACTTTCTTTTAATGTTCTTATTTGTTATTTTATCCATCCTCGTATATCCACACATCCATATTAATATCTTTTTTTTCTCATGTGCTTAAGTCATAGTTTAACATTCAGTTACATATAACATAGTAAGTTTAACTGTCGTTTTGTAAAACTTTCCTTTAAATTTTAAAGGTATTTTATGATCACAAAAAATATCTAATGCTCTCTTCTATTTCAACCATCCTATTTGTATCATATGTAAGACATCTCTCTTAATCACTCCATCCTTTTGCAAAAGAATCCTAAATATTTAAAATTTTTAATTATAGACAACTCACTATCTTCTAACTTAACAATTGTCTCATTGTATCTAATATTGCTAAATTTAAATTCTATGTATTTTGACTTTACTCTGTTAAGTGTAAGACTTTTCGCTTTTAACATTTCTCTTTAAAATTCAAGTTTAGCATTTACTACTTCAAGTGTCTTATCTACCAAAACAATATTATCTACAAATAATATGCTTCATCGTACCGAGTTTTAGATGTGTCTAGTGAGTTGATTCATGATTACTATAAAAAGATAGAGACTTAGAGTTGATCCTTGATGTAACTCTATCTTCATGGAAAATACTTCGATTAATTTTCCTGGCATTTCACTCTTGTCATTGCATCCTCATACATATATTTAATTATTTCAATATATGTTATACTAACACCTTTCTTTTCTAAAATTCTCCACATAATTTTTCATGGGACACTATCGTAAGTTTTTTTTTAAGTTAATAAATATCATATGTAAGTCTTGCTTTTGTTCTCGATATTTTTCAATTAGTTGTGCGAGAAGATATATAACTTTTATTGTCAACCTTCTCGGCATAAATCTAAATTAATTTTCGATCATCGTGGTTTCCTTAATATTTTTTTATTTTTTTTCCATAGTTTCATAGTATGACTTATTAGTTTGATACTCATATAATTTGTACAATTTTGTATGTCTTGATTTTTATATAAATGAATTAGGGAACTTATTTTTCACTGATCAAATATTTTTTTCATTTTCAATATTAAGTTGAATAATTTTATAACTCATTTAATACCATGCTTGCTAGATACTTCTATATCTCTATCGGAATATCATCTGGTCAATTATTTTTTCATTTTGCATCTCATTTAAAATCTATTCTATATGTGAATTCTATGATAAAAATATAAGTTTCTATACTTTTTTCACCTACTTAAATTACTTAAGTTAAATTGATCACTTAAATTCTCATCGAAAAGTTGATGAAAATACCTCTTTTATAGCTTTTTTATTTTTTCATTGTCCAATAGTACCCTATTACATTCATCTTTAATACATCTTATTTGGATAAGATTTCTAATTTTTTTTTCTTCAGCTATTTTATAAATATTTTTCCCTTTTTTTGTATTCAGCTGTCGATATAAGTATTCAAAAGTTTTATTCTTAGTTTCACTTGCTACTTTCTTGACTATTGCATATTTGTTAAAAATTTTCTCGTTCTTACGAGTGTATAATACCTTATAGGATTTTTATTTTCCCTTCACTTTGTCCTGTACTTTCTTATTCCATCACTAAGATTATTTACTTGGTAGTGCACGTTCCTTTTGCTCTCCTCGTAGACCTTTGACTATTATTTTTAACTTTAATGTCATCATCTCATGTTATATTTGAGTCATCATGTATCTCTTCTAATATTTGTACTCTTATCGCTCTTTAAATATATATATTTTTCTCATCTTTTAACTTCCACCATTTAATCGTAGGAGTCATACATGTTTTTCTTCTATTAATACTATTCTTAAGACGCATATCAAATATTACTAACCTATATTGAGTAGTTAAGTTTTTTTCAGGAATAACTTTATAATCTTTACATATCTTTTTTTCTTTCTCATCGTACAAAAGTTAATTTGCAATTTATTATTTTCATTTTTAAACGTGACTAAGTTTTCTTTTTTTTTAAAACGTATTATCTAAGTATAAGTTCATATGATATTGCAAATTTCAATATAGTTTTTTCTTCTTCTTGTTTCCAAACATATAACCCTTGTGCACCCTATATGTGTCCATTTAGATCTCCTTTTATTAAAATCATTTCATTTAGCGGAAATCTTTGTAATATCTCATCTAAGTCTTCCCAAAATCTAGTTTTAGTGTCTTCATATAATCCTACTTGAGGTGCATATATACTAATAATATTAATAGTTTCTTTTGCTATCACTATCTTGAGAGGTATAATTCTATTCCTTTTCTAATTACTCTTACTACTTCATCATTTAATGAACTATTTACAACAATAGCTATTTTATTTCGTGTTCTACTCTTTCTTGTGTATTATAACTTTAAAATCTGAATTTTTTATCATCATTGTCTTATCTTTTACCCATTTTATCTCTTATAAATATAGAATATTAATTCTTCTTCTAATCATAGTATCTAATATTTTCATTGTTTTACCAACGAGTGATCCTATATTTCATGTTTCAAATCGTACACAATCATTTTTCTTATAATATTTATTTTTATCCAACCTATGGTATAAAAACTTTTACATATTTAACAATATACCAAAATTCTTATGGAGATGCTGTAGTCTTGCTAAAACGTTATAGTCGGACCTTGCAATGCATTTCTTACGAGGAATAATCTAGCGTTAGCACAATATTTTGATGGATTTATTTATTGAAATTTGTTGAAGTTTAATATTGGCTAACAATCTAACGCGATCCTTCCATTTTCTCATTCAGGCTTGGCACCGGCCACAAGATTGAACCATATCATTCTGATAAATTAACGAAATTTATACCATTCAACACAGATAATGTCTCATTCCTTTGCTTTATCTTCTTCTTCCTTCAACCTTCAATGTCATTGGAACCATAAATTAGAGTTAGCACAATATTGGAACAGTATCTGTCCCGTCAAAGATTGAAATTATGGCTTGAGATTTTGTATTTTGGTACCAAATGGTATCGATGTTTTGGTGATTTACCAAACAATACATTTGAACCGTTTCACCCAGCTTGGTATGAGATATTAAACCATGATTGTAATGATCATTCTAAATATAAAGTAAATAATACTATGTGGCCAACACATTCAAATTTTAATTATTTAAGTCAATATAAAATCATATACTAATAGTTTTCCAAATAAAATAAATGTAATTATTCAGTAAGATATTTGTTTTTGAAAATAGTTGCAACATAAAATACCATACAAATAATAATAAAATTAGAGATGTAAATAGCTATTATACATTTTATTTTCTTCTAATTTTTATTACGTTATCATAGTTCAAATTTGAATGGAAAGCACTTCCATAGTCAATTTTTACCAAACACTATAGATGAAAATGATTTTGATTTATTTATTACCCAACACAGTTCCATTAATACAATGCGCTTCAGTACAAGTGCATTTAGGAAATGTACTTTTGAAATGCAAATGCATTACCAAACCCAACCATATTATAATGCTGTCTTCTGACATGTTATATCTGCTCTCTTGAATTGAAAAGTTGCATTTTTTTTACACCTTGTTTCCCTTAACAGAGAATTGTAATTTGCTAAAGATATTGTAAATTTTCCAAGGCATTATCTCATGAAATGTGAAATGATTAATCGACAAATGTCTATTGTTTTATAACTTGGTTGTATACTAGTGCCTACCTTGAATGTATCAGCATGAGAAACCTTTTTTTGTTCAGAAGTTGTTGACTAATTGTTTTTGGTATGTTAAATTGTTCAAATGCTTGGTGGCATGTTAGCTTATAAAGGTACTTTCCAATATAGTTTTAAATCACGATCCGTGTTGGGCGGTATGAACAAATTTTACCATTTCACCCATCGTCTGACACTGATTCAGGCAATATCGACGGCCGCAACGACCTCGTGTGGCTGCAAGCGACCTTCGCGGGACCGTGAGGGTCTCACATGGCCGTAGGGGCCTTGCATGGTCACAACAACCTCTACGGATCATCGCATGGCTGCAGGAGTTGTCCTCGAGGCCGCAACGACCTTGTGTGGTTGCGGACGACAACCATGAACTCACTGTGGAACACATGCACAGTGAAATTTAAATTAAAAGTTAGATTAATAATTCTGTTGTTATTTCATAAAAAGAAAAACTCTATCCTAGAAAAAAAAAAGATAATTATCCCTAACATATTTAGGGATAACAAATTATTCATAACCATATTTACAATATTCTAACACTTCCCCTCAAGCTGAAGAATATAAATTATATGTATCTAATTTGTTATATATGTAGTCAATTCGGGGACCTCTCAGTGACTTAGTAAATATATCTACTAATTGATCATGTGAGTTAACAAAACTAGTAGATATTTCTCCAGATACGACTCTCTGACAAAGTGACAGTCAACTTCAATATGCTTTGTCCTCTCATGAAAAATTGGATTTGAGGCGATATGCATGGCTGCCTGAGTATCACAAATAAGTGTCATTTGTGTAACATCTCCAAACCTTAGCTCCTGAAGCAATTGTTTGAGCCATATAAGCTCTTGATTGGCTATGACCATAGCTCAATACTCTGCCTCTGCATGGATCTCGCCATAACATTCTGCTTTTTGCTTTTCCAAGAAACAAGGTTATCTCCGATAAATATACAAAAATCAGAGGTAGATTTCCTATCAATGGGAGATCCTACCCAGTCTGTATCAGAATACCCTATGACTCGAGTATGTCCTTTGTCTTTGTACAAAAGATCCTTTCCTGGAGCGCCTTTGATATATCGAACAATGCGAATCACAACATGCCAATGTTCTTTACATGGAGAGTTGAGAAATTTACTTGCTACACTTATTGCAAATGAGATATCTGGACGAGTAACAGTAAGGTAACTTAGTCTCCCTACTAATCGCCTGTATCGTTTAGGATCTGGTAGAGGCTCCCCTGATTTGGCAGGAGCTTGACATTAGGATCCATAGGGTTGTCAACTGTCTTTGAGTTTAACATTCCTGTTTCTTATAGAATATCCATTGCATACTTCCTTTGGGATATAATGATTCCATTTCTGGACTGTGCCACTTCTATCCCCAAGAAATATTTAAGTCTGTCGAGATCCTTTGTTTGGAAATGTTTGAAAAGATGTTTCACCCGTGAGATCCTGAGATGATCACTACTGGCGATGACAATATCAACATAAACCACTAGGTAGATGCAACCAGTAGATGAGTGTCGATAAAAGACAGAATGGTCAGCCTCGCTCCGAGTCATTTCGAACTGTTGAATTACAATACTGAATCTACCGAACCATGCTCTGGGTGAGTGCTTGAGACCATATAAAGATTTTCGCAAGCGGCACACAAGACCAGAAGACTCCCCCTCAGCAACAAAACACGGAGGTTGTTCCATGTAGACTTCTTCAAGCAGGTCACCATGTAAGAACACATTCTTGATGTCCAACTGATAAAGAGGCTAGTGTTGAATCGTAGCAATGGATATGAATAAGCGTATAGAGGACATCTTGGCAACAGGAGAAAAAGTGTCCCCATAATCCAATCCGAAGATTTGAGTATAGCCTTTAGCAACGAGACGAGCCTTAAGCTGATCAACCGTTCCGTCTGGACCAACCTTCACCGTATATAGCCATCGACAACCAACAACTGACTTTCCTGATTGTAGAGGAACGAGGTCCCAAGTCCTACAGCTCCGTAAGGCACTCATTTCGTCCAGCATAGTCTGTTTCCATCCTGGATTGGCAAATGCATCTTCTGCAGTCTTCGGAAGAGAAACAGACGACAAGGAGGAAAGACAAGAATAATAGGAAGGAGAAAGACGATGGTAACTCAAAGAAACATATTGAGAAGAAGGATTACGAGTAGAACGTATACCTTTTCGAAGTGCAATGGAAATATCAGAGTCAGAAGACTGGACCGGAGGAAGGAGCAGAGGACCTGGCTCCAGAGATGATTCCATGGCAGAGTCAGTGTTGGGCAACAACAAAGCAGGATGAGGACGACGCTGATAAACATGCAACGGAGGAGGAATTGGGGCTGGGGGTGATAGAGAATCCTCCGGAGGATAAAAGACTGGTACAGGCATAGAAGGATGAAACTCGGACGACGACTCGGAAGACCCAAAGAAAGGAACCGAATCAAAGAACGTGACATCAGCAGAGATGAAATACCGACGGAGAGTAGGAGAATAACACTTGTACCCTTTTTGAGACCGTGGGTACCCAAGGAAAACATATTTGTGCGACCGAAGAGAGAGTTTATCAATGCCAGGATCAAGAGCATGAGCAAAACATGTAGAACCAAAGACCTTAGGTGGTAAAGGATGAAGAGACTGATTCGGATAAAGTACATGATGAGGTATTTTACCTTGCAAAGTAGATGAAGGCAAACGACTGATGAGATAACATGCAGTAAGTACGATGTCACCCCAAAAATGAAACAGAATGTGAGAGTGGAGGAGAAGAGTCTGGGTGGTCTCGAGAAGATGGCGATTCTTGCGTTCTGCAACTCCATTCTGTTGGGGGGGGTATGAGGACAAGACGTCCGATGTAACATGTCGTGAGATGCCAAGAAGGTCTGAAACGGAGTAGATAGATACTCACGTGCATTATCACTTTGCAAGGATCGAAGAGGGATACCAAATTGTGTTTTGACTTCATCAAAAAAAGATTGGAAAATAGAAAACAATTCTGAACGATCTTTCATCAGATATAACCAAGTACAACGGGAAAAATCGTTTATAAAAGTAATAAAATATCGTGACTCCAATGTAGAAAAAATACGACTCGGATCCCAAACATCGGAATGAACCAAAGCAAAGGGGGACGTAGCCCAACTTACAATGTGAGGAGAAAACGAACTACGAACATGCTTGCCTAACTGACACGACTCACAAGTGAGAAAGACTAGGATGTAATTGTTTTAACTTATCAAGACCAGAATGTCCCAACTGAGCATGAATAACAAGTGGAGATGTCGCCGCCTCACCAACAAGAGAGTTTTGGTGAAGTCGATATAGGCCATAAGACTCACATCCAAAGCCAATCATCCTCCCCGTACTCCGGTTCTGTAATGAAACAGAAGATTTAGTAAATGAGATGACACAATCAAGCGACCGAGTAAGCTGACTTATTGATAACAAATTATAGGGAGCTCCGGGAACATAAAAAACATTATGAATGGGAAGAGATGGAGAAGGATGAACAACCCCAACACCTTGGGACTAAGTTTGAGAACCATTTGCCATGGTGGCAAAGGGTAAATAACCAGAAGTAGATAATGATGAAAAAAGATATCTATTACCAGTAATATGATCGGTGGCCCCAAAGTCAAGTACCCAAGGACTCGAAGAGCGAGATATATCAGCAAAGGAATTACCAGATTGTGTAACGGCAGCAGGGGGATTAGAATCCCGTCGATCCTCATACCATTTCAGAAAGTTATCATAGGAAGGCGGTGGAGTTGGATCCGGTGTCGACTGTGAAGTGGAAGCTAAAGAAGTGACAGAACTCTGGGCGATCTGAGCAGCATGAGGAGGTCGACCATGGAGACTCCAATATTTATCAATCATGTGTCCTGGTCGGTGACAATGATCACACTAAGGACGTCCTTTGCCACTCTTACGAGGTGGAGGTTTGTTGTTGTTTCGAGAGACCAAAGCTGAAGAGTCAACAGGAACGGAGGATGACAACGTCAAGACTTTGGCAGGGACACGGAGGAGAGTCGCCCAGGTAAAGTCCATGGTGGCCTCTATGGAGCTGCCCAGAATCTGATTACGAATATGAGAGTAATCTGTGGGTAGACCATATAAGGCCAGAGACACAAGAAATTTCTTCCGATTTTTAAGCTTTACAACAGGAGTGGCCACAGGTGGGAGCAGGTCATTGAATTCACATAGAAGGCTAGAGACTGATCCCAGATAAGTTGACATAGAATCCTTAATCTGATGGGCATTAAGGATGATCATGAGGTCTTCATAAACTTGATAGAGTCGCCGAGAAGTGTTCGTAAAAAGTTGTTGAGCCTGTGTCCAAACATCCTTGCAGGTCTTATGAGTGCGGAAGACATCCTTGAGAGATGGATGGATGGTGGCTCAGATAATGCAATACAATTGAGCATCAACCTTTTTCCATAAAGGACAATCGGCGACTTTAATATCCTCTTCAGTTTGGGTGAGATGTGTTTTATAACCCTGTCCAACAAGCCAAAGCTCAATGTGAGAGGCCCAAGAGTAGTTCTTACCATCCAAGAGCTCAGCCGAGAGCGGTGCCGTGACGTGGTTGGTAAAAATTGAAAACTTCGGCTTCGAAGTGCTAGAGGTAGCCATGACGAATGAAGCAGGTGCTAATAGAAGATGAGGGTTGGACTGTCCGACTTCAAAGTGCTGGAGAAAGACTATTGTCAACTGCGATGAAGCTGAGGAGAAGAGATCTTCAGCCGGCGGAAGGAAGCTGCCAGAAGGAAGTTGCCAGATCGCACGTGAGCAGAGGCAGACGCGTGCGACACGTGCAACGCGATCGAACAATGACGAGGACTTCCCTCCGCTGGTTTCTTCCTCCGAAGTCATTATGATGGCGGCGAGGAGGCGGCCAACGCTGTGGTGCGCGTGAGTTGCGGGTGAAGGCTGCGGTGGCGAAGGAGAGGACGTGCAGACGCGCAGACTTTAATGCACAGACGCGATCGAAGCCGATGCGCAGACGTGCGACACCCTGTCGCGAGCTGCAGGGCGGGCCAGAATCGGTGGGCGCCGTGTGCGAAGCAACCAGAGAAGTTGACCGCGAGGGAGGAGGCCATGGGGTCGTCGAGTGTCGCGAGGGAGGATGCGGCGATGTCGTCGTGTGCGAGGCGGTTGGAGAAGCTGACCGCGAGGCGGAGGAGTCGTCGCGTGCCGCAAGGGAGGAGGACACGGGCAGAGATATCGTCGCGTGCCGCGAGGGAGGAGGCCACGGGTGGAGGAAGCTGACCGCGAGACGGAGAAGTTGTCGCAGTGGGAGGAGGCCGCAGGCAGAGGAATGCAGATCGCGTGGGGAAAGACGCGAGAAGCTTACGGCGAGTGGAGAGAAAAAAAACTTGCTTTGATACCATGTTGTTATTTTATAAAAAGAAAAACTTTATCATAAGAATAAATCAAACTCTATCATAGGAAAAAAAAGATAATTATCTCTAACATATTTAGGGATAACAAATTATCCCTAACCATATTTACAATATTCTAACAAATTCCAATCAATTCCTAACTATAGTTTAGAATAAATAAATATAATAAAATTATCCCATTAATATAAAAATATTTCATAAATTTATTTTATTTATATATATATTACGAATAATAATTTTATTATTATTAAATTTTATTTTTTAATCCTATATCATAATTAATTAAATTAATTTTACTATTATAATTAATTTATGATATTTTTTAATATTTAAGTTAAAAATTTATTTTTAATTTATGTATTTTATATTTAAAAAATATCGAAACTTATGGACACGATACGATATGATATTGAAATTGTATTGTTCAGGTCACATATCGAAATCTCAATATAGATCGAGATTTTAAATTTA
Organism: Wurfbainia villosa; assembly: GCA_025175895.1. Classification (NCBI taxonomy): domain Eukaryota; kingdom Viridiplantae; phylum Streptophyta; class Magnoliopsida; order Zingiberales; family Zingiberaceae; genus Wurfbainia; species Wurfbainia villosa. The sequence goes on along the minus strand of CM046000.1, from coordinate 13,240,126 downwards.
TAAGCACTACTAAGCCAGTTCCATATCCTATAATTCAGTATTTATAGTGGAGAAGAATTAAGAAGTAAACATTAGCCCGTGGACTATATTTCATGTATGTACTCACATATTATTGATAATTGGTTTCATATTTTGGCAGGGATTTGTTGTATATTTTTTAGTTATTTTCAAAAAAATTATTTTCGATTTTCAATATTACTCTGGCCTGGAGATTAATCGGTATTTAGAGTTTGTATTAGGCTAAATTGGATTTTTTTCCCCCTTTTGCTTGGAACCCTCATGTTGTAACCCACATTTGAATTACAACCAAAGTTATGTGAATCTTTACATTTACAATTAGCGTCATATGATATTCTAATTCAACAAAGTCATTATAAACTTATGTGATAAAAGTACTAAAAGTTGAAAAAAATAAATCCTCAAAGTCAACAAAGATATAGAAGAAAATTTTGTTACGTGAAGATCCCAAGATGATGCTAGCCATTATGCACTCAACAGCTGACACTAGTTTAGAAATTCATGTCTTGTCACATCGATATAGAATGACAATGAGGTCAAACCAATAAAAGATTACAAATTATGTCGTCATGTAGCAAGCTTATATCTTGTCTTTCTATTCATATACGTTCATGCTATCAACTCTTAGTTTGATAGAGAAGACAGTTAATAATGATTTTTTATGTTAAAATATAACATAATATGTTATTGCTCATTTTATTTAATTCATTTTTTGGTCTTAACCACGAGGTGTCCCCAACACCACATTGGATACTCCCAACAATGTTATTATATGCATTTAATCTCTTGACCTTTGGTCGGAAGCCCTCCTCTAGATTTATCTCGCTTACCACTAAGACCAAACAAATCATTTCATTCAAGGCAGAAAATCAAAAGAGCGTCCTTTTTATCCATATTGTCAAAGGGCGATCCTCTTTCAAAATTTATCAAAATAGCGCCTGCCTATAATTTGATACCTGAAACACTCCTTTGTGCTCCACCGTGGAGCAACTTGACTAAAGTTGTACTACCTTAGAGCAATTTCGGTCAAAATTGCTCCCAGGTGATTCAACTTTATTCAAAGCTGCTCGTGCCCTTAGAACAATGTATTTCCATGGTGTAACAACTTTCATCAAATGTGCTCCACCTTGGAGCAACTTTGACAGGACCCCTCCAAGGTGGAGTGTAGAGAGGTATATTGTGTATCAAATTATGGGTGGGGTACTATTTTGATAAATTTTAAGAGGGGCACGTTTTCGACAATATGCATAAAAAAGAGCTCTTTTAACTTTTTGCCTTCATTCAATTCTTAACGAAATGAAATAAAAAAATTTGTACATTTTAACAATATAAGATATAAATATCTATATTTTTGTAATAAATTAACAGCAACTTAATCTAAAATGATAACTATTAAGTAGAATACTATGTAAACTATCCTAGATAAATTATAATTCATTTCTTTAAGATTATTATTGTGACCTGAAGATTCCCTGGAACTTTGGGCATGATTTCTGACTCTATATATGAGTGGGAAGGTCATATCTATATTGTTGTTTTGAACTTGAACCTTTAACCTTTACTGTATAGTAGTATTTGATGCAGATATTGATTCAAGAAGCGTTTGGTATGTAGAAAATGGAGCATTTTTCATTTTCATTTTATGGGAAAACGAGGTTCATGTTTTCCATTTTCATTTTCCAGAAAATGGGGGAGCATTTTCCGGAAAATTGGAAAACACGGAAAAGTCATTTTTTGGAAAATGGGAAAAGGTGGAAAATGGGAAAATGAAAATGGAAAAGGCTTAAACCAAACTCTCTCTTAATTTTCTTGAGCAGGACCACTACAAATACTACTTAATATCAAGTTTATTATGATCATCAATTCTTATATGCTAGATGTACAAAGTTTATAATGTAGGTCGACATTTAAAATCTCATCCCGAGAAAGAGATTTGGTGGTTAACTTTCTAGTGGTGAATTGAAGGTGTAGGGAGAAAGTGATGCAGGAAAGAAGAACAAGAGAAAACAACTACACAGTTAGAAGCAAAGTTTAAAGTACTCATTCCATGTTGAAATTTTTATCCTGACTGAAATTAGATGATTTTAGTATCATATTGGGTTGGCACTTGCCACACGTTGCTATCCATCATAGCATACTAAGATAAATTTAAATGAGTTTTATTCTTTAATACCCTTACACTTAATTATTTAATTTTAAAAATAAGACAACAATGATAAGAACCAAGTCTTATCCTATTAGGTGGATCCAATTACATGGATCCTCTTACATCGTTGGGCTCTACATTTATTATATCATCATCTATGTTTAAATAAATTGTATTTTGTTTTATCATTATTAAGTTTTCTTTGGTCTTTCTTGTTTAATGTACATATTAACTAGAACATTTATTGGTTGTTTTACCTATTCATGTATTCTTAAATGCGTCTCTCGATGTTTTCCCTTAGTAAAATGTAACTTCGACTTTTTCTCTAATATTCTCATTTCTTATCCTGTCTATTTTTGTATGTCTACATCTACTTTAATATCCTCATCTCTGCAACATTTATCTTCTTCTCGTGTGCAACATTCAACTCTATAATACAGCAAGTCTAACCGTCATATATAGAACTTCCCTTTAAATTTTAGTGGTACTTTAAGATCACAAAAAACATCTAATGCTCTCATCTATTTCAATAATCCTGTTTGTATTATAACAATATCTCTCAACTCCTCCATTCTTTTACAAAAACAATAATACTTAAAGCTCTCAATTACAAGTAACTCGACATTTTCAATTTTAACAATTGTCTTACTACGTCTAATATTGTAAAATTTAAATTTTATATATTTTATTTTACTCTACTAGACTTAACACATGACAATTCTAGTGTTTTTTAGCTAAGATTCGAACTTAGTATTTACTCCTTCATGCGTCTCACCTATCAAAATAATATCATCTGTAAATAACATACACCATTATAATGTGTCTTGAATGTATTCAGTGAGTTCATCCATAATTATTGTATGATTAATATAAGATAGGGTTACATTTGGGCATAACAATTAGATAATTTTTTTTCTTCATACTATACCATATCAATGGCACATTTGGGCATGTATCATAGCATGCCAATTCAGTTTAATTTTCTTTAGTAAGATATATCCGTTAGTAATTGAATGAATAATTAGTTTACTCATCTTTTGCTTCAGTGCATGTCAAGATGAATTCATATAAGTTTCCCTCCTATGATTTCTTCTACTTAACTTGTTTACTTGTAAAAATAATATTATAGGAATTACATAATTATTTAGAATTTTGGTGAAACAATCTAAAGAAATAGTAATTTAGCATTAGTAAACTCCGCCCATGATAAGTTAACCTTGTCGTGGCCGGTCCCAAGCCCGGATAAAGGAGGAGGGTTGCGTTAGGTTGCCAGCCAGTGTTAAACTAAGGCAAATGTTTCAATGAATGGATCAATCAAACTGTTGTGCTAATACTAGGTTGTTCCCCGGAAGGAACGCGTTACAGGGTCCGACTGTAATGTCTCGGCAAGGACCGCTACATTTTCAGAACTCGGGTGTAGTGAAAAATATGCTAGAGTTCACGTTGCGGTCAGAAGCTGACGTCTCAGTAGTGTTAAATAAGCAAGAGTTCTCACACCATGATAAGAACAAATATTATAGAAAAACTAGTAGTCTAAGATTTGGTACATGGAACATAGGAACCCTCACTGGTAAAACAATGGAGATAGTAGATACGATGATTAGAAGAAAAATTAATATTGTATGTGTACAAGAGACAAAATGGGTTGGTGAGAAGGCAAAGATGATAGAGAACTCGGGTTTTAAGTTATGGTATACAGGGAAGAGTAAAACAAGAAATAGAGTGAGTATTATTGTTGATAGTTCGTTAAAGGATGAAGTTGTAGGAGTAATTAGAAAGGGGATAGAATTATAGCTTTCAAAATGACAGTGGAGAAAAAAACTATAAACGTAATTAGTATATATGCACCTCAAATAGGATTAGATGAAAATACCAAATTAAGGTTTTGGGAGGACTTGGATGAAGTATTACAAAAATATTCCACAAACGAGATGATTTTAATAGGAGGTGATTTAAATGGACGCTCGGAGTGAAAATAATATGAGGGTGCGTGGGGTTATGGGTTTGGAGAACAAGAAAGAAGGTAAAACTATATTGGATTTTGATAGCATATGATCTTATACTAGCTAATACATTTTTAAGAAGAGAAGAACACTTAGTCACGTTGAAAGTGGAAATAATAAATCACAAATTGACTTTCTTATGGTTAGGAAGAGAGAGATAAAGATTTGTAAAGTTTGTAAGGTTATTCCTGGAGAAAGTTTAACTACTCAATATAGGTTAGTAGTATTCGATATACGCCTCAAACATAGTATTAATAGAAGGAAAATATACACGACCCCTAGAATTAAGTGGTGAAAGTTAAAGGATGAGAAATTAAATATATTCAAAGAGAAGGTAGAGTCTGAGTATTAGATGAATATTATACTGACCTAATACGATGTGGGATAAAATAGTATCAAAATCGAAAATAGTAGCTAAGAGTGTACTCTTCGGTGAGTCGAAGGGACATACCCAAGTAAAGAATCTTGGTGGTGGAATGAAAAAGTCTGAGAAAGTCGAGGAAAAGCGAATAGCGTATAAGAAATTAAATATTTGTAAAAATGAGGAAAATTTGAAAAAATATACAATAGCGAGAAAGAAGCTAAGCGGTGAATGAAATTTAAGCTAAGATCAAACTTTTGAGCGGTTATATCGAAATTAGATCTGAAAGAAGGGAAAGAGACATTTATAGAATAGCTAAAGTGAGAGAGGAAGACAAAAGATCTTAATCAAATAAGATGTATTAAAGATGAATCTGATAAGTACTAGTAAATGATGAAGAAATAAAAGAGCGGTGGAAGAGATATTTTTATCAACTTTTTAATGAAGGTTTAGGAGACTGACTTAATTTAGGTAATTTAAGTAGGTCGAATGAGTATAGAAATTTAAATTTTATCGTAGAATTCAAATTTCGTAAGTAGAACAAACTTTAAATGGAATCTGAAATGGAAAAGCCGTTGGACGGATGATATTCCGATAGAGTTATGGAAGTGTCTAGGGAAACAAGGTATTGAATGACTTACAAAATTATTTAACATGATATTGAAAACAAAAGGATGCTGATCGATGGAGGGTAAGTATCCTAATTCCTTATATAAGAATAAGAGAGAGACATACAAACTTGAAAACTATAGTATTAAACTAAATGAGTCATACCATGAAACTTTGGGAAAAAATAATAGAAAAAGATTAAGGAAGGAGACGTGGTTCTCGAAAATCAATTTGGATTCATGCCAGAAGGTAAATGATAAAGCTATACATTTTCTCGAATAACTAATTGAAAAGTATAGAGCAAAAGCAGGATCTACACATGGTATTCATTGATTTAGAAAAACTTATGATAGAGTTCCAAAGAGAAATAATATGGAGAATTTTAAAAAAAGAGGTGTTAGTGTACATATATTGAACTAATTAAGGATATGTATAAGGAATGCTGACGAGTGAAGATTTTGGTGGATTAAGCTAAGCATTTCCAATAAAGATAGGGTTACATTAAGGATCAACTTTAAGTCCCTATCTTTTTACACTAATAATGGACGAATTCACTGGACACATTCCAGACACAGTACCGTGGTGCATGTTGTTTACAAATGATATTGTTTTAATAGATGAGATACGTGAAGGAGTAAATGCTAAACTAGAATCTTGACGGGAAACACTAGAAGTGAAAGGTTTTAGGCTTAGTAGAGGAAAGCAGAATATATGGAATTTAAATTTAGCGATATTAGGCGTAATGAGACAAGTGTTAAGATAGGAGATGATGAGTTATGCAGGAATTGAGAGCTTTAAATATTTAGGATCATTTTTGCAAGATGATGGAGGGATTGAGAGAGATGTCTTACATAGAATACAAGCAGGATGGTTGAAATGGAGGAAAGCATCGAGTATTTTATGTGATCGTAAAGTGCCTCTAAAACTTAAAGGGAAGTTCTACAAAACGGCGATTAGACCTGCTATGTTATATGGAGCTGAATGTTGGGCTACGACTCGAGCATATGAGCAAAAGATGAGAGTTGCAGAGATGAGGATGTTAAGGTGGATGTGCGGACATACGAGGATGGACAGAATAAGAAATGAGAGCATTAGAGAAAAAGTTGGTGTTGCATCTATTGAAGAAAAGCTCCGAGAGACACGTTTAAGGTGGTATGGACATGTACTTAGACGGCCAATAAATGCTCCAGTTAGGCGATGTGAAACGATACCAAATATACACATCAAACGAGGAAGAGGAAGACCAAAAAAGACTTGGTTAGCAACAATAAAACAAGATAAAATTTATTTAAATATAGATGATGATATAGTAGGGGATAGAGTCCAATGGCGTAGAAGGATCCATATAGCCGACCCCACCTAGTGGGATAAGGCTTTGTTGTTGTTGAATCTAAAGAAATAGTAAACATTGTTGGCGTAATCCTGCCCTGTGGTTGGGTTTAACCTTGGGTTAAGTTAGAGCTTGAATTTATATTTGATGTGTGCACTAAGCTGTGCAAGGAACTTGATAGGACACACCTGGAGGTCGCGAAGCTCATGTTAATGATGACAGTGTGATTGAGACGACATAATGGATTAGAGGTTTGTTGGAGATTAGAAAAATATGGTACGAGGCATTTAAGGGATTACAAGATGAGAAACATTGAGGTGGTATTGCAGCAACTCATGAAGCATGACTTAGTGTGGCCAAGTTGCATGACTTGGTCGCTTGAGGTCCACTAGATAATGAGAGAAGGATAGTTGCATCCGAAGGGCTGTAGGAGGAGCATTTAGGTGCAGTGTTGATAGTAGCTAGGAGAAGGGGAATTGTAGGTAAACTGTCAAGAATGATAGGTGGAGTGAGCCGTTGGCTTGGTACATCTAAGGGATGAGTAAGCTAGTGGGAGTCAGTCTTGATGGCGAAGTCAAGTTACAAAAGGAAGCTCTGCAATGTGAACTATGAGTGGGGACATGTATCATTGAGGGAGGGTAGATCTCAACTTAGGCAATGACTCGATTTGATGTGATTCTAGTTGATCGGTAATCTTAGTCTATTAAGAAGTTGATTCAAATTGATTAGCCATCAAATAAAATATTTGTATTTGTGGCTAAATCAATTGTCCAATTTACTAATCTACGGTCAATTGACTTGATTGAGCATGAATTTCAATTGATTGATGTTGCAATAGGAATGTTAGAAGGAGCTGTTGATCTAATCAAATTACATTGCGATGGTCAGATGAAGAGTTATAGTGGAGCAAATTTTTGATGGTGGATTCCACTCGAGTCAACTCAAATAACCATTGGCAGATTGCAGGCTAAAGCGATCAAGAAACTCGCTGGCTGATGGTGGATTTAGTTGATTGATCGACGATAAATTAGCAAAATAGCAAGTGAAGCTTGAAGCATTTGAAGGCTATAAAAGGAGGATCAAAGGGGATGTTTGAAGGTTGGAAAGATACTAATTGTATAAACCATATTGAGCCTTTCTCTTGTATTCTTTTTAGCCTCATCCAAGTTTCATTGTAAGTTCATGTTGTTCGAGGTTTTTTCACCTTTAAGGTTATCCACAAAGAAGCAAGTTATTTTGCTTTAGTGGAGTGACTCACCAACAAGTCATACGCCGTGAAATAGAGACAATAGGAATAGGGACAATAGTTCTGAACCGCATCATATCATCTTGTTCCATATCACACCGGTACTAACAATTCATCTTGATGTGTGTTGAAATGTGCCAAGGCATGCCGAATGTTAGCATGACATATTTATCAATTATTGACACAATCAATAGATGTGACACCAGAGAGATTACCTAATAATTGACTGAAATGGTATGTCTTAATTGGTGACATTTTACAAGATTGAAGACTATAGGGTGGATATTAGTTCAAAAGAGATCCACTTGATTTTCTTGAGCAACACTAATACATATTTATGCATTAATACATGTTGAAGTTTGAGCCATGATATATAGAAATCATTTTCTTCTTGTCCATTGGATGCATGTAGTGTAGAGCTCTAGGTTACATTTTGTCGATATACTCTATAATGAATATCTGTGATGAACTTATTTATTCTTATCTATTTTTAGTTGAATGCTTATGCATTAAGGTACCAATTAAAAGATGTTTTGGATTATTTTTCATAATTCTCACTGTCTGTTAAAGAACGTGGGTCTACTAATAGAGAAAACCTTCAGTGCCCCCTTCTTAATGTTTTTATCAACATCATACTGATGCACACAAACTGAGTCTTCAACTAAGAGGCTAAAGATCAGACTTGCGCTCAACTCTCGCAAGTGTACAGTTGTCGTCAAGTAATAAAATATCGATTCCATAGGGATTGGTAAATCGGGTACTGGTTTACTAAGTGAATATAGATTGTCTAGACCGAATCAATTGGCTAAGAAAATAAAGAGTTGAAAGAGAGAACGGAGAGCGAGAGGGTTGAGAGATCACTTTCACAGGGACACCTCTGTCATTGGGTCCCTGTCATGATCGATGGAATAATTCTAGGATTTCGGTTTCACTTAAATGATTGCAAACATACATCTTGCCCCTAATTCTCAATGGTTGTTCATGGAAGTAGGATATTCTATTTTACCCGATGTAAACTTTTGGAACTACACCGGATTACCCTATTCCAAGCTAGAGTTTCCCTTTCGGATCGACAGAGTTCAGGGGGTTGCTATCAATGGGTTGCCCCTGCCACTGGGTCCCATAACCCCTCCGGAGTTTTCTCCTACTTCGCAGTCTTGTGCTGGAATATATTCATTACGTTCTATGATATCTATGGGTCCTCATGGTAAATCGATCTACTTTTGGGATATTCGTGCATAAATGACCTTAATCACATTGGGAATTTGTCACGAGAATTCCAACGGATCAATTCTAGACTTAAATCCTTACTTGTAGCTGATTCCCCCACGTCTCGGTTTTCTATGGGTCAGAGGAATGGGTTCTTCTTTCAGTCATTCCCTACACCTATAAAATATGACACAGTGCTTTTGACATCTAAATCGGATAAACACAATAGATTCGGACCATGAACAATCATATCATAGAATAAAGAGCAAGCATAAATATTTAGACAATGAAAACGATGTAAAATAACATGGATTCATTGTATAATAATGTTTACATATCAAAGAGACTACTCCCTAATCATAGAATCATATAAATCTACTCCATAAAGATGGAGATACAAACAACTACAAGACATCAATCTAAACAAGATCAAACCCAAAGAAATTTACAAAGAAAAAAAGAGAAGGGCTTAGTCTCGATTTAAGAAAATCTTGAGATGTGGCTCGCATTAAGATCGGGAGCGGTGGCAACGAAAGTCCTTCCGATGCATCTATGGAGGTGGAGAAGTCGTCGGATGGTTGCCTCCAGTGGTTTGGGGGCCCTTGGATGGCCCCCTTTCGGGGTTTGGAAGCCCTAGGGCGGCTCCTCTCGCGATCCTTTGCCTCTTTGATGAGTTTCCTTTATATAGAGGCAGCTCCAGCTTTCCATAAATACGCAAAAACCTTATTTCCCCAAATTTATGGTGCCGCCACATGGTCCAACCGTGTGTCACTTTGGAAACTCGTTTGGAAATAGGTACGATCGTATGTAAAACCCATGGCCGGTCGTGTGTCCCTCGGGAGAAAAAGGCCCGTCGTGTTGAGAACCGACGGTCAGTTGTCTTCGTGACGGAATGGGGCATGACCGTGTGAATTTCACACGACCCGCCGTGTTCCTCTCTGGAAATTTCTGGAACTCTATTTCTTTCATCCGGGAACATGCCCGTGTCTTGGGGACATTGCCAGAGCATGCTTCCCTTCATTCCGTGCTCCGTAAGAAACTCTATTTTTGCTTCGAATTCCCTTCCTTTCAAGAGGAAAACAATAAAAGTAGATCTCCGAGTAAGAAAGTTACTCAATGATGTAAAAACTTGATGCACGCAAACTGAGTCTTCAACTAAGAGGCTAAAGATCAGACTTGCACTCAACTCTCACAAGTGCACGGTTGTTGTCAAGTAATAAAATATCGATTTCACAAGGACTGGTAAATCGAGTATTGGTTTACTAAGTGAATATAGATTGTCTAGACCGAATCAGTTGGCTAGGAAAATAAAGAGTTGAAAGAGAGAACGGAGAGCGAGAGGGTTGAGAGATCACTTTCACGACACCCCTATCACTGGGTCCCTGTCATGATCGATGGGATGATTCTAAGATTTCGGTTTTACCTAAATGATTGCAAATATGTCTTGCCCCTAATTCTCAATGGTTGTTCATGGAGGTAGGATATCCTATTTTATCCGATGTGAACTTTTGGAACTACACCAGATTACCCTATTCCAAGGCAGAGTTTCCCTTTCGGATCGACAGAGCTCACAGGGTTGCTATCAATGGGTTGCCCATCACTGGGTCCCACAATCCCTCTAGAGTTGTTTTCTCCTACTTCGCAGCCTTGTGCTGGAATAAATCCATTACATTCTATGATACCTATGGGTCCTCACGGTAAATCAATCTACTTTCGGGATATTCGTGCCTTGATGACCTTAATCGCATTGAGAATCTGTCACGAGAATCCCAGCGGATCAATTTTAGACTTGAATCCTTGTAGTCGATTCCTCCACTTCTCGATTTTCTATGGGCTAGAGGATTGAGTTCTCCTTTCGGTCCTTTTCCATACCTTTAAAATATGACCTGGTGCTTTTGACATCTAAATTGGATAAACACAATAGACTCCGACCATAAACAATCATATCATAGAATAAAGAGCAAGCATAAATACTTAAACAATGAAAACGATATAAAATAACATGGATTCATTGCATAATAATGTTTACATATCAAAGAGGCTACTCCCTAATCATAGAATCACAGAAATCTACTCCATAAAGATGGAGATACAACCACAAGACATCAATTTAAACAAGATCAAACCCAAGGGAATTTGCAAAGAAGAAAAGAGAAGGGCTTTGTCTCGATTTAAGAAGATCATGAGATGCGGCTCGTGTTAAGATTCGAAGTGGTGGCAACGAAAGTCCTTCTGATGCATCTATGGAGGTGGAGAAGTCATCGGATGCTGCCTCCGACGGTCTAGGGGTCCTTAGATGGCCCCCTTTTGGGGTTTGGAAGTCCTAGGGCAGCTCCCCTCGCGATCTCTTGCCTTAGACGAGTTTCCTTTATATAGAGGCGGCTCTGACTTTCTATAAATACGCAAAAATCCTATTTCTTTGAATTTGTGGCGCTGCCACACGGTCGTGTGGTACACACGACAAGGTTGTGTCACTCTGGAAACTCTTCTAAAAAAAGGCACGACCGTGTGTAAAATACACGATCGACCGTGTGTCCATCGGGAGAAAAAGACCCGTCGTGATGAGAACCCATGGTTGGTTGTCTTCGCAGCAGAATAGTGCATGACCGTGTGCATTTCACACGGCCCACCGTGTTCCTCTCTGAAAATTCCTGGAACTCTGTTTCTTTCATCCAGAAACATGCTCGTGTCTTGGGGACACTGCCAGAGCATGCTTTCCTTCATTCTGTACTCCGTAAGAAACTCCATTTTTGGTTTGAATTCCCTTCCTGTCAAGAGGAAAACAACAAAAGCAGATCTCCGAGCAAGAAAATAACTTAATGATGTAAAACAAAGATAATATGTAATGAATGTTATAAAAATGAAGTAAGATGTGAGCTAAAATGATAACTAAAACTCTATATAAAATGCGCACCTCACATACCAAACATCAACCAATTGCCTTAATTGCTTTTTGGCAACGATAAAATATGATAAAATTTATTTAAATATAGATAATAATATAGTAGGGAATAAAGCTCAATGAACACATATAGCTAACACCACAGTTAGAATATTGTAGATATTATTAGGGATAATTATTATCCCTAAATATCTGTTAGGAATAATTATTTCTTAGGATAGAGTTTTGATTTATTCCTAGGATAGAGTTTGATTTATTCTTTTGAATAAGCCCTAATCTTGTCTATAAATATGGCTTCTTTCATGTAAGTTTGATATCCTGAATTACAAATTAACATGGTATCAAAGCGTTAGATTTCCTTTTTAGGTTTCCCCGGTTTTTTTTTCTCTCTCTCTCGCGTTTCTCTCCCGAATGCGCCTCCTCTTCAGATCTGCGCAGGATCTCTCGGCGCCCACTAGCTGCTTGCGACCTTCCTTCGCGAATCGCGGCTTCTTCCCCGCGACGCAGACGCGGCCTTCTCACGGACGCGGACGAAACTTCTCACGGACACGGACGCGTCTCTCCAACGCAGCCAGAAGCTCCTTCCGCGGCGTCTCCCTCGTCGCAATAGGAATCGCGCCTCCGACCCGCTGCCCGTCGCGACTTGTTCCTTTCTCGCGCGGACACAGTCTCGTCCTCCAGCGCCAGGTCCGGGTGGTCTTCTCCTTCGGCAAGGTCTTCTCCTTCGACCACCCATCGGTCGCCTGCACCTTGGTCAGCTCTCCGCCTCGAGCAACGGAGTCGACGCCGCCTGATCCCTCTTCTCCTTTCCGTCGCCTGCATCTGCATGAGTTAGGCCTCACATGAGCTTGGTCTCGTGTTGTCGCTCTTTCTGCTCGCGCCTTGGCTGACCTCATTGTCGCGACCGCCTCAGCCGCCCTCTTCTCCTGTCGTTGCCGCCTTTTCGTCGTCGACCACGCCAGAGATATCAACTAACGTCGGTGGTATCAGGTGGCATCTGTCTTCTTTGTTACTGTTGCCGCACGATTCTGCTCCATCTGTTCATCTAGGCTCCCGTGGCAAGCGACCTCTTGGGGCGCCTTCGACGAAAAGGCTTTCGACTCTGGTATCTCGTCAACGCTAATACTGTGTCGTTATTCGTCACGACTACCTCCAATACTTGAAGCGGAATTTCCAATTTTACAACCGACGACGGCACCGCTCGTCTGAATTCTTGGATGGTAAGAACTACTCCTCTTGGGCCTCTTATATTGAGCTTTGGCTTGTTGGACAGGGTTATGAAAAGCATCTTACACAAACTGAAGAGGATATTCAAGTGGTCGATCGTCCGTTATGGAGAAAAGTTGATGCTCAGTTGTGTTGCATTATCCGAGCCACCATCCATCCATCTCTTCGGGATGTATTCCGAACTCATAAGACTTGCAAGGATGTTTGATACAAGCTCAACAACTTTTACGAACACTTCTACGCGACTCTATCAAGTTTGTGATGACCTCGCGACCCATTCTTAACGTCGATCAAAGAGTCTACGCTAACTTATTTGGGATCGATCCTACAGCCTTGTGTGAGTTCAACGACCGCTTCCACTGCGGCCACTCCTATCAGAGCTTGAAAATCGGAAGAAATTTTTGTCTCTGGCATTATACGATCCGCCCACGATTACTCTCGTATGTTCGTGATCGATCCGGCGGCCCATGGCAAACCATGGACTCTACCTGGGCGACTCTCCTTCGTGTCCCTACCAAAGTCTTGACAGTACCATCCTCCGTTCCAGTTGACTCTTCAGCATTGGTCTCTGGAAATAACAACAAACCTTCACCGCGTAAGAATGGCAAAGGACGCCCGTGTGTAATCATCACACCGACCAGACACACGATTGATAAATGTTGAGTCTCCACGGTCGACCTCCTCAGATCGCTCGATCGCCAGAGTTACACGTCACGCCTTCTGGCCTAATTCACAGTTGACATCAGCTCCAACTCCACTACCTCAGTCAACACCAGCTCCAACTCCACCACCTCAGTCAACACCAGCTCCAACTCCACCGCCTTCCTATGATGACTTTCTGAAATGGTATGATGGTCGACAGGAGTCTAATTCCCTCATTGCCGCATACGTCGGTAATTCCTTTGTTGGCGTATCTCGCTCTTGGGTCCTTGGGTACTTGACTGGGGCCACCGATCATATCACCGTAATAGATCTCTTTTTCCTCAACTATCTACAGTTATTTACCATTTGTCACTACGGCAAATGGTTCTCGTTCGATCAAGGTGTTGGTATTATTCATTCTTCTCCATCTCTTCCCATTCGAGAATGTTCTTTATGTTCCTGAGCTCCCTTTAATTTATTATCAATAAGCCACCACTTGGTCTCTCGATTGGTCATCTCATTCACTAAATCTTCTGTTTCATTCGGGGACCGAGATGCAGGGAGGATGATTAGCTCGGATGTGATCTCGGTCTATATCAACTTCACCAAAACTCTCTTGTTGTGCTGGCAAGATCTCCACTTGTTATCCATGCTCGGTTGGGACATCCCGGTCTTGATAAGTTAAAACAATTACATCCTGTCCTCTCACTTGAGTCTTTATCTTGTGAGTCGTATCAGTTAAGCGGCGTACGTCGTAGTTCATTTTCTCCTCGCATTTTGAGTCGCTACTTCTCCTTTGCTTTAGTTCATTCTACGATATATTGGGGTCAAGTAGTATTACCTCTACATCGGGTCACGATATTTTGTTACTTTTGTAGACGATTTTTCCCGTTGTACTTGGTTATATCTGATGAAAGATCGCTCTGAATTGTTTTCTATTTTTCAATCTTTTTAATGAAAAACACACTGATTTGGTATCCTCTTCGATCCTCGCGAGTGATAATGCGTGAATATCTATCTACTCCGTTTCAAACCTTTTTGGCATCTGGCATATTACATCGGAAGTCTTGTCCTCATACCCCCAACAGAATGGAGTCGCAGAACGCAAGAATCGCCATCTTCTCGAGACCACCCGGACTCTTCTCCTCCACTCTCACGTTCCTCTTCGTTTTTGGGGTGACGCTGTACTTACTGCATGTTATCTCATCAATCGCATGTCTTCCTCTACTTTACGAGGATCAAATACCTCATCATACTTTATCCAAAAGCAGTCCCTTCATCCTTTACCACCTAGGGTCTTTGGTTCTATATGCTTTGCTGCTCTTGATCCTGGCATTGATAAACTCTCTCCTAGCGATAAATGTGTTTTCCTTGGGTACCTACGCGTCTCGAAAGGATATAAGTGTTATTCTCCTACTAGATTTCATCTCCCGATGTCACATTCTTTGATTGATTCCTTTCTTTGGGTCTTTAGTCATCATCCGAGTTTCATCCTTCTACATGCTGTCGGTCTTTGATCCTCGGAAGTTTCTCTATCACCCCACCCCAATTCCTCCTCCGTTGCGAGTTTATCGGCGTCGTCCTCGTTACGCTTTCTGGCCAACACTGACTCTGCCGTGGAATCATCTCTCGAGCGGATCCTCGCTCCCTCCTCCGGTCGATTCGAATCGATATTCCATTTGCCCTTCGAAAGGTATACGTTCCACTCGTAATCCTTCTCCACATTATGTTTCTTTGAGTTACCATCGCTTCTATCTCCTTCCTATTATTCTTGCCTTTCCTCTTTACATCTGCTTTCTCTTCCAAAGACTGCAGGAGATGCATTTGCCCATCCGATGGAAACAGGCTATATGTTAGATTTAAATGAGTGCTTTCTGAGTTGTGGAACTTAGGATCTCGCCTCTACCACCAGAAAGCCGGTTGTGTGGTTGTATGGGTATATACTGATGAAGGTTGATCCGGATGGAACAATCGACGGCTTAAGGCTGCGTCTGCTAAAGGTTATACTCGATCTTTGGATTAGATTATGGGGACACGCTTTTCCCTGTTGCCAAGATGTCCTCTATCGCTTTACTCATGTCCATCACGCGATTCAACACCGGGTCTCTTTATCGCTTAGATATCAAGAATACGTTCTTATATGGTGAACTGCTCGAAGAAGTCTACAGGAGCAACCTCCGTGTTTTGTTGCTCAGGGGAGTCTTCTGGTCTTGTGTCGCTTACGAAAATCTTTATACGGTTTCAAGCTACACCCAGAGCATGGTTCTAGAGATTTAGTATTGTAATTCAACGATTCGGCATGACTCGGGCGGTGACCATTACATCTTTTATCGCCACTCATCTGGGTGCATCTACCTAGTGGTTTATGTTGATGATATTGTCATCGCAGTAGTGATCATCTCGGGATCTCACAGTGAAACAACATCTTTTCAAACATTTCCGCATAAAGGATCTCGCAGACTTAAATACTTCTTGGGAATAAGTATCACACCCAAAAATGGGATCATTATATCTCAAAGGAAGTACGATGGATATTCTAGAAGAAGCAGAATGTTAAACTCAAAGATTGACAACCCTATGGATCCTAATGTCAAGCTCCTACCAAATCAGGGGGAGCCTCTACTAGATCCTGAACGATACAGGCGATTAGTAGGAAGACTAAGTTACCTTACTGTTACTCGTCCAGATATCTCATTTGCAGTAAGTGTAGTAAGTCAGTTTCTCAACTCACCATGTAAAGAACATTGGGATGCTGTGATTCGCATTGTTCGATATATCAGAGGCGCTCCAGGAAAGGGTCTTTTGTATGAAGACAAAGGACATACTCGAATTATAGGATACTCTGATGCAGACTGGGCAGGATCTCCCATTGATAGGAGATCTACTTCTGGTTTTTATATATTTGTTGGAGATAACCTTGTTTTTTGGAAAAGCAAAAAGCAGAATGTTGTGGCAAGATCCGGCAGAGAGTATCGAGCTATGGCCTTAACCCGATCGAAGAACTTATATGACTCAAACAGTTGCTTCAGGAGCTAAAATTTGGAGACGTTACACAAATGTCACTTATATGTGATAACCAAGCCGCCATGCATATCGCCTCAAATCCAGTTTTTCATGAGAGGACAAAGCATATAGAAGTCGATTGTCACTTTGTCAGAGAGAAAGTCATATCTGGAGAAATATCTACTAGTTTTGTTAACTCACATGATCAGCTAGCAGATATATTTACTAAGTCACTGAGAGGTCCCCGAATTGACTACATATGTAACAAGCTGGGTGCATATAATTTATATTCTTCAGCTTGAGGGGGAGTGTTAGAATATTGTAGATATGATTAGGGATAATTATTATCCCTAAATATCTGTTAGGAATAATTATTTCTTAGGATAGAGTTTTGATTTATTCCTAGGATAGGGTTTGATTTATTCTTTTGAATAAGCCCTAATCTTGTCTATAAATAGGACTTCTTTCATGTAAGTTTGATATCCTGAATTACAAATTAACAATAGATAATAATATAGTAGGGAATAAAGCTCAATGAACACATATAGCTAACACCACAGTGGGATTTTATGGCTTGGTCGTCGTCGTCTTTTAGTAGTGTAGGATTAGCTTCATTGAACAATGCTTTCCAACTTGTCACTTGGTCAATCATCACATACTTCTTAGTTCTTTCCTACTTGAAACAAAAAGGCATAAAAATTTGTTAAGCTGAACTGTACATCCATGAATAAGTTGTTATTTGATCACATTAGTTTTTATCTTTGCTAATCAAAATTGCTATTCACCTAATTGCAGGCACTTCTAAACTAGCAGAGCAGAATGCAAAGATTCACAGAAGATTAGGACCCTCTGGCCTAGCTCTGCATTATGCAAATATTGTTACTCAGATAGACACCCTTGTGAGTTGTTAGCTTAATTTGTTTCCTGTCTCTCAAAATTCATTCTTTTTGCTGGTTTGTGGCTTTAATTGTCTGTCCTTTCGCTTGCTAAGATTCTTTTGCAAAATAATTCCTATTTTAAGACCTTCCAAATATTCTGTTTTGATTCTACCTACATTTAATTTATCATAGATAGATTTGGTATGCCTCTCTTGGTGCAGTTATCTTCGTATTTGGATACATCTGTTGAAGGCAAATATTTCCAGCAGTCACAACTACTGGTTTGCCATATGAATTGCTGATTGTATGGCATGCCACCTCAATATTTGGCATGCATTGGTCCCTTGGCATTTTTCTTAGTGAATATAGGAGGAACACCCTGAGCCATATATTAAGATAGAATATAGGGTACAAATTTAAATTCAGTGTTTGAGTGTTATCGCTAACATCAAGGATCAGCTTTAAGTCCCTATCTTTTTACACTAATCATGGACGAACTCACTGGACACATTCAAGATACATTACCGTGGTGCACGTTGTTTGCAGATGATATTGTTTTAGTAGATGAGACACGTGAAGGAGTAAATGCTAAACTAGAATCTTGGCGGGAAACACTAGAAGTGAAAGGTTTTAAGCTTAGTAGAGTAAAGACAGAATATATGGAATTTAAATTTAGCAATATTAGACATAATGAGACAAGTGTTAAGATAGGAGATGATGAGTTGTCTGGAATTGAGAGCTTTAAATATTTAGGATTATTTTTGCAAGATGATGGAGGGATTGAGAGAGATGTCTTACATAGAATACAAGTAGGATGGTTGAAATGGAGGAAAACATCGGGTATTTTATGTGATCCTAAAGTGCCTCTAAAACTTAAAGGGAAGTTCTACAAAATGACAATTAGACCTGCTATGTTATATGGAGCTGAATGTTGGGCTACGACTCGAGCATATGAGCAAAAGATGAGAGTTGCAGAGATGAGGATGTTAAGGTGGATGTGTGGACATACGAGGATGGACAGAATAAGAAATGAGAGCATTAGAGAAAAAGTTGGTGTTGCATCTATTGAAGGAAAGCTCCGAGAGACACGTTTAAGGTGGTACGGACATGTACTTAGACGGCCAATAAATGCTCCAGTTAGACGATGTGAAACGATACCAAATATACACATCAAACGAGGAAGAGGAAGACCAAAAAAGACTTGGTTAGCAACAATAAAACAAGATAAAATTTATTTAAATATAGATGATGATATAGTAGGGGATAGAGTCCAATGACGTAGAAGGATCCATATAGCCGACCCCACATAGTGGGATAAGGCTTTGTTGTTGTTGTTGTTGTTGTTGTTGTTGTGTTTGAGTGTTATCGCTAAAGGGAATAGCCAAAAACTGAAAATTGAAATGCAGGGTTTCATCAGTCTTGCTATATGGAAGTCGTCTTCTATTTTTACCCAGGAATGCTATTGTCTTCCGCTTTTCAACTTGGTTGACATCATCAAAAATTGGTTTGACCTTTAGAATTTTGGGTAATAGTTGGGTTTACCATGTTTGTAGTCAATTCTTTCATCTGGATGTGTTGTTATAATTTATATAATTGATATGCAAGTAGTTCTAGTCCTATGCATGATAAGGTTTTCAATCTGATTAGGTTGCTTGTGGTGGTGGTGTTATTAGTTGGGTTTCTCATTGCAGTCAATTAGAGATGATTTGAGCTATCAATAGATTCTGAACCTTCACAGTGATGTGGAGTTTTTCTTTGAAAAAATTGAGCTGCAAGATGGTATTAAATTTAAGCTTGCCTCTTGGTTCCATTGGTTCATTAAATAAAGCCTGATAAATATTAGATTAGGTGACGACAGATTCATTAATTAAACCTTACTGATCATTAGATTCAACGATTTACCAATTTAAGCATATAATGATTGACAAAGTTCCATTTATGTAGCTTGAGATGGGCTTCACAGACAAAATAGCTTTGGCAGCAAAGAATGCTATTTATTATTTGCTTACATAACCTGGTCGTAGACTTGAAATTTCCTTGATGAAATGAAAATGTATGAATGTTTTGAACCTATCTGCTAACCATCAAGTACAAATAGGTCTCTCGGTCAAGCTCTGTGCCCCAGAATACAAGAGATTCGCTGTACCAAGGATTGCCGCCAAATATAAAATCTGCATTCCGTTCTAGGTTGCAGTTATCTCAAACAAAGGAAGAGGTATGCTATTGTTTAAATCTGGCCCGCCATCATTAAAGATTTCGCCACTAGTTTGATGGTTCATCACTGATGCTAAATACGGTAACAGATTACTAGGTGCTACTATTTTTTTTCCCCAACTTTTGCAGCTTACTGTTCCTCAAATCAAATCAGAGATGGAAAAAACATTGCGATGGCTTGTCCCCTTTGCCAACAACACAACCAAGTAATTCAGCTTGCCATTTAATTCATCCTCCTAACGCTTTGCTTACCAAGTCATGAATTCTCATACCCATTTCATTTGGTTTCAACTTAACCAGGGCTCATCATGGTTTTGGATGGGTCGGGGAGTGGGCAAACAATAGGTAAGAAACCAATGTGATACTAGTTCAATTTCTGGTTGCTTATTGAATTATCATTCATAACCTTTCACCTAGCATGGTGTCATCAATGTCACAGGTATACCTAATTTTGATTGCATATTTTCTTTTCAGTTCCGAAGTTAATCAAAAACCAGGTGGTCAAGTAGACTTGCTCCGAATTGAGACACTGCATCATGCGGACAAGGGTAAGACTGACGCACACATTCTTGACTTGGTTTTGTGGCTTCATCACCTTGTTTTCCATTCCAAATCGGGGAATGGAGGGATCAAGTCTCCCATCAAATCTCCTGTCCGTTCACCGAAACAAAATGGATTGACTTCATCATTGGCCTCAACAACACACAGCTCACCATGTTCCGCACTCACCCAAGAAGACCAAGAAATGCTGCTGTATGTGAACGCCAGAAAGCTAACCCCTGGAATTAGCAGAAGTCAGGAGTTTAACACATCAAAGCATAGATCGGGTAAGAAGAAGAGGTTGAGCAAGAGCAACAGCCATTCACCAACGAGCTGCAGCAAGAATGACTTTTTCACAACAAAAAGGCCATCATTGCTTCCTGTCATCGACTTTGACATTGACAGAGTAAAAGCTATGGATGTGATTGATAGAGTAGATGATATAAGAAAGCCCTGAAGCATTGGCAAACTGTTTCCGGAGTTTGCAGGGAGGTCATCTTGATCAAAGTCTTAATGTTCTTCAACATCTGGAGTAACAAGACATCGTCAAGACAATGCCAATGCGTAGCAGACAGTTCTTGCAGACAAAATCTTCATTATGTGCAGAAATACAGCAAGGGTGTGGTTAGCTTGTATCATTTTAGCCTGTGGGTTCAATCATAAGCCAAAGGGGAAAAGGTTTCAAATGGTGTGGAACTTTCTGTATGTACAAGGGCCTATCGATGAGTGTTTCTAATAATCCAGTTATAAATTTGAGTAGTGACTTCTCCACATCTCTGATTGCATTGCTGAAGGGATTTCTCAAGAGATCGTCTTATGCACATCACCGAAGCCTTGTGACTCGGCGGCGTCATTGAGTTGAGATCTCATGGACTTTGGTTTTGAAGACTATTTATGGTTTCTTTGATAGGGATTCAAGAATGCGCTTTCAAGACTTGATCATGGTATAGTTGAACTTAAGGTCTACGTAGGAGTCTTTCTAAACCGTGTGCTTGCCAAGAACTTAGGTCCCAACCCATAAGGAAGGTTACGAGGCTCATAAGTTGGCTAGTGGGGGTCAGTCGCCTAACATGTGCTTGCAGGCTAGACCATTATTCCACTCAATATTGGAGCAATGTCGATTGACTAGAGTATTTGTTCAATTGATGCAACATAGCCTCAGAGACCAAAATAGTTTTGTTTAAGTTTAAACTTCAATTGACAACATGACTTGATTAGTTGACTAGGAGATGACCAATTGATTAGAAACCCTTTCGAGTCGGCCAAAATAATACTGTTTGACTCTATATTAATGATTTTGAATGTTGCTTTGACTAAGCTAGATGGTAGTTGACTAAGACAATCATTTCCAGCCTTGTGTAACTAAATATTGGACCATGGTTTAATAAAGGCTTTTGATTGATGATTTTGGGATTTATCTATATTGTTGAAAGTGTTGTTGTTTGTTGCTGTTGTGGTGGCGGCGGCGCGGCCTTTAGAATAAGGCAGAACCTAGAAGAAATATTAATATTATGGACTAAGACTATAGGGTGAGTCAAAAGACTAAATTAAGAGTTTGTATGTCTTATGCCTTGTTTACTTCCAAGGATGAATGAAGGAAAGAATGGATTGTATGAAAATTGTGCTATTTAAAATCAAAGAAGAATCCATCCGTTGATTCATTTTTCTTTAATTTTTAGTCCATCCAAAATCTGAGGAATGGTTGGTAGCCACAGAGATTGATGGTCCCGTTGGATCGAGCCTCGTGGCGAGGCACAACCAAGTTGTGATCTCATGCATGAGGCTTCAACGGCTATGCTACTAGAGGGCTTGCGAGGCCGAGTCTCGTGGCCTCTTCGTAGAGGCCTAGTCGTGATCACGGTGATGTTGTAAGATTATTTGTGTGCAAAGGTAGGGAAGATAGTCTAAATTTGAAAGTAAAAAATGAAATTTGATTTATTTGTCGAGAGATTTGAGTTGATAATCGCAAGTTGTCAACCTTCAAGGTTAGACCGAGCTGAATTATCGAGGTTGAATGGTCGAGTCACCAAGTGGACGAGTCGTTGAATGATCGAGTGGCCTAATGTCGAGTCGCCGAGGCAGAGCTACCAAGTGGTCGAATCACTAAATTGCTGAGTGGTCAAGCAGATTGTTCAAAAATTAAAGAGTCGAAGTTTGCATTCAACGTACATTCTTTAAAACAAATTTGTCCCACCTCTGTGGTGCTTGAGGTTTTTATAGGTCGTCTATTTCTCATAATACAATGACGGATTGCGATCCTCGCCAAGCAATGGTGATCGCAGCAAATTGAAAAACATTTGAATGCTACCACATGAGTTCTATTGAGGAAAAAGAGATACTAGAGAGAGAGAGAGAGAGAGAGAAGAACACAGATAGAATATTCTTTCCTGCTTAAGACCTAGGCTCCTTTTTTAGGAGTCTCACCCATGGTGCTTAGGCAAATTTTGTCCTGCCCAGTCCGACATTTGACACGCGTAGGTCGTGCTTATATATGAGTCAACTTAGTTCAATGCAATTCAAGCCCTTAAGATTTGCATCGCTTGTGCACCCACATGAGAGAGAGAGCCTCTCTCCATGTATTTGTTCACAATATACATACTTATGAAACAATATAAATCAATAATCAAGTCTTGAAACTTCTAATGTGGGACTAAAGTCTCATACACAATGAAGTCTTTTTCATCAATTCCATCACTTTTCCATTCGCATTTTTTTTCAACAATTCCCATATGAATGGAAATAGGGTATATGATAACATTTAATAGTTGAGTTTAGTATAGGACATGTAGATTTTACCCTTTGAATCTTCTCTTATGAAAATATGTTTGTTTACTAGTTGATAGTAGACACCATGTCTTTGAATTGTTTTATCATCTATGTAAGGATTGACAGTGATACTGCTATAACCCGAGTTAGAGAATAAAGGAAGTAAGAACGAAGGGATGAGGTTTGGAAGGTAAGATCAGATGAATGAGACTACAACTCGGGGTATATACCTAGTCAAGTAGGACTTAGTTTGAAAAATTAAGCCAAGTTGAGGGGATTGCAACTCGGCGAGCCGAGATGGGTTATAAGCACATTGGCTTGATGGTCAGAACAACGTCGAATAGCAACTCGGGAAGCTGAGTTGAGTTATAAGCACATCGGCTTGATGGCCAGAATAGTGTCAAATAACAACTCGGGGAGCTGAGTTGAGTTATAAGCATATCGACTTGATGGTCAAAATGGCGTCGGATATCGATTCAAGAAAATGAGCTGAACTAGAAAAAGGGTGATTCGGGGAGAAGGGGGGAGTTGGGAAAACATCAAGAAGGGTTGGTTGAAAGAATGACATATAGGTAAAATAAAGGAAAGAGAGGACCCCACAACATGTAGGAAGTTTGTTATATCTTATAACCACCTAAGACACCTCGTGGGGCCCTACAGAAAACTCCTGATAGCACATTCTCGCCAACGACATAACAATATGATTTCTTGAGCCTGCATGACCCTCTACGTGGACGGTAATCCAGATGGTTTGTTACACGACAACTAGCTTCTGGAGTTGCAAACATAAAAGGAAAGGAGGATGGAAGAAGAAGGGGGCTCTGATTAGTTTTCTCAACCAAGACTCGCTACTTCAAGGGGGGAGGATGTCGACGTGTTTATGGGAGTTTTCTTCTTCTATTTCTTCTTCATCAGGGGGGACAGAGAGGGGGAGGATCAAAAGGTGGACTGACAAGGAGAAGGAACATCCTCGATGGAGCAAGAGTGAGGGAGAACTATCAGTGTGTTATTTTCTTTACTTTGTATAAGTTCTTATCTATAAGAAGTTTCTTCACCTCCGGAGGTACTTTCGAGAAGGAAGGATTGTAGTAAAGGTGTTTAGTGCTAGAGCTTACTCTAGAGCTCATCCGTGGAGTAGGAATTTGGATTTCGAACCACGTTAAATCTCCTGTCATCATCCTCTTATTTATTGTTGCGATCGGAGAGAACCCCAATTCTCTTCGGCATCTTCATTTAGAAGAGGCAGAAAATTCATGCCGCATCAGTTGGCGCCGCCTGCGGGAAATATTTTTGGTTGAACAAGACGTTGAGATGCATCTACAAGAAATCCATCCTCCTACAGCTTCTTCCATGGAGGAAACCCCCATCACTTTGCTGCCATCCCAGTTAAAGACTCTAGTGGGCACGACAATATCTGAAGCTTTGGTAAGGGAAAGAAAGAGGATGGGATATCTCCATCCCCATTTTGGCGAGCCTTCTCAAAGGGAGCCACCATTTGAAGGACCTTCTCATATTCCTCTGCCTGGCCCCCAAGAAACAACAGGGAGGAGTGTATTAGTATCCTTTTCCGGTGGTGCTAGTGAGATGGGAGGACCAAGGGGAGAGTCATTCCACGAGGGCACCAGAACCTTATGAGCCTTGTCCTTTCACTGAAAATATAGTGCAAGAACAACCGCCGACACACTTTCGTGCCCTCCAAATGGGGATGTATGACGGCACTTCCGATCCAGAGGAGCATCTATCTCAATTTGAAGGTGCAACTTCCCTCCATTGTTATATTGACGCCCTTAAGTGTCGGACCTTTTGTATCGCCCTACCATCCTCCCTCAGAGATGGTTTAAGCTTTTACCTCCTGGTTCTATTACATGTTTTCTGATCTGAAGGGAGATTTTCTTCAGTAGTTAACTAGTTATAAAACATATAAGCATGATGCCTCCATTCTACTTCATTTGAAACACAAGTCATCAGAATCCTTAAGAAGTTACATACACCGCTTCACTGTCACTGCTCAGGAGATACTCTTCGCAATACCTAACTTTTTAAAAGTTGCTATCCCTCATGAGTCGAAGGAGGGACCCTTCCTTAGCTCCCTGCTGAGAAAGCTAGCCACCAGTTATGAAGAGTTACTTGGTCGTGCTGAAGAATACATTAACCAAGAGGAAGGGTTAAGGGTGAGAAGGGAAGACAAGAAGTCTGCTTCCACTCCCGCAGAAAGGAACCCTCCTCCTGTTCAACGGGACCTCCTAGAAGAGAATATGTCATACCCTTTCTTCCTGAAGTGCCTCGTCTGTGACCCCCAATGTTGGGAGTTCACCCTCATCTTCTCCTCCAAGTTATGGCCACTAAGGCATTACCCCTCCTGCGAACATGGAAGGAGCGGAAAATGGAAGTATATGATCAACACGGTTGAATATAGAGGGATTCCTTGTAATCCCCCAACTCTGTTCTTCTGGCAATACCATACAGACTATGGGCATACCAACGACCAGTGCTTCAAGTTACAAAGCGAGCTAGAACGTATCAGAGCCAATTACCCTCACCTACAACTGTAGTTGGGGGGACGAGAAGGGAGAGGTCACAGACCTAATGTTGTTTGTCCTGGGCCTTATAATAGAAGACCCCAAGCTCTTCTCCCACTAGGGCTAGTGCAACCCAACCCTGAAGGCGTCTCTCAAGAAGGATCAGCCAGTGAGGGGGCATTAACTGCTCTGGATGATGCCCCCATCAGGGGGTTATTAATATTATCGCAGGAGGACCCACTGATGGAGACTCCAATAGCCAAAAGTCTTACACTCGCATGATGGAAAGTTTGGCTATCGGAGAAGATCGGACCATCTAGAACACACCCCGAATATACTTTGGACCCAAAGACCTTCAAGGTATCCTTCTATCTCATACTGATGCCTTGGTAATTAGGGTATCACTTGCAAATTATGAGGTGGCTCGAGTCCTAGTGGACTCGGAAGTTCTGTTAACATTCTCTTCCATGAAGCTTTCGAACAAATACAGCTCGAGAATGTGCAGTTAGAAGATGTAGCAACTCCTTTATTTGTGTTTGCTAGACACATGGTGCATCCTGTAGGGCAAATCTCGCTGCCTCTTACCTTGGGAATTAAACCAAGCCAAAAAATTAATATGATTCCTTTCCTAGTCGTGGATGCTCCTTCCACTTGTAATGATATCTTGGGTCACCCCTTTTTATCAATCTTTCAGATAGTGTCTTCTCCCTGCCATCAGAAAATCAAGTTTTTTATAGGCCAACTCATTGGAGAAGTTCGAGGAGAGCATAAGACAGCTCGGAGCTGTTATATCCAGATGGTGCGAGATGACAAGAAAAAAGCCCGAGTGGATGATCTCAAAGGGAAGGTCACGCGCTACATTAGGAGTATATGTGGTGGAGGAAGCCCCATCCAAAAAAGAGAAGATAGAAGAAGGCAAGTCTGTAGAGATAACTCCTGGAAAAGTAACTCAGATAGCATAACAACTGGAGGTGAAGGAAGAACTCGTGGCTTGCTTGCAAAGGAATGAAGATATCTTTGCCAAGGACATACATGACTTGATGGGGATCAATCCTCGAATTGCCGAGCACCATCTAAATATTGTCTGAGGAGTTCTACCAGTTCAAAAGAAGAGGCGGCACTTCAAATCGAAAAAAGACAACGTTATTGTTGAAGAAGTAGATAAGTTATTGTAGGCTGGTCACATTAAAAAAATTCAATTCCCTGAGTGGATTTCAAATGTAGTTTTGATCCCCAAACCTTTGAGGTAGTGGAGGATGTGTATTGATTTCCGTGATTTAAATAAAGTCTACCCTAAAGACTGCTACCCTTTGTCTCGTATTGACCAATTAATAGATTCTACTATGGGGTATGAAATGGTATCACTCATGGATTCTTATCAGGGGTACCGCCAAATACCATTAACACAAGATGATCAAAAGAGGGTTAGCTTCGTAATCGTAAGAGGGTTGTATGCTTATGTGGTATGCCCTTCGGGTTGAAGAATGCGGGAGTCACTTACCAGAGGCTCATGGACAAGATATTTGCCGAGCAAAAGGGCAAGAATGTGGAAGTGTATGTTGATGATATCCTAGTAAAGTCAAGGTTTGGTCGGGATCTGGTGCAAGATCTTGAAGAACCTTTGCTATTCTTTGTTGAGAGTATTGGGAATACAATCAAAATCCCACATTAGTAAGACATAGAAAAGATCATGTGCTTATAAGATGAAAAAAAATATCTTCATTGGTATGAGGCCTTTTGGGTAAAGCCCACAAAATAAAATCATGAGGGCTTAGGCCTAAAGTGGACAATATCATGCTATTGTAGAGATATATGATTCTTATAGGCACTAACAATTGGTATCAGAGTCATGGTTCATGTCAAGCCATGAACCTCGAACGAAGGAAGTGGAGCTCCTATGTCCGGATCAAGAGAAACAGACACCAGGTAGGAAGTTCAATTGGGTTGGGATGACCGAACAACTGACAGAAAGTCCAATTGGGCTAGAGGGCCGAACAACTGACAAGAAGTCAAACTGGATCAAGAGGAACAGATATTTGGTAGGAAGTCTTAGTGGGTTGAGGATCATACATTAAGCAGAGGAAGTCCTTCGAAGACGGATAGACTTGAGGGGGGGGGGTCAATGTGGTCCTTCATTTGAGGGGGGGGGGGGGTTGTTGAGAGTATTGGAAATACAATCAAAGTCCCACATTGATAAGACATGGAAAAATCATTTGCTTATAAGATAGAAAAATATCTCCATTGGTACGAGGCCTTTTGGGTAAAGTCCAAAAATAAAACCATGAGGGTTTAGGCCCAAAGTAGATAATATTATGTCATTGTGGAGATATGTAGATCTTATTTGCACTAACACTCTTAGACGATACAACATAAAATTAAATCCAAAGAAGCATTTGTTTGGAGTAAAGAGTGGGAAGTTCTTGGGATATATGTAATGGAGAAAGGGTTGCAGGCAATCTTGAGAAGGTACGAACACTGTAATATGAAGTCACTTTCTAATTTATGGGAAACTTAGAAATTAGTAGGAAGGATAACCTCTCTGTCTTGATTTATAGCCAGGTCGGCAGATAAAGGATTACCTTTCTTTCGAATTCTTAGGAAGGCTACTCAGTTTCAGTGGGATGAATAGTGTGAACAAGTTTTTCAGGAATTGAAGAAGTATTTGGTTGAACTCCCTCTATTAGCCAAGCCATTTCTGGGGAACCACCGTGGGTATATCTAGCTGTCTCAGAAGGAGCAATAAGTTTCATTTTATTAAGACAGGAAGGTTCGACAGTAGCCTATTTATTACACCAATCATATATTGAAGGGGGGCTGAGTTGCGATATACCGAATTGGAAAAGTTAGCATACATTTTAGTCTTAACTGCTCGTAAGCTGAGGCCTTATTTCTTAGCTCATCCGATGAATGTGCTGACAAACAGTGAGCTAGGTCGGGTGGTCACTAAACCTAATTTCTCGGGAAGGTTATCCAAATGGGCAGTGGAGTTGAGTGAATATGATGTGCATTATTATCCCTGAACTACAATCAAGGCTTAGTCATTGGCTGATTTTTTAGACGAGGTGACAGTGGGTCTGAAAAATAGTTCGGCGCAAGGAAGAGAAGGAGGAAGTATGTGAAAAATCTTCATGGATGGATCTTCGGGAGTCAGTGGGAGTGGAATGAGAGTAGTCCTCATATCTCCCTTTGAAGAAGAAACCCATTTAGTCATTCGATTGGGGTACAAAGTATCCAACAATGAAGCAGAATATGAAGCTATTCTAGCAGGATTGCAAGCTACTCAGGTGGTAGGTGCTGCTTCAGTTGTGGTGTATTTAGATTCCCAGTTAGCAGTGTCACAATTGCAGGGTGTCTTTGCTGTTCGGGATGAGAGACTATTGATGAATGCTAAGGGTTTTAAGAAGTTGAAGGCTTATTTCCAAGAGGTACAATTATAGTAGATTCTAAGGGAGAAAAATACCAAGGCAGATGAACTAGCGAGGTTGGCAAGTACCCTAACTGAATGAGGATCTCGGGATCCTTTATTTTTTGAGGTTCCTCATTCTTCGGAGATATGCAGCATATAGGAGGCGACAATGGAAGGCAATAAGGTACCTGATTGGAGGACAAACATTATGGTCTATCTGCAGCAAGAGAGTGTTCCCTCCAATCCATAAGAGGCATCATCTTTATTGAGACTAGTGAAGAGGTTCATAATTATTGATGGAGTTTTATACAAGATATCTTTTGGGCGACCTCTACTGAAGTGTCTCGGGAAGAAGATTCTGAATGGGTACTCAGGGAAATACATGAAGGATGTTGTATCAATCATTTGGGAGGGCAAGTTCTGACTCGAAAAGTGTTATTGGTCGGTTACTTTTGGCCGACCCTTCATCAAGATGTTGTGCAATTAGTCAAGACTTGCCAAGCTTGTTAGAAGCATAGCAACAGGTCAGATTGACCGCCCGAGTCGATGAAAGTTGTGATCAATTCCTGCCCCTTTGATCAATTGGGGATGGATATAGTGAATCTGATGCCTGTAGCTTCCTCACAGAAGAAGTTCCTATTAGTAGCAATGAATTATTTCTCTAAATAGATGGAGGCGGAACCTTTAGCCAAGATCATAGAAGGAGCGGTAATACAATTTCTATGGAAGAATATCGTATGTAGATATAGAATCCCCAGGAAGTTGATCAGCGACAATAGGCATCAATTCGAGGGTTAGAAAATTCAAGAGTAGTGTTGGAGTCTTAATATTCAGCAGACTTTCACTTCAGTAGCTCACCCGCAAGCTAATGGGCAAATGGAGGTGGTCAGTAGGATTCTTATTCAAGGATTGAAAACTAAATTAGGAGCTAAGCGAGGAAATTGGGTAGACGAGTTGCCAAGGATACTGTGGGTCTATCGTACTACATCCAAGACTGCAACTGGAGAGACTCATTTCAGTTTAGTATATGGGACGGAAGCGGTTATCCCTGAGGAGGCTATTCTAAATAGCGCCCAAGTTGAAGCATATGAGCTGAAGCAGAACCAAATGCTGAGGGTCACTGAATTAGACTTACTGGAGGAAAGGCGAGAACATGCTCATACCCGAGATGAATCATACAAGCAAAGAATACAACAAGTTTTTAATAAGAAGGTGATATCACGGAGATTTCAAGAGGGCTATTTGGTTTTATGAAAAGTCAATCCCACAAGGATCCTGAGAAACTGACCCCTAATTGGGAAGGACCATATATGGTAGTTCGTCGAGTCACTGGGTCAGTATACTGCCTCCGAGATGCCCAGGGCAAGGAGTTGCCTAGGCCTTGGAATGCAGTGCACTTAAAGTATTTTCATACAATGTAAGCAGGAAACATTAATAAAGAGGGATATCTTTTATATTAACCACAAAAAGGAGGGGTGTAACTTGAATATAGCTTCATATCATTGCAACATGCAATTGTTTACAATTATGGGAAGAAGAAAAATCGAAAAGTTACAGCCTAAAATATTCAGGGGATAACATTTGAAATCGGTTTCCCAGTTTAAGAAAGGAGTTAGTTGTTGAGAAGGAGGGATTCATTGGGCGACATATTGTCTGACTACTTCATTAAAACCATCCTTGAATGTGGCCTGCATCAAGGGTTTCAAATGTTCTTGTCAGTGTTTGTCAATAGCATATACATCTTGACAGAATTTTATATAGCGCTCTCGGTGCTCTAGAAAGTCTTGTCGAATTCGACGATACTAGTGAGATGTCTGAGCAATGATGTTAGTGAGGACATGCATGCCCTAAGATTGAGAAGCATAATCTTATTAAATGATTCTCAACATATCCACTAAATTTCGTCGCATTGAGGCCGAAACTTCTCCAACAGCTGTAGTATATGCCTTGGTTCGGGCAACTTCATACCTCACTTGCTGCAAGGAAACTTCATGATGATGTACTTGAGAAAGGGCCCGATTCCTCTCTGATAGTAAAATTGAATTGTGGCAAATCTCCTTATTTACTTGGGCTCGTAGGGTGGTTATGGTTTCAATATCTCTTTATCATTGCAATTGAGCCTTTGATAATTGAGCACAACACATGACCAATTCTTGGAGTAAAGAGTCTTTTCTCTGCTTAAATTTTTGTTAGGCTACTAAATTAGTGATGGAGTGTTGTAGAGTTTGTTACTGAAGCTGCACTTGGTAGTGTGATAAGGAGCACTTCAACTCTTGATAATTTGTCATAGCCTAAGCACATTAAGTTAGGGGAAAGGGATACTCTTAAAATTAGATACGAAAATGACTTAGAAAGGCTTACTAGCTCTAGAGCATGTTGTTGATGCAGAGAACATCACTCCTTGGTTTTGATGTATGAACCGTAATTAAAGTTAGGACTTACTTGTGTTCTAATATCAGTGTTAAGTGTGCAGACTTAACAGGAAGTCCTAGTAGGTCATGTTGACCGGATATTAGGCAAATATCTTGACATATCAGGAGGATCGGACACCAGGTCTGAAGTTCAGATGGGTCGTGTGGACCAGACATTTGGCATGAAGATCGATTAGGTCAGGAGACCGGACAATCGACAAAAAGTCCGACTGGGTTAGGCAGACCGGACATCAGATGGAAGCCTTGGTGGATCAGATCGGATGTCAAGAGTGGTAAGTTCGACAGGTAGTCGATAAGTAAGCCTCATATGGAGATATAAGGCCAAGTCCTCTATAGGGGGACAAAGCTAGGCGTCGATCCGACGAAAAGTCTGAGTGGGACTTAGTAGTCGAGATCGAGCAGTATTACTACTGCTATATTATTTTATATCTAGGCTAATCTTGTTTTGCAGGGATCAATCGAATGATTGGATTCTAGTCAACTGGGTATGGGTTATTCTGCTTGATGATAGCTGATGTTCCAGAAATTGCTTCTGGATGGTCACTGGGCTTCGTGAGGCCTATAGGGGATGGATCAATTTTTTCTGTGGCTTGTAGGGCGACTTGGTAGGATTCAGTTCCTTTGGTGTGGATGAAGTTGTTGGTGCCTATAAGATTCATATATCTCCACAATGATATGATATTGTCCACTTTGGGCCTAAGCCCTCATGGTTTTATTTTTAGGCTTTACCCAAAAGGCCTCATGCCAATGGAGATATCTTTTCATCTTATAAGTACATGATCTTTTCCATGTCTTATCGATGTGGGACTTTGATTGTATTCCCAATACTCCAACAATCTCCCCCTTAAACGAAGGACCACATTGACCCCCCCCTCAAGCCTATCCTTCCTCGAAGGACATCCTCTGCTTGATGTTCGATCCTCAACCCACCAGGACTTCCTGCCAACCGCTCGATCCTCCCGACTCCACCGACTTCGCTAGTTTTCCAAATCCTTCCGCCCAATCGACTTCCTGCCAGTTGTTCGGTCCTCCCAACCCAACTGGACTTCTTGCCTAGTGTCTGGTTCTCTTGATCCGAACATGGGAGCTCAACTTCCTTTGTTCGAAGTTCATGGCTTGACATGGACCATGACTCTGATACCAATTGTTGGTGCCTATAAGATTCATATATCTCCACAATGGTATGATATTGTCCACTTTGGCCTAAGCCCTCATGGTTTTATTTTTGGGCTTTACCTAAAAGGTCTCATGCCAATGGAGATATCTTTTCATCTTATAAGCACATGATCTTTTCCATGTCTTACCAATGTGGGACTTTGATTGTATTCCCAATACTCCAACAGAAGTCCCCTCTGTTCATGCAGAAGTCCACTTCTGTATGCTTTTCAGTAGCTCTTCCACCTAGTTCAGTTTCTCAGTGAGGTTGAGCACAACCTCCTTAGTTAGTGGTTGTTGGAAGGCTTCAGCCTCTGAGCTTCGAGGCTCGCAGTTCCTTAGTGCCCTTTCTTCAAGGAGTAGGCTAGTGAGGGAAGCTGTTTTCTCTTCGAGGGCATTCACCTTTTCTTCGAGCCTTTTGATTTCTTCAAGGATTTGCTTGAAGTGTTTGATGTGTACTCTTGCGGAGAGACAAGTTCGGTCATACACGACGGAGATGTTTTGAGCGAGTTGAGGATTGGAGGCTCTTGTTTTAGTTGATAGGTCAAGGTACTCTAGGTTCGCAGTTCGGCTTGTTCTATGCCATTCGTTAATGACTTCCTCCCATCTGTTCGACATTAACTAAACTTAGACTCTACAGTTTTGCTCATGCAGGTGTGCCCTTGGGAGCCTCCTGCTCTGACCAAGTTAGGACTTGCCCTTTTGCAATCCTATAGAGGGAAGTTAAGTAATGAAGGTGAGAGGTTTCTGAGTGCTTGCGAACTGGAGCTAGGTTACCCTGACCTAGGAGGTTTCTAAGCTAGCATCATTTTTGCTAGCTCTGATACCAAAATAAAAGCGAAAGCGAAAAGGAAATTTGAACAAGGAGAAATGATGAAAACTCACAAGTTCTGGTTATTTCTTCAAACTTAAGGAGAAATCTCGACAA
This sequence comes from Wurfbainia villosa, assembly GCA_025175895.1. NCBI lineage: Eukaryota > Viridiplantae > Streptophyta > Magnoliopsida > Zingiberales > Zingiberaceae > Wurfbainia > Wurfbainia villosa. The sequence continues at coordinate 13,206,592 of CM046000.1, read as the reverse complement.
ACAGGACTTCAAGACTCTCTGATCACTTAACACTTCTTTAGAAATCCCAAAGTAAAGCTCAAGTGGATGCTTGAATGCCTTGCAATGGGATGGAAGGGTTCCTCTTATAGGAGTGAGCCGGGTGCAATTATGAGCCCCATCGCACTCACACCGAAAGGGGAGATTCCTTCCAGATCTGCTTTTATAAAAGCAGGATTAAACGGGACAGGCTATCAGCCAATTGGTTGTCTTGGCCACTGATGTGCTCGAAGGTGACCGTGACTCCGGTGCCTGTTATGTAATCCGTGAAGGCTAGCCACTGGACCCGGGAAGGCTTGTTACTAGAAGTCTTGCCAAAGAAGCTTATTATGGCTTGGCAATCGGTTCTTATGGTGGCTTCAAATTTATCTAGGAATTCCTGTAGAAATCTCCAATAGTAAGCATTAAGTCAGGAATTACGTACACCATCTGAGATCCTCGTGATAGATCCACCTCCATGGCTGCTATTATGGCTCGATCTCCATGTCATCTGTTGTCTCTAAACAAGACAAGTGCCATGGTTCCCTCCTCTTGTCGATGTAGCGTCTGGATCCTCACTTGAAGGAACCCCATGTGAATGAATCTCATCCTGCTTCACTGTAGCTAGTTAAAGCTGCTCTCCTGTATAAAGCTTCGATCTTGCTGCTGGTTATCTGTGCATAGTATTGCTTCTTCAGATTTGTGCATGTACACCCTATGATGGGCGTCATCCCTCCGGGAGTGGTATAGTACCTCTGCGGGCACTATGGAGGCCCTTTCTTGCATGGATAATTGAAGCTATGTTTGAGGGTCCAGCTGTTGTTCTAGGGTTTGCTGGGTGCTTCTACCCATAATTCGTCTTCCCATCCTTCTAAATGCTTGTTGCGTGTTATATAGGCGTCGTTGGTGCCTTATATACTCATTTATTTGATCTTAGAACAAAGGGGGGGGTGAATGTTGTTCCTGTGTCAGCTCTTGTGTTACTGTTCGGGTTGCCATTGTTTCTTGAGCTTGGCTTGTTCTTCTTTGAGTAAGCAGCGCACTCATAGTATATTTACATCATACAAAGTGACGGAACACACTCATCGTCACTCTTTACAGCACACTCTTTGTACTAAAGGAATCTACTTTACAGCTAGAAGTGTGACATCGTCCTTATGTGGTTCTTGATCAGAATTATTGCTTCTTCCAGCTGTACATCCACCATCCTAGTGGTAGGGTACCAGTCATGGCACTAGTTGTCGAGGGTGCTTAGTCTGGTACATTCTTGCAGCTTTAGTGAGTGCAACGCCCTGAGTTGTCCCAGTGCATGGACTGTTGCATCCGTTTCCTACTTCTGGAGCTGATGTAGCTAGTGTTTGATTCGTTGATCTTCCTCCAATCGGAATGGAAAATTCCTCACCAAATTCTTAATCTGTCTAACCAAGGCCCAGTCGTGTTCGTTCATCCTTTTGTCACCAGTGGGGCTTGTCTTGGCGTAGAGGGAGTTGAGGAGCTTTCCCAAGTTGGGAATGTAATTCCTGGCATAGTTGAGGAGTCCCAACCATGACCTAAGACCCTTCTTGTTGAGCAGCTCTTGCTCATTGAAATATGTAATTTTCAAAATTATAACCGCGGGCCTCGAAGCTCAGAGGTTGAAGCCTTCCAACAACCACTGACTAAGGAGGTTGTGCTCAACCTCACTGAGAAACTGAACCAGGTGGAAGAGCTACTGAAAAGCATACAGAAGTGGACTTATGCATGAACAGAGGGGACTTCATCCACACCAAAGGAACTGAATCCTACCAAGCCGCCCTACACGCCATAGAAGGAATTGATCCACCCCCTATAAGCCTCACGAAGCCCAGTGACCATCCAGGAGCAATTTCTGGAACATCAGCTATCATCAAGCAGAATAAATACAGCTATTGGTACAAATCTGTGAAACATTAAAAGACATCAAAGAAGAGCTGCGAAGCATTTCCCAACGGCAAACCAATACCAGTATACTACCAGAAGCCCTTGTTACCAAACTGAACAACCTGAATCTTGGCCCAGCCGAAAAGCCAAGAGAAGCTAGAGGAAAACTCAGGGTTTTCAAGGACCCATACAGCATACTCAAAGAAGAACAAGCCAAGCTCAAGAAACAATGGCAACCCGAACAGTAACACAAGAGCTGACATAGGAACAACATTCCCCCCTCTGTTCGAAGATCAAATAAATGAGTATAGAAGGCACCAGCGATGCCTATATAATGCGCAACAAGAGTTTAGAAGGATGGGAAGATGAATTATGGGTAGAAGCACCCAGTAAACCCTAGAACAACAGCTGGACCCTCAAACACAACTTCAATTATCCATGCAAGAAAGGGCCTCCATAGTGCCCGCAAAGGTACTATACCACTCCCGGAGGGACAACACCCATCACAGGGTGTACATGCATAGATCTGAAGAAGCAATACTGTGCACAGATAACCAGCAACAAGATCGAAGCTTTATACAGGAGAGCAGCTTTCACCAGCTACAGCGAAGCAGGATGAGATTCATTCACATAGGGGTCCTTCAAGTGAGGATCCAGACGCTACATCGACAAGAGGAGGGAACCATGACACTTGTCTTGTTCAGAGACAACAGATGGCATGGAGATCGAGCCATAATAGCAGCCATGGAGGTGGATCTATCACGAGGATCTCAGATGGTGTACGTAATTCCTGACTTAATGCTTACTATTGGAGATTTCTATAGGAATATACAAGTCTCAATATTAACAAGAGGCTACGAGCAATGGCATAACGGCGAAGCCAACCTTCTCATCACAAGGGAACTAATAGGAAGGCTGTCCAACACCTCGAATGTGGGCTTCTTATACGAAGTCCAAGGGGTAGCCGACTACTTGGTGAGCCACGGGGTAAGGGCGCTCAAAGGAAGAAGATATTCCACATCGGCGCTACAGGGGCTAAGCTGGATCATTCAGCCAGCGTGAACTATCAATCCCTTCCAGCCCACAGAAATTACAAGCAGAAATTTGATCGATGGAAGAATGTCCATTTCATTTGATAGATACACATCTCCGTCTATCTCTGGAAGGCCATGTTACAATGCCAGGGACGAGGAAGTTCAAAGTGATTAGGAAGAACTCAGAATGCACTCATTGGCAATACTGATAGAAGGAGAGGCAACTTACGTCCCAGAGCATGCTGAACCAGGTGTCTTGGTAAGGCTATTATCTCCAACAGCTAGGATGCCTAAGCAGTACCATAGCGGGGCAGCAGGTTACTGCTTAATGGCAGATGAAGACTGTGAGGTCCCCCCAGGAATAAGAAGGCAAGTTTCAATGGGATTAAGCTTCGAGTTCCCTGAGGGAATCTATGGGCAAGTGACTCAGATCCCTCTCATACAGGGACAACCCACTAAGCATTGAAGCAAGTACAATCGACAGTCACTACACGTGTTAAATACGGGGATTTAAAATAGTAAATTAAATGGCCAAATAATTAAGGAAATAATCCTGGAAATTTATCGGGATTTTTAGGGAATTTTAGGAATTTTTCCGGAATTAAACGGACTCCGTACGAGATTTTTACCGGGATAAAGTAAATAGGCTTTAGAGGGGTCTATTTAAAGGGGATAAAATACACGATAGAAAAACCTAAAAATTCTATCTTCTTTTCTTTCCCCGCCGCGCCGTAACCTCTCTTTCCCCTTCGGCAGTTCGTCCGCCCGTTCCATCACGCGCGACGCTCTCCTTTGCTTTTCCGCCGACGATCCTTGCTTCGCCGACGCCGCCCGACGCGAGCACCGCCGCCCGACGCTGCGAGTTCGTCGTCCACCGCCGTGCACGCCCGAGCAGCCTTGTCGATTTGCCGCGGCGACAGGATCGCGTCGGAGACTGTTCCTCGCCTCTTCCCTTCGCCGGCGTCGCTCGCTCAGACCACTGCCGACGGCGTCCCTCCTTCTCTGTCGGTGCCTAACTTTCGCCGGCGAGCCTTTCGTCCTCGCATCCACAGCCTCATCGTCGGTTCTCTCTGCCCTAGACGACGAGCGCCGGTTGTTCTCCGGCCAGATTCTGCCGCACAGAGGAGAATACCACTGAGGGGAGCTTCCAAATTTCTGGTATAGCTTGTTTTTCATTTTACTTCGTTTGTTTTAGTGGGTGCGGTTTAGGTGACGAGGAACGGCTGTGGATTTGGGGGGGGTTGTTAGCTGAGAGGGCTGTGGAGGATTGTAAATGGCTGTGAATAATGTTGAGCCGTTGTAAATTGACTTGGAGATCTGATTTGGGAAAGGATTGGTTTTCGGTGGAATTTCTGGGGCGGGTGAGCTTGATTGGTCGATTTGGGTTGATTCCGGAGTTATTCGGTTGATCGGTATGGTTCGGAGGATATGGGATTTGGGTGATATTGTTTGATCTTGAGGATATCTTTGTAAGTGATGAATTAGGTTAATTGATTTGGAAATTGGTTTGGGTTAATTGGGTTATAAAAGAAATCGATTAATTATTCGATTTGTTGTTGAATTATATATTTTGTGCTTGACTATAATTACGTTATATGCAGGTTTCGGTCACGAGGCAGGTCCCCAGTCGTGACGATTCAGTTCTTCTTGCGGATATATATTCAGGCGGGTATTTTGACTTAACGTTTAGATTAAGTCAAATTGATATGCTAGTTAGGATAGCTTACAATAACTTTTCATGTTTATATGCCTAGTATGCTTTTGGTGCCTACTAGATACATGCATGTGTTAGGATATGATTATATTTACCTGTTTGATATGGATCATAGTACATGGATTAGGGATATGTATATATATTGGTTGTACATATCATTTGGATAGATATTTTGAGTAGGTTTTACATGCTTTAGTATCATGCACCATTTTCGCATGATTGCATGCTGGCTGGGCGGGGTTCCATTATTGTTGAGCCCGCAGCTAGTTACATGGCTCACGACCGCCACTCATGGGTTAGTGGTACATCAGGAGGTGTGTGCAATTGCTCACAGTTCACTGACCGCTCATGGGTAGCGGCGCAGGTAGCAGGTAGGGCAGATCCCTCCTCCGGGTCTATGACACCGGAGATGAGAGCTTAGCTCCCCACTATGTTTGGGGGCGGAGGATAGGTGTACTGACAAAGATCCCGCCCACTCTGGCCACCAGAGCAAGCGATGATGGCAGAGTGCACAGCTTGTCATAGCCCTACCCACTGGCTTCACCATTGCGCAGTGAGGCGGTCGACCGGGCGCCGGTGACCATATGTCATCGCACGCATGCACTTTGCATAGATTGCATTTGTACTGTTTGCGTTTCGATTTTTATTGATGCCTTGGATGTGCATATGATTGTCATGCATACAGGATACATGCTTATATATGATCAGGACTTTATTACTTCTAGTCAGGCACATGCTCCTATATCAGGGTAGGAGATTTAGGTAAGTACAGTCATTTTGTATTTCTTGTTTGTATACCCTATTATGTGAGACTGTACTGGCATGATATTTTTATTGTTAGTTATACCTTACTTTGCATATCTACTATACCCGCAGAGTTCTTTGAACTCACCCCCGTTGGTTTATATCTATTTCAGGATGAAGCTATCAGGAGAGTGCAGTTGCCGGACCCCCCACTCGTCGTAAATGTTTTATTTTGGATATTTGCTTTATGGTTTGGATATTTTGGTTAGAAGACATGTATAGGTTTTGGAGATTGATTTGTATTTGGATTTTGGTGTCCTTATGGACCTTATTCGGATTTTGGTTTGATTGGATTTTGTTGGTTATTCCTGCCTAGATGGCAGAAGGGGTAGGTCTATTTATGGTAGACTGTTTATCATTTATTTTGGTAGATGGCCAGAGGCCAATTTATATAACTGCGTGTGAGTTTGGATTCCGGTCGTGTTGACCGATGTATAATGGCCGTGTAGGCCTTTGTATGTAAATTGAGATTGTCACCCGTACAGGGGAGATGCTGCCAGATTTTCGTCTGGCGAGGTCTCCTTCGGGGCGTGACAACACGAGAGAAGTCAAGGTAACGATATTCAATCTAACTGACTCTCCTATATATGTGTACCAGGGCTAGTTGATCGCCCAGTTGGTGACCCATTATAGCTATAATCACTATATGATCGAGATATCGGATCCCGAAAAGGCAGAGTACCCTGAGGAGCCTGATCCGAACTCGCACGACCCCAATTGCCCGGGATGCTCCATGTGCTATGATGGATGCAGTTGCGACGAGGAGGAGCATGATGGGTACAACCACTATGATGAAGGGGTGTCAACTTCAAGGATTGTCGATGTCCCGACAATATTCGCCCAGTTGTTGCCTAGGGAAAGAACTCAAGAAGAGCCACAACAAGGGCCATCACCACCCTCACAGCGACAGAACTACACCACCCTACAAGACCTACTTGACAGACACTTGGCCATCAACACCTTTGTGGAAACAGCAGGTACGTCACCACCAAAGGATCGGGGAAACTGCCATGCAGGAGCTACAAGTCTAGGGGCCACTGTACTCTGGTCCATGGTTAGTGACCCTGAAACCTCGGAGCAGGATGATGACTACCTGGAACAAATACAGTACATGGCCGCGTTAACGAACCCCACTCTACTCGAACCCATGTGGGATAAATACTCGGACAAAGAGGAAGGCTGGTGCAACCCCTTCGCTAAAGACGATCAAGAAATACTCGCGGTAGGAATGGAAATGAGCATGGAGTACCCCTCGCTCAGATGCCCTGATCAATGCTCAACAAGGTGAGCAACAAGTATACTAAACAAGCATGGTGGAATCTCCATATATACCCCCTGTACATGAAGCCGCCATGGGACCACCAGGATACAGACCAGCCAGAGCCAGGACAGACCCAAGCCCCTCTGCACATCCCCAAAGCCATAGGCCATTCACAAATGCCCGCTTCAGAAGAGATGAGAACAATGAGTTGTGGACATTACCCTCTGCACAGCAAAAAGGAGGGGCATTGTTCATAATTCCAACACAATTGGGCCTGTTCAACGATGTGTTCTCTAGGTGAGAATATATCACTAAGAACCATGTGTCTTCACAAGGGTTCACCGATGTAAGAGACAAAGCCGAGTATATCGAGAACTTGCTGGGGGAAATTGAAAAGCTAGCCTGGATCCAATGGAGGATGAGCTACCCAACAGAATATGAAGCCCTTCTTAATACAATAGACGACAGAGAAGGAACACAAAATATATTGCAGTCGTCTGGGAGCTGGAGTTGCTCGAAGAGAGCCACTCTTTTGACATTACGATTGTCGCTAGGACATTCTCGTGCAAAGTGACCCTCCTAGCCACAGAGATAGCACCTGCACTTCTTGTTTCTGATGAGGTGCTTCCATTTTTCAATACGTGCATGGGACTCATGAGGCTTCCCTTTGTATGTTCTTGATCGACGAACTCCTAGCTTCTTCTTTTCCTGGTAGTATCCAGGTATAGGGATCTGGTTGCAAAATGGGAGGTTTTTCAGTGACCTCTGGAACGCTGCATCTTTGCATTCTTGTTCCAGGAATTTGTATGAAAAGAGAATTCTTGGGAATACTCCCATGATGAGGCCAGGGAACTTTTCGTCATCACACTTCCAGCTATAAAGTAGATTCCTTTAGTACAAAGAGTGTGCTGTAAAGAGTGACGATGAGTGTGTTCCATCATGGTATCAGAGCTTCTCTTCAAGGGAGTTCACCTTTGTTTCGAGCCTTTTGATTTCTTCAAGGATCTACTTGAAGTGTTTGATGTGTACTCTTGCGGAGAGACAAGTTCGGTCATACACGACGGAGATGTTTTGAGCGAGTTGAGGATTGGAGACTCTTGTTTTAGTTGATAGGTCAAGGTACTCTAGGTTTGCAGTTCGGCTTGTTCTATACCATTCGTTAATGACTTCCTCCCATCTGTCTGACATTAACTAAACTTAGACTCTACAGTTTTGCTCATGTAGGTGTGCCCTTGGGAGCCTCCTGCTCTGACCAAGTTAGGATCTGCCCTTTTGCAATCCTATAGAGGGAAGTTAAGTATAGTCTTCCTGTCTTGGCCGCCAAGCGCATATAGTCATTCATGTATTTGACTAGATCCTTTACGTTGTCGCAAGATAATCTCTCTAGATCCTTGTATGCAGCGTCTTGGATTGGCGTGAATGCGCTTGGCGGCCAAGACAGGAAGACTATACACAGGGTCGGAGCTATCCGAGAAATTATGGCTATGTGGTCCTTGATCAGAATTATTGCTTCTTCCAGCTGTACATCCACCATCCTAGTGGTAGGGTACCAATCATGGCATCAGTTGTTGGGGGTGCTTAGTCTGGTACATTCTTGCAACTTTAGTGAGTGCAATGCCCTAAGCTGTCCCAGTGCTTGGACTGTTGCATCCGCTGCCTGCTTCTGGAGCTGATGTAGCTGGTGCCTAATTCGTTGATCTTCCTCCAATCGGAATCCTCCTTCTCTGAGTCTTCGTCTTATGAATTGCAGTAGTGCCTCATACTGCTGACTAATCGGACGACAGTCCCCATGCCAGAATACCTCTTCATATTGTCGGTTAATCGGTCGAGGGCATTCGCCAGCTGGGTCTGTACCCCTGGGTCTGGCCGGTCTTTGACCTCCATCAGGGCCAAGTGAACTTGTCTGAGCTGCTCCAGCTGATCCTCCTACCATTCTGAACCAATTAAACAATTAATTAAATGGGACAGGCTATCAGCCAATTGGTTGTCTTGGCCGCTGATGTGCTCGAAGGTGACCGTGACTCCGGTGCCTGTTATGTAATCTGTGAAGTCTAGACTGGAATTGATTATGGAAGACTTCATTGCTACCCAAACTAAGGCCAATGCAGAATTTCACCGCCAACATCAGAAATCTGAAGAGTCACTAAGAGACTTGAAGGCCACTATCGACGGTCTTGCAAGTCACACAAAGATGTTGGAGACACAAGTGGCCCAGATAGCCCTATCCGTGTCGCAACCTATGAAGAGCTCTCCGTTACTAATCGAGCCGAGTCAAGCTAAGGATGAAGGAGTATACAATGAGGGAGTGGGGCAGAGTAGCAGATTCGCCAAGGGGTGTGCAACCATGATTTCCACCCTACCTGACCAAGCTGAAATTGAAGATAAGATTCCACCATAGCTTGAGGACCCCGGTGAATTTGTTATCCCCTGCTCGATTTATGGGGAAAGCTTCGATGAAGCACTATGCGACTCGGGGTCATCAGTAAGTGTGATGCCCTATGCATACTATCTGAAGATGGAACTGAATGGGCTCCAACTAGCGAATCTTGGTATTCGTATGGGGGACGACTCAGTCAAGGAACCCGTTGGCTTGCTAGCACACGTGTCTGTGGTCATCGAGAACTTCGTGATCCATATAGATTTCATTATACTCGACATAGGACCAAATCCCCAGAATCCCATCATCTTGGGAAGACCCTTTCTGGCGACTACGGGGGCGTGCATAGATGTAAAGGCACACCAGATCTCCTTAGAGGTAGATGGGGAGATCATCCTCTTCAGCCTATCCGAGTGTAGAGCTCCCTTCCTAGACGGCTTCACTTTCAGCAAGGTAAATCCGAGTCCACTAGAGGTAGATTCTAAGACGGATGAATGGAGGTTCACTGAACCTCCAGAGCCAAGTTGATAATGGAGTTTGGTCGAGCTAAACGACCTTAAACAAAGCGCTTCTTGGGAGGCAACCCAAGTTTAGTTTTTAGGTTTTCCTTTGATTGTATTACATGCATTTAGGTTAATTTGAACTTTGATTTCCATTTCGTTTAGCATTAGGACCAGAAAAAAACTTTACTAGGTAAAAATAAATCAATTTTTAGCTTACACGACGAAGCATGTGAGAAAATTCGGACCGATGTGCATAAAAGGAGAGAAGAAGGGGACACATGGCCTGGTTGTGTGTTTTCCCATGGCCATGCCCGACCAACCCGAGGCGCACATGGCCTGGCCGTGTGTTTTCACACGGTCGTGGCGTGCAAGGTTAAGTAGGGCACGCCATGTGTTTTCGCCCCATTTGCGCCATGTGGATCCTTCGTCCCCACCACCTAGAAGTCTTTCCAACCCTCTAGGAAGCCCAAAAAGAAGTAAGGATGAGGAGGACCAAGCAAGTGACATCTCGATCCGGTGCGTCGGAGCGACGAGCAAGGAGAACCGATGCCCCTCAAGCTCCGGAGGAAGGTAACACTCTTCCAACCCTTCTTTTTTGCAACATTGAGCATAGGGATAGATATAACATGCTTTCTACTCATAAAATCACTGCAACTAGGTATCTTGATGAAGACTTACTAGAATCCCTAGGGTTGTTGGGTGACATTCAAGCCCTATTTGCAAAAATAGGGTGGGGAGAGATAATGGAGATAAGACATCCAACCTACCCTAGGATAGTTTTAGAGTTTTTAAGTTCTTTAGAAGCCGAAGTTTTAACGGGTAGAGAGAGCGAAGAGGGTAGGATTACCTTTAGAATATTTAACATTGAGCATGAATGAACATTACACCAATGGAACTCATGTTTTGGCTTGCCAAGTGGAGGAGAGAGAAGAACCCCTATTGGATTTAACTCTCGGATCTTTTGGACCGAATTGACAGGAGAACACGCTTACGACCCTTCTAGGGCCAAAGCATCGCACCTCCAAAACCCTATTTTCTGATACCTCCACCGAATCATGGTAAATATTATATTTAGTCGTGGGAAGAGTGACGGTGTAGTGAGAGCTAGCGAGCTGCTTTGCCTCTGAGATATGCTACAAGAAAGGAGTAGCATCGATGTAGGGTCCCATTTCATTAGACACTTAGTAAAGATGGGCAAAGCAACGAGAGGAGAGATTAATGTGGGAGGCCTACTTACCCACATTTGCCATCGGATGGGGTACGACTACACTGTGCTAGATAGTATAGAGGGGAGCCCTAGGATTGTCCTAGGAGTGTGTATGGCCATGAAGATGATTGTAAGAGAGGAACACTCCTTATGCTTTGTAAGGAAAAACCTGACGACCCTCAGGCTCCCTGAGCCTGATCGTACCACCATCACCACATGCGTCAACTGGCGCTTAGACCTGATAGTGGAGTCCCCACCATATGAGGGACCATCCACAACAGCACCTATCTCTCCCCATTTACATCACTCTCCCTCTAGTCCATGCATGTATAGGAGCCCACCTAGTCCACATAGACATGAGGCTGCACCTGCACCACCACCTTTTTCTACTTTTGAGCAGGATGCAGGTACATCGGCCTATGATTTTTCGGAGTTTCGATCGCGCCTCGACGATATATATGTCGAGCAGAAGACACAGAGGCAGCGATGGGAGGAGTAGAGTGCCTACACCCAGGTGGAGTTTCAAGACTTCCGGGAGCACTTTCAGTGAGCCGAGGAGTTCTACGACGAGGCCCGTGTCTACTTCCAGGAGGAGGGTACCCATCGCCAGGCAAAGGTCGCCTACCGCCAGGAGATGTGACAGCATATGCGAGACCAGCAGGCACAATGGGCTAGGGAGGAGGAGCACCGAGCAGTCGCTGCATCCACGAGCTCTCAGATCGACCACATGTACATGTGGCATCAGCGACTCAACAGCAGGTTCTTCTAGGATCCCGAGATACCGAGGCTACCAGACTTTCCACGTCGTCCACCATATTAGAGGTATGCTTTCATTTAAGTCTGGGGGGGCTCAAGTTTTGTTTTATTTTGTTTCTAGCAGTAGTTTCTTTCCTGATGTTTGTATTTTAGTTAGCATTCATTTATTCATGCATTAGATGTTTAGTTTCTTTCAACACTTAGTTTTTGCTACCTATAAGCTGCCTCAGTAGTATTTGTAAAAGTTTTCTTCATGAGTTGTTTCCATGGGTAGGTTAACTTCATTTACCTCGTGGTATTTTATTTTATTTACTCTGAATGAATGTTCTAGACTTACACTGGTTAGTTTCTATTAATTTTACACATACACATGATGAACTTTCTGAAAGGGAGAGTCTAGTACATACCTAGTTATGATTTATCTCAGTAGTCTAGTACTTTGGAATCCATAGGTGATCCTAGATTTAACATTTTAGTTACTGGAGATGCTCGGATTGTGTAAGCCCATTCGGAAAAATCAAAATCCCCGTGAGTAAAAAAAATAAAAATAAAAATAAAAAATAATATAAAATAAAATAAAATAATATATATGAAAAAGAGATTATGAGGGATAAAAAAATAGTTATCGTGGGTGGAAATGGTTAGGTGCCCCTTTGAGACCGAGTTAGGTTACTGGGGAAATACCTATCAATTTCTCTCAATATCGAGCATGCCTTTGAGACTTTGTGCTAGATCTAGGGAACGACCCTCGCTTTAGGAAGGTAAGTGCCTAAGAGCTGGAGACCTTAGGAAAGCTATAGGGTGACGACTTAACTTATCATGGAATGAGTATCCCCTAAGAAGATTCGCTTGGCACAAACATGAGGAGCTAACTTAGTGAATTTCTAGAACATAGCTATTTTGCTTTGATTGCAAATACCACTTGATAAATTTAGTTAACATGATAAGTATGGAACAATACCTTTTTAAAATTTCATGGAACTGAGCTTTGCTTGAGGATAAGCAAAGATTTAAGTCTGGGGGAATTGATGTGAGCAAAACATATAGAGTTTTAGGAGTAGTTTTCGCTCACATCTCATTACATTTTATGTTTGTTTCATGCATATTTCACTTTGTTTTGCATGTATTTCCTATTTTCTGGTTCGGAGATCTGCTCTTTGTACTTTTGTATGCAGGATAGTATTTCATGGGAAAAAGGTGAACTTTCAGAGCAAAAGAAGGGCATTTTGCAGCTAGACGCAGAAGGGAACATGGTCAGGGCGTGTGTCTACACACGACCGTGTTCAGAGGGCAAAAATGGTCGCCACATCCTGACACATAGCCAGGCCGTGTGTTTTCACACGGTCGTGTGGCGGCTAGGCAGATTGACGCGATTAGGGATTTTTTCAGATTTCGCAGCGATCCGGCATGATGTCTATATAAAGGAAGCTCCACCCAAACCCTAAGGGAGGATGACGAGGAGGCACGATGGCTGGAACGACACTCAAAAACCCTAAAAAGCTTCGGGGACTCGCAACGGGGAAGAAGAACGACGCCGGAGATCCAAATTCTGCACCTCAATGCCAGAGAGAAGGGATGCATTGCATTGTAATTCATATTTCTTACACGTTTATCATTGTATCCATGAATTCCATAATGTTTTGTGATTCTCTTCTCGTATCCATGAAGTAGATTCTCTGATTCTAGGATTAGGGAGTAGTTTGTGTTGAGTAGAACATTGTTATTTCAAATATGTTTCTTGAAATCGTATTTACAGTTGAATGATAGTTTAGATCTATAGCTTTGTGTTTTGGTTTTCTATCTTCTATGTTTAGACGATACAAGGGGTGACAGTCCTTGTATCACAAATTTAGGGGATATTAGGAGGAACCTAAGGGTTGACCTCATCGCCTGCAACTGTGGATAGAAGGATGCGATAGAGTCGGTAATGTATCTCGTTTCTGACTCGTCACAGGGATCGATTCGGCATCCTCGTACCGACTATCCCGTCCTGAGGCTAGGGGATGACCTAGCATGGCAGAGGTAGCTTCCGATAGATGCGAAGACTCATCGGGGGAGTGTATGATGTTCTTTCCACAAATCCCTAGTTAGAAAGTCTGGATACATTCAATTGATAGCATGTTCTGCGATACATAAACGAAACCGAAGCCCTAGTATCCCATCAAAATTCTCGTAGCAAACCCTCTCTTATTCTGTGTGACATCGTACTAGAGTTTAGTCCACTGACAACCCTTACAATCGCAACCTTTAGATCTGATCTCCGAACAATAATATCCACCGAATAGATCAGTATTCGAATCTCAGTTCCAGTGGGATCGATAGATCTATTTATTACTTGAGGACATCCGTGCACTTGCGGGCATTGAGTACGAGCATGCGCTTCGAATCCTCGATGGTCTCTGTCGTAAGATTTGAGGTCGCGTTCGCGTGCATCAATTAGCAGATCATTTTTTAGTAATTCATGCATGCTTAATATGGATGTCATAACGCATTACGGGTTTGAGAAATTAGTGTATTGTAAAAACTCTATTAACACAGATATATGTGCAGAGTTTTTCAATAACTTTAGTAAAATTGATGATCTTGCATATTCGACTAGAGTACAGGGTAAGGATTTTGTTTTTACCCCCTCTATGTTGAGAGAGCATCTAGGACTCATACAATCATCATGTCCACTTGCATGCTTTCCATCCACAGAGTTACAGTACAGTGACCCCCTACTCGCACATTACATTAGATAGGATACATATGCATCTATTTGGTGAGGAGAGAACTCCATCTGTGAGTATCTTTAGTTCCAATAGACTCAGAGTATAGGACTATGCCCTGTACCGAGTCATAGTGAGCTACATTCTGCCACTCACCACTAGGGACATCGCTATGATGCGCCCCTATCATTCATTTTTACTTTATGCACTTATCATAAATTAGATTTAGACATTAGTTTACAGATGTTCCATTCCATCATTCATCATTCTAGGTCAGTTACTAGCAGGAAGGCACATTTGCCTCACTATCATGTTATCATATCCCTCTTCGCTACATTAGGGTTTAATGTTACCACAGATAATATCAAACAACTTACTGAGTACGACATGATAGGTTCTAGGCAGTTTTATTTAGCTAAAATAGGTTTAGATGAAAATAATATCCTTGCATGGAAGAGAGATGGTCTTCAGCTCCAGCCCCAACCCGAGCCTGAGATTGACCCCGAGCACCACTCCAAGTCAGAGCATCAAGAAGCCCTAGGATTCGACAGTCTATCACCTCTTCTGGGGATTCCAGCACCTCCTACTGTAGCAGAGAGATTATTCAGATTAGAGGATGCGATGCAGTGTCAGGAGCAGCAACATCTTGAGATGATGCAGATGTTGCAGGCGCAGAGATAGGATCATCGAGAGATGATAGAGCTTCTTAAGTCTTGGAGCATGGGTCGTCCACCCCCTCCACCACCTCCACCTTCCGACTAGGATTGTTTTAGTTGTCACTATTTGAACTTATATAATAAAATTGATAATATTTAAATCTTGGTTGTGATTTGGATTATGCTTGGTAGACTAGGATGTTTTTATGCTCATTACTTAAATTTTATTTTGAAAAAGTAATATTATGTAATTTTTAAAAGAAAATTAAAAAACAATCTAGCTTAGATCAATTTAGATTTCATGATCCTATAGATCTAAGTAAGCCTTCGCATCTCACAAACACCTAGGATTATCTATTTGTGTATTAAGCCACGAAGATGGGGGTGAGACGTTTGGACTGCACCCCTAGTTCCAAATGTAGATTCAGTGCATCAACATGAACCAGCACGGAGTTTATAAAAGCAAACCAATCACTTCAGTGACTAACTCTAAATCAAAACTTGATGATAATTCTATATCACTTGAGCTAGTAAAGAGCTGGACATTTGCTTTAAGGACAATTTCTAGATGTGTATTTTAAGTATAAAAATAATATTTTGGGATTCATGCTTGGACTATCATATTTGCATCATCTTAAACATTAAAAAATTAAAAAAATATATATATTAAGGGGAGGTTTGAAAGACTTCAAAAAGTTAGAATTTTGAAAATTTATATTCTTTGAAAAAAAAATTATTTGAGGGGAGTTATAATTTTTTTTTTAAAAATATTTGAAGAAGGGTTAGAATTTTGAAAACTTAAATTCTTTGAAAATTATTTTTATTTGAGGGGAGTTATAATTTTCAAAATTTAAATTCTTTGCAAAATATTTGAGGGGGAGTTATACGCCGCTAATATCAACCCTTGAACTTTCTAAATGTCAAGTACCCATGACTTGAACTTTCACTGTCAAGACCTAACACTTGGACTTATGTGGTCAAGACTAAACCCTTGGACTTTCCATGCCAACCCATGTTGGACTTTCCATGCTAAGTACTCAAGACTTGGACT
Source organism: Wurfbainia villosa (assembly GCA_025175895.1). Lineage (NCBI taxonomy): Eukaryota > Viridiplantae > Streptophyta > Magnoliopsida > Zingiberales > Zingiberaceae > Wurfbainia > Wurfbainia villosa. Next base: position 13,190,625 of record CM046000.1, on the reverse strand, counting down.
TTTCATGTCAAGTACTCATGACTTGGACTTTCCCATTATCAAGACCCATGCTTGGACTTTCCATGCCAAGTGTTCCACTTGAACTTCTTCATCATATGGTCAACCCCATGTAAGCCATATAATCAACTCATTGTCAAACAATGGTCAACTCATCGTCAAACATCAAAACACTAACATCAAAATACTACTCGAGTCAAACTCGAGTTTGGTCAATCATGACCTGGGTCGATTGCACCAACACAAACAACTGAGTATCAGTTGACTGATATTTTTTGCCAATTAACTACTACTCAGTAGAACATTGAAAATTTTAAATTTTTGAAAAAAAAAATATTTGAAGGGGAGTATTAATTTTTTTTAACCCAACAATAAAGGGGGAGGTAACATCTTTAAAAGAATATTTAATTTAGGGGGAGAATTTTCATCTTTTAAATTATCAATATTTTGGTTTATTTACAAGAATATTGAAACTAGTTTAAAACTTTAATTCTCTAAGATTGTGGCATTTTGAACTTAGTAGTGGTTTTGTTGTATGCCAAAGGGGGAGAGAGAGATTTAAAGTTAGAAGGAGAGGAGATTTAGAGTTAAAAAGAAGAGATTCAAAGCTTTTAGCATCTTATGCACATCTCATGAACTTGCATTCTTTTTAACTCAATACATTTTTGATATATGTCGAATTTGAATAGTACAAATTAATTCTCCTAACTTTAACTAATGTGTTGTCATACATCAAAAATGGGAAGATTATTGATGTAGAGAGCATCACTCCTTGGTTTTGATGTATGAAACGTAGTTAAAGTTAGGACTTGTGTTCTAATATTAGTGTTAAGTGTACAGACTTAACAGGAAGTCCTAGTAGGTTGTGTTGACTGGATACTAGGCAAATATCTTGACAGATCAGACAGACCGGACACCAAGTATGAAGTCCAGATGGGTCGTGTGGACCAGACATTTGGCATGAAGATCGGTTGGGTCAGGAGACCAGACAATCAATAAAAAATTCAGCTAGGTCAGGCAGATCGGACAGTTGGTGGAATCCCTGGTGGGTCAGATCGGATGTCAAGAGTGGTAAGTCCGGCAGGTAGCCGACAAGTAAGCCTTGAGTGGAGATGTGAGGTCGAGTCCTCTGTAGGGGGACAAAGATAGGCATCGATCCGACGGAAAGTCCGTGTGGGACTTAGTAGTCGAGATCGAGCAGTATTACTATTGTTATATTGTTTTATATCTTGGCTAATCTTGTTTTGCAGGAATCAGTCGACTAATATCTAGTCGACTGGATATCTAGTTGGCAGGATTAACTGCTGATCGATCGGAGATTTGGTAGCATAAATGGAAAGAGTTCCATGATCGGGAGTTTTGATCGATTGAGAGCCAAACTTTCGATGCAGAGCCAGTTACACAGTCGATCAAGTGTGTTCGATTGATCGAAGACCAAAAATTTCATATCGACGGGCTGATGTGGAGTAGACTGGAAGGCATTTCAGTCCACTGGAAAGGGTTTATAAAACAAATGCACGACCAGCTCCAAACAGAACACTACAACAACATCGAAGTGCTACCAAAATTCATTCTCGTTCACAAGAGCTTTACTTCCTCACGAAGATGCATTTCCGACACTCCATGCTTACTTTAAATTCCTCAAAAGTGTTGGTATAATTTAGCTCGTATTTTTTCTATTTATATTCACTTTTTGTACTTAATTTCAAGAGAAGATAGAGTGTTACCTTTCTCTCATTTTTGTAAAAAGTGAATCCCTCCGAAGTCAAGAGTTCTCGAGTCAGAGGATACTATAGTGATTGCCCTTCGAGGTAGTTCTCGGAAGAGTTACGGGTCATGGAGTAGCAAACCGATTAGGGTTGTGAACCAAGTAAATTGATTGTGTCTAAATTTTATTTCATTTTCGCTGCGTACTCATATTTCAAAATACAAAATAAGATTTAAAATTAAAAAAAATTATAAACTCCGAGATTCACCTCTCTCGGAATATTGTGATCCTATAATTGGTATCAAAGCAGGGGTGCTCCGATTTTGGTACAACCACCATTGGGAGACTTAGAATAATTTTTAATATTTGTTTTAGTCTTAGAATAATTTTTCTTGCTTAGAATAATTTTTCTTTCTTAGAATAATTTATCCTACTTAGAATAATTTTTAAATAATTTTTCTTGCTTAGAATAATTTTTCCGGCTTAGAATAATTTTTCTTGCTCAGAATAATTTTTAAACAATTTTTCCTTCTTAGAATAATTTTTAAATAATTTTTCCTATTTAAAATAATTTTTAAATAATTTTTCTGCACTTAGAATAATTTTCTATTAATTTGTGCACTTAGCGTAATTTTCTATTAATTACTGCAATTAGTATAATTTTTATTAATTTTTGCACTTAGTATAAATTTAATTCTTGCATAATATTAATTAATTTAAATAACTCTAGGAATATTTCTCAATTTTAATTAATTTAAATAAAAATCCATTAATAAAAGATCTATTTAGAAATGTCGCATTTAGAAGGCTCTAACACTGTTCGTCCGCCTCTCTTCAACGAAGAGGACTTTTTCTATTAGAGAAGGCGAATGGAGTGCTACCTGCAAACCGATCTAGAGGTTTGGTTTTCAATTAGGAAAGGATTTGTAGCTTCGGTAGACGACTCGGGTGAGTTGTTAGAACCAGAGAAATGGACCGTGGACGTTAGGAAACGGGCTCAAGTTGATTACAAGGTGCTTAACACCTTGCAATGCGAACTTACCAAAGAAGAGCTCAATAGTGTGGGTCCATTCGAAAACTCTAAGGAATTATGAGATAAATTAATTGAACTACATGAAGGTACAAATGATACTAGGATAGCTAAATGGGACATGTTATTAAATAAATTATTTAATTATAAAATGAACGAAAATGAAAATTCTAGTCAACTTCATACGAGAATAAAAGACATTTTAAATGGATTACACTTAATAGGACACCGAATAGAAAATAGGGACGTAATTAGGTATACACTTAAGGCATTCTCGAGGAATGCCTTATAGACATCTATTGTAGATGCCTATAAGGTTTCCAGGGACCTTTCCACAATTAGACTAGACAAATTATTTTGCGAACTTGAACTACACGAACAAGCTAACTCGGGTCAAACTGAGAATGATATTGCTTTAGTGGCAGGTTCGACCAAAAGTAAAAGGAAAGCAAAAAGTGAATCCAATGGCGAGTCAAAGTCAGAGCCAAACGGAGAAGGGGAAATTGTAAACATTATCCAGAAGATATTCAACCGGAGAAAGAGGTTTACGAAGAAGGATGCTAAGAAAGTCGTTGATAACAAGCTGAGACCCCGATCGGAAGTGACATACTACGAGTGCAACGGAAAGGGACACTACAAGTCAGAGTACGCGAACCTAAAAAAGGAAGAAAAACCAAAAAAAAAGGAAAAGAAGAAGAAAGCCCTTAAGGCAACTTGGGACGAATCATCATCGGAAGAGTCGGACGCAGAAGAAACGAAGAGAAGCTTCATGGCTTTCATGGTCAAATTGAGCTCTGAAGCAGAGTCAAGTTCCAAGTACAAGTCCAATTCCGAGTCCAAGAGAAGCCACGAATCCGCATCCATTTTCGAAGGACTAGATGAGGTAACTTCTCCCTTAGAAGATAAGTTGTACAATATAATTGCATGCCTATGTAGGAAGTTTGCTAAGTCTGAGAATCAAGTCGACTCGCTACTTAAGGAAGTCCAAGTACTCAAGGAGCAAGTCAACTCAAAGACTTTGACGTGCCAAATTAAGGATAGAGACACAACTCAAGTTGCAAAGCTTGAGGAAGAGAACTCGGTTCTGAAAAGGCAAGTAGAAGATCTAACTGGATCATTGGAAAGGTTCACTTTGAGCTCCAAGTATCTCAACATGATGCTTGGATCATCTCAGCGAGCCGTGTACAATAAGTCCAAACTCGGATACAAAGATAAATCCTCCTATAAATCATACATGTCACTACTTAGCCGAAACGCTAAGAATCGAGTCCAAGCATGGGTTCCTAAGTCTAACTTGTTGGGTTTTTCGAGCCACAAAAACCGCTTTTTGCGTTGCAAAAACCTCGGAAGCCCCGGCCACGGATCCGTGCGAAGTATAAAATATAAAACTAACATGTATGTGTTTAATACCTTTAGATCTACATGATAAGAAGTTACCCTCGATGCGATGCCCTTCGCAAATCCCGCTCGTCCAAAAGGTTCGCCGGAACTCGAGAGTGTCAAGTGCACACTCCTTTATTGGTATCCACACAAGCAATAGGTGGAGAAAAATACCTTAGAGTGTGCTAGCACCCTTTAGGAATTTCGGCCAAGGAGGTTGGGAGAGCTTGAGAGGGTGATCCAAGGAAGAAGATGAAGTTGTGTAACTCACAAAATGAATTCCCCATCTAATGGTAATAGTGGTCGGCCACTTTTCTTGGGAGGTTACATGCATGTAACTCCTCCAAGAGCCAATGACTCTTGGTCTCCCTCATGAGGTGGCACCATATGCTAAGTCAATGATGATGTGGAGCATAATCATTGGCTGGCCATGCCAAGTCATCATCATGACATGACATTTGGTCAAGTCAAACTTGACCTTTCATCTTTCCTCTCAAGTCAAGTCAAACTTGACCTCTTATCTCTCATAGTTGATCAAATCCAACCATTTGATTCAAGTCAATTTAATTTAATGAATCTCTATTCATTAATTTAAATTGATTTGATGAATCAAATCTAAATTAGACTCATTCAACACTTGAATCAAATTGAGTCCAACTCAATTAGTCTAATTAGGATTACTCTTAATCCAATTTGGTTCATCCCATGAACCTAATCCTCATGGTTCATCACATGAACCTAATCTCCATCTAATTGCCCTTAGTGTGTGACCCTATAGGTTCTTGTAACGTTGGCAATGTCCCTAAATCGATTTAGGAACATAACCAATGAGCGGTATCTAGCAACACATCATTGCTACCCAAGTTACAAGAATGTTGAGCTCCAACATCACCTTTGTGACTACTAATTGTGACTCTCACAATATGTGACAATGTCCCTCTATCCTTGACATCTAGATTGACCAATTGAGGTATAGACCGTGTCATCCTCGGTACAATCTATATCTTGAACTCCAAGTAGACTCACTCTAATCAAATGAGCTTAATATCTCATATTGACTCATTTGGGCATGGCCATGCACTTCGTGGTCTCACTCTATCAAGAATATCGATGTCACCCCCGTCATATAGGAGGGATAGATCCCATCTACATCACTCACATCCCTCCACATAATTTGTTACATATCCAGTAATCGCCTTTATAGTCCACCATTTACGGGTGATGTTTGACGAAGTCAAAGTATGCAACTCCTTATGTAGGGAACTATGGTGACTTCAGGTCTAAGGACTAATAGTCATACTAATAGCCACATGAGAAAGCATATGACACTCATATAATGATCTATGATACTTTCTCATGACGGATCATTCAGTATACATTCTCCAATGCATACCCATGTGTCAACTTGATATCTCATATCCATGACTTGTGAGATCAAGTCATCATGTTGACCTACATGCTAGTCTCTACGCATTAACATTGTCCCTGAATGTTAATACTCGACTAGGAATAATTAAGAGTAGTGTTCTCTATATTATCTCATTATCGATTCAATCAATCGATTGATATAGATAAGAACCTACTACTCAAGGACATTATTATATTTAGTTATTTGGCACCAATACAAGTAAATATAATAACCATGCCTCTATAAATAGGAATATGATACAATAATGTCCATATAACAATCATCACATGATTGACTCTAGGGCTTTCACTAACATAACTTAGTCAACCAAATTGGACCAAATCAATTTTGGGCTCCCAAGAGTTAAGTTCACTTAGTGAACAAAACTTAACCTAGCTATGACTTGGGGGGAGCTAAAACTTTGCTTCTTTCCTTGTTTAGTTAAACTCTTGCATGCTTTAGTTTACTTTACTTGCTTAATTTAGAACGGACTAGATAGGAAACAAAGTAGTTTAAACTTGAACAACCTAGTACTAAGACGAAGTGAACTGATAGTAAGTTAGGGAAGCTCTTCAAAGTGCATGTCTAGGAAGTGGGCATTGCTTCGATATCCAAGAAGGCCTTGTGTCTCGCCATGACCTGGTGCACTAAGTCGAGTGGAACTGACCGAAGCTAACTCACTAAGTCTTTGACTAGTTAGATCAAGGCTTAGTCCAAAGTGAATCAAGTACTTGATTTATTCATTGACTTTGTCTAGGAAGTGGTCGTTGCTCCAATATCCAAGAAGGTCATGTGCCTCGCTACGATCTGAAAGTCAATGCTGGAAAAACCTACTTGACTAGCTTAAGCTAAGCTTGAATCTAACACAAGTTTAAAAACTTTGAAATTTCTCATTAAACTTAATTAAGATAAAAAAAATCCTCATCTCACAAAATCCATAAGAATAACGTGTATTGAAAATCTAGCTTGGGTGAGATGAGTTAGAATTTAATCGAGCTTAATTAGTTTAATATAATTTACCTAACTTAACAATTTACTTAATAACTTTAATTAAACTAAACTTAACTAAATTTACCTAAACTAAACTAAATTAAAACAAACTTACTCAAATAAACTAAACTAAACTTAATTAACCTACTAAACATAACTTAATTAACTTACTAAATTAAACTTAATTATCGAATCAATTCAGTCCAACCAATTTAATCAACTCAAATCAATCAAGTGAATCAATGAAATTAACCTAATAAAATCAATTAAATCGAATTAAACATAAAAATTAACCAAAATTAAAAATACTTGAATTCAGTCGCTCGACACGAGTCGATTGAATCAGCTTCAGTTGCCTCCGAGCCTCGGGAAGGTAAAACGCGACTTCAATCGACTGAAATGAAATGGTAGATAAATGTTAGGTAGCGAAGCAAATGGTAAAATTAATTATAGTCGACTGAAACAGGTTCAATCAACTCTAATTCAGTCGACTAGACTATTTCTAGTCGATTAGATTTTGTCTATAAGAATCGTGCTAAGTCAGCACCAAATTGACTCACAACCACCTCAATCCTTCGTGAAAACCCTATTTTCAGCCTTTCGAAGTGTCTAGGTCATCATATCTCTTTAACATCATCCATAATGCCAAGGTAATAAGTCTAAAACTTTAATTTCAATTACTTTCAATAAATATTAAATAATTGTAATTCAATTAGGGGTAAAAGAAGAGTTGTTGAGGTTTAGTCATCTACTTCATGCTTGGATATTAGGTTCCCTACTGAGGGGCATAGGATTAGGTTTGAGAACACACTTTATACTCCTATGCCTACTAGATACATTAGCAGATCATTTTTTAGTAATTCATGCATGCTTAGTATGGAAGTCATAACGCATTACGGGTTAGAGAAATTAGTGTATTGTCAAAACTCTATTAACACAGATATATGGATAGAGTTTTTGAATAACTTTAGTAAAATTGATGATCTTGCATATTCGACTAGAGTACATGATATGGATTTTGTTTTTACCCCCTCTATGTTGACAGAGCATCTTGCACTCATGCATTCATCATGTCCAGTTGCATGCTTTCCATCCACGGAGTTACCGTACGGTGACCCCTACTCGCACATTACATTAGATAGGATACATATGCATCTATTTAGTGAGGAGAGAACTCCGTCTGTGAGTATCTTTAGTTCCACTAAACTCAGAGTACAGGACTATGCCCTGTACCGAGTCATAGTGAACTGCATTCTTCCACTCGCCACTAGGGATATCGTTATGATGCACCCCTATCATTCATTTTTATTTTATGCACTTAGTCATAGATTAGATTTAGATATTAGTTTACAGATGTTCCATTCCATCATTCATCATTATAGGTCAGTGCATCACAAACACCTAGAATTTTCTCTTTGTGTATTGAGCCACAAAGATGGTCGTGAGATGTTAGGACTGCACCCCTGGTTCCAGATGTAGATTTAGTGCATCGACATGAACCAACACGGGGTTTATAAAAGCAAACCAATCACTTCAGTGACTAACTCTAAATCAAAGCTTGATGATAATTCTATATCACTTGAGTTTGTAAAGAGTTGGACATTTGCTTTAAGGGCAATTTCTAGATGTGTATTTTAAGTATAAAAATAATATTTTAGGATTCATGCTTGAACTATCATATTTGCATCATCTTATACATTAAAAAATTAAAAAAATTATATATTAAGGGGGTGGTTTGAAAGACTTCAAAAAGTTAGATTTTTGAAAATTTATATTCTTTGATAAATATTTGTATTTGAGGGGAGTTATAATTTTTTTTTGAAAAATATTTGAAGAGGGGTTAGAATTTCGAAAATTTAAATTCTTTGAAAATTATTTTTATTTGAGGGGAGTTATAATTTTCAAAATTTAAATTCTTTGCAAAATATTTGAGGGGGAGTTAGAACATTTGTAAAATTTGAATTTTTGAAAAAAAAAATATTTGAAGGGGAGTATTAATTTTTTTTAACCCAACGATAAAGGGGGAGATAACATCTTTAAAAGAATATTTAATTTAGGGGGAGAATTTTAGTTTTTTAAATTATCAATATTTTGGTTTATTTGCAAGAATATTGAAGCTAGTTTAAAACTTTAATTCTCTAAGATTGTGGCATTTTGAACTTAGTAGTGGTTTATTTGTATGTCAAAGGGGGAGAGAAGAGATTTAAAGTTAGAAGGAGAGGAGATTTGGAGTTAAAAAGAAGAGATTCAAAGCTTTTATGCATCTCATGAACATGCATTCTTTTTAACTCAATATATTTTTGATATATGTCAAATTTGAATAGTGCAAATTAATTCTCCTAACTTTAACTGATGTGTTGTCATACATCAAAAAAGGGAGAGATTGTTGATGCAGAGAGCATCACTCCTTGGTTTTGATGTATGAATCGTAGTTAAAGTTAGGACTTACTTGTATTTTAATATCAATGTTAAGTGTATAGACTTAACATGAAGTCCTAGTAGGTCGTGTTGACCAGATACTAGGCAAATGTCTTGATAGATATGGAGGATCGGACACCAGACATGAAGTCTAGATGAGTCATGTGGACCGGACATTTGGCATGAAGACCGATTGGGTTAGGAGACCGGACAATTATCAAAAAGTTCAGTTGGGTCAGGCAGATCGGACTGCTGATGGAAGCCCTGGTGGGTCAGATCGAATGTCAAGAGTGGTAAGTCCGGAAGGTAGCCGACAGGTAAGCCTCGAGTGGAGATGTGAGGTCGAGTCCTCTATAGGGGGACAAAGCTAGGCGTCGATCCGACGGAAAGTTTACGTGAGACTTAGTAGTCGAGATCGAGCAGTATTACTACTGCTATATTGTTTTATATCTGGGCTAATCTTGTTTTGCATGAATTAGTCGATTGATTGGATTCTAGTTGACTGGGTATGGGTCAGTCGACTGGATACCTAGCTGGCAGGATTAGCTGCTGATCGATCGAAGATCTGGCAGCGTAAATGGAAAGAGTTCCAGTCGACTGGGGAGTTTCAGTCGATTGGAGAGCCAAACTTTCCGATGCGGAACCAGGTGACCTGGAGGCTACTGAAGTGTGTTCAGTCAACTGGAATACTAGAAATTCCATATCGACGGGCTGATGTGGAGTCGACTGGAAGGTATTTTAGTTGACTGGAAAGGGTTTATAAAACAAGTGCTCGACCAGCTCCGAACAGAACACTACAACAACGTCGAAAGTGCTGCCAAAATTCATTCTCGTTCACAAGAGCTTTACTTCCTCACGAAGACGCATTTCCGACACTCCATGCCTACTTCAAATTCCTCAAAAGTGTAGGTATAATTTAGCTTGTATTCTTTCTATTCATATTCGCTTGTTGTACTTAATTTCAAGAGAAGGTAGAGTGTTACCTTTCTCTCATTTTTGTAAAAAGAGATTCCCTCCGAAGTCGAGAGTTCTTGAGTCAGAGGGTACTATAGTGATTGCCCGTCGAGGTAGCTCTCGGAAGAGCTACGGGCCTTGGAGTAGCAGCCCGATTGGGGTTGTGAACTAAGTAAATTGATTGTGTCTAAATTTCATTTCATTTCTGGGCTGGTCTTGGCGTAGGGGGGATCTGCAAGTTACTGCGTAGATCTCCGCATCTATGGTTGACTTTGGGGGTTGAATTTGCCTATGTAGATCTCCGCATCTATGGTTGACTTTGGGGGGTTGAATTTGCTGCTAGCATAGGCACAGATTCACTCTGTGGCTTTCGGGTCATGCTTCTGGTATTTCCACTTGCATATCCCCCCCCCATCCTCCAATGCATCCATCGATTTCTAAGATGATGTAGCAAACTTCGGGTGGCACCTCTAGGTCTGGCAGATTGCACACAAGTTGTTTGATTTGCCGAACAAGGGCCCAATCCTGGTTATTCATTCTTTTGTCGCTTGTTGGGCTGGTCTTGGCATATAGTGGGTTGTGCAATTTTCCAAGATTTGGAATATAGATAGACAGGAACTCAATTTCTAGCACCGCGATCTTCATCTTGGCGGGATTGAGGATGAGACCATGTGCTTTACAAATGTCCAGTATGGCAGTTAGGTGCCGAGAGTGCTCCTTCCTATCCTCTGAAAAGACTAAGATATTATTAATGTAGACAGCGATAAAATCCTCGGTGCCCCTAAAGCAATTATCCATCTTTCTTTGAAAAATGACTGGGGCATTTTTGAGCCCGAACCACATTATTAACCATTCATAGAGTCCATCGGGTACTCAGAAAGCAGTCCATTCTATTGAGTCCAGATGCATGACCACCTGATGGAAGCCGCTCTTCAGGTCGAACTTTGAGTAAATTCTGCTTTTACTGACCTTCTTAAGTATAGTGTTGATGTCTGGCAGGTTGTATTGATCTTTATTAGTGAGATTGTTGAGGCGCTTGAAGTTGAACACCATTCTTTCTTTTCCCTTCGTCTCCTTCCCTGTTTTGGGATCTATGATCGTTCCAGAGTTGACAATGATAGTGGTGGTTCGATGTCTGCTGGTGCTGGGCCTTATCACTCCTATCTCCAGTAGGGCTTTTACGTGCCTTATGAAGGCCGCCTTTTGTGTTGGCGTGAGATGCTTGATGGGCCTGTCTTCTATAATAAAATCAGGGTTTTTAAAATCTAACTTGCATGTAATCCGATTCTTGGACCAATGCTTCAATGGGTTTTCCCTAATATATCCTTGTTCCTGCAATTCCTTTAGTAACTGGCTGAATTCCCCTGACTGTGAAGGCTTTGCAGAGTAGTACACTATTTCCTTTATTTGTAGGTATTTTTCTTCTTCAAGGTCTAATTCTTCAATGGCTGCAGCAGTATTTACCGAAGGCAATGTGTGAATTGTGGTCAAATTCTTGTAGATTGTGACTATGTTTCCTTCAATCCTGACCCCTCTTTGCATGGCTCGGATGAAGTTTGCGCCAATTATCATTTGGATTTTGTCTCCCAACACCATAGGGAAACTGTAGGTGTAAGGGATACGGAAGGCATTGTTTTCAATTAGCATTCTTCCTGCCCTCATCTTCATCTTTGCTGTTTGTTGAGAGTTTATCCCGTCGAACTGGACCACATATGTGTTTTCTTCCAGGGCTACAGGCGATACCGATCTTTGATCAACACAGCAGGTAGTCGCTCCCGTATCCAAGATGGCTCTGAGTGCAAATCTAGGAATGCCCTGGATTTCCATTTCCACATTTAGGTTGTAAAGCATATTATTTACTAACCTTAGTCCCTTCTGTGCTTCTTGAGCAGTGACAATGCTGCCTTCCCCGATCAATACATTTGTCATTTCATCTTCCCTTGCTTGCTCCCCGAGCTACTAAAATTCTTGAGTCAACTCCTTTTCTAGAAGAAGCTCCTCATATTGCCTCCTATAAAATTCTATTTCTTTCTTTAGTCTTTCAATTTCATTAGTGGACCAGAGATATAGTAGTTTTGCTAATCTATCAGGTCATTTGGAAAGAACTGGGCTGGAGGGGCTGGTGCGACGGGAACCTACTTGTTGTAATAGTATGGGCCACAAAGGTTGTAGGTGGTGGTGAGACACTGCGGGCAATGGATTCTTACCCTTTGAAGAGTTGCCTGTTTGCAATAGGTGCAAGTGCTGGACTGAGGCAGCAGTATCACCTCATTCATTCTCCAAGCGTGGTTGCATGTCAGTTGTTCCTCGGACACTTTTATTTTGGGTTTGTAGCCTCCATCGATCTGTCCAAGCATAAATAGAAATTCATTAACTTGCAGAGTTTGAAGCGACCTGTGGAGTTCTTCATCATCTTCGCCCTCTGAAATGCTAAAGATGGTGTCACTTTGATCTTCCCCTTCCCGAACAGAGAGGATGTCACAGTCATCTAGTAGCTGAAGTTGCTCAAAAAGTGCCACCCTTTTGATGTTACGTCGATCGCTAGGGCATTCACGTGCAAAATGTCCTTCTTGGCCATAGAGGTAGCACCTACACTTCTTGTTGCGAATCAGGTGCTTTCTCTTCTCAATGCGTGCATGCGAGTCATGGGGCTTGCCTTTGTATGTTCGAGATCACCTGATGCCTAGGCGTTTCTTCTCTTAGCAGTAACCTGGTATGGGAATTTGACTACAAAAACATAAATTTTTAAGGGACCTTTGGAATGCGGCGTCCTTGCATTCTTGCTCCAAGTATTTGTAGGAGAAAAGGATCTGTGGGAAGACCTCGATGGTGAGGCCCGAGTATTTCTCATCGAAAGCTATCTTGATCCTGTTACCGAGGTCTCCTGGCATCTTAAACCAGAATTTTTCTGACAGTTCTAGTCCCATATATAGCCTTCCAGTCTTGGTGGCTAGGCGCATGTAGTCGTTCATGTATTTAACCAGATCTTTGACATTATCACAGGATAGCTTCTCTAAATCCTTGTAAGATGCGTCTTGTATTGGAGTGGATCCTTGTGATGGATCTTCTGAGGAGAATACCCTTCTCATCTAGGATAATATGTTTTGCATCCCCTCTCTTCCTTCAGTTGTGCTGAGAACTGCATCGTATTCTACTGGGTAGCTCATTCGCCATTGGATCCAGGCGAATTTCTCAATTTCCCCTAGCAGGTTCTCCATATATTCGGCCTTGTCTCTAACATCGATGAACCCTTGTGTTGAGACGTGGTTCTTGGTAATGGATTTCCATCATGAAAAGACATCATTGAAGAGTCCCAGTTGGGTTGGGATAACGAATAATGCGCCACCCTTCTGTTGTGCTGAGGGGAGTGTCCATAATTCATTATTTTTGTCCCTTCAGAACTGGGTGTGTGTGAAGGACCTCTGTCCTTGAGGTGGCCTAGGTGGCGTTGGTTCATGATCCACCTTGGTGGGAGGGTAGCCTGGCTGCCCCATGGCGGCTTTGTGAGCAGGGGGTTATAGGGTGAGGCTATCGTGCTTGAGGAGTAGATTCGTTATTCCTCTTGCTGCGCCTCCACGAGACACCTCAAGGCCGGATACTCCATGTTGGTCTCAATACCTACTGCCAGGATTTTCGAATCTGTCGTTGCAAACGGGTTGCACCATTCTTCCTGATCATCACGATATTCGTCCCATACTAGCTCGACTTCCTTGGGGTTGGCCAACGATGCTAGGTATTGGATCTGTTCGAGGTAATCTCCTTCTGGCTCCGGGTCATGCAAGGGATAATCCATGGACCAGAGTACAGTGGCCCGTGGGCTTGTAGCTCCTGCATGGTTATCTTCCTGATGTTTCGAAGGAGGAGGCGATTCTGACGTCTCGAGGAGGGCGTGGATAGCCAAGTTTCTATTAATCAAGTCCTGGAGGGTGGTATACTCAGGCTTTTGTAATGGTGGCATTATCCCCTCCTAGTTTTTCTCCCTGTGTAATAACTGGGAGAATATAGCAGGTACCTATGTAGAGGATCCTGGCTCCTGGCGTTATTCCTCTCCGTCATCTGCATATTCACAGCAGTCACAACATAAAGGGCATTCGCCACATGTGGGGTCATGGGATTCCGGGGTCACCCTTTCAGATGGCAGCTCCGCATTTTTCGACACCTTAATCATGTAGTGGTTGTAGCTATAGTGAGTGACCATTTGGGCAATGATTTGTCCCTGATATACATTAATGGGAGATTCCATTAGGTCAAACACAGTAATTTTTACCTCCCCTTGATAATGGATATCAATTGTGTTGGTCTCTATGCTCAATTGGCTATCTACAATCGAGAGGGATCGCGCGGTGACTTGTCCATAGATGCCCCAAGGGAATTCGAAACTTAGGTCGATAGATATCTGTCTTCGTCTCTATGGGGGAATCGTGCAGATTTCATTAGAGGCTATCTCGAAACCAGCTGCTTCACTAATGTACTGCTTTGGCATAAACACAATTGGGGAGAGTAGTTTGACTAATATGTCTGGTTCCTCTTGTTGTTGTACATAGCCTGCCTTCTCTTCTATCAGAACAACCAAGGAGAGTACTCTGAGTTCTTCTTCGTCACTAGGGACCTCTTCATCCCTGGCATTGTAGCATGGTCGTCCTGAGGTTGATGAAACAGTGTAGTTGTCAAAAGTTACTGATATTCTACCATCTATCAGGTTTCTACTGGTAACTTCCCTGGGCTGCATGGGTACAATAACCTGGGTAGACTGGATTATCCAGCTTAGCCCTTGGAGTGCTGAGTATCTTTGTCCATGAAGTGCTTGTACACCATGGCTGACCAGGTAGTCCACTACTCCCTGGACTTCATATGAGAATCCCACATTTGGTGTGTTTGACAGTCGGCCAATGAGGCCCCTGTAATAAGCAAGTTTGCTTCTCCATTCCGCCATTGTTCGTAGCCTCACATGAGTATGGAGACTTGGATATTTCTGTAAAAATCCCCAATTGTTAGCATTAAGTCAAGGATTATATATACCATTTGAGATCCATCCATGTGAGAGATCCACTTCCATGGCTGCTATTATAGCTCTGTCCCCTTGCCACCTATCATCTCGAAATAGGACAAGAGCCAGTGTTCCTTCTTCTTGCCTGTGCAAGGTTTGGATTCGGACTTGTAAGATCCCCAAGTGAATGAAGCGCATGCGACTCCATTACAGCTGATGGAAATTGTTTTCTTGAATAAAGCTTCTATCCTGCTGCTGGTCATTAGTGTATAGTATTGCTTCTTCAGATCGATGCATATAAACATGATGATGAGCATCATCCCTTCTGGAATGATATAGGACTTCGGCCAGGACGATGGAGGCCCTCTCCTGCATGGATAATTGCAATTGTACCTAAGGATCCAATTGTTGCTCCAGCATTTGTTGGGTGCTTCTTCCCATAACTCGCCTGCCTATGCGTCGTATGGCTTGTTGCGCATTGTATAATCTCCTTTGATGTCTTCTGTATTCATTTATTTGATCTTCAAAGAGAGGAGGGGACTGTTGTTCTTGTGTTATGCATTGGGTAGCCATTTTTGTTTGAGCTTAGCTTGTTCTTCCTTCAGTATCTTATAGGGGTCTTTGAAGACCCGAAGACTTCCTCTTGCCTCTTTTGAGTCGCTCGTTAAGGTTGAGGCTTAAGTTAGAGCTTTGTTATCAATGCTTGAGGAGGAGTAGTAATCTTCTTTGGTGGCTTTTCCTTGTTGTGAGATGGCTTTGAGTTCCTCCTGGATATTCTTCAGGGATTCGGCTATTTGTACTAATAGTTACAGTTGTGTGTTGTTTTGTTTAATGATGGCTACGTTTCCGGAGAGTGCACCTTGATGTTCACTAGGCTTCGTGAAGCCAATTGGAGGGGCTTCAATGCCTTATGTTGTTTGTATGGCGTCCTGGTACGATTCAGTGCCTTTGGTTTGAATAAAATTGTTCATGCGGAGGTCCACTGTATATATGTAAACATTCAATTAGTTGATAGCATAAAGTGATAGTTATATATTTGATATATAATGGGTACTATTGATACCTAATATTATGACTATGAATGACTTGTTGGACTCTCTCCAAGGTTGTTCTTAGTCATAATGGATATCAACCCACTAAGAGATCACCTACCATCTCTCGAATTCAAAGTGAGGGCTATTGAATTTGATAAAATAGTAGGAATTTCTTGTTAATGTAAATTGTTTACATTACTATAAATTCATATCTCTTATACACCTCTATTTGTATGTCTAGGTACTAATTAGAACAACATGTCAACCTCCATTAATTTACGTTCAATTTTGGACAACAACAAATTGACTGGGTCAAACTTCTTGGACTGACTTCGTAACATGAGAATTGTTCTCAAGGTTGAAAAGTTAGCTTATGTCCTTGAAGAGGTTCTTCCCAAACCTCCTGCAGACAATGCATCTGGTGACCAAAAGTTGGCTTACCAGAAACATGTTGTTGACTCTGAGATGGCGAGTTGCATTATACTAGCGTCAATGTCTCCTGAGTTACAGAATCAACATGAGCATATGGATGCTAATACAATTGTCTTTCATCTTCGAGAGTTGTTCGATGAGTAGGCACGATCTGAAAGGTTCGAGGTCACCCAACTCCTCTTTCACTCGAAGATGCAGGAGGGTTCATCTGTAGTGCAGTTTGCACTAATGATGAATAGTTATATTGAACGATTGGGATTATTAGGGTTTTTCATGGACCATGAATTAAGTATTGACTAATTCTTTACAATCTGACTGATAGCTATTCACAATTTGTGATGAACTATCAGATGAATAAGATTGAGTCCACGATTCCTAAATTGATTAATATGCTCAAAACAGTGGAGTCATCTGTTGCGAAAGAATAGAAGACGATGATGTTGGTTGACTCCTCAAAGAAAGGTTCTAAGAGGAAGTCAAAAACCAAAGCTAAAGGGAAGAAGAAGGCAAAGAAGGAAGAAATAACTCCCAAGGGCACCTTCCATCATTGTGGCAAGGATGGACATTGGAAGAGAAACTGCAAGCAGTATCTGGAGTCACTGAAGAAGAAAAAGGCATCTGATGCTCAATCTACTTCAGGTTAAATAATCAATTAACCTCGCAATTATGGCATTGTCGTCTTGGCCATATAAGCAAGGAATGCATGTACAAACTGCAGAGGTTTGACATTTTGGAGTCTTACGAATCAGATTCATTAGACACATGTATTTCATGCTTAAAAGGAAAGATGACTAAACTACCTTTTAAAGGAAAGGGTAAACAAGCAATTGAGGTATTGGGCTTTATACATACAGATGTATGCGAACCAATGTCAACTCAAGCCATAGGAGGTTATAGCTACTTCGTTACCTTTATTGATAATTATTCACGATATGGGTATTTGTATCTGTTAAGATATAAGTCTAAAGTCTTTGAAAGGTTTAAAGATTTTAGAAAGGAAGTAGAGAAACAACTTGGTAAAAGTATTAAAGTACTTCAATCGAATCGAGGTGGTGAATACTTAAGCCAAGAGTTTCAAGATTATCTAAGGGACAATGACATCTTGTCCCAAAAGACTCCACCTTACATGCCACAATATAATGGTGTGGCTAAAAGGTGAAACCAAACCTTATTGGACATGGTTAGGTCATTGATGCAGCATGCAAGTCTTCCAAAAGTCTTTTGGAGTTACGCACTCGAGACCGTTGTTTACTTGTTAAATAGAGTCTCGACTAAGGCAATCTCTACTACTCCATATGAGATGTGAAAAAGTAGAAACCCTCATTTATCTTATTTGAAGATATGGGGTTGTCCTGCTTATGTGAAGAGGACAGTATCAGATAAGCTGGAGGCTAAGTCTGATAAGTGCCTATTTATTGGTTACCCTAAGGAAATGAGGGGTTATCAATTCTATCATCCCTTGGAACAAAAGGTGTTTGTTTCAAGACATGCTATATTTCTAGAGAAGGAGTTTCTCTTACAGGAAAACAGTGGGAGTGAGGTTGAACTAAGTGTAGTTCAAGAGGCTCCGATAGACATAGAAGAAATGCCTAGTCAAGAACCACAGCTGATTACTCATTCGGATGAGTAATAGCGGAACCTAATAATACACTACCTCCTCATAGATCTAGTAGGACACGTAGGATTCCTAAGAGATATGAATTTCTCATAAGTGAATCTAATGATGTGTTACTCATAGATGATGCGGAACCTAGTGTTAGTGAAAGCCCTAGAGCCAATCATGTGATGATTGTTGTATGGACTTTATTGTATCATATTCCTATTTATAAAGGCATGGTTATTATATTTACTTGTATTGGTGCCAAATAACTAAGTATAATAACGTCCTTGAGTAGTAGGTTCTTATCTATATCAATCGATTGGTTGAATCGATAATGAGATGATATAGAGAACACTACTCTTAATCATTCCTAGTCAAGTATTAACATTCAGGGACAATATTAATACGTAGAGACTAGCATGTAAATCAACACGATGACTAGATCTCACAAGTCATGGATATGAGATATCAAGTTGACACATGGGTACGCATTGGAGAATGTATACTGAATGACCCGCCATGAGAAAGTATCATGGATCGTTATATGAGTGTCATATACTTTCTCATGTGGCTATTAGTATGACTATTAGTCCTTGGACCTGAAGTCACCATGGTTCCCTACATAAGGAGTTGCATACTTTGGCTTTGTCAAACGTCACCCGTAAATGGGTGGACTATAAAGGCGATTACTGGGTATGTAACAAATTATGCGGAGGGATGTGAATGATGTAGATGGGATCTATCCCTCCTATATGACGGGAGTGACATTGTTATTCTTGATAGAGTGAGACCACGAAATGCATGACCATGTCCAAATGAGTCAATATGAGATATTGAGCTCATTTGATTAGAGTGAGTCTACTTGGAGTTCAATATATAGATTGTGCCGAGGATGACACGGTCTATGCCTCAATTGGTCAATCTAGATGTCAAGGATAGAGGGACATTGTCCCATATTATGAGAGTCACAATTAGTAGTCACAAAGGTGATGTTGGATCTCAACATTCTTGTAACTTGGGTAGCAATGATGTGTTGCTAGATACCGCTCATTGCTTATGTTCCTAAATCGGTTTAGGAGCATTGTCAACGTTACAAGAACCTATAGGGTCACACACAAAGGGCAATTAGATGGAGATTAGGTTCTTGTGATGAACCATGAGGATTAGGTTCATGGGATGAACCAAATTGGATTAAGAGTAATCCAAATTAGACTAATTAAATTAGACTCAATTTGATTCAAGTGTTGAATGAGTCTAATTTAGATTTGATTCATTGAGTCAATTTAAATTAATGAATAGGGATTCATTATATCAAATTGACTTGAATCAAGTGGTTAGATTTGATCAACCATGGGAGATAAGAGGTCAAGTTTGACTTGACTTGAGAGGGAAGATGAATGGTCAATTTTGACTTGACCAATTGCCATGTCATGGTGACTTGGCATGGGGGCTGGCCAATGATGGTGTTTCACATCATCATGGACTTATCATGGGGTGCCACCTCATGAGGAAGACCAAGAGTCATTGGCTCTTGGAGTTACATGCATGCATGTAACCCCCACCCATTGAAGTGGCCGGCCACTTTACTTGATGAAGTGAATTCATTTTTGTGGTAACTTCATCATCTTCTTCCTTTCTCTCCTCTCAAGCTCTCTCCCAATCCTCTATCTTGGCCGAACCATCCAAGGGGTGCTAGCACACTCAAGGTTGTGTTTTCTCCACCATTTGTCCGTGTGGATACCAATAGAGGAGTGTTCACTTGACACTCTTGAGTTCCGGCGAAGCTTTTGGACGAGCGGGATAAGCGAAGGGCGTCGCTACAAGGGTAACGCTCTATCTTGTAGATCTAAGGTAGATCTAGGATCTTTAAACACATACATGTTTTATTTTATATATCTTCGCACGGATCCGTGGCCGGGCTTCCGAGGTTTCTACAACGCAAAAAGTGGTTTTTGAGGCTCGGAAAAGTCCAACAGTGGTATCAGAGCCACGTGCAAAGCATGTATGTGTTTCATATTTGTAGTTTTTGTATTACATATAAAAATTATAGATTTTTAAGTTTCTGTAAATTTCCTATTTTTATATAATTTTTGGGTATTTTGTTGGGAGATTGTTGGTGCAATCGTCCCAGGTTGACTCGAGTTTGACTCGAGCAGTACCCTGATAGTATTTTGATGACAGACAAAACTCATGACATGGGATTGTCATGGGAAAGTCCAACATGGGGTTGGCATGGAAAATCCAAGCATGGAGCTTGGTGTGGGAAAGTCCAAAGCATTGCGAAGCCGTGCGCTTGGTGCTTGGCATGGTAAATCCAAAGCATTGCGAAGCCGTGCGCTTGGTGCTTGGTGAGAGATGCATTGCGAAGCCGTGCGCTTGGTGCATATGGGAAGTCTTGAGGACTTGGTAAGTTCACTAGGCTCGGGGTCCTTGAGTCGGTGAAGGATGGCATTGCGAAGCCGTGCGCTTGGTGCATCCGAGGGACCGCCGGACGGGGAGCGAATGGAGTGAGCCCAAAGGGAAGCATACTTCTAGGGCATGAGATGCGAAGGATGGCGTTGCGAAGCCGTGCGCTTGGCGCATCTGAGGGACGTAGGCCGAGGGAAGAGAGCTTCGGTGGGGAACTCCATGAGGGATAAGGTGGACTTGGCCAAGTGGCTAAGACTGAGTGTCGGAGGCTCAAACATCGTTATGATTGAGGTTTTAGCCGACATCAGTCGACTGGCATAGGTGCCAGTCGACTGCTCTAGGTCGTTGGGTTCGACCAGTGTTCGACTGAACCAAGATTGGTTGGATCGATCCGATCGCCATGGGAGGCGATCGATCGATGGGAGAATCAGTCGACTGCCAATGGGTGGCAGTCGACTGATGACACTGTGCACGGGCACAGAATGGAGTCGACTCGACTGGGCACTCGACTGATGGATGATCAGTCGACTGATGGGTGCCATCAGTCGACTGATGTGTGATCCGTTGGAACTTAACCAACGTGGATCCGGCCGTTGTGAGACAACGACTACGATACCAGTCGACTGATGGTCACGATCAGTCGACTGATGGGCCCGAAAACAGCTTGATGCAGGTTATAAATGGAGCTCGAGTTGGAGGATTTCGCCAAGGGCTTTTTGGGTGACTTTGGAGGGGAATTGCTGTTGCATTCCAGACCTTCAAGAGCAAGCAAAAGCAAGCAACAAGAAAGTGATCAAAAGCAATCGGTGTAAAAGTTCTCTTTTGTATTGTCTTTGTATTTCTTGTTGTATTTCATTACTTAGTGTAATAGCTTGTGAGAGGTTTCTCCACCTCCGACGTGTTGTCGAAAAGGAGTGTTATAGTTAGTGTCGTGAGCATAACTAGAGCTCGAGGAGCTCACCCGTGGAGTAGGAACCATTCGGTTCCGAACCACGTATATCGTTGTGTTTTGTTTGTGTGTATTTGTGTTTCTTGTTAGTATTATTATTGTTATTCCGCTGCACTAACAAGAATTGTAGACGAGAATGAACAAAATACGACGAACAACGAACGAGCGCTATTCACCCCCCTCTAGCCGGCCAATCGATCCCCAACAAGTGGTATCAGAGCAAGGTCGCTCTTCAAGGACTAACCGCCGCAAGAGCACTATAAGATGGCCGGCTACAACATCCATCCACCGAAATTCGATGGAGATTTTGATTGGTGGAAGAAACGGATGGAGGTATATTTCGAAACCGATTTCGATTTCATGTTAATCATTGAAAATGGTTTTGAAGTGCCTAGGGACAAGGAAAATAAGCCACTAGAAAAATCAAGGTGGACCCAAGACCAAATGAAGGATTTCAAGACAAATCTCGAGGTAACTAAATTACTTTGTGATTTGATTCCTAACCATATTTGGTCTAGGATAGAAAATTTTAGGGATGCAAAAGATTTGTGGAATAAGGTGGTTGAATTCCACAAGAATCCCCAACCGACACAATTAGAGGAGAATGCCGAGGAAGAAGCACCCACATTTGAAGAGGTTGATGATTTGGTGGAGACCTCCACCTCTAGCATTGAGGGGGAGGAAAGGATTCCCACTCCGGAGAAAGATCAAGATGAAGCTTCTACCTCCGGAAGAAGTGAAGAGGCCTCCACCACCTCCCTAGGTAACTCAAGTGTTATTATTTTAAATAAAAATCACATAATATGCTTTGAGTGTAGGGAGAAAGGGCATTACAAGAGCAAATGCCCTAAATTGGCTAAGAAGAAGGCATCGACACCAAAAGTCAACCCTAAGTCAAACAATGCCAGTGTTCCCAAAATCAAGAGCAAAGAGCACATTGTGTGCTTCAAATGCAATCAAAAGGGACACTACCGAAGCCAATGCCCTAGGGGGAGGAAGAAAGGGCAAGAAGGTGCAACTCATGTAGGGGGAGCTCCTAAAGCTAACCCTAAGGTAAATTTAGTTAATGCACCTTTAATTCCTAGAACTAAAAAGCATGCTAAGAATTATTTTAGTTCTCTAGCAATTATCAATGAAAAGCATGCTAGGAGAAATAATAAATTTTATTGTTTAGGTGCAAGGCATGTTAATTTAACTAAGGATAAACCTAGGACTCATAATTCTAGACCTATCTTACCTAAAGAGTCAATTAGGAGAATTGAAGAAAACTTGGGTGTTAATCCCAAGAAATCTAGGCATATGCCTAAAAAGAAAAACATTTCCCCTAAACCTAATGAAAATTCAGAATTGAGGAAATTAGAGGTGGAGAACCAAGCCTTGAGGTCAAGGCTAGAAAAATTGGAGAAGACCCTAGCAATAATATCAAACTCGGTTAAGGGGTCTAATGCACAAAAATCAAGGCCTAGAAAACAAGAATTATCTAAGGGCAAGAAGGGTTTGGGTCACAAACCTATGTCTTATCATAATGTTCCATTTAATTATGGGACAACATCTAGGTCTAGAAAAACCAAGGCTAATGGGGAAGCCATCCCTAAGTCTAGCCATGGTGTGTGTTTAGTGGCCAAGGACTTAAGAAAAACCAAGAAGGCCACTAAGAAGGTCAATGGAGGAGTCACCTCTAGAGTTGACCCAAGTAAGACCCAAAGACTATGGTTTTAAAACCAAAAAGGGTCATTAGAAAGGTATCTAGGGAAGTTATCCCTAGGGAATACCTTGTTAACCCAAGGAGCTCCAATAGGTATTGGGTTCCTAAAAGCGTGATCGATTCACGCTAAATGGGTTAGGGTGTGTCAACCCTAAGTGGATGGGTAGTTAACCTAACCATAGTAGAGTTGACACATTAGGATGTGCCAATATGCTTGAGAAGTTTAAAATGATTTAAATTGGCACAATTAGGTCTTAGAGGTATTTGTGTGCCATTTTGGGTTTTTGACACACTAAGGAAATGAATGGCATTAAGGCAAAATGAATTTAATCCCTAGAAATGGAAAATTGATTTTAACACTTAGGTATTTTATACCTTAGTATATTTTTTCTTGCCATGCTTTATTTGCCTTGCCATGTCATGACATCATTTTCATTTTTAATTATAAAAATGTCATGATCATGTTTAGATTTATGTTTGTATGTCATGTATGCTTAATTTTCATTCACATGTCATGACATCATGATTTTGGCATATGCCTTTATCTATATCATAATTATGCCATAATCATCATCATGCATAAATTAAAATGAAATTAAGGACTATGGCATAATTTGATGGGAATCAAATAATATTGCCTTAGAAATATGCATGAGAATTTAAAAGAACAAAAACCCACATCTCACTAGATTAATTGCCTTGAATGTGTTTTACACATCTAGATATTGGTGAGATGTTTAGGAAAAAGAAAATAAAGGTTTGAAAAACATTTTGAAAACATTTTGAAAAACCTTGGTGAAGCCTATCTTTTGATAGCTATCACCATTGAATGGGATGATACAAAGATGGCTCTTTATTGAAGCTTTTCTAAAATTTTGAACTTTGTATCAATCTCCTAATTTAATGGGTAAAATAATTTTCCAACATTTTTCATCCATAGTGTTTAGGATAAGTAATATGCATATGAAATTTCACGATTTTTAAACTTATGTATATTTACTTATGGATTTCAATATGTAATGGCGATCGGTAAGTAAATCGATCGGGTATCGACGGAGTCGAGCCTGCAGTGATTCGGGTAAACTTGATAGTTAGGCCCATGTTTAGCCATGTTTTGGTCCCTAACCACTCCTAACCTAGGATATGCTTGGGAGAGCATTAGAGAGGTGGAAATCCATTGGATATGGATTAGGAGTTGGGTTGAGGGTGAGTATCAATTTTAAGGTGGAAGAGAGTTCATTGTTGAACTTTGCCTTAATTTTGATTTGGTTAATGTTCCTATTGGCTTAGGGACTCTCCAAGGACATTGTTGGTGCAATGGTCAAGGGGGAGCAAGCCTCTAGGGGGAGGTATCCATCATGGGAAGATGGATGTGTATTTCCTCATGGGAGGAAAATTGGGTTGCCTCTCTTTAAGTGATATGGGATCACTAGAAAGATGGTAGGCATGTGTTCCTCCAAGGGAGAGATTGTAAGATCTCATTGGGATATGAGACATTCATACCCTTGGGGAGGACCTTTTTGATGTAATGTCAAAAAGGGGGAGAAGTTACCAATTAGGGTTCGTTGGAATTCTCATTGGGATATGAGAATTGCCAATATGGGAGAATTGGTAGACTTGAGATGGTAGTTTTGTCAATCATCAAAAAGGGGGAGATTGTTGGGAGATTGTTGGTGCAATCGTCCCAGGTTGACTCGAGTTTGACTCGAGCAGTACCCTGATAGTATTTTGATGATAGACAAAACTCATGACATGGGATTGTCATGGGAAAGTCCAACATGAGGTTGGCATGGAAAATCCAAGCATGGAGCTTGGTGTGGGAAAGTCCAAAGCATTGCGAAGCCGTGCGCTTGGTGCTTGGCATGGTAAATCCAAAGCATTGCGAAGCCGTGCGCTTGGTGCATATGGGAAGTCTTGAGGACTTAGTAAGTTCACTAGGCTCGGGGTCCTTGAGTCGATGAAGGATGGCATTGCGAAGCCGTGCGCTTGGTGCATCCGAGGGACCGCCGGACGGGGAGCGAATGGAGTGAGCCCAAAGGGAAGCATACTTCTAGGGCATGAGACGCGAAGGATGACGTTGCGAAGCCGTGCGCTTGGCGCATCCGAGGGACGTAGGCCGAGGGAAGAGAGCTTCGGTGGGGAACTCCATGAGGGATAAGGTGGACTTGGCCAAGTGGCTAAGACTGAGTGTCGGAGGCTCAAACATCGTTATGATTGAGATTTTAGCCGACATCAGTCGACTGGCATAGGTGCCCGATCGCCTAAGTCATTGGGTTCGACTGGTTCGGTGAACCAAGATTGGTTGGATCGACGTCGCCATGGGAGGCCGATCGGTGATGGGAGAATCGATCGCCAATGGGTGGCGGTGATCGATGACACCGCGGCACGGCACGAATGGAGTCGACTCGACTGGGCACTCGACTGATGGATGATCAGTCGACTGATGGGTGCCATCAGTCGACTGATGTGTGATCCGTTGGAACTTAACCAACGTGGATCCGGCCGTTGTGAGACAACGGCTACGATACCAGTCGACTGATGGTCGCGATCACAGCTTGATGCAGGTTATAAATGGAGCTCGAGTTGGAGGATTTCGCCAAGGGCTTTTTGGGCGACTTTGGAGGGGAATTGCTGTTGCATTCCAGACCTTCAAGAGCAAGCAAAAGCAAGCAACAAGAAAGCGATCAAAAGCAATCGGTGTAAAAGTTCTCTTTTGTATTGTCTTTGTATTTCTTGTTGTATTTCATTACTTAGTGTAATAGCTTGTGAGAGGTTTCTCCACCTCCGACGTGTTGTCGAAAAGGAGTGTTATAGTTAGTGCCGTGAGCATAACTAGAGCTCGAGGAGCTCACCCATGGAGTAGGAACCATTCGGTTCCGAACCACGTATATCGTTGTGTTTTGTTTGTGTGTATTTGTGTTTCTTGTTAGTATTATTATTGTTATTCCGCTGCGCTAACAAGAATTGTAGACGAGAACGAACAAAATACGACGAACAACGAACGAGCGCTATTCACCCCCCTCTAGCCGGCCAATCGATCCCCAACATATTTTTCTCGAAGAGTCGAAGCAACGAGTGTTGGGACACTTGTAGGCTTCAACCACCAAGAAAAACTCTCTGAAACGGCGAGTTCTCGCTTTAGGTTTTTGGGACAGCGACTTAAGTCGCTGTAAGATCGTAGTAGGGACACTTGCA
Organism: Wurfbainia villosa; assembly: GCA_025175895.1. Classification (NCBI taxonomy): domain Eukaryota; kingdom Viridiplantae; phylum Streptophyta; class Magnoliopsida; order Zingiberales; family Zingiberaceae; genus Wurfbainia; species Wurfbainia villosa. Next base: position 13,164,429 of record CM046000.1, on the reverse strand, counting down.
AAGTTTATTTTACGAGTAGGGGCGCTGCCCCTATCCCTGAAAGGGGCCTTGTCCCGCGATCGCGCCCGGAAACCGCTTAGTTGGACCGTTACGGAGAGGTGACTTATAAAATTGAAAAAAAATAGGAAAAATTATAGAATTTTTTTGTAAAATACATAATTTAGTATTATGTATAATTCTGTGATGGTCATGGCCCAAGAATCCCAATATGATTGGATGTTAATGTGTTGTAATTCATAATATGACCTGCGTGCCATTTTTGTGATTGTGCTTGTTGTATAGGGTATGCGACCTGCGCGTTGTGCCTCTTCTTTTTAAAATTCTAGTTGTAAATAGTTTTAGACTCGAATGTAACTTGAGTTTCATGTTTGTAATATACAAAATGGAGCGGTGGAAGGTCCACTTCTAGACGGAGTTACGAGAAGGGTGCCGACGACACATCGCGGTCAAAGGAGGCGCTTGAAGAAGCCGCTAACCCTAGGTTGACCGTCCGATCTTCTCATTGGCTTGAGAAGATCATAGTAGGGTCATGACCTAATCACAAATAATATATATATATATATATATATATATATATATATATATATATATATATATATTTGTTATGCTTGTATGTATGTGATGCATGCTAGTAGAATAATGCTTGTATGTATATGATGCATGCTAGGATATTTTTCTTGTATGTATATGATGCATGCTAAGAATAATGTTTGTATGTATGTGATGCATGCTAGTATAGGATAATAAAGGCCTAAATGCATATATGATACACATTACGATTAGATTAGATCTTAATCGAATCAACTCGAAAATTCCTACCAAGTCCTTGATACCCATCACTACCTCGATCATTTGTAGTTGTTGAATCTGTCAAAGCAGAGCAACGTATATTATCTTGGTAGGGTGCAGAGGGACAATCTTCGTCCCGCCTATCATGGCTTGGGTTAGAGTAAGCTTAATTAGATTGAGTAAAACTAGTTAACTCAATTGGATCAAGTAGAACTATAGGCATATTCCAACCGTTGGAAAGATAGGATAAGATCGTATTTACACTAAATCTTGGGCGATTACTAAATCTTGGGCGATTTAGCCAAAGTTAACTCAAGGTCTTTTGTAAATGTGGGTCTTGATCCTATAAACAAGAGTTGCATAGAGATGTAATCGATAATGTGTTACCCACCGATCATACTAAGTCTTGGGCGATTTAGCCAAAGCTAACTCAAGGCTTAGTATGATGTGGATCTTGTCCCGCAGGAATTATAGCTAGTTTGTATGAATCTAGTAATGTGGTTTGACCATATTCATAACTCGATTCTACAAAATTCCTATAATTCAGTGGAAGTATCATTTGATTAAAGTCCTAATTAAATGATAAAAGGAATATGATATTAATTCTCTGCATTGTATGTTGTAGATTACTATGTCGACAAACACGAACACTCTCTCCCTGCATTCTGTCCTTGAGAAGGATAAGCTCAATGGAGCAAATTTCTTAGACTGGTACAGGAACTTGAGAATCGTTCTCACCCAAGAAAGGAAACAGTATGTCCTGGACCAGCCCATTCCGGAGGCACCTCTTGTCACTACCTCGCGAGCTAACAAAGATGCTTACAAGAAGCATCAAGATGATGCATTAGATCTGTCATGTCTAATGCTCGCGACCATGAACTCTGAGCTTCAGAAGCAACATGAGTTCATGAATGCTTATGATATGGTTGAACATCTTCGTCAACTATATCAAGGACAAGCAAGGCACGAGAGATATGAAGTCTCTAAGGCATTGTTTCAGTCCAAGATGCAAGATGGGACTCCCGTAGGTCTATATGTACTCAAGATGATTGGGTACGTAGAAAACCTACAGAGATTGGGATTCCCACTTGGACAAGAGCTGGCCACTGACTTGATCTTGCAATCTTTGCCACAAAGCTACAATCAATTTGTCATGAATTACAACATGAATGAAATTGATAAGCCACTGCCTGAGATGCTCAGCATGTTGAGAACTGCTGAGCTCAACCTTAAGAAGGGAAAATCTGACTCCATTTTGATGGTGCATAAAAAGAAAGGCAAGGGCAAGCCTAAAGGTAAGGGAAAGTCTCAAGCCAAGGGCAAAGGCAAAGAACTGAAACCCAAAGGAGGGGTGGCCAAAGAAGGGGCTTGCTTCCACTGCAAGGAAGCTGGACACTGGAAGCATAACTGCAAAGCTTACCTGGAAGATCTTAAGAAGAAGAGAAGTGAGACTTCTACTTCAAGTATAAATGTTATAGAAGTCAATCTATCTATTTCTTCATCATGGGTATTAGATATCGGATGTGCATCTCACATTTGTACCAATGTGTAGGCGTTGAGAAATAGCAAGACATTGACAAAGGGCGAGGTGGACCTATGAGTAGGCAATGGAGCAAGAGTTGCTGTTGTTGCTGTAGAAACTTATGATCTATCTCTGCCCACTGGGCTTGTACTAGAACTTGATGAATGTTGTTATGTGCCTGCTTTCACTAAGAACATAATTTCAGTTTCTTATTTGGACAAGAAAGGATTTACATTTATAATAAAGAACAAATGTTGTTCGGTTTATTTAAATGATATGTTCTATTGTAGTGCACCTCTAATGAACGGACTCTACTTTCTAGACTTAGAGAGCCCCATCTATAACATAAGTACCAAAAGGTTCAAGTCAAATGAGTTGAACCAAACCTATCTCTAGCATTGTCGCTTAGGTCACATAAATGAGAGTCGCTTATCTCAACTCCATAAGGATGGGATGATAGATGTTGGAGATCGGATGGCCGGCTAGAGGGGGGTGAATAGCCCTCGTTCGTTTGGATGTCGGTATTTGCTCGTCTTCGTCGTGTGCTTGGTTGTCTACGATTGTCGTTAGCGCAGCGGAATAACAATAATAGTAAAACTAACAACAATACACAATCACAACACAAGATATACGTGGTTCGGAACCGAATGGTTCCTACTCCACGGGTGAGCTCCTCGAGCTCTAGTTATGCTCACGGCACTAACTAAACTCCTTCTCGACTCCACGTCGGAGGTGGAGAAACCTCTCACAAGCAATTACAACAATAATATGAAATACAAACAAGAATACAAATACAATACAAAAGAAACTCTTTTCACCGATTGCTTTTGATCACTTGTTTGTTGCTTGCTTTGCTTGGCTCTTGAAGGACTGGAATGCAGCAGCAATTCCCCTCCAATAGCTCCACAAAAGTCTTAGCGAAATCCTCCAACTCGAGCTCCATTTATAACCTCAAGTCAGTATTCGCGCCATCACGATCGCCAAAAGGCCCCAATGACGCCTCGTGTCCGCTGTCTCATAACTACGATCCACGCTTCACAAGTTCCAACGGATCTCCTACCGATCCGCTGTGGGTCGGCGATCGTGACCTAGTAGTCGATCGCCTCGGCTACGCGAGCGCTCTGCTTTCGACACTTCCATCACCGATCGCCATCCCACTAGCCGATCACTGCCGTCGACATCACGATCACACCCATGGCAATGACCGCTAAGCACCAAAACGCAGCTTACACCAGTCGAACCCTAGTCGACTTGGACTACCGAACCGGCAAGACCTATGCTACCGATCATTGTCGGCAAACCTCAAACACCAAGTTGTTTGAGCCTCCGACACTCGATCTTAGCCACTTGGCTAAGTCCACATCCTCATGGAGTTCCCCACCGAAGCTCTCTTCTCTCGGCCTCGCCCTGACGCGCTAAGCGCACGGCCGAACGCCATCCTTCTCGTCTCATGCCCTAGAAGTATGCTTCCCTTTGGGCTCCATTCGCTCCCTGTCCGGCGGTCCCTCGGATGCACCAAGCGCACGGCTTCGCAATACCATCCTTCACCGACTCAAGGACCCCGAGCCTAGTGAACTTACCAAGTCCTCAAGACTTCCCACATGCACCAAGCGCACGGCTTCGCAATGCATTTCTCACCAAGCACCAAGCGCACGGCTTCGCAATGCTTTGGATTTCCCATGCCAAGCACCAAGCGCACGGCTTCGCAATGCTTTGGACTTTTCCATGCCAAGCACCAAGCGCACGGCTTCGCAATGCTTTGGACTTTCCCATGACAATCCCATGTCATGAGTTTTGTCTATCATCAAAATACCATCAAGGTATTGATGGGCCGATTGCACCAACAATCTCCCCCTTTTTGATGATTGACAAAACTACCATCTCAAGTCTACCAATTCTCCCATATTGGCAATTCTCACATCCCAAATGAGAATTCCAAACCTAATTGGTAACTTGGTAACATCTCCCCCTTTTTGACATTACATCAAAAAGGTCCTCCCCAAGGGTATGAATGTCTCATATCCCAATGAGATCTTATATCTCTCCCTTGGAGGAGCACATGCCTACAATCGTTCAAGTGATCCCGTATCACTTAAAGAGAGGCACCCCAATTTCCTCCCATGAGGAAATACAAATCCATCTTCCCATGATGGATACCTCCCCCTAGAGGCTTGCTCCCCCTTGACCATTGTACCAACAATGTCCTTGGAGAGTCCCTAAGCCAATAGGAACATTAACCAAATCAAAATTAAGGCAAAGTTCAACAATGAACTCTCTTCCACCTTAAAGTTGATACTCACCCTCAACCCAACTCCTAATCCATATCCGATGGATTTCCACCCTCTCTAATGCTCTCCTAAGCATATCCTAGGGTTAGGAGTGGTTAGGGGACCAAAACATGCTGAACATGGGCCTAACCAATAAGATTTTGATCATTGAAATCGAAATCGGTCATTTGCCACTCTATCGATCATTGCCATCCATGGCGGTCGATCGATACATTCAGATTTGACATTCGAAATGACTTTCCGAAATTCATAAGTAAATATACATAAGCTGATAAATATTGAAATTTGGTATGTATATTACTTATCACAAACATTATGGGTGAAAAATATTGGAAAATTATTTTACCCATTAAATTAGGAGATTGATACAAAGTTCAAAAGTTTAGAAAAGCTTCAATAAAGAGCCCTCTTTGTATCATCCCATTCAATGGTGATAGCTATCAAAAGATAGGCTTCACCAAGGTTTTTCAAAATGTTTTCAAAATGTTTTTCAAACCTTTATTTTCTTTTTCCTAAACATCTCACCAATATCTAGATGTGTAAGACACATACATGTCAAAGTTTTGTGAGATGTGGGTTTTTATTCTTTAAATGGTCTCATGCATATTTCTAGGCAATATTATTTGATTCCCATCAAATCATGCCATAGTCCTTAATTTCATTTTAATTTGTGCATGATGATGATTATGGCATAGATATGATATAAGATAGAAACATATGCCAATATCATGATGTCATGGCATGTGAATGATAACTAATCATACATGACATCTAAACATAACTTTAAACATGATCATGACATTTTTATAGATAAAATGAAAATGATGTCATGACATGGCAAGGCAAATAAAGCATGGCAAGAAAAATATACTAAGATATAAAATACCTAAGTGTTAAAATCAATTTGCCATTTCTAAGTATTAAACTAATTTTGCCTTAATGCCATTCATTTCCCTAGTGTGCCAAAAACCCGAAATGGCACACCATTACCTCTATAACCTAATTGTGCCAATTTAAATCATTTTTAACTTCTCAAACATATTGGCACACCCTAATGTGTCAACTCTACTATGGTTAGGTTAACTACCCATCCACTTAGGGTTGACACACCCTAACCCATTTAGCGTGAATCGATCACGCTCTTAGGAACCCAATATCTATTGGAGCTCCTTGGGTTAACAAGGTATTCCCTAGGGATAACTTCCCTAGATACCTTCCTAATGACCCTTTTTGCCTTTGAAGCCTTAGTCACATGGGTCTTACTTGGGTCAATTCTAGAGGTGACTCCTCCATTGACCTTCTTAGTGGCTTTATTGGTTTTCCTTAGGTCCTTAGCCACCAAGCAAACACCATGGCTAGACTTAGGGATAGCTTCCCTATTAGCCTTGGTTTTCCTAGACCTAGAAATTGTTCCATAATCAAATGGAACATTATGATAAGTCTTCTTGGGCTTAGGTTTGTGACCCAAACCTTCCTTGCCCTTAGACCGTTTTTGAACCTTAGGTCTTGACTTTTGGGCATTTGACCCTAGAATTGAATTTTCTAGAATTCTAAGGGTTTTCTCCATTTTCTTAAGTCTTGATCTCAAGACTTGGTTTTCCAACTCCAATTTCCTCAACTTTGAATTTTCATTTGATTTTTGGGAGTTGGTTTTCTTCTTAGGCATATGCCTAGATTTCTTGGGATTAATACCCAAGTTCTCTTCTACTCTCCTAATGGACTCTTTAGGAAGGATTGGTCTAGTGTTTTGAGTCCTAGGTTTGTCCTTAGTCATATAAACATGCTTGGCACCTAGACAAACATATTTGTTTTTCCTAGCATGCTTTTCATTGATAATAGCAAGAGAGCTAAAGTAATTCTTAGCATGCTTTTTAACTCTAGGAATTAAAGGTGCATTAACTAAATTTACCTTAGGGTTAGCTTTAGAAGCTCCCCCTACATGAGTTGCACCTTCTTGCCCTTTCTTCCTCCCCCTAGGGCATTGGCTTCGGTAATGTCCCTTTTGATTGCATTTAAAGCACATAATGTGCTCTTTGCTCTTGATTTTGGGAACACTGGCATCATTTGACTTTGGGTTGACTTTTGGTGTTGATGCCTTCTTCTTAGCCAATTTAGGGCATTTTCTCTTGTAATGCCCTTTCTCCCTACACTCAAAACATATTATGTGATTTTTATTTAAAATTACAACACTTGAGTTACCTAGGGAGGTGGTGGAGGTCTCTTCACTTCTTCCGGAGGTAGAAGCTTCATCTTGACCTTTCTCCGGAGTAGAAACCCTTTCCTCCTCCTCAATGCTAGAGGTGGAGGTCTCCACCAAATCATCCACATCTTCAAAAGTGGATGATGATTCTTCTTTGGCATTCTCCTCTACTTGTGCCGATTGGGAATTTTCTTGGAATTTCATTACCTTATTCCATAATTCCCTTGCATCCCTATAATCACCTAATCTAGACCAAATAGTGTTAGGTAACAAATCACTAATCAACTTGATTACCTTGAGATTTGTCTTGAAGTCTTTGATTTGGTCTTGGGTCCATTTTGACTTCTCAATTTGCCTATTTCTTTCATCCCTAGGCAATTCGAAACCGTTTTCTAAGATTAGTATAAAATCAAAATCGGTTTCTAGGTATACCTCCATTTTTCTTCTCCACCATAGAAAGTCTCCTTCGAATTTTGGTGGTTGAAGGTTGTAGCTGGCCATCTTTAAATGTTGCTTGTAGTGGCGGTTAGTCCTCGACAAGCTTTCCTTGGCTCTGATACCACTTGTTGGAGATCGGATGGCCGGCTAGAGGGGGGTGAATAGCCCTCGTTCGTTTGGATGTCGGTATTTGCTCGTCTTCGTCGTGTGCTTGGTTGTCTACGATTGTCGTTAGCGCAGCGGAATAACAATAATAGTAAAACTAACAACAATACACAATCACAACACAAGATATACGTGGTTCGGAACCGAATGGTTCCTACTCCACGGGTGAGCTCCTCGAGCTCTAGTTATGCTCACGGCACTAACTAAACTCCTTCTCGACTCCACGTCGGAGGTGGAGAAACCTCTCACAAGCAATTACAACAATAATATGAAATACAAACAAGAATACAAATACAATACAAAAGAAACTCTTTTCACCGATTGCTTTTGATCACTTGTTTGTTGCTTGCTTTGCTTGGCTCTTGAAGGACTGGAATGCAGCAGCAATTCCCCTCCAATAGCTCCACAAAAGTCTTAGCGAAATCCTCCAACTCGAGCTCCATTTATAACCTGCATCAAGCTGTATTCGCGCCATCGATCATTGCCAAGGCCCGATCGGCTGCCCTGTGTCCGTTGTCTCCTGCGGCGGATCCACGTCGGACAAGTTCAGCGGATCTCCTACCGATCATTGCCCGGTGGCGGTCGATCGGAGTGACCTAACAATCGGCCCGCTTGATCGGCTCACGAGCGATAATGCTCGACACTTCCATCGATCATTGCCATCCCACAGCGATCATGCTCGGCTATCGATCGTCATTGCCGATCCATGGCGATCGGCCTAAGCACCAAAACGCAGCCTTACACCAGTCGAACCCTAGTCGACTTGGACCAGTCGAACCGGCACCTATGCCAGTCGACTGCTGTCGGGCAAACCTCAAACACCAAGTTGTTTGAGCCTCCGACACTCAGTCTTAGCCACTTGGCTAAGTCCACATCCCTCATGGAGTTCCCCACCGAAGCTCTCTTCTCTCGGCCTACGTCCCTCGGATGCGCCAAGCGCACGGCTTCGCAACGCCATCCTTCTCGTCTCATGCCCTAGAAGTATGCTTCCCCTTTGGGCTCACTCCATTCGCTCCCTGTCCGGCGGTCCCTCGGATGCACCAAGCGCACGGCTTCGCAATACCATCCTTCACCGACTCAAGGACCCCGAGCCTAGTGAACTTACCAAGTCCTCAAGACTTCCCACATGCACCAAGCGCACGGCTTCGCAATGCATTTCTCACCAAGCACCAAGCGCACGGCTTCGCAATGCTTTGGATTTCCCATGCCAAGCACCAAGCGCACGGCTTCGCAATGCTTTGGACTTTTCCATGCCAAGCACCAAGCGCACGGCTTCGCAATGCTTTGGACTTTCCCATGACAATCCCATGTCATGAGTTTTGTCTATCATCAAAATACCATCAAGGTATTGATGGGCCGATTGCACCAACAATAGACTCATTTGATTTTGAATCATATGAGACATGTGAGTCTTGCCTTTTAGGCAAGATGACCAAGACTCCCTTTAGTGGACACAGTGAAAGAGCAACAGACTTGTTAGGATTTATACATAGTGATGTATGTGGCACTTTCAATGTTGCTGCTAGAGGTGGTTACAGGTACTTCATTACATTTACTGATGACTTCAGTAGATATGGTTATGTGTATCTCATGACACATAAATTAGAATCCTTTGAAAAATTCAAAGAATTCAAGAATGAAGTACAAAACCAACTTGGCAAGAGTATTAAGATACTTCGATCAGATCGAGGTGATGAATACCTTAGCCATGAGTTTCGTGACTATCTAGCTGAGTGTGGGATTCTATCCCAACTCACTCCTCCTGGAACACCACAGTGGAATGGTGTATCCGAAAGGAGGAATCGTACCCTATTAGATATGGCACGATCTATGATGATTCACACAGATCTTCTTATATCCTTTTGGGGATATGCTCTAGACACAGCAACTTTCACCCTTAACCGTGTACCATCCAAGGTTGTGATAAAGACGCCATATACGATATGGACAGGGAGAAATCCCAAGATGTCTTTCATGAGGATTTGGGTTTGTGAGGCTTACGTTCAACGTCAAGTCTCAGAAAAACTGGGACCCAAATCCGATAGGTGCTATTTTGTTGGATATCCCAAGGACACGAAGGGATATTACTTCTACATTCCCAGTCATCACAAAGTGTTTGTGGCAAAGACTGGGGTTTTTCTAGAAAGGGATTTTGTTTCTAGAAAAACTAGTGGGAGTACGTTCGATCTTAAAGAAATTCAAGATAAGGACCATAGCACTGAGGCCTTGATGGAGGTTGAATAGGAACCACAAAGTGTTGTGGGTGATGAGGTTGTTGCACAAAGAGTTGTGGAACAACCACCTGTTCAGTTAGACCTACCTCTTCGCAGGTCTGATAGGGTACGTTGTCAGCCTGAGAGATACTCATTTCTCTTGTCTGACCATGATAACGTTATGCTCATTGAGAATGAGCCTACCTCCTATCAGGAAGCTGTGATGAGCCCAAATTCTGAGAAATGGCTAGAGGCCATGAGATCCAAGATGAAATCCATGTACACCAAGCAAGTATGGACTTTAGTTGATCCACCTGAAGGGGTCAAACCCATTGGGTGTAAGTGGGTCTTTAAGAGAAAGACTGACATGGATGAACTTGCACATACCTATAAGGGTCGATTGGTGGCTAAAGGTTTCAAGCAAATTCATGGTATTGACTATGATGAAACCTTTTCTCTAATGGCGATGTTTAAGTCCATTCGGATCTTGCTTGCTATTGCAGCATACCACGATTATGAGATCTGACAAATGGATGTCAAAACTGCATTTCTAAATGGAAACTTGCTCGAGGATGTGTACATGACACAACCTGAGGGTTTTGTAGATCCACAGTATACTGGGGAAGTATGCAAGCTGCAAAGGTTCATTTATAGGCTAAAGCAAGCTTCTCGGAGCTGGAATCTTCGATTCGATGATGCGATCAAACAGTTTGGTTTCATCAAGAATGAAGATAAACCCTGTATCTACAAGAGGGTTATTGGGAACACAGTTGTCTTCCTTGTATTGTATGTGGATGACATATTACTCATTGAGAATGACATCCCTTCGCTACAGTCTATGAAGACTTGGCTGGGGACGTGCTTCTCAATGAAGGACTTAAGTGAAGCAACCTGTATTCTAGGCATCAAGATCTATAGAGATAGATCTAAGAGATTGCTTGGCCTAAGTCAGAGTACATACATTGACACGGTATTACTACGGGTTTTCATGCAGAATTCCAAGAAGGGACTTCTGTCGATGTCACATGGTGTGAGTCTTTCGAAGACTCAAAGTCCCTCTTCTAGAGAGGAGAGAGACTGCATGGATAAGATCCCTTACGCATCTGCTATAGGATCTATCATGTACGTCATGCTGTGTACTCGTCCTGATGTCTCTTATTCTTTGAGCATGACAAGTAGATACTAGTCAGATCCAGGTGAGCGTCACTGAATAGCAGTCAAGAATATTCTTAAGTACTTGAGAAGGACTAAAGAATATTTTTTGATATTTGGAGGCGATGAGGAGCTAGTTGTAAAGGGTTATAGCGATGCCAGCTTTCAGACTGACCAAAATGATTATAGATCGCAGTCAGGGTTCGTGTTTTGCTTGAATGGTGGCGCTGTGAGCTGGAAGAGTTCAAAGCAGGACACAGTTGCTGATTCTACAACAGAAGCCGAGTATATCGCTGCATCTGAGGCAGCAAAGGAGGCAATTTGGATCCGCAAGTTCATTACTGAGCTTGGGGTGGTTCCTAGTATAGCAGATCCCATAGAGCTCTATTGTGACAATAATGGAGCGATTGCATAGGCTAAGGAACCTCGCTCACACTAGCGGACCAAACACATACTACGGCGCTTCCATCTCATTTGAGAGATTATCAATAGAGGAGATGTGAAGATTTGTAGAGTGCCCATAGAAGCTAACATCGCAGATCCCTTGACTAAGGCTTTGGCACAGAAAAAGCATGATGGTCACACTAGGTCATTGGGTATTAGATACTACGGTGATTGACACTAGTACTAGTGGGAGATTGTTAGTGAAAGCCCTAGAGTCAATCATGTGATGATTGTTGTATGGACTTTATTGTATCATATTCCTATTTATAAAGGCATGGTTATTATATTTACTTGTATTGGTGCCAAATAACTAAGTATAATAACATCTTTAAGTAGTAGGTTCTTATCTATATCAATTGATTGGTTGAATTGATAATGAGATGATATAGAGAACACTACTCTTAATCATTCCTAGTCAAGTATTAACATTCAGGGACAATGTTAATGTGTAGAGACTAGCATGTAGGTCAACACGATGACTTGATCTCACAAGTCATGGATATAAGATATCAAGTTGACACATGGGTATGCATTGGAGAATGTATACTGAATGACCCGCCATGAGAAAGTATCATGGATCGTTATATGAGTGTCATATACTTTCTCATGTGGCTATTAGTATGACTATTAGTCTTTGGACCTGAAGTCACCATGGTTCCCTACATAAGGAGTTACATACTTTGGTTTCGTCAAACGTCACCCGTAAATGGATGGACTATAAAGGTGATTACTGAGTATGTAACAAATTATGCAGAGGGATACGAGTAATGTATATGGGATATATTCCTCCTATATAACGGGAGTGACATCGTTATTCTTGATAGAGTGAGACCACGAAGTGCATGGTCATGCCCAAATGAGTCAATATGAGATATTGAGCTCATTTGATTAGAGTGAGTCTATTTGGAGTTCAAAATATAGATTGTACCGAGGATGACACGGTCTATGTCTCAATTGGTCAATCTAGATATCAAGGATAGAGGGACATTGTCACATATTGTGAGAGTCACAATTAGTAGTCACAAAGTGTTAGGGCAATCTCTTGCCGTAATATAGTTTTGATGGTGTGGAAAAGGGTTTAAGTTAGTTTGATATGTTGATTTGATATGTGCGTTGAAGTCGTGCAGGACTTAGTAATTCGCACATGGAGCTGTGGCGAGTTTCACATCTCATGACTCGTGCCTTGAGTCGGTGAAGGATAGCTTTGCAGAAGCCGTGCGCTTGGAGCATCCGAGGGATCGCCGGACGAGAAGCTTGGAGTGAAGCCGGAGGAAGTAGACTTCGAGGCAAGAGACGCGAAGGAGCATTGCAGAGCCGTGCGCTGATCTTTGCTTAGGAGGCGTGGCCAGAAACGAAGAGAACTTGAGCGAGGACTCGAGATGAGTGGCGGTGTAACCCGGGAAGGGTAGCTCTTAGGTGAAACTTGGCCATTTGGCCAAGTGTCGGATGAGTTTCGAGCACGGTCATTGCCATGTAATGGCGATCGGCCATCTGTCGAATGAGTTAATCAAGTGGTATCCTGACCGGCTGGTCGGTTATGCGTGATCGCAGCCATCGTCGATCATTCGACCTCATTGAGACCATCGATCGGCTATGGCGTGCCATCGGTCGTGAGTCAATAGGAGTTAGCCCAGCAGAACCGTTCGTAGCCGGTAAATTGACTCACTACGGAAGTGATCGATCGTGATGACCATCGCCTCTTCCTCTATAAAAAGGAAGGGGATAAGGCTTTGGGAGAAAAATGCTTATACTCTAATACTCTCCCAAAGTTCCCTAAAGCTTTCCATCCTCCTACCCAAGCTTATTTTCATTATATTTGTAAGAGGAGTGTTGTTGTAAAGAGGTTACCTCCACCTAGCTTTGTGCAAAGGAGAGATCTAGTGGATAGATTGCGGAGTGATTCAGTGGGCCGAATCGGACCGTGGATTAGCGGCGTGGCCGTGAACCGCGTTACATCTCGTGTTTGTATTGTCTTTGTTTTATTTCTATTTGCTTGTCTTAGTTTATTGCTTCGCTTGCGCTAACGTTTGTTAGGCGAGGCAAAATCGACATCAGCGAGCGAGGGCTATTCACCCCCTCTGAGCCCGTAATCGATCCCCAACAAGTGGTATCGAGCCAAGGAAAGCTTAGGGGACTAACGACAAGCAAATTTTCAAAATGGCCGGCTCAAACATCCATCCACCGAAGTTCGATGGCGAATTCGCTTGGTGGAAAAAGAGAATTGAGGTATTCTTCGAAACTGACTTTGAAATCCTTTTAATAATGGAAAACGGTTTCGAGTTGCCTAGGAACGAAAATGGGGAGCCATTGGAGAAGTCTAGGTGGAGCAAGAGGCAAAGAGAAGAATACTTGGCAAATTCAAAGGCCAAGCACCACCTATACAATGTCCTCCCTCAACAAGAAGTCAATAGGATAGGAGAGTGTGCTAGTGCCAAGGAAATGTGGGAGAAACTAATAGAAATCCATGAAGGCACATCCGAGGCAAAGCTAGCAAGGAGAGATGTTCTTCGCTCCCAATTGTCCAATATCAAACTTGAAAAGGGAGAGAAGGTAAAATCCCTACACTCTAGATTTAAGGAAATTCTAACCGGTTTAACAAGTGTAGGTGAAAAACTCTCCAACCGGGATATGGTAATGAAGGCCATAGATGCCTTTCCCCGGTCCTCAAGATGGAGCTCCATGGTGGACTCATTTTATATCTCCAAGAACTTAGAAGTAAGCACCTTGGAGGAATTCTTCTCAACAATGGAGCTTCATGAAACTAGGCTAGAAGGAATACAAGAAGAGCCTAGAATCCAACCCTCAAGAGGAGTAGCTTTGATAGCGAATAAGGGGAAGAAGAAGATGGAAATTCCCTCCTCCTCCGATGACGAAGCGTCTTCCTCCTCCTCCATGGATAGCACCGAAGAAGCCTATATGGTAAGGAGGGTAAGACGTGCTTTAAAAGGTTTTCATTTTCATAAATCTAATGATAGGAATAGAAGACCAAGGGGGAAGGTCATATGCTATAATTGCCAAGGAGAGGGACATATAAGGGATAATTGTCCCCTCCTAAACAAGAGCAAGGAAGATAAGAAAAAGAAAGAAGAAAAGAGGAGGAAGAAGGGGAGCAAGAAAAAGGAAGAAGAAAAGAAGGCAAAAGGAAAAGGGAAGGCCATGACACTCAAAGCCAAGACATGGGATGACCTTGCCTCTTCATCCTCATCCGAAGAAGAAGAGCATGTCTACTCCAATCTAGCACTAATGGCTCTTCATGGCTCGGATTGTTCTTCCTCCTCAAATGAAGAATCAAGCACAAGTGGGGAGAGCTCAAATGAAGGGGGAGCTTCTACATCCTCCTCCTCATCCGAAGAAGAAGAAGAGGATATGGAAACTATGGTAATGAAAGCCTCTCCTAAGAAAATAGTTTCCATAATTTCTAGTTTAACTAAGGACTTATTTGGAATGAAAAATAAAAATAAAAGCATGCTTAATCAAATTAAGGAATTAGAACAAAAACTAGAAAAAGCATGCTTAAATGATAATGGTTCTTCTTGCCATGATGATGCATGCTCACATGACTATATGCCTTTGGATGTTAATGATGCATGCATAGAAGAAAATAGGGCATTAAGAGAAAAGGTAGATTATTTAACCAAAGCCCTAGAGAAATTCACAATTGGCTCCAACACATTAAATATGATCATAGGGAGCCAAAGGGCAAGTTTTAACAAAAAAGGCCTAGGATATAAGGAAAAGAAAAATGAAAAGGCCTACAAATGCCTAATAGCTAGGGGACAAGATAAAAAGAAAGTAATAGCTAGGAAGTGGATCCCCAAGGAATACCTAGTGAACCCAATAGGAAAGAACTTATTTTGGGTTCCAAAATCCATCCTTAAGGGTTAGAATAACCCTGGGGTAGTCAACCACATGGACCTAACCTATATCATATTTTGGTTGACTTAGGATGACGGGACAACATTTTTTAGATAGTGTTGGGTGATGATAACGCACCCATAAATAGATAATAATGCTTAAATCATGATGATTGATGTAATTCCTATGTATATTTGCAATCATGATTTATGTTTTTGAAATTTGGCACGTTATCATGAGAAATAGGTTTGAATCATGCTTTAGGTAATACTTTGTTTATTATCATCATATAATACCTAATGCATGACTATTATTTGATGAATACATGAGTTTCATGATCATAATGTGAAATTAATTCATATATGTCATTAGGATCATGTAGGATGTTAGGTTGACACTTAACCATGATAGAATTGCATGAACATATTGGTTAAGTATATACAAATACCCCCTAGGATGCATCTCACGCTCACCATAGGCTACCTTGATTGAAAACTTAGCATGAGTGAGATGTTAGGATGATACAAATGTCCACTAATGCCTATGACATTTAGATGGTCATTTAAAGTATCAAAATAGCAATAATAGACCAATCATGGGGAAGGCTTATGTTTAATTCATAGACATATTGCCCAAAGATCATGGTTGGATATTTCATATGTTTTCAAAACAATTTCTTACTTTAAAATACATGTATTCATGTTTTGAAACAATTGGATGCAAAACTAGGTGCTAAAATGGATACTCTTATGATCAAAAACCTAGTAGTTTTTAAAGCTTTTTGATTTTTGGCAAATACGTGAAAATATAATTATTTTTCATGAAAACATATTTTTCACTGATAGATATACTTAAAAGAAATGTGCTCCCCAAATTTCATGATTTTTTGAGTTTTTTGGAATTTTTAATGCATTTCTGAAATTCGGTCTGAAAATCAGAAAATCCCGAAATTCACGTGCCAGTCGACTAGTATCTGAACCAGTCGACTGATGGCCTAAATATCAGACCAGTAAAGGCTGAATTCCGATTTTAAATCAACTTGTGGTATTTTCTTTCTATTAGACTTGATGTCATGTGTTTTTAACTTAGTGATAATCTTTTTGATGGTGTCAAAGGGGGAGAAAATATTATGTTTAAGTTAATTATAAAAGGGGGAGAAATTTATGAGAGAAATTTATGATAGGGGGAGAAATTTACATAGAGAGTTTCATGGATTAAGGGGAGGGGGAGTTGCATGTTGCTATATCATGCTTATGTTTACATGCTTTCTTTACCTTAAAATTTATATCAAATGTTTTTACCTAACTTAAACGGATTGCCACACATCAAAAAGGGGGAGATTGTTAGGGCAATCTCTTGCCCTAATATGGTTTTGATGGTGTGGCAAAGGGTTTAAGTTAGTTTGATATGTTGATTTGATATGTGCGTTGAAGTCGTGCAGGACTTAGTAATTCGCACATGGAGCTGTGGCGAGTTTCACATCTCATGACTCGTGCCTTGAGTCGGTGAAGGATAGCTTTGCGGAAGCCGTGCGCTTGGAGCATCCAAGGGATCGCCGGACGAGAAGCTTGGAGTGAAGCCGGAGAAAGTAGACTTCGAGGCAAGAGACGCAAAGGAGCATTGCAGAGCCGTGCGCCTGATCTTTGAGGGGCGTGGCCCACGAGCGAAGAGAACGAGCGAGGACTCAGGGATGAGTGGCGATTGTAACCGGGAAGGGTAGCTCTTAGGTGAAACTTGGCCATTTGGCCAAGTGTCGGATGGGTTTCGACACGGTCATTGCCATGTCATGGCGATCGGCGCTCTAAATCGATGGTTCGATCGGTGGTATAAGACCAGGTTTAGTGCTTAGCGATCATTTGCCATGTAGCGATCATTTGCCGGGGAATGGATCGGCCCGATAGTAATGCAGCTGCGAGAATGGAGTCGACTTCGGTGGGCACTCGGTGATCGAGCACCGGTCGATGATGGTGCCATCGGTCGGTGATGCGATCTGTTGGATGGTATCCAGCGTGGAAGCTTATTGGGCAGCGGCTACGGGACGGTCGTGATGGGTGCCATCGATCGAAGAAACCCTCTTCCTCTATAAAAAGGAAGGGGATAAGGCTTTGGGAGAAAAATGCTTATACTCTAATACTCTCCCAAAGTTCCCTAAAGCTTTCCATCCTCTTACCCAAGCTTATTTTCATTATATTTGTAAGAGGAGTGTTGTTGTAAAGAGGTTACCTCCACCTAGCTTTGTGCAAAGGAGAGATCTAGTGGATAGATTGCGGAGTGATTCACCGTGGACGAATTGGACCGTGGATTAGCGGCGTAGCCGTGAACCACGTTACATCTCCGTGTTTGTATTGTCTTTGTTTTATTTCTATTTGCTTGTCTTAGTTTATTGCTTCCGCTTGCGCTAACGTTTTCGTAGACGAGCAAAATACGACATCCAACGAACGAGGGCTATTCACCCCCCTCTAGCCGGCCAATCGATCCCCGACACAAAGGTGATGTTGGATCTCAACATTCTTGTAACTTGGGTAGCAATGATGTGTTGCTAGATACCGCTCATTACTTATGTTCCTAAATCGGTTTAGGAGCATTGCCAACGTTACAAGAACCTATAGGGTCACACACAAAGGGAAATTAGATGGAGATTAGGTTCATGTGATGAACCATGAGAATTAGGTTTATGGGATGAACCAAATTGGATTAAGAGTAATCCAAATTAGACTAATTGAGTTAGACTCAATTTGATTCAAGTGTTGAATGAGTCTAATTTAGATTTAATTCATTGAGTCAATTTAAATTAATGAATAGGGATTCATTATATCAAATTGACTTGAATCAAGTGGTTAGATTTGATCAATCATGAGAGATAAGAGGTCGAGTTTGACTTGACTTGAGAGGGAAGATGAATGGTCAATTTTGACTTGACCAATTGCCATGTCATGGTGACTTGGCATGGGGGCCAGCCAATGATGGTGTTCCACATCATCATGGACTTATCATGGGGTGCCACCTCATGAGGAAGACCAAGAGCCATTGGCTCTTGGAGTTACATGCATGCATGTAACCCCCACCCATTGAAGTGGCCAACCACTTTACTTGATGAAGTGAATTCATTTTTGTGGTAACTTCATCATCTTCTTCCTTGCTCTCCTCTCAAGCTCTCTCCCAATCCTCTATCTTGGCCGAACCATCCAAGGGGTGCTAGCACACTCAAGGTTGTGTTTTCTCCACCATTTGTCCATGTGGATACCAATAGAGGAGTGTGCACTTGACACTCTTGAGTTCCGACGAAGCTTTTGGACGAGCGGGATAAGCGAAGGGCATCGCTACGAGGGTAACGCTCTATCTTGTAGATCTAAGATAGATCTAGGATCTTTAAACACATACATGTTTTATTTTATATATCTTCGCACTGATCCGTGGTCGGACTTTCGAGATTTTCGTAAAGCAAAAAGCGATTTTTACGGCTCGGAAAAGTCCAACACCTACTAGTTATGAAGAGGCACAGAATAGTTCAGACAAGGATAGATGGCTAATAGCCATGAAATCAAAAATGGATTTCATGTATAAAAACCAGGTTTGGAACTTGGTAGACCCACCCGAAGGTATAACGCCTATAGAGTGAAAGTGAGTTTTCAAGAAGAAAACCAATGTGGATGGTAATATTATTACCTATAAATCTAGATTAGTGGTAAAAGGCTATCGTCAAAGACAAGGTGTTGACTATGATGAAACTTTTTCATCAGTAGCTATTCTTAAATCCATTCGGATACTCCTAGTCATTACGTCTCATTTTGATTATGAGATATAACAGATGGATATGAAAATAACTTTTCTTAATGAAAACCTATCTGAGGATGTATATATGATACAACCTGAGGGTTTCACTTCCATTGACAAGAACAAAGTATGCAAGCTTTAACGTTCCATTTATGGATTGAAGCAAGCATCTAGGAGTTAGAATATCCGTTTTAATGAGGCAATCAAACAGTTTGATTTCTCACAAAATCCTGAAGAGCCTTGTGTGTATAAGAAGGTTAGTGGGAGTGCGGTCGTGTTCTTAATATTATATGTGATGACATATTAATTATAGGAAACGATATTCCTATTTTGCAAACAGTCAAGGTCTGATTGTCCAAAATGTTCTCCATGAAAGACATGGGAGAAGCAACCTATATTTTGGGGATTAAGATCTATAGAGATAGATCGAATTGATTGCTTGGTCTTTCGCAATCTACATACATAGATAAAGTGCTAAAATGGTTTAGCATGGAAGAATTTAAGAAAGGTTTTATTCCCATGAGGCATGGGATTCACCTTCCGAAGTCTATGTGCCCGCGCATTGAAGACGAGAGGATTCACATGAGTCAGATCCCATATGCATCAGCTATAGGATCGATCATGTATGTTATGTTATGTATGAGGCCCGATGTATCGTACGCTTTGAGAGTTATGAGTAGATACCAGTCGAATCCTGGTATGAACCATTGGGTGGCTGTCAAGACAATCCTTAAGTACTTGAGAAGGACTAAGGATTTGTTCTTGGTATATGGAGGAGGTGATATGGTAGTAAGCGGGTATACTGATGCCAACTTCCAGACAGATAAGGATGATTCCAAATCTCAGTCTGGATACATATTCATCTTGAATAGAGGTGCGGTGAGTTGGAAGAGTTCTAAGCAAGATACCATTGTTTATTCTACTACAGAGGCAGAGTACATTGCAGCTTATGAAGCAGCAAAGGAGGCGGTCTGGATCAAGAAGTTCATTATTGAACTTGGAGTAGTTCTAAGCATTATTGAAGTATTACCGGTTTACTGCGACAACAATGGCGTCATTGCACAGGCGAAGGAACCGCGATCTCATCAGCGATCCAAACACGTACTACACTGTTACCATCTGATCAAAGAGATCATTGGTAGAAGAGACGTACAAATAGAGAAAGTTTCCACTGATAGAAATCTAGAAGATCCCTTGATGAAGCCTCTTCCCCAAGAAAAGTTCGAGAGTCATATAAAGGCATATGGTATTAGATACCAAGGCGATTGGCTATAGGCCAAGTGGGAGTTTGATATAATTGAGAGGTGTCCTAAGACAATCGCCTTAGAAGTTATTAATAAAATTCACTATTTGAGTATACATTATCTATGTATTTGATTGGATCTTAAATGCATATACTAAAGTCCACAATACGATGCATAGCATGAGAGAAATTGTGATTGTATCACAATTAGTAGGTATCTCATCATGTGTAAATATGCAAGTATTGAAATTATCCCTAGTCGATGAATTGATGAGATTGAACATCATCAATTCTGTGAGACTAGCACATGTTATGCTCCTTGGTTTATCGAAGCATTCAATACTCACTGAATGGAAGCATAGGGATGCTGAGAGTGAACATGTGGATGCTAGTTATGGTAACTAATTCATTGGAGTGACCTGCTATGAGACTTCATATGGTTATGTATGTCGTTGAAGATCTCATTGTAGCTTGAGTGTGAGCTTCCTTAGACTTGAGGTATTCAAGTCGCCTTGATCATGGCGCCTTGTACTTTGACTTCTTCGCAACCATCTACATAGTAGGTGTAACTCCGGGATGATTGAGTATAAGCCAAAGTGATCGAAGGTGTTTGAATAGCCTACAGAGGATTCACCACTCCTAATAAAGGAGATGTATACCCTAGGCCTCTTGTCAGGATTGTTACTCAAAAGTCTCTAGCTAGAGCAAGCATGTTAAGAAGATGGTCTTCTTGGGAACATGTAGAAGTAACTTGAATCTACAGGATAAGGAAAATAACTTAGGCTAGGCGTGACGTAGTCAGCCTAGTGGGGACGAACACAGATACCATGTCCTAAACCAAGTGGGTATAGGATGAGTGAAAGGAATAAGGCATGAACAACTAAAGCTACTGAAGGGTTCAGAAAATGTTATGATGTCGATTTACACTTTCCGATCAATTGAGGGTCATGATGTACTACTAGGTGTCACTCATGATCTATTCATAATTAAGGTGTTAATTATGAATGACCAACATAACTAAGAACCTATTGGGTCACATGCACTACGGGTGATCTCGAGATGTAAAACATGTCTAAGAATGAGATTCTCGTTGAGAGAGGATATGTCTGGTTGGACCAGACCAAGGGGGTGCAAAACGGAGGCTATGGAACCTCCTATGATCTTGTCAGACTTAGCACGGATATATCACACTTAAACGAAGTCAAATGGATCATACAGAGCATCAAATAGTCATGCCTAACGCGGCTCGTGCACGGCTCAGTAAATTGACAAAATAAATTGCGCCAGAGAGAACCTGATCGAGCCATGTGAATCCACACGACCATGTGAATCCACATGACCAGGCCATGTGAATCCACACGACCATGTGGATCCACATGACCAGGCCATGTGAATCCATATGGTCGTGTCGCGTCTCCGTCGATTTTGAAGATTTTCTCTTATGGAAATTTCCTGGGTTGTTCTTACCTTAATTATGGGATAATTATGGTAATATATGTTCCGTTTAAGCCTCATAAGATGACCTAATCAAGAGATCTATAAAAGGATCCGTTGATAATCTTTGGCTAAGGGTTTTTCGTTTTAGGTTTTCCCTTGGTAGTCGTCTTTGCTCTCTCCTCTTCCTTTGTCTTCGCCGGTTGGCTAGCACCAATTGGAGACAAAGGCTTGCTACTCTAGGAGTTGTCTCAGGTGATCCCGACGTGGATACTGATAGAGGCAAGACTCATTGGTCATGCTTGTGGTTTCGACGGATTCAAAAGAATCTCGAAGGTATAATTTCTCCTTCTACTTGTGTGTTTTCATGCGATTATGCCAAAGCAAGTTTTCCTAGCCCCCAGGGGATGTCTGGGATATAATAAAAATTATTTTTATTCACTTTATTCCGCTGCACATGATCCCAAAATCTCTAACAATATTTACCATATTCCATGCTAACCTCTTATTGTAAGGAGTGACTAAGCTGGCAGTCGACTCCTTGATATTGGCAGTCGAGTGATGCTCCAGCAGTCGAATGATGAAGGTCATCAGTCAACTGATGGCGATGAATCAGTCAAATATGCAAGGTCAAAAAGGATAACGTTTGACGCTGTCACTTCGCAATAAGATAAGGTGTCACTTCGTGATAAGATCCACAAGTTGAGGATCTGGATCTTGACTTATTCCAAGGCACAAGTCTATAAAAGGAGGGGAGGACTCGAACCCTAGTATCATCAAGATTGCTCTCAAAGTGCTCCCACAACACCAAAGCTCTAACGTCATAAAGTCGTCATAACACCGATGCAACGCCAAACTCACAACCTCTTCGTCGGTAACAGCAAGTTTATTCTTATTTATTTATTTTATTCGTGGTTTTAATCATAACGAGGTGAGGTAGGTTTGTTGCCTCATCCTCGAGCTTTCGGTTTTTGTGATTGTTGTCTCCTACCTCCAACGAGGAGGAGACTCTATAGTGGATTGCCCCTTCATATGTGGTCAAGGATCGCGGGGCCTTGGAGTAGCAACTGCTGGGTTGTGAACCAAGTAAAAATAAATTGTCTTATTTATTTTTCCTCTACATTACTCATATTCTCAATCGATCAAACGAAAAAAGCGAAGTTTTACGCTCGCTATTCACCCCCCCCCCCCAATCTAGCGACGCTTTTATGATCCAACAATTGGTATTAGAGTGGGGGCGCTACGATTTGGTGAAACCACCAATCTAGCATTTTGTTTTAAGTTTCTTTTCATTTTGGTTTTTCAATTCGTAAGTTTTAAGCTTTTCGTTAAGTTCTCTTTTCTCCCGCACTACTAATCCAAGACGAAAGTCTTGGCAACTTTTTTGCTTGTCTTCTTTTTGTGTGCAAGGATTTCTCTTCTTAAATGGCCCACATTGAGGGGTATAACACCACCGACCTCCATTCTTTAACGGAGATGATTTCCATTATTGGAAAGGTCGGATGGAGTGTTTTCTAAAAACACAAGTCGAGACTTGGATAATCATCCAAACCGGCTTTGCTCTACCCACCAATGATCGAGGTGAGCCCCTGGACTTCGATGAGTGGATCAATGTAACTAAAAGACAAATCGAAGCCGATGAAAAAGCCACACAAATCCTACAATGCGAGCTATCCAAAGAGGAGCTCAACCGCGTCGGCCCGTTCATAAGCACAAAGGACTTGTGGAACAAGCTCATTGAGCTTCACGAAGGAACTGCCGACACCAAGGTATGTAAGAGGGATCTACTTTTAAATAAATTGTTTAACTTAAAAATACAAGAACATGAGTTGGCCACTCAACTCCACGCTCGCATACAAGACATCGTGAATGGGCTACATTCGATCGAACAAAAGCTCTAAAATCGGGATGTAATAAGGTACGCACTCAACGCCTTCCCTAGGACCACCTTGTGGGCATTCATGGTCGATGCCTACAAGGTTTCTAAGGATCTATCAAAAATTAGGTTAGATGAGTTTTTCTCTGAATTTGAACTTCACGAACAAACTAACGCGGTCCAGGATGAGAGAGGTATTACTTTGCTTGCAGGTCAGAGAAGAAAGGAGAAGAGCAAGCCACCTCCGGAGCAAGAAGAAGGATCCGAACCTGAGAGCGAATCCGAGTCCGAATCGGAAGAAGAGGTTGAGATAGTAAACATGGTGCAGAAGATAATCCGAAAAGAAAGGGAGTTGTCGAAGAACAAGATGAACGGGCACTTCAAATCAAAAATGAAGCCAAAGCAAAAGGGATTAAAGAAGACCTTTCAAGCAACTTGGGATGATGAAGAAGAAGGCGTCGACGTAGCATTCATGGCAAGACCGATAGAGTCCAAGTCAGAGTTCGAAGCCGAATACGAATCCAACTCCAACTCTGACTCCGAGGACAACTTCGAGAAGAGACTCAAAGTCGGGTCAAAAGAAAAAATTAAGGTAAGTCGTTCATTAATTAGCAATCTTTACCATGCAATTAAAATGTTAAGTAGGAAATTAACTAAGTTTGAGTCTAGAGTCGAGTTGTTGCTCGAGGAGGTTGAAATCCTCAAGCAAGAGGCTAATCTAACCTCTTCAATCTAGTTCAAGAGGGAAACTCAACTCAAGTTAAAAATCTTGAGGAGGAGAATTCTCTCTTGAATGGACGAGTTCAAGGGCTCGAGGCTAGGTTGGAAAGATTCATGTTGGGATCTAAGAATCTTAACCGACTTCTTGGAACCCAAAGAGTCGTGTATAACAAAGCCAGACTCGGGTTTAGTTCAAGGACTACAAATATATTTTATATGTCTATCGTAAATCGTAGTCATCAACGAGTCCAAGCATGAGTCCCAAAGGTTTTGTTAAACTCACATATAAGGACCAATAAGTATTGGATTCCCCAGGATCAAGTCCACTTTGTGGATAGACCATATTGGTTCAATGGTCCAAGGGAAGCTAACACTAAAATAGTATACCCGCTTCCTTAGCAAAATCATTACATGATTAGTTATTTTGTTTTACTTTTTAGAACGGCTAGATAGGACAAATAGTTAGTCAACTTTGACAACATAGTATCAGGATGCGACGAGATGATAGTACGTTAAGAAAATAACGTCTCGTGTATTCGAGCTAGATAAGGCGTATCTAGCTTGGTGCACTTGGCTGAGTTGAACTAGCTGAAGCTACATTGTCGTATCCTAAACTAGTTAGACCAGGAAGTAATCTTAAGTGACTCAAGTAATCAATTTCTTGAATTTGGCTTTGTCTAAGGAAGTGGTCATTGTTTCGATCAAAGAATGCCCCTGTGCCTCGCCACGACCTGGAAGTCAATTTCTTAAAATGTTTACTTGACGAACTAAGGGTTAAATCCGAATCTAACCCAAGGTTGACTAACTTTAATCAAGTTAAAATCATCTCACAAAACATATAAGACGAACGCATTTTTGAGACACATAGAATGGGTGAGATATTAAGGAATAATTATAATATACACAAAACATAACCTTTTCAAAATGCTACTTATTTTCTCAACTATTGCACTTAACAAATAATTATAACTTCGATTGGCCAATACTAAGTATACAACTTTCTAGGCCAAAGTTTAGCACCCCCTAAATCTCTTATACTTCATATATTTGACTAAGGGAGAGAGCAAACTAACCCTAAGGGTTATATTACAAACCTTTGAAGTTCTTTTTGAAAATAAACTTATAAGTATTTTGAAAATCAAAATTATGTTTCAAAAACTTATTAAATTATTGGTGCAGAGGGATATACCTCAAACTAATCTATCTAATGCTAGACGTATGCTTGGACTCATGGTTAATTTATCCTTATACAATGTTGTTTTTAAAACCCTATTTTATATAAACACCCCGACACTTTTTTTGATTTATGACAAAAGGGGGAGAAGAGCAAAAGTTAAGGGGGAGTAACACAAATTTTAAAATTAAAGTATCTCTTTCAAAACTCACCTAGGGTTAAGAGGGAGTTTTTGAAAAGAATTAAGAGCGAAAGTTAAGGGAGAGTAACATAAATTTTAAAATTTAAGTATCTCTTTCAAAACTCACCTAGGGTTAAGGGGGAGTTTTTGAAAAGACGTTTATCATTTACTCTACTTATTTTATGCTTTAAATTTCCCTTAACTTAGTGTTGGTTTGCCATAGATCAAAAAGGGGAAGATTGTTGGTGCAGGGGCACAGATAATAGAACCTAGGTTTTGATTATGGCAAATACCCAAAGTTAAGGTCTTATTGTTATCTCATGAGTTGAATTAAGTGTGCAGGAAATGGTTAAGCTAAGCCGAAGGTCAGCGACACCCGGAGAATCTCGAGTCGAGAAACCATGGTGGTTGGCCGACACTGGGAGAACTTCGTGGAGTCAAAGAACCCAAGTGAAGACCGGAAGCAAAGCGATAGGTTATCAAGGACCAAAGGTAAGCACGAGTACGAAGAGAGATGGTGAGGTCGTGTCCTCTATACATGGACGATCGTAGGCGTCGATCCGACTGGGACTTTCAATGGAAGGTCTAGGTCGAGATCAGACGGTAAGGAACCGTCATATTTATCATATTTTGTGCTAACCTCTTATTATAGGGAGTGACCAAGCTGGCAGTCGACTGTTGGATATTGACAGTTGACTGATGCTCCAGCAATCGACTGATGAAGGTTATCAGTCGATTGATGGCGACGAATCATCCAAATACGCAAGGTCAAAAAGGATAACGTTTGACGTCGCCACTTCGCGATAAGATAAGGTGTCACTTCGTGATAAGATCCACAAGTTGAGGATCCGGATATGGAATTATTCCAAGGCACAAGTCTATAAAAGATGGGAGGACTCGAATCCTAGTATCATCAAGATTGCTCTCAAAGTGCTCCCACAATGCCAAATCTCTAACGCTGTAACGTCGTCATAACGCTAACGCAACACCAAGCTCACAACCTCTTCACCGGCAACAGCAAGTTTTTTCTTATTTATTTATTTTATTTGTGGTTTTAATCATAACGAGGTGAGGTAGGTTTGTTGCCTCATCCTCGAGCTTTCGATTTTTTGTGATCATTGTCTCCTACCTCCAACGAGGAGGAGACTCTGTAGTGGATTGCCTTTTCGTACGCGATCAAGGATCACGGAGACATGGAGTAGCAACTATTGGGTTGTGAATCAAGTAAAAATAAATTGTCTTATTTATTTTTCCACTGCATTACTCATATTCTTAATTGAACGAACGAAAAGAAACGAAGTTTTATGCTCGCTATTCATGATGGTGTGTCCGCTTCGGAGGCTCATTGGCTCCCATGTCCCCGGATTAAAATTTTCACTAATGAAAGGATTAATCCGGATGGGATGAGCTTCCTTAGCAACACCTATTCATCGTCGTGCTAACAACTCGAGTGGTCGCTTGAACAAACTAGTCGTTCAAGCAACACAACTCTTCTAGTTGGTTAGCCGCGGAAGAGACGACGGACGGATCGCCGGTTTTTGTGTTTGTCTTCGGGGTCCATGATTATACAATATATATTCATATACACACATGTATAATCATCATATATAAGAACATGCTCAGATCTGAAATTAAAGTTATAAAACTTTATACCTTACGATCTTCTACCGTATGTCCTATCCTTCTCGTGGACGACGTGTGGACGAAGATCCTCCACGAGTAGAAGCCTTCTAGATCACGTTCTTCTCTTCCTTGTCCGCTGCGAACAAAGAGAAGAACCACCAAAACCTTTCCTTTCTAGAACCGGCCACCAAACAAGAGAGTTTGATGCAACCGCCGGCCAAGGAACGATTGGATGAGTGCCGGCCAACTTGTTGTATTGTTGCCGCCGGCCACCTAGATGTTGGAGAAGCACCGGCCACCAAGGAGCAAGAGAGGAGGAAGAAGAGAACCGGCCAAGGATGAGAAGGGAAAGAGGGGCGCCGGCCAAAAACCTTAGGGAGAACAATCACCTTGCCACCCACTTTCTTAGCCGCCCAAAAACCCTAGCTCCTCTAGGGTTTGTTGCCGCCCAACTCTTGGATGAGCCAAACCCTAATTCTCCAATCCAAAAAACATATTTTCGCCCAATGCCTAAGCCTTTATTTATAGAATTTAGGAGAAAGTTGGTTAGCCTAAAATATAGGAACTAACTCCTATATTCTTGCCGCCCAACCAACCTTATCCCTTTTAAGATTTGTTGCCGCCCAACCAAGGATGAGCCAAACCCTAATTCTAGAATTTAGGCTTAAGCCTCCTCTAATCTCCACCGTCGGATCTAGTGATTTAATCTCCACCGTCGGTTCTAGGGATTTAATCTCCACCGTCGGTTCTAGGGATTCAATCTCAACCATCGGATCTATGGTTTTATCCCAACCGTCGGATCTAGGATTTCATCCCAACCGTCGGATCTAGGATTTCATCCCAACCGTCGGATCTAGGATTTCATCCCAACCGTCGGATCTAGGGATTTAATCCCAACCGTCGATTCTAGGATTTCATCCTAACCATCGGATCTATGGATTTAATCCAACCGTTGGTTCTAGGATTTCATCCTTACCGTCGGATCTAGGGATTTAATCCCAACCGTCGATTCTAGGATTTCATCCTAACCATCGGATCTATGGATTTAATCCAACCGTTGGTTCTAGGATTTCATCCTAACCATCGGATCTATGGATTTAATCCAACCGTTGGTTCTAGGGTTTCATCCCAACCATCGGATCTATGGATTTAATCCAACCGTTGGTTCTAGGTTTTGTTTTACATTCTTGGATCTAGACTTCACAAGGATTATATTAGGCTACGATAGGGACCATAAGGAGGAGTTGGGTCTCGGCCACCCGATGGATCGGAACCACACAAACTTGATCCATCAATGATGTTCCATTCCACTAGAGGATCATCATTGAACTACCTCACCAACCCCCATAAATCAATATGGGCTCCATATATTATTTGTACATTAATCTCCCCGTGTTTAAGATATCGAATGTCCGTCAATTAATTGATTTACTGACCATCAATTAATCAACATCTAACTCCTCGAGTAGTACCACTCAACCTTATCAGCATGTTGACTAAGTCAACCAGCTGGGTTTACATGATGAACCTTATGAGCTCCTCAAGGGGACATCATCAACCTAATATATAGGACACGGTTTCCTCCTATAATCAACGGCACACCATGTAAATAATATTATTTCCCAACTTAATGCATATTGATTTAATCCATCTAAATCTCACCCACCGTAAATCAAAGAAATAAATACTAAGTACATGTGCCCGCTATTATATCGGATTAAGAGCATGTACAACATAATATCCGAGGTCCGATTCAATTATGTAGTCGACTAAATCAATCACCTCTATGTCGGCCCCGCTTCAATACACCTAAGTGTACTAGTGTAACTCTATGTTCAAGATAAAACAATACCAAGCTACACTACAACCATGCCAATGGTTTGTCCAAAACCATCTTGGTTGTGAGCCTCTACTTATATTTTATAAGGGACTGATAATATGATCTTCTGTGCCACACCAAGCACCATGTTATCTACAATGTAAAATATTAGACAATATGCACACACATATAATAAATATATAAAGTGCAAACAATGATCATGTGATTCTTATTTCAAAATAAAATGTTCATACAAAAAGAGCTAGGCTTTCAAAGATACATTCTAACAATCTCCCACTTATACTAAAAGACTAAGTCATCACTGCCATACATCCGATCCCCATGTCCTCCACATGCCTATCAAACGCTACGGAAGGGCCTTAGTGAATGGATCCGCCAGTTATCCTCCGATGCAATCTTGGCGACATGAACTTCTCCTCGCTTACGATCTCTCGATAAGGTGGTACTTGCGCCTATGTGTTTACTTGCCTTATGGGCTCGTGGTTCCTTCGAGTTTGCAATCGCACCATCATTATCACAATAAATTGTGATAGTTCGGGCAAACCAGAATCACATCCAAGTCCATCAAGAAGTTCTGAGCCATACAGCCTTCCTTGGTCGCCTGTAGAGGTCGCCACATACTCACCTTCCATGGTAGAGTCCGCCACGCATTTCGCTGACACTCCTCCATACTATGGCTCCACCTCCAAAAGTAAACACAAACCCCGAGGTAGACTTACTCTTGTCCCTATCCGATTGAAATCCAACTGTGTAACCCACAGTGACTAATTGATCCGCCTTGAAACCAAAGATATAATCCCTAGTCCTTCTGTACTTCAATATATGCTTTACCGCACCCAATGTCCTCGCTCAGATTACTCGATATTCCGCTAACCATGCCCACTGCAAAGCAGATATCCTGTCTCAGACATAGCATAGCATACATAAGGCTTCCTATCGCCAAGTATAAGGAACCGCCTTCATGTCCTCTATCTCCTTTGATGTTTTGGGACACATCTCTTTAGATAAAGGAACTCCATGCCTAAAAGGTAGAAAACCTTTCTTGGAGTTCTGCATGCTAAAACGAGCAAGGATAGTGTCAATGTATGAAGCTTGAGACAAGCACAACATCCTTTTCTTGCGATCCCTTATAACTTTGATCACAAGGATGTGTCCCACTTCTCCCAAGTCCTTCATGTCAAACTGTTTGGACAACCATACCCTTACGATGATAACACTTTGATATTGTTTCCAACTAACAAAATGTCATCTACGATAGTACAAGAAACACCACTACGCTTCACACATCTCGTGTATACACAAGGCTCATCCGGACTTTGAATAAATCCATATGACTGGATTACCTCATCAAAGCGGATGTTCCAAGATCTAGAAGCTTGCTTCAATCCATAAATGGACCGATTAAGCTTACATACAAGATGCTCTTTGCCTTTAGCAACGAATCCTCCTGTTGATATAGATGTTCTCCTCAAGACTTCCATTAAGGAAAGCTGTCTTGACATCCATCCGCCAAATCTCATAATCCATATGCAAATTATAGATAAGAGAATCCGGATAGACTTAAGATAGCTATCGCGTAAAAGGTCTCCTCATAATCGATGCCCTCTTTCTGAGTATACCCTTTCGCAACAAGCCTAGCTTTGAAGGTCTCAACCTTCCCGTCTACTCCTCTCTTTCTCTTGTAGATCCACTTGCATCCAATGGCTTTTACACCATCGGGTGGTTCTACTAGCTCCCAGACCTGATTAGAATCCATAGATTCTATCTCTGAATTCATCGCACTTTTCCAAGATACAGCATCTCTATCTTGGAGTGCCTCGTCATATGTCCAGGGATCAGGTTCATGTTCACCAGGGACTAAGTCCGAAGACTCTCCCAAAAACATGAATCTGTCGGGTTGTCTAACAACCCTCCCACTACGACGAGGTGCCTCCTGTGTATCCTCTGTGACACGCGATGCAGTGACTTGTGGTGTCTCCTCTTGTACTGGTGGTACTGAAGTCGGGACTTCCCCTGCCAACTCCTCAAGAACAATCCTACTCTTGGGCTTGTGGTTCATTACATAATCCTCCTCTAGAAATTTGGCATTCGCGCTAACGATCACCCTCTGATCTCTAGGATTATAAAACAAACCAGCTTTTGCTCCCTTAGGGTAGCCAACAAACATGCACACTGCATTTAGGTTCCAACTTACCAAGATCGCCTTCAAAGACATGTGCCGGACTCCCCATATCCGAATATGTCTCAGACTAGGCTTCGCCCCACCCACAATTCTACAGGGTAGAAGGTACTGATTTAGATTGAAACAAGTTCAGAGTATACATTGTTGTATCCAGTGCATACACCCAGAACGAAACAGGTTAATCAGAATAACTCATCATAGATCTGACCATCTCCATAAGAGTCCTATTCCTTCGCTCCGCCACACCATTCTCGGGGGTGTGCCAAAGTGGACAATTGGGATTGAATCCCACCTCTGATAAGTAACTCCTAAACTCTCCCAAGAGGTACTCGCCACCACGATCAGATCGTAATGTCTTGATACTTTTACCTTGACGGTTCTCCACATCAGCCTTGAATTCTTTGAACCTGTCAAAGCATTTAGACTTGCGGCGCATCAAGTAAATGTATCCATATCTTGAATAATCATCTATAAAAGAGACGAAATATTCAAAACCACCTCTTGCCTGGATAGACATAGGACCGCACAAATCAGAATGAACCAATTCTAACACATCTTTGGCTCTATACCCCTTGGCCTTGAAAGGCCTCTTGGTCATTTTACCTTCCAAGCAAGATTCGCAGGTTGGGAGATCCTCCACCACTAATGAACCCAAAGGTCCATCAGCTATCAACCTTTGAATTCTACTTAGGTTAATATGACCAAGCCTTAGATGCCAAAGATATGTTTGGTTCATTTGCGAAGGCTCTTTTCTCTTATTAGACTTAGAAGATGAGTTATTCACTTCTATATGCATCGTGGGAGCTTTTGGTTCAAGAGTATACAAATTGCCAACCAATGTACCTGAATAGATAATCTCTCTATTTCTTTTTATAACAACTTTGTCATTAAAAGAAACAGAATATCCATCCTTAAACAATTTAGAAACCGAAATCAAATTCTTTCTAAAAGTAGGTACATAAAGGCAATTTCTCAAAACCAAAACTTTATTCCTATCAAAAGATAAATAAACATCTCCCACTGCAATAGCAGCCACCTTTGAAGCATTGCCCATGTAGACGGTAATTTCTCCCTCAGCTAGTCGTCGGGTTTCGAACCCTGAAAGAATTGCGCATACATGATCTGGCTCCGTATCTACACACCGTGCAGTAGATAACACCACTAAACATGTTTCAACGACTAAGGCGTAAGATATACCTCCGCTCTTCTTTAGGTTAAGTCTTTCTTCCCATGTCCAAATTACAAGTGAAGTACTTGCCTTTCGGCTTCTTCACTCCTCTCTGAGGTCCACCCACCACCTTTGCTTTACCTTGTTTCTTCTTCTTCTTGCCTTTCGGCATAGAAGTAGAAACCTTCTGAGCAACCATGGCTTCCTTCCTAGCAGCTTGATTCTGGTATCCGAAAAGTTCCTTTTCCCCAGAATCATTCGCAACCCTAGGAGGACACTCATTGACAGTTAAGACACTATCCATTTTTCTTTTCCAATCAGTATAATTTGGGTATAGTAAGTTTGTTTCCTTTAGTATCATAGCAAGTGGGTTGAAAGCCATTTGAAAATCCTAAGAATCACAATGATCAAAATATTAGATTTCAAATATTATTGATTCCTCAAAACAATAAAATCCCGAAATCAACCAACACCTCAAAACACCGAGAATTTCGTATGCCACTCTGTGTGGACGTATACGAATTCTACATTTGTAAGAGGAAGTTTTACCCATTAATTTTATTATCTTGTCAACCTTACTTTTTGACAAATAAAATTAATAGTTGGTTCCTCTTTGGCCCTACAAATAAAAGCAGTGACTCCTATGGGGAGGATATTTTTATTTGCATCTAAGTGTGCACCATTACACGATACTAAGGGAATTATTTTGGATTATGTGCCTTACCTCTGTGGAAGTACACACGCTCCTAGATAATTTCCTATAATCATTATTTGACCTAGTGATCCGCAAACAAACCCGTCCTCGGGGAGGAAGGCACTCAGAGCCAACACACAAGTTTGTTTGCATCACACGTCAAATTGTAATGGAGGCCGCGGGAATTAATTAAAATGTCCCTCTCCCACTTAGTAAATTGCAATCGAGGAATTTTAAACCTACACAACATGCATATAAAACAAATAAGCAATAAATATGGAAAAATCAGAATTTTTCCAACTATTATGGCATTGTTCTCCAATACGCATCCCGTCGTGTCGCCACCTCGTCCGCTCCATCTTTTCCCGTGCGCAAGTCACCAAAGAGTTCCGAGCCGAGATTAATCATATTAATTTACATCCATCGATCCTATACTCCACGAAGGAGTGTACAAATAATCTAGATCGAAAGTAAACTAAAATGAGCGGCTAAACAATGCCGTATTTAATTACAAAAATTAAATACTAATCTAGCCTCGTCAACCCCGAGGATTCAAATAATAATTTTTTTACACACATCCATTCACATACACACACATGGCCATAATAGTCGGATCTTATGCCTGCAACCAAAGAGTAAACTACGCATATCCTACTATTATCCGGCACATATTATATATGAAAAGTGCATAAAAAAAATAACCGAATCCTAAACACACAAAACCGGAAACCGTGGCTCTGATACCATTTGATGGAATTCGCTTCGGAGGCACATTGGCTCCCATGTCCCCGGATTAAAATTTTCACTAATGAAAGGATTAATCCGGATGGGATGAGCTTCCTTAGCAACACCTATTCATCGTCGTGCTAACAACTCGAGTGGTCGCTTGAACAAACTAGTCGTTCAAGCAACACAACTCTTCTAGTTGGTTAGCCGCGGAAGAGACGACGGACGGATCGCCGGTTTTTGTGTTTGTCTTCGGGGTCCATGATTATACAATATATATTCATATACACACATGTATAATCATCATATATAAGAACATGCTCAGATCTGAAATTAAAGTTATAAAACTTTATACCTTACGATCTTCTACCGTATGTCCTATCCTTCTCGTGGACGACGTGTGGACGAAGATCCTCCACGAGTAGAAGCCTTCTAGATCACGTTCTTCTCTTCCTTGTCCGCTGCGAACAAAGAGAAGAACCACCAAAACCTTTCCTTTCTAGAACCGGCCACCAAACAAGAGAGTTTGATGCAACCACGCCAAGGAACGATTGGATGAGTGCCGCCAACTTGTTGTATTGTTGCTACGCCACCTAGATGTTGGAGAAGCACCGCCAACAATTGTTGGAGATCCGCCACCAAGGAGCAAGAGAGGAGGAAGAAGAGAACCGCCAAGGATGAGAAGGGAAAGAGGGGCGCCGCCAAAAACCTTAGGGAGAACAATCACCTTGCCACCCACTTTCTTAGCCCAAAAACCCTAGCTCCTCTAGGGTTTGTTGCCACCAACTCTTGGATGAGCCAAACCCTAATTCTCCAAAAAACCATATTTTCGCCCAATGCCTAAGCCTTTATTTATAGAATTTAGGAGAAAGTTGGTTAGCCTAAAATATAGGAACTAACTCCTATATTCTTGCCGCCCAACCAACCTTATCCCTTTTAAGATTTGTTGCCGCCCAACCAAGGATGAGCCAAACCCTAATTCTAGAATTTAGGCTTAAGCCTCCTCTAATCTCCACCGTCGGATCTAGTGATTTAATCTCCACCGTCGGTTCTAGGGATTTAATCTCCACCGTCGGTTCTAGGGATTCAATCTCAACCATCGGATCTATGGTTTTATCCCAACCGTCGGATCTAGGATTTCATCCCAACCGTCGGATCTAGGATTTCATCCCAACCGTCGGATCTAGGATTTCATCCCAACCGTCGGATCTAGGGATTTAATCCCAACCGTCGATTCTAGGATTTCATCCTAACCATCGGATCTATGGATTTAATCCAACCGTTGGTTCTAGGATTTCATCCTTACCGTCGGATCTAGGGATTTAATCCCAACCGTCGATTCTAGGATTTCATCCTAACCATCGGATCTATGGATTTAATCCAACCGTTGGTTCTAGGATTTCATCCTAACCATCGGATCTATGGATTTAATCCAACCGTTGGTTCTAGGGTTTCATCCCAACCATCGGATCTATGGATTTAATCCAACCGTTGGTTCTAGGTTTTGTTTTACATTCTTGGATCTAGACTTCACAAGGATTATATTAGGCTACGATAGGGACCATAAGGAGGAGTTGGGTCTCGGCCACCCGATGGATCGGAACCACACAAACTTGATCCATCAATGATGTTCCATTCCACTAGAGGATCATCATTGAACTACCTCACCAACCCCCATAAATCAATATGGGCTCCATATATTATTTGTACATTAATCTCTCCGTGTTTAAGATATCGAATGTCCGTCAATTAATTGATTTACTGACCATCAATTAATCAACATCTAACTCCTCGAGTAGTACCACTCAACCTTATCATCATGTTGACTAAGTCAACCAGCTGGGTTTACATGATGAACCTTATGAGCTCCTCAAGGGGACATCATCAACCTAATATATAGGACACGGTTTCCTCCTATAATCAACGGCACACCATGTAAATAATATTATTTCCCAACTTACCGGGCATATTGATTTAATCCATCTAAATCTCACCTCGTAAATCAAAGAAATAAATACTAAGTACATGTGCCCGTTATTATATCGGGATTAAGAGCATGTACAACATAATATCCGAGGTCCGATTCAATTATGTAGTCAGCACTAAATTGAATCACCTCTATGTCGGTCCTGCTCAATACACCTAAGTGTACTAGTATAACTCTATGTTCAAGATAAAACAATACCAAGCTACACTACAACCATGCCAATGGTTTGTCCAAAACCATCTTGGTTGTGAGCCTCTACTTATATTTTATAAGGGACTGATAACATGATCTTCTGTGCCACACCAAGCACCATGTTATCTACAATGTAAAATATTAGACAATATGCACACACATATAATAAATATATAAAGTGCAAACAATGATCATGTGATTCTTATTTCAAAATAAAATGTTCATACAAAAAGAGCTAGGCTTTCAGTATACATTCTAACAATTCACCCCCTCCCCCCCTCCTCTAGCAACGCTTTTACGATCCAACAAAGATGTCATTTATATGATTTCAAATTTAACTAGAGATTTATTTAGAACAAATAAGAAAAATAAATGCTCGCAAAATGAGATTAGAACTCTAGAAGAAGAGCTAAAAAAATACATGTCCACATAATAATATTGCTTCTTCTAGTACAAATAACGCATGTTTAGAAGAAAATAGGATTTTAAGGGAAAAGGTAGAATATCTTTGTAAAACTCTTGAAAAGTTCACCATAGGCTCTAATACCTTGAAAATGATCATAGGAAGTCAAAGGGCAAGTTTCAATAAGAAAGGCCTAGGATATAAGGAATCAAGGAATGAAAAGTTATATCATTGCCTAATTACTAGGGGCAATCAAAAACAATAATGGTAGCTAGAAAATGGATCCCCAAGGAATACTTGGTAAACTCTATTGGAAAGAATCTATATTAGGTACCCAAGTCAATTCTTAAAGGATAGAAAAATCGAGGATAGTCAACTATAATTGAATTTATTTCATATCTTGCTAAATGGTTGACTTATGATCATGATGGGTGATAATGGATAATACTTAACTTGGGTAGCATTGCATGAGAAATTTTTGGTTAAGTAGGATTACCCTATTTACATCTCACAACACACTATAAGGGTAACTTGATTGATAAATATAGCAATGGGTGAGATGTTAAGTTGATACAAATGATTCACTAATGTTTATGACATTTTGATGAGTCATTAGATGTATCATGATATAGCAATCTTTGACCAACTATGAGGAAAGTAAATGTTTAACTCATGAACATCTTGCCCAAAGATCATAGTTAGATATTCTTGATAATTTGAAAACAATTTCATGTTTTGAGAACCTTGAGTTAATGTTTTGAAACATTTAAAGACAAAACTAGATTTCAAAGTTGATACAACATTAGAAAATTTTAAAAATTTTGAATTTTTGCCTAACTTTTGAGAATTTCATGCATTTTCATGAAAAAAAATTTTCCCCTGATAGAGGAACTCATAATAAATATGTTCCTAAAATTTCATGATTTTTCAAATTTTTCTACATTTCTCATGCATTTCTGAAGTTGGCTTTAAAAATTTAATTTTTTGCACTATCATACACCAGTCGATTGACGAATATACCAGTTGACTAGTGAATATACCAGTTGACTGGTATTGAGATCAGTCGACTAGTATATGTAAAAATAGAGTTTTGAGTTTTTTTTTTAAATCTGTCTTTGATATTTTATGTTCCCTAAAATCTTGATACCATCTTATATAAAATTTGTATGATCTTTTTGCTGGTATCAAAGGGGGAGAATGTGTAAGGTTTAAATTAAACATTTTTAAAGCACATTTTTAGAGCATGTGTTAAGGGGGAGTTTGCATGTGTTAAGAGGGAGTTTGATATTCATGCTTCATTTTTCTTTAAGTAATTTTACCTAACTTAAACATATTGCCACACATCAAAAAGGGAGAGATTGTTAGGGCAATCAACCCAAGTATGATCATGGTTTTGATGTGTGTGTCAAAGAGTTTAAGTTAGAATATCTATGTTTTTGATGTGTGTGTGTTAGTTGTGTAGGACTTTGTGAATCACACATAAGTAGCTTGATAAGGCCAAGCATTGACAAGTTCACTCATCTCATGGCTCGGGTCCTTGAGTCGGTGAAAGAGGGCATGGAACGCATCTGAGGGACCGTTGGACAAGGAGCAATGGAGTTAAGCCAAAAGAAGCAGACTTTATGGCAAGATGCGAAGGATGGAACGGTGAGAAGTCATGAGCTTAGTGCATCCGAGGGACGCAAGCTGAAGGAAGAGAGCTTCGATTGAATACTCCATAGGAAGTTGAGAGTTGAGCGATTGTAACTCGGGTCGAGTAGTTCAACTTAGGTGAACTTGGCCAAATGGCTAAGATCAAGTGTCGGATGCTCAAACACCTTTTTTGAGGTTTTACCCGACACCAATCGACTGATATGGTTATCCGTCGACTGGTCAAGCAATTGGCTAAAGTCGACTGAGTTTTATGGCCAAAACAGTCGACTACTAGGGTTTGGCAGTTAACTGATCCACAATCAGTTGACTGTCAAACTCTGACAGTCGACTGTTATAAGTGGACACGGGCACAAAAGATTTCATAGTCGACTGATGGCTTGATCAGTCGACTGATCAGAGTTCTATTGGGCTATGATGACCGTAGATTAGGCGAGTCAGAAGTCGTTGGATTCGGTCAGCTACAGCAATAGTCAACTGATGGTATGCAGTAGTCGACTATTGCATGCTCAACGGGAAAATCAACCTCCTCTCTATAAAAGTAGGCCTTGGGAAGCTTGAAAAGGCTAGTGCTTTCATTCCAAACCTTGTTCTCAAGCTCTCCAAGTTTTCTAAGTGTTTTTACTCTACTCTTCTCTAATCTTTCTTTTATCATCTTGTCTGCCTACTACCCGCTGCCTACCGACATCGCTTGTCGTCGCCTGCCGTTGCCCGCTGCCCATTGGTCGCCAATGTCGCTTTCCATCGCCTGTCGCCTCCACTGCCCCCACGCCATTGGTTGTCATCGTTCGTCGCCCGCCATCGCCGCCTGCCACTGTCGACCATCGATTATCACTCATCACTTGTCGTCGTTGGTTGCCTGCCACCAGCCGCCACACGTCGACTATCACCCATCGACTGTCTCACGTTGGCCGCCTCCTGCAGGTCGCTCGTCGACCTCTGCCCACCACCCGTCGCCTGTCGCCGACCGTGGTTGGCCGCCATCGTCACTGGCAGCAATCATACCTAATCCTAGCTTATAAACCAAACAACAATATTGGAAGGCTAAACTCATTCCCATTCCAATCTACTATCAATATCATTCTCATTCCTATTCCCGCACTCAAACCAAACGCCACCCAAGTTTATTCATTGCATAGACTAAGTCTGATTATGTACAACTCATTAAGTACATAGACTTCCAATCACTCTGACATACTCTATCTGAGAGATACTCTCTCCTTAATTTTTTGATAGAAAGTTGACTTGTATCTATCAGAGTCCGTGCCAACGCAGTATCACCCTTAGTAAATTTCTGAAAAATTTTATCCATATAATGAGACTGACTCAGAGTAAATCTTTCTAATGTTATAAGAATTTTAATTCCTAAGATCACATTAGCTAGACTCATGTCTTTCACATCAAATCTTGAGTTAAGTATATCTTTAATGGATTTAATTATCTTATCATCACTCTCAATGATAAGTATGTCATCTATGTAAAGACATAAGATGACAAAAACCAACTTCTATATATTTACCCTAGACATATTTATCACTTTTGTTGATTTTAAATTCACTTTCCATCATGACATTGTCAAACTTTTCATGCCACTACTTTGGTACTTGTTTCAAGTTGTACAATGACATCATCAATCTACAAATTTTATTTTTCTATCCTGACATAGAAAACTCCTTAGATTGTTCTATGTAGATTTTCTCTTCTAAATCTCCATTTAGAAAGGTTGTATTTATATCAATCTAATGTATTTTCAGATTTTATAGAGAAACAACTACCAACAATACTCTGTTGGAAGTTATTCTTGATACTGGAGAATAAGTATCAAAGTAATCAAGATATTCTCATTGTTGGTAACCTTTAATCCCAATCTGGTCTTGTACTTATCAATCATATCATCTACTTCATCTTCTTTTTGAAAATCCACTTGCATCCTAGTGGTATACTTTCTTGAGGAAGATCCACAAGTTCCCAAGTGTGATCTTGCATGATAGATTCAATCTCAGATGTAATTGTCTTTTTCCATTAAGGTCCCTTAGATGAGCTTATGGCTTCTGAGTAACTTTATAGATCACTTTTGTTAGAGCAATCAACCCATGTGATGTGGTTTTAATGTGTGTGGCAAAGGGTTTAAGTTAGGATTATTATGGATTTGATATGTGCGTTGAAGTCATGCATGACTTAGTAATTCGCACATGGAGCATTGGCAAGTTTCACCTCTCATGACTCGGTCCTTGAGTCGGTGAAAGATACATTGTGGAAGTCGTGCGCTTGGTGCATCCGAGGGACCACCAGACGAGGAGCATTGGAGTGAAGCTGGAGGAAGTAGACTTCAGGGCGAGATGCGAAGGATGGCGTTACGAAGCCGTGCACTTGGTGCATCCGAGGAATGTGGCCGGACGAAGAGAACTTCAAAGGCGAGGGACTCCAAGGAAAGATGAGAGTGAGCGAATGTAACCCGGGACGAGTAGCGCTTAGGTGAACTTGGCCAATTGGCTAAGTGTCGGATGGGTTTTCCCGACATCAGTCGACTGTCATATCATGGTAGTCGACTACCTGTCGATCGCTGACTCGACCGGGTGTTCGAGTCCGGTTTGTGTCCCAGAATGATGGCCAAGGGTCGACGATGACTCATCGAAACCATCGCTGATCCGATGGCCGATGGCGCATCACCGTCGCGAGGGTTTCGGGCACAGAATGGTTGATAGTTGATTGCTTGCTTCTGGCACTCGACTGTTAGCTCCATCAGTCGACTGATGGGAAGATCAGTCGACTGATGTGGGAGTTGTTGGATGAAATATAACGTGGAAGAAGCCATTATAGGGCAACGACTATAGGGGCAGTCGACTGATCGAGGCATCAGTCGACTGCCAGGCGCCCAACAGGAAGAATGAATTCTTCCCTATAAGATGTTGGTGCAATCGGCCCAGGTCACGATTGACCAGACTCGAGTTTGACTCGAGTGATGTTTTGATGTTTGACAAAGGGATTTGACAAAGTGGTTTGACATTGATGTTTGACATTAATGTCGGTTAATATGTTGGGGAGATTGTTTATACAATCGATCCAGGTTATAATTGACTAGACTCGAGTTTGACTCGAGGGAGACTTTGATGGTTGACTGGGGTTGACCATGTGATTATGGGAAAGTCCAAGCATGGGTCTTGGCAAGGTAAAGTCCAAGTCATGGGTACTTGGCATGGAAAGTCCAAGTGGGACACTTGGCATTTGGTAAAGTCCAAGTCTTGAGTACTTGGCATGAAAAGTCCAAGTGGGACACTTGGCGCATGGAAAGTCCAAGTCATGGGTACTTGGCATTTGGGAAAGTCCAAGTCTTGAGTACTTGGCATGAGAAGTCCAAGCATGGGTCTTGGCAAATGAGAAGTCCAAGCATGGGTCTTGGCAAACGGAAAGTCCAAGCATGGGTCTTGGCATGGAAAGTCCAACATGGGTTGGCAAGGGAAAGTCCAAGCTTGAGTCTTGGCATTTGAAAGTCCAAGGGGATTGATATTGGCGGCGTAAAGTCCAAGCAGAAGTCTTGGCAGCATAAGACCAATGGTTGGCGGTGTAAAGTCCAAGCGGAGTCTTGGCGGCGTAAGTCCAATGTGCCTTGGCAGTGTAGACACCGTTAGCATGACATAGCCGAGGGAAGCACCTGGAGGCTAGCGCGATGGATGAACAAGTCATGGATGACTTGGAGGGATCCAAGAGGCGTGAGGCTGATGGAGGTGGCTAGAAGGCTTATGTCTAGGCTAAGGGTGGTCTAGCAAGTATGGGGGCACCATACTTTGGGTTAAAACCTCATCTTTGAGGTTGGCAGTCGACTGGCATTATGGCCGGTTCGACTGTCGTGAGTCGACTTGAGTTCGACTGCCGTTTAAGAGCTAGAACTGCTCAGCGATGATCATTGCTCGTTAAGCGATCAGCGATGTCTCTGGATCGTCGCCAAGGGTCGCCAACGATCGCTAGTTCAGCATGAAACGAGAATGCTCCGTGGATGACGATTACGCACGGCAATGATCGCCAAGAGATCCGTTGGAGTTTTTCCAGCGTGGATCGAGTCATTGTCTCACGACAACAGTGACATCAATCGACTGGTGACTTATGGCAGTCGACTGATGGGCGGAAATCCAGGTCGCGCGCAAGGATAAAAGGAGCTCGACGGGAGGGTTTTTGCAACCGATTTTCTTGAACGTTTTGAAGCGATTTGCTGCTGCAAATCAGGGCTTGTAAGTGCTAGTCCAAGGCAATCAACAAGCAAGCTTCTAAAGAGTTTTTGTAAAGTGTTCTTTACTTCTCTTGTTGTATTTCTTCTTATATTTGCTTGTTGTATTTAGATTATTGTTGTAATCTTATTGTAAGAGGTTTCTCCACCTCCGACTTGTGTCGAGAAGGAGTATTTGTGATTAGTGAGTGTGTGTGCATCACTAGGGCTCTTTAGAGCTCGATCCGTGGAGTAGGAACCGTTCGGTTCCGAACCACGTTATATCTTTGTGTTTGCGTGTTGTATGTTTCGTTATCATTATTATTCTTGTTATTCCTGTTGGGTTTCTGGCACCGCGGCGTGTGTGTGTTCGATCACGTTTCGTAAACATGAACACAGCGGAAGCAATAAAAATAATAAATCTACATTTATTACAATACACACAACACACGCATGCATATTACAACAAGTGTAGACGTAACCGTAAATTTAAATTTGCAATAAAAGGAAATTTATCTACATTATACCTTTCGTATGACGTGTAGCGGGAACGGCATCAACCGGAACGATCCTCGCTAGAATCGTCTCTATCCGTATCCACGCCGAGTTCCTCGGGATGACTTCGCTAAGCCACGAGCTTCGTCTTCGTACGGGTTACTAGCCTCGTGTTGAAGACGACGTGATCGAGAGATGATCACGATCCGAATCCAAATTCGGATCCTAATACGAGTTCTCAAAACTCGCTTCTCCGGAGAGGTATTCGTCAACAAATTGACGAATCCTTCGTCCTCCACCTCAGAGGATTACCGGAGATCGAATCTCCT
This sequence comes from Wurfbainia villosa, assembly GCA_025175895.1. Taxonomy (NCBI): domain Eukaryota; kingdom Viridiplantae; phylum Streptophyta; class Magnoliopsida; order Zingiberales; family Zingiberaceae; genus Wurfbainia; species Wurfbainia villosa. The sequence goes on along the minus strand of CM046000.1, from coordinate 13,121,471 downwards.
AGTTAGCGCTGTCGGAGCTCTAACCGCGTCGAATCAAATGACGCCCGACGAGAGAAGAAGCTGTCCGTAAAACTGGACAGCTTGGTGGAGGAGTAGGCGCCGCCAAAACAAGGAAGCCAAGTGCTCACCTTTTCACCGAGGCCTAGGAAGATCATCGAGGGTCGCCGAGGATCACCGGAAGCTTGACGCCGCAAGGACTTGGGCGGCGGCACAAGAAGTCGGGCGACAATGGAGTTGGGCGGCAATGAGGGTTGGGCGGCAACTCCTTGCTAGGGCTTGGATTAGGGCTTAATTATCCATTAAGCCCTCTTTATAGAGAACTAATTCTCTTAATGGTTATTGGATCATAACCATTAGGCCCTAACCCGCTCCATTAAGATAAGTTAAAATAAACCAAACCATGATGGTTTATTTTAAGTTAAAACGAACCGAACCAACTTTTGGTTCATTCGCTTAAAATAAACCAAACCCTTTGGTTTATTCTCCTCCATTGGATTAGAACCAAACCATTTTGGTTCATCCATTACGCCTTCATAAGACTCGCCCATCCACACTTCCATTCGATACGATTTCATGCTCGCTTTATGTTTTGGTCCAACAAAACCTAGTTTCTCTCGATGCGAGAATCTCATTCTCAAGCTCGCTTTAAATCCTTTGGATTACGCTCGTTGTGTGTGACCAAATAGGTTCTCGGTTTATGTTGGCCTATAATTAACCATTAATTATAGAACGATCATGAGTGGCACCTAGTAGTACATCATGATCCCCAATTAACCGAAAAGATCAACGGTTGATCCGTAACTATTTTCAAACCCTTCAAGAAATCGAATGATTCGTCCCCATTCCTTCACTCATCTTATACCCACTTGGTTGTGACATGGTCTATAGTGTCACCCCACTAGGTCGACTACGCCACACCTAGCCCAAGTATCATTTCCTCATCCTACTGATTCTAGTTACTCCACATGTATCGAAGAGTACCTTACTCTAAACATGTAATGCTTTGGCCAAAGACTTTAGTAACAATCCGACGAGGCCATGGGTATACATCTCCTCGCAAGGAGTGGTGAATCCTTTATAGGCTATTCAAACACCTTCGATCACTTCGACTTATACCCAATCATCCCGGGTCCACATCTCCTTAGAGATGTTTGCTTAAGATGTCAAAGCATAAGTCTCCATGATCAAGATGACTTGAATACCGCAAGTCTAAGGAACATCGCACTTAAGCCACAGTAAGAACTTCATTGACATATCTATATATGCAAAGAACCATATGAAGTCTTACGGCTGGTCACTCCAATGAACTAGTTACCATAACTAGCATCCACGATTAACTCCGGACATCACAATGTCTCCAGCCAATGAGAATCAGCTGCTTGGATACACCAAGGAGTATACCTCGTGCTAGTCTCGACAGAATTGATGGTGTCCAAATCCATCAATTCATCGACTAGGGATAATTCCGATACATCACAATTACACATGTAGAGATACTCACTAGTTGTGATCCAATCACAAATTCTCTCATGCTGTGAATCGTATCGTGGACATTCAGTAAATGAGTTTAAGATCCAATCAAATACATAAAACATGTATACTCAAATAGTGAATCTTCATTTATCATATAAATGGTTCATACATAAGGTGATTGCCTTAGGACATCTTGTTGGGTTTCCGGCACCGCGGCGTGTGTGTGTTCGATCATGTTTCGTAAACATGAGCACAGCGGAAGCAATTAAAAATAATAAATCTATATTTATTACAACACACACAATACATGCATGCATATTACAACAAGTGTAGACATAACCGTAAATTAAAATTTGCAATAAAAGAAATTTATCTACGTTATACCTTTCGTATGACGTGTAGTGGGAACGGCATCAACCGGAACGATCCTCGTAAGAATCGTCTCTATCCGTATCCACGCCGAGCTCATCGGGATGACTTCGCTAAGTCACGAGCTTCGTCTTCGTACGGGTTACTAGCCTCGTGTTGAAGACGACGTGATCGAGAGATGATCACGATCCGAATCCAAATTCGGATCCTAAAATGAGTTCTCAAAACTCGCTTCTCCGGAGAGGTATTCGTCAACCGTTTGACGAATCCTTTGTCCCCCACCTCAGAGGATTACCGGAGATCAAATCCCCGGTAAGTTAGCCACTGTCGGAGCACTAACCGTCGTCCAAACGACGCTCCGACAACAAAGAAACAAGCTGTCCAGAAAAACTGGACAGCTTTTGGTGGAGGAATAGAGGCCGGCTAAGGAAAGATGGAAGCTCACCTTATCACCGAACCCAAAGGAGATCGCCAGAGGGTCGGCGGAGGTTCTCCGGCTGAAGCTTGGACGCCGGCAAAGACTTGGACGGCAGCACACAAGCTGGGCGGCGGCAGCTTTAGGGTTGGCGCCAATTAACTCCAAGGTGGAGGTGGGCGGTAACTCAAGGGGGCTAGGGTTTTGGATTAGTTAGGGTTTAACAATCCCTTAAGCCCTCTTTTATAGAGAACTAATTCTCTTAATGGTTAATGGATCATATCCATAAAGCCCGTTAACCCGCTCCATTAGGACAAATTAAAATAAACCAAACCATGATGGTTTATTTTAAGTTAAAACGAACCGAACCAACTTTTGGTTCATTCGTTTAAAATAAATCAAACCCTTTGGTTTATTCTCATCCATTGGATTAGAACCAAACCATTTTGGTTCATCCATTATGTCTTCATAAGACACGGCCCATCCACGCTTCCATTGCGACTGAAACAATTTCATGCTCGCTTTATGTTTGGTCCAACCAAACATAGTTTCTCTCGGTCTGAGAATCCCATTCTCAAGCTCGTTTTAAATCCTTTGGATTACACTCGTGCGTGTGACCAAATAGGTTCTCGGTTTATGTTGGCCGTCTATAATTAACCATTAATTATAGAACGATCATGTGTGGCACCTAGTAGTACATCATGATCCCCAATTAACCAAAAGATCAACTGCTAATCCGTAACTATTTTTGAAACCCTTCAGTAGCTCGAATGAATCGTGCCCCATTCCCTTCACTCATCTTATACCCACTTGGTTCAGGACATGGTCTATAGTGTCAGTCCCCACTAGGCTGACTACGTCACACTTAGCCCAAGTATCATTTTCTCGTCCTACGGATTCTAGTTACTCCACATGTATCGAAGAGTACCTTACTCTAAACATGTAATGTTTTGGCCAAAGACTTTAGTAACAATCCGACGAGATGCCATGGGTATACATCTCCTCGCAAGGAGTGGTGAATCCTTTATAGGCTATTCAAACACCTTCGATCACTTCGACTTATACCCAATCATCCCGGGTCCACATCTCCTTAGAGATGTTTGCTTAAGATGTCAAAGCATAAGTCTCCATGATCAAGATGACTTGAATACCGCAAGTCAAAGGAACATCGCACTTAATCCACAGTAAGAACTTCATTGACATATCTATATATGCAGAGAACCATATGAAGTCTTACGGTTGGTCACTCCAATGAACTAGTTACCATAACTAGCATCCACGATTAACTCCGGACATCACAATGTCTCCAGCCAGTGAGAATCAGCTGCTTGGATACACCAAGGAGTATACCTCGTGCTAGTCTCGACAGAATTGATGGTGTCCAAATCCATCAATTCATCGACTAGGGATAATTCCGATATATCACAATTACACATGTAGAGATACTCACTAGTTGTGATCCAATCACAAATTCTCTCATGCTGTGAATCGCATCATGGACATTCAGTAAATGAGTTTAAGATCCAATCAAATACATGAAACATGTATACTCAAATAGTGAATCTTCATTTATCATATAAATGGTTCATACATAAGGCGATTGCCTTAGGACATCTCTCATATATTACTAACACATCTCTCATATATTACTAACAATTCCGCTGCGTACTAACGAAATTGTAGATAAGCACGCGAACGAATTCCATCTACCTACGGGCACATCGCTATTCACCCTCCCCCTCTAGTCGTTTCGAAATATCCCCAACAAGTGGTATTAGAGCCCGGGGCTCTTCTACGGACTAACCGCCGGGAGCTTAGACAAAAAGCTAGAGGGTGAAGATGAAAGGGCAATTAGGATGGGACATCAACACACCAGTCCCTTATTCATTCTATGGACGAGAAGGTTTCAATTCTTGGAAGGCGAGAATTGAAGAGTTTTTGATGATGAGAGACCTTGAGGAATGGTCCACCTTGATGGAAGGATTTGAATATCCTAAGGGACCAAAGGGAGAATGTCTCAATAAGAAGAAATGGAGTGAAGAACAACTACGACAATTCAAGAAAAATAAGAAAGTAATCAAATTTATATTTGATCTAATTCCTAATGACATCTTGTGTAGCCTAGGTGACTATGGGGATTGTAAAGACGCCAAAGAGGTATGGAACATATTGGCAAAATTCCATGAAGAGCCTCATTCAATCCAAGAAGACAAGGAGGATGAAGAGGAGAGCTCATCTTCAAGTGAGAGTGAGGAATCGGAAGTTGAGATGGAGTTAACTTCCGAATTGGAGAGAGAAGAAGTAGAAGAGGTGGAAGAAGCATCTACTTCTAGGATTGAGGGGGAGGAAAGGATCTCCACTCCGGAGCGACAAGAAGAAGCTTCCACATCCGGTCAAGATGGAGAAGCTCCAACTCCGGCACCCACCACCACAAATACCCTAGGTAACTCAAACACTCAAGGTTCAAATAAAATTCATATCATTTGTTTTGAGTGTAGGGAATCCGGACACTACAAGAGTAAGTGTCCAAAAAGGGTCAAGAAGGCTCAACCGGTTCCAAAGGTCAATAAAGCCGGTGTTCCCAATGCCAAGAAAAGCAAGGAGAAAGTCATTTGCTTCAAGTGTCGGCAATCGGGGCATTACCGAAATCAATGTCCTAGGGGGAGCAAAAAGACCCAAGAAGGAGCAACACAAGTAGGGGGAGCCTCCAAGGCAAATCCTAAGGTAAAATTTATTAATGCACCTTCAATTTCTAGGGATAAGAAGCATGCTAGGAATAATTTTAATAGTCTTGCTATTGTGCATGAAAAGCATGCTAGAAATAATAGATATATTTGCCTAGGAGCTAAGAGTGTTCACTTAAGAAATAAGAAGAAATTTGGGACTAATGTCCCTAAAAATATATTACCTAAGGAAAGCATTAAGAAAATAGGAGAACATCTAGGCTTTAATGCTAAGAAATCTAGACATATGCCTAGAAATAAAAATATCTCAAGAGAAAATGAAAAATCAAAAATTGAGATATTAGAAAAGGAAAATCAAGCCTTGAGATCAAGGCTTGAAAAACTTGAAAAGACCCTTAAGGTTATGCAAAATCAAATGCAAGGGTCAATTAGTCAAACTTCTAGGTCCAAAAGTCAAAGTCAACACCTAGGACCTAAGAGTCAAAAGTCAACCAAGGGCAAGCAAGGTTTGGGTTACAAACCTAAGCCTAAGGTGGCTTACCATAGTGTTCCATTTGATTATGGAACACAAACTAGGTCTAGGAAGACTAAGGTCAATAGGGAAGTCATCCCTAGAGTTGACCAAAGGGTGTGCCTAGTGGCTAGGGTTTCTAGGAAACCTAGGGTGGCAACTAAAAAGGTTGCAAGGGGAGTTACCCCTAGAGTCAACCTAGGTAAGACCCAAATGACCAAGGCTAACAAGCCTAGGAGGGTCATTAGGAAGGTATCTAGAGAGGTTATCCCTAAGGAATACCTAATTAACCCTAGGAGCTCAAATCGGTTTTGGGTTCCTAAGAGCGTGATTGATCCACGCTAAATGGGTTAGGGTGTGTCAACCTTAAATGGATGGGTAGTTAACTCAACCATGGCAAAGGTGGCACTTTAGGTTATTTTCAAGGTTATGGATACCTTGGAAATAGGGTTGAATTATAATCCTAAAAGATTTTAGGATGTGCCAATATTAGTTATGAAGTTTGATAAAATGATTAAATTGGCACAATTAGGGTTTAGAGTATTAGTGTGTCATTTTGGGTTTTTGGCACACTAGGGAGATTAATGATAATATGGCAAAATATATCTAACTATATCAAATGGCAATTAATATTAAAATTTTGGTATTACTATACCTATATATTTTATATGTCATGTTTTGATTGTCATATGTCATGTCATGACATCATGCCTATTTCTATGATTTTATATGTCATGTTCATGTTTAGGATTAAGGATTAAATGTCATGTGTTTTTAGATTTCATATTATGCCATGACATCATGATTATGAGCATGTGTTTATCTATATCATCTCTAATGCCATAATCATTCATGCATTTAAGATATTTTGATTGAAATTGATTTAAGGACAATGGCATGACTTGGAGTCTCATTTATAAGGGAATCAAGTAGGGTTGCCTTAGAAAAATGCATGAAACCCTAGATTGGATGAACAAAACCCACATCTCACATTAAATTGACATGTATATGTATTTTATACACCTTAGATACATGTGAGATGCTAGGATATGAGTTGAGTTTAAGGTGCATAGTTTTTGCATCTAGATGAACTAAAATTCATCTTGTTTCATTTGTGGATCATTGGGAGAGCATGTGTACAAGTCATGTACATAGAGCCCAAGGAATATGATCCAAAATAAGGTTTTGAAAATATTTTAAAATCATTTTGAAAAACCTTGGTGAAGTCTATCTTTTGATAACAATCACTATCATGAAGTTGATACAAAATAGAAATACAAAACATCAAAATTTCAATGGTTTTGAGTTTTGTATCAAACTCACTATTTTATGGGTAAAATAATTTTCAAATATTTTTCACCCATTGTGTGTGTCATAAGTATTATACATATGAATTTTCACGATTTTTCGAATTACGTATAATTATTTATGAATTTCCAAAATTCATTTCTGATAGCTGAAAATCGAGATTTTACGATCGACCGCCTGTGGCCGATCGATGAGTGGCGCAATCGACATCGCGAGTCGACTGTCAGGTCTGAATTCAGGTTAACAAGGTTTGTTTAGCCCGTGTTCAGCTATGGAAAAGGTTCCTAATCACTCCTAACCCTAGGATATGCTTTAGGAAGCATTATAAAGGGTGAAAATTCATTGGATATGGATTAGGAGCTGTGTTAGGTCAAAGTATCAAATTTAGGGTGAGTGAAAGTTCTATGTTGAACTTAGAACCTTAATTTTGATGGTTTAGAGTTCCTATTGGCTTAGGGACTTCCCAAGGACATTGTTAGTGCAATGGTCAAGGGGGAGCAAGCCTTTAGGGGGAGGTATCCATCTTGGGATGATGGATGTGTTTTTCTCCTTGAAGAGGAGAAGTTATTGGGAAAGTATCATCAATTGGGAAAATTGATGAGTTTTTGATACCCAATTTGGAAATTGGGAGAGAGTATAGGATTGCCTCTCTTGAGTGATATGTGACTTATCACTAGGAAGATGGTAGGCATCCTAGGTATTTATTTTTGGATCAAGGGGGAGAGTGTAAGATCTCATTGGGACATGAGACATTGACCTCCTTGGAGAGAAAACCTTTTTGATGTTAGTCAAAAAGGGGGAGAATGTTTGGGGGAGAACATTTGGAGAGTGTTTACCAATTTGGGATAATTGGTAAGGGATTTGAGTTAGTGGTCTAACTCAGATGATTTGTTTGGTTTTTGTCAAACATCAAAAAAAGGGAGATTGTTGGTGCAATTGGCCCAGGTCACGATTGACCAGACTCGAGTTTGACTCGAGTGATGTTTTGATGTTTGACAAAGGGATTTGACAAAGTGGTTTGACATTGATGTTTGACATTAATGTCGGTTAATATGTTGGGGAGATTGTTTATACAATCGATCCAGGTTATAATTGACTAGACTCGAGTTTGACTCGAGGGAGACTTTGATGGTTGACTGGGGTTGACCATGTGATTATGGGAAAGTCCAAGCATGGGTCTTGGCAAGGTAAAGTCCAAGTCATGGGTACTTGGCATGGAAAGTCCAAGTGGGACACTTGGCATTTGGTAAAGTCCAAGTCTTGAGTACTTGGCATGAAAAGTCCAAGTGGGACACTTGGCGCATGGAAAGTCCAAGTCATGGGTACTTGACATTTGGGAAAGTCCAAGTCTTGAGTACTTAGCATGAGAAGTCCAAGCATGGGTCTTGGCAAATGAGAAGTCCAAGCATGGGTCTTGGCAAACGAAAAGTCCAAGCATGGGTCTTGGCATGGAAAGTCCAACATGGGTTGGCAAGGGAAAGTCCAAGCTTGAGTCTTGGCATTTGGAAGTCCAAGGGGATTGATATTGGCGGCGTAAAGTCCAAGTGGGAGTCTTGGCAGCATAAGACCAATGGTTGGCGGCGTAAAGTCCAAGCGGAGTCTTGGCGGCGTAAGTCCAATGTGCCTTGGCGGTGTAGACACCGTTAGCATGACATAGCCGAGGGAAGCACCTGGAGGCTAGTGCGATGGATGAACAAGTCATGGATGACTTGGAGGGATCCGAGAGGCGTGAGGCTGATGGAGGTGGCTAGAAGGCTTAGGTCTAGGCTAAGGGTGGTCTAGCAAGTATGGGGGCACCATACTTTGGGTTAAAACCTCATCTTTGAGGTTGGCAGTCGACTGGCATTATGGCCGATTCGACTGCCATGAGTCGACTTGAGTTCGACTGCCGTTTAAGAGCTGAAATTGCTCTGGCGATCATTGCTCGATCGAGCAATCAGGCGATATCGCGCTGACGGTCGGCTAAGGGTCGCCGATCGTGCTAGTTATTGCGCCGCAGAATGCTCGCGTGGCCGTATTGGCAATGAAAGATCCGTTGGAGTTTTTCCAGCGTGGATCGAGCCGTTGTCTCACGACAATAGTGACATCAGTCGACTGGTGACTTATGGCAGTCGACTGATGGGCGGAAATCCAGGTTGCGTGCAAGGATAAAAGGAGCTCGACGGGAGGGTTTTTGCAACCGATTTTCTTGGACGTTTTGAAGTGATTTGCTACTGCAAATCAGGGCTTTCAAGTGCTAGTCCAAGGCAATCAACAAGCAACCTTCTAAAGAGTTTTTGTAAAGTGTTCTTTACTTCTCTTGTTGTATTTCTTCTTATATTTGCTTGTTGTATTTAGATTATTATTGTAATCTTATTGTAAGAGGTTTCTCCACCTCCGACTTGTGTCGAGAAGGAGTATTTGTGATTAGTGAGTGCGTGTGCATCACTAGGGCTCTTTAGAGCTCGATCCGTGAAGTAGAAACTGTTCGGTTCCGAACCACGTTATATCTTTGTGTTTGCGTGTTGTATGTTTCATTATCATTATTATTCTTGTTATTCCGCTGCGTACTAACGAAATTGTAGATAAGCACGCGAACGAATTCCATCTACCTACGGGCACATCGCTATTCACCCCCACTCTAGCCGTTTCGAAATATTCCCAACATAAGAAGGGGCCTTTGGACACTTGGGGAGCCCAATGCTTAATTCCTAAACATTCTCACAAGTGCCCAAACAAGTTCCACTCTTCTTACTTGCATTTATTTCTATCCTATTGTAAGAAGAGAGATTGTAAGAAAGGTTATCTCCACCTAGCTTTGTGCAAAGGAGAGATTAGTGGAAAGCTTAAGGTGTGATTCACCTTGGAACGAATCGGGTCGTGGACTAGCGACAAGGGTCGTGAACCACGTTACGACTTTGTGTTAGCGTTTGTTTTCTTGTCACTTGTAATTGTCTTTAGTTTTTGTTATTCCGCTGTGCTAACGACTTTGTAGATGAGTAATCGACAAGCGAATTCCACCGTACGCAAAAGAGGGCTATTCACCCCCCTCTAGTCGGCCACTGACATTCCAACAACTTTCTAATATGAAAGTGGTAACATCTGTTCCATAGGATTTTTCCATTTGAGCTTTTTTACTACGTCTAAGCTTACCCTCAACTAGTTTATTATTTTCTTCTTCCTCTTGTATTTCATATGCTCGTTTTGAGGAGTTAACATCCTCTCGGGTCTTATATGAAAATACATGCTTAAAGAATAAGGCATTTCTAGATTAAATAATCAAGTTCTTGTGTATCTCTGAAATTTGAGATTCATATATAAGGAACCTATGTACACTCTGTTATGTGCATATCTAATAAATATGTAGTCTATAGTTTTTGGTCATATCTTGATTCTTTTCTGATTATACACCAACTCGCAAGTAGCTATAGGATGGTTGTCTTTCATACCACAACTTATAAGGGCTCTTATCTATTTTCTTTTAGAGCACCTTATTCATAAGGTAATTAGATGTTAATGCAGTTTCTCTCCATAAGTGCTCGATAGTCCAGAGCTTAATAGTAGAGCATTCGTCATCTCTTTCAGAGTACGATTTTTTTGCTCAACAATACTATTTTGCTGAGGAGTATAAGGGGTTATTGTTTCATGTCTAATTCCATGTTCAACACACAACTCTTCAACCTCATTTTTATAGAGGTCAAATTTCTCTATAACTTCATCCTTACTTTTGAGAAGATACACAAAATAATATCTTGTGTTATCATCAATAAAAGTAACGAAGTACTTATTCCCACCACGTGTCGGTGTCCCCTTTAGGTCACACATGTCAGTGTGGATTAGGCCAAGTGGCACATTACTTCTTTCAACCTATTGAAAAGATGATCTTGTCATTTTCGCTTCAACACAAGCCTTACACTTGTGTTTTAGATCAAGGCGGAATGTAGATATACTTTGCGTGTTAATTAGTCTATGCAATTTATTGTAGTTAACATTTCCTAGTCTACCATGTCACAAACACGAAGTCTCAAGCATATAAGTGGAAGAGTTTTCATTCTTATTAACTTTGGGCTAATAACCATTACATTGAGCTTGAACAACCCATCAATTACATAATCCTTCCTTACAAACATTTCATTCTTAGACAGAATAACTTTATCTGACTAAAAAACAATGCGAAAATTGTGCTTGCTTAATAGTGATCCAAACACCAGATTCTTCTGAACCACCGGAACATACGACACATTGTCCAGAGTGAGTTTTTTGTCCAAGGTCATCTTCAACATCACTTTTCCTTAGCCTATGACATCTAAGGTTATTGAGTTCTCCATATACAACTTATCTCCTTTGAATTCTTCAAAGTTGTAGAATAACTCCTTATTGCAACACACGTCTAGTGGCACCGTTATCCATCCACCATTGTGATGGGGTTGAACCCACTAGGTTCAGCTCGAAGATCACAATAGACATCGTCCACCTCTATCCCATAGTTTAGGTTGACCTCTTACTTTTTTTTTTTTTGACTTTTTACAGTCCAAAGATTTGTGACCGACTTGGTCATAGTTGAAGCACTTCCTAAAAAATTTCTTCTTACTGATGCCTCCTCTTGGTCCCATCTTGGAAGATTTGGATTTCTTCCATTTCGAGCTTTGACTGTGCTCAACCACATTGATTTTTACAGTAGCCTGAGAGAACATCTTTCTCTCTGAACTCTTGTTGTCTTTCTCAATTCGAAGGCAAACAATGAGCTCCTCCATATTCATCTCTTTCCGTTTATGCTTTAGATAGTTTTTGAAGTCTTTCCAACTAAGAGGTAGCTTGTCTATGATAGGTGTCACCTAGAAAGTTTCACTCAAAACCATTCCTTTTGAGTGAATCTCGTGCAGAATCACCTGAAGCTCCTAAACTTGGTTGATCACTATCTTGGAGTCAACTATTTTATAGTCCAAGAATCGGTCCATAATGAACTTTTTGGTCCTAACATCCTCCATTTTGTACTTCTTGTCCAGAGACTCACACAACTCTTTAATTATTCTCTTCATACTATACACAACGTATAGTGAGTCAACAAGATAGTTGAGGATGTAATTTTGGCATAGGAACACGAAATGAGTCCAAGCCTTCACTTTATTGATGGTTTGCATATCAGTTGCATCCTCAGCTGCTTGAGAGATTCCTCATTCAAGATCCGAGCTAGATTTAGCGTGGTCAAGAAGAAGAGCATCTTCTATTGCTGCCTTTTGAAGTTCAATCCAATGAACTTCTCTGGCTTTTCCCCATAGTTGATTGAAACATTTCCAATCGGAGCGGAGGGCGTCATCATGCATTGAAATCTCATTTGCATGCAATAAATCACATTTGCATGCATGCAATAAATCACATTTGCATGCATGCAAATTGGAAGCTTGTAATGTAATCTGGATTACATAGGTTTTGGTTTGTAATCCAGATTACAAAACTTTAGTGCCTTTTGTAATCCAGATTACATTACATTACAGTTCTAAGACAATAACAAACAAAGGAATCTGCCTTATAATGTAATCTGGATTACATTACAAGGCAGATTACGACATACCAAACGTAGCCTAATAGTCACGGCAAATTGAGGGGCACCTGAGTGCTACCACAGGAGTTCTATCGAGCGAGAAGAGGTACTCGAGAGAGAGAGAGAAAGGGGGAACACAAGTGGATAGATTTTTTTTTCTTGCTCAAAACCTAGGCTCCTTTTCTAGGAGTCTCACCTCATGACTGGCCGAATAAAAGTTATTAATTGTTTTTATTCATCGACAGTGAAACGTAAGTCGTTTCGAATGGTAATAAACGTCAAACGTTTCAGGCATTAATCACATTAATACATCTATTATAATTGAACAAAATAATTTGAATGATAAAATATTGATTCACTTAGGCAAATTTTCCTCTGATTGGTCCAACATTCGACGTGCGTAAATAATGCTCGTACACAAGTTGACTTAGTTAGTGCAATTCGGATATCTGAATTTACACCCCTGCACATTCACGCGTGAAAGAGAGAGAACATTTTCCCATGCATTTGTTCATAACATATATATATATATATATATATATATATATATATATATATATATATATATATATATATATATATATATATATACTTAAATCTTAAAATTTTCAAAGTGAAACTAAAATTTCATATGCAATGAAATCTTCTTCATCCATTCCACCATCTTTTTCGGTCATATTTTTTCCAATAGCTTGTGATAATTTTTTTTTTCTTTATCTCCTTCCCACCATGCTGATCTTCTAATGATTTTTTTTTTCCTTTTTGATGTTCATGAAAGTAAATAGAGCATCCAACTTGAAATTTGGGTGGGCTAAGGCAACGCCAACAGTATGCTTGCTTACTTTTTTTCTTTTTTTTTTAAACCATAAAAATTAGAGAAATAAAAGACAACAAAGTGAAGTCGGTCTCATCTCATGCCATGGGGCGCAGGCTCTAAAAGCACAACGAGGTCTGCCATGGCGACCTCCTCTGGCTCCAACTGGGAGAGGCTTCCCTTCGACCTACAAGAATCCATCCTCCTCCTCCTCCCCATCTCCACACTGCTCATCTGCAAGTCCCTCTCCCGTTCCTTCCTCCGCACCATCCGTTCCTCATCCTTCCTCTCCGCCTACTCCCTACGCCGCTTCCGCCACATCGACGACCTCATCTTTCTTCTCTTCATCGATCGCATCCGCGCTCGCTGCCGCCACGCCATCGCCTTATTGCCCGTCCGCGCCACTTGGATCCTCCTACCCCTCCCACCTTCCCTATCCCACATCCACACCTCCAACGGCTGTCTGGTCGTCGCCGAGAAATTTGACGGTGGTCACTTCGTTTCCAATCTCCTCTCTAGAACAGTCACCCCCATCGCCCCGCGGTCGTTCAATTCCTATATCCTCTCGCTGGTTGAAGACGAGGCCTCCGCGGATTTTAAGATTGTGTCTTCCAGGGAGAACGTTATCGATGGGATTCTTCAACCCTCCGATTGCCAGGTCTATAATTCTATTTCTCGCCAATGGGAGTCTGCAGGGCAGCTTCCGCATCACTATGCGATGCTAGGCGATGCAATCTTGTTGAATGGTTTGTTGTTTGTTCTCGGAAGACTTCCCGATCATCTGCTTGCATTCGATCTGAAAACAAGAATGTGGAACGTGGTAGATGAGGAACTTCCACTTTCGCTATTGTGCTTCCATTTGTTGGTCTTCGAGGAGAGGTTATTCTTAGTTGGCGGTTTGGATGAAGAAGAATTGACAATCACAAGAATTGAAATTTGGGAGTATGATTTAGCAGCAAAGCAATGGAGGATGTTTTGTTTTATGCCTGATGAAATCTTTCAGCAATTTCGTGGTGACGATCTTGTTCATTTTGATACAATAGATCAATTGGGGATGGTTTTGTTTTGCAATATCAAAGACTCCATCATTTTAATGTTTGATATGTCCTCAAAGATTTGGTCACGGGCACCTGACTGTGATGTGTTGCCTAAGAGCAGGAGATCTTGGATTGGGCATGCTTTGATTCCTTCAGTGCAATTATTGAAATGATTATATGAAGGTAAGCAAAAGTTGAATGATGTACTTGCTCCGTGTTAATATGTCAACACTGAACCCTGTAGGCTAAAGCCTATGTGTTCCTTGACCAACAAGAATAGGTTTACCCTTTCTTGTTTCTTTGTAGAATGTAATATATCTTTGTTGACAGTTTTTGTTGCTGGAATCTAGAGTGATGTTGCAAGAGACATCATGCCTTATAACATATAGGGAGCGGTGAATTAACAATGTAGGATAGACCTGCAATTATCTTTTCATGTCTAGAGAAATTTTCTTACCTATTCGACTAGGAAGGCTCTTACAATTTTTAAGTTTTTTTTTTTTTTGGTGAACAAAAATGCAAACAAACATAGAAAGTATATCTCTCTGCTCATATGTGCCAATTTCTCATACACTCCATCAGTTTGTATTTTGACCATCAAAGTTAATTTTGCTGATTTAAGATGTATGTAGCTTCTAAATTATGAATTTTCACATCCTTGAATTCTTCTATATCTAATTGATGCATAAACAACAGCCCAGTCATTTAGAAGTCCTTACTATATTTGCATTCTTTACATGTCATGTTGTTAGTCATAGTGCTTTAATGATCTGATTGAAAAATATGATTCTCATGGATCATTAGAGATAACTCCTTGTTTTTAGGGCATGATTTTTTCATCTTTAGGTTTGTCAATTGATGATCGCTCATACAACAACAACAACAACAACAACTAAGCCTTTTCCCACTAGGTGGGTTCGGCTATGATGATCGCTCATAATGGTACATAAAAAACAACAGTTCTTTTTTTCTCATGTAGCTTGATCAAGATATTGTACCTACTACTTAGATTTGAACAAACATCCATTTTATCTCTATAAATTTTCACATTTACTACAATGATTTATTGGTGTGTGACCTATGCGATCGGCTCAATTATGGACTTTGATAGTTGAGCAAAGGATTTAAGATAAGCTTGTGTATGTATTTGATATTTGCATTAAATTATGCACAAACTTGGTAGAACACACATAAAACCCATGGACCATGTGATTTGACGAGGTCAAGTTTGGATCATGACTTGATGCAGCCAAAGTAACATGCTCAATGGCTTGGAGGTTTGATAAAGTTTGGAGAATGTTGCATGGGGCATTTGAAAGATTGTAAACAAGAAGTATTCAGATGATGTTAGAGTAGCTCATAGAGTTACTTGGTGCAATTAAGTTGGTTAGCTCGGTTGTTCAAGATCTGCTAGAGATCGGAGAAGCATAGTATGAAGTAACCGAGGGACCGCAGAATGAGACACATTGAGATATAGTGTTGATTGTAGTTTAAAAAGATAAACTATATAGGTGAAGTGTGAAGGGTGACATATGATGCGAGTCAAGGGCTCGGTACATTTGAATGACAAGTAACCTAGCAAGAGATAACTTTAGTGGTGAAGTCAAGCTACAGAAGATAAGTTCGTGAGTGAGTTGTGCCTTGAGAGAAGGTAGTTCTCAATTTAGGTGAAGATAATCATTAGAATGATCATTGGTGAGACTCTAGTTGATTAGTCAACTGTAGGTGTTCCTAGTCAGCTCACAAATAGACAAAACCTAACCAATTGGGTAGTCATCTACTTAAGTTTAGATTGGGTAGTCATGTACTTAAGTTTAGTCAACTAATGACTCAGCATGAAAGTTAGAAGTACTTATTGATTTGACACACATAACCTAGGGTCTTTAGTAGATCAATTGACTAATCAGCTACTTAAGTTTAGTCAGTTGATTGGTCATTGGTGGACTAAAAGACTGATCAGAAAAACAATTAACTATTGAGGCATCCAATCCACTAATCGGTGACAAAACAAAAAGTGAAGATAAATTAAAAGTTGAAGATGTTAGAGGCTATAGAAAAGAGACTGAGAGGAGTTTTTGAAAGTTGTGGATTGTATAATATCGCGATTCTTTCTCTCCTATCTCATGGTCTAGGTTTTCTTTGTTTTACTTTATGTAAATCTTGTAAGAAGATTGGTGTAAAAAGTTTCTCCACCTCTTGTGTTACACCACTATGTTAGTGATTAGTGTGTATTGATTTTTTTTTTTTATGTTTCTACTGCATAAAATCTGTGTTCATGAATTTATTAATACATTAGCAAGAGTAGAAGGATTTGTTTGCAAGCCAATTGATATTCACCCTCTTTAGCCATTCAACCAGTTACCTTATTGGTCCTAATAAGTGGTATTAGAACAAGAGCACTATTCAAGGAATAAGGAGAATGGTCTACAAAGAGAGGTACAAGCTAGACAAGAAACAAAAAAAATATTTAGGAGAGCAAATGAACATCATAACAAATTGAGGTTTTTGAAGGTAACATTAAGGCTATAGAATATATTATTTTAGTTTACCTAATTATGTTTGAACAAGACAGGGGAACATAAGAATGCTAAGGAATTTTGGCAAAAAGTTGTCCACTATCATGAGAACCATGCACAAGAAGAGAAAGCCCAAGCCAATTTGAAGAGGAAGCGGAAGCAATACAAGAAAAATCTAAAATTTCACAAGATGAAGTTAAGGGAGAGATTTAAAGTCCATTTATTGAGGAAATCAATGAAGACATAAGATTTCATTGTTGGATGAGTCAAGTTGAGAACCATTCACCTCTTCAAGGGATGAGAATAAATCCAAGTTTAAAGAGGAAAATTTTTTTGGAAGGTGAATCTTCGTGCTCTTCCATTCAAATCAAGACTAAAGAGTACATCACTTATTTGGATGCAATGAGAAGGAACATTATAAAAATGACTGTCCACATGCAAAGGAGGTAAAATTTCCTAAAATTGGTGAATTTCATAATTTTACTAATCTAAGTTGTAGGAAGAAAGAAGCAAAGATGAAAGATACTATCATTTTCTTTGCATCCCATGAAAGAGGCCAATACCATAGAAAAGCACAAGAGAGAGTGGAAGAAAATTGGAAACTCAAATCAAGGGGGAAGAAATATGCTATGTCATGCTAGAGAACATGAGAATTCTAGATTAAGGAGTTTAGAATTATAGAATCAAGCTTTGAGGTCCAATGTTAACTATTTGGAAAAAAAAACCTAGAGGTTTACCAATGAGTCTAAGAGATTGAACATAATTCTAGGGAAACAAAGGCTAAAGTATGATAAATCACCAACATACTACCACCATAGGTTAGTAGTATTGGATATACACCTCAAACATAATATTAATAGAAAGAAAATATATACGACTCCTAGAATTAAGTGGTGGAAGTTAAAGGATGAGAAACTAAATATATTCAAAAAGAAAGTAGGAGTACAAGTATTAGATGAAATATACAGTAATCTTAATACGACATGAGATAAGATGATATCAAAGTTGAAAATAGTAGCTAAGAGTGTACTCAATGAGTCAAAGGGACATGCATCACCAAGTAAAGAATCTTGGTGATGAAATGAGAAAGTGCAAGAAAAAGTCAAGGAAAAACGAACGACATATAAGAAATTATATATTTGTAAAAATGAGGAAAATTTGAAAAAATATACAATAGCCAAGAAAGAAGCTAAGAAGTAGTGAATGAAGCTAAGACTGAAACTTTTGAACGGTTATATCGAAAATTAGATACAAAAGAAGGAGAAAGAGACATTTATAGAATAGATAAAGTGAGAGAGAAGAAAATAAAAGATCTTAATCAAATAAGATATATTAAAGATGAATACAATAGGGTACTAGTAAATGATGAAGAAATAAAAGAACGGTGGAAGAAATATTTTCATCAACTTTTTAATAAAGGTTTAGGAGACCAACTTAATTTAGGTAATTTAAGTAGGTCAGATGAGTATAGAAATTTAAATTTTTATCGTAGAATTCAAATTTCAAAAGTAGAATAAGCTATAAATGGAATGCAAAATGGAAAAGTCATTGGACCAGATGATATTTTGATAGAGGTATGAAAGTGTCTAGGGAAACTAGGTATTGAATGATTTACAAAATTATTTAACATGATATTGAAAACAAAAAGGATATCTGATCAATGGAGGATAAGTATTCTAATTCCCTTATATAAGAATAAGGGAGACATACAAACTTGTGAAAACTATAGAGGTATTAAACTAATGAGTCATACCATGAAATTTTGGAAAAGAGTAATAGAAAAAAGATTAAGGAAGGAGATCACGGTTCTTGAAAATCAATTTGGATTCATGCTAGGAAGGTTGATAATAGAAGTTATACATCTTCTCAGATAACTAATTGAAAAGTATAGAGAGCAAAAGCAGGATCTTCACATGGTATTCATTGATTTAGAAAAAGCTTATGATAGAGTTCCAAGAGAAATTATATAGAGAATTTTAGAAAAAAGAGATGTTAGTGTAACATATATCGAACTAATTAAGGATATGTATGAGGAAGTAATGACCAGAGTGAAGACTTCAGACGGATTAACTTAATCATTTCCAATAAAGATAGGGTTACATCAAGGATTAGCTTTAAGTCCATATCTTTTTACACTAATCATGGACGAACTCACTGGACATATTTAAGACACAGTACCATGGTGCATGTTGTTTGCAGATAATATTGTTTTAGTAAATGATGCCAAGTATGTCCATGCCCATCACTCCTTATTGATATTATTAATACGGTCGGACACCCCACGTCCCGGTCCGGATTTCTACTATACGGTCGGACACTCCACGTCTCGGTTCGGATTTCTACTATACGGCCGGACACTCCACGTCTCGGTCCGGATTGCTACCATAAGGCCGGACACTCCATGTCTCGGTCCGGATTTCTACTATACGGCCGGACACTCCACGTCTCGGTCCGGATTGCTACCATAAGGCCGTACACTCCACGTCTCGGTCCGGATTTCTACTATACGGCCGGACACTCCACGTCTCGGTCCGGATTGCTACCATAAGGCCGTACACTCCACGTCTCGGTCCGGATTTCTACTATACGGCCGGACACTTCACGTCTCGGTCCGGATTGCTACCATAAGGTCGGACACTCCACCTCTCGGTCCGGATTGCTACTATGAGGCCGAACACTCCACGTCTCGGTCCGGATTTCTACCATCAAACCAGACCTTTTGAGGGCCTCAGTGATCCTAGTCACTACCTATCCCCGAAAGTAAGATTCTCCGACAAGCGCAGAGGAGTATCCGTGACATTAATGGAGATTTGCCTCCATCAACCAAGCGATGGGTATTAACGGTCGCCTCGCATGTAGTAGGTTTACTGCGGAAGTTCCAGAGGATTACGCCTTAATTAAGATGTGCCTCCCGCCAACTATGCATTAATGGCAACCCACGCTACCGGATAATCGCTTTTTAGATAAGCAATGATAATAATGTCAATCGGGAGGTCATATCACTTGAGTGGGAAAAGGTCCACTAGAGGACTCCTTCCTCTCCTATATAGGGGATGACCCTCCTCGAGGAGAGGTAGGTTCACACACTCTTAAGCTCGTTCTCACGATATTTCCTTGACATCTTCCACCTAATTCCCTACCTTGGCGTCGGAGGGGTTTGGCGAGATCCTCTCGGCACCCGCTTCTCTCATCGAGTTCTCATTCGGCTCGATGCGGTCAAGCAACCCTGACGAGCAAGCCACTTCATCCGCTTGGCCGTTGTATCGTCTCATTGTTCGGACACCTCACCATTCACCATCTCGGCGGAAACATAATTGCGCGTGCAGGAACTTATATCACGTCGAGATAAGAATGGGAGACGAAGGAGCAAACTCGTGATGCGAGGCGATGAAGGAAGCTTGACCAGGGAAAACATCATCGCCCTTGTCAGGGTCACTATGCAAGACATCTTACGAGAACACTTCTCCCGAGGTCCTGGGCAGGAGTCCCCTAGCCCAGTTCAGGGTCCCGCACTCCAATCCACCCCTTCAACTCCCGTCACGGGAAAGGTAGTACCAACAGCTTCAGTATCAACCGAGTCATCCTCAACGGCTTCCCTACAGGACTCTTTAAAGAAAACACCCTCCCAGTAGATCCGAGGCGAGATCCTAAAAAGGGCAAGGCCCCATTAGTCGGCCTAGACTCTCCTCTCAGCCCTGACATCATCGCCGAGAAAATGCCTAAAGCTTTCAAGGCATTATCCATTGAAGAGTACAATGGCTCAACTGATTCAGAAGAGTACCTGGGGAGATTTAAAAAAGCCGCCATGATACATGGTTACTCTGATGGGGCCAGGTGCAAAGTTTTCTCCCTCAACCTGATCGGCTCCGCACAGAGGTGGTTCGATCGGTTGCCAGAAGGGTCTATTAGGTCCTTTACAGAATTATCTACCCTTTTCCTCCAGCATTTTGCTAGTAGCAAGAGGTATCGCAGGACAGCTCAATTCCTCATGACTATCAAGCTGAAGGGTCAATAACCCTTGAGGGATTACATACGAGTTTAGCAAGTGGCAGTTGATGTCCTGGATGCCTCCTCTGGAATGATAATCATCGCTTTCTCTCAAGGGCTGACAAGAGGGGACTTCTCCAAATCCTTGATGAAAAGACCGCCCTCCCGGTTTGAGTCCTTGTTAGCCAGGGCCGAAGCCTATATCAACCTAGAAGAAGCGGCTGCGGATGAGCAATGAGGAAGGAAAGTTGAGCAGCCACAATCCCGATCAATCAGCGAAGATACATCTCTCGGCACCAACTCACCCGCTTAAAAACCCCCCTGCCTATCCACCGAGACTGTTGGGAGAAAGGACGATTCAAGCCGTACAAGAAGTCTCTCAGCCGCCCGTACTACCAAATCCGAGTCCCTCTTTTTGTGCGTATCATCAGATGCATGGGCATTCAACTCGGGAATGTCGTTCTTTTGCGGAGGACATCCGGCAAGTAATGCAAGAGCAGCAACCCCGAGTCCATAGCCCGGCTCCCTTTCAGCAAAGAGAGGCAAGATCCGAGCCGAGAGGGGCAGGTTCACGTAACCGAGCTAAGCGAGTTCTTCGACCGTCACCCGAGCGTCAACCACGAGCTCAGGCTCCCCGAAGAACTAGGGAGGCCTATCCGAGAGACTCAGCTCCCCGGACCGGATCACCGCCAGAATTCATTAATACTCCGCATCGAGGCACCATCAGCATGCCGACCCCACCTAGTGGGATAAGGCTTTGTTGTTGTTGTTGTTGTTGTTGTATCGAGGCACCATCAGCATGATCACAGGTGGAGCCACGAATGGAGACTCCAACCGGGCCCGCAAGGCTCACGGAAGACGGCTGAAAAATATGGAGGTAAACACTATGAAAAAAGTCTGAGGCTCTCATTAACCTTCGGCCCGGAGGATATGCTGGGAATTGATATCCCCCACGATGACGCCTTGGTGATCAGGGCCACCATCGCCAACTATGACGTAGCTCGGGTCTTCGTGGATACAGGTAGCTCGGTTAATATTTTGTTCAAAGACGCCTTTGATTGTATGCAGATTGACCTAGCCCAATTGCACCCGATGAACACGGCCTTATTCGGCTTTTCGGGCCACGAGGTGGCCCCCCTTGGTCGGATCGACCTGCCCCTATCCCTGGGAGAAGAACCCCTTCGGCGCACAAGGATATCCACCTTTACTGTGGTGGATGCCGTGTCGACCTACAACGTCATCCTAGGAAGGCCGGCCTTGCACTCCTTCGAAGCTGCAATATCAACTTATCACCAGAAGCTAAAGTTCCCAGTGAGTGGTCAAATTGGGGAAGCCATGGGAGATCAAAAGGCAGCCCGGAAATGCTATGTGGAGGAAGTCCGAACGGGCCCCAGGAAAAATCGGAAGGTAGAAAAAGTGTACACCTCGGGAAGAAACATTAGAAGAAGACGCGTGCTTGTATGGCGGATCAACCCGGCCAAAGTAATCCGAATCGTGGCGATTTATCCGCCACATCAAGGAGGGAGGTAACGAAACCTAATTGCAATCGGGATATCTTTGCATGGCCGAAGAACAAAGCCGAGCATTTCTGACCGTAATGGAGCATAAGTTAAACGTACTCACCGGATCTCGGCGTAAAGCGTAAGAGAAGACATTTCGCCCAGAAGGACCATATTATCCAACCGAGATCATAAGCCGCTGTGCGGATACATTAAAGAGGTACAAATTCCCGGTGGTTGTCAAATATAGTGTTAGTCCCCCAAGGCAGGGAAAATGGAGGTATGTGTAGATTTGAGAGATCTTAATAAAGCATGCCCCAAGGTTGTTACCCATGCCTCGAATAGATCAACTAGTTGACTCCGGCGGATCGAGCTAATCTGTATGTTAGATGCTTATCGAGGATATCACGGATCCCTTAGCAAAGGAAGATCGGGAAAAAGTTAGTTTCATCGCTGCGGACGGTATTTTTGCTATCTAGTCATGCCGTTCGGATTGAAGAATCGGCGCCATACAGATTGATGGATAAAGTGTTTGATCGCGGATCGGCGAAATATGGAAGTATCGTAGATGATATCCTCGTAAAAAGTGCTCGGGCTAAAGATATCATTGCGGACATAGCGAAACATTGACACTTCGCGTCACGGAATCATGAATCCCTCAAGTGCATTTTTAGTCCGTGGAGGAAAATTCCTCGGTTACATTGTGGTGGCGAGGAATTGAGTCAATCCGAGAAGGCCCGGGCTTTGCGAACATGCTTTCCCGGGAATGTCGAGAGAGTACAGCAGTCTTTGGGACGAATAACTGCTCTCTCTCGATTCATCCCTAAGTCGGCCGAGCGAAGCCTCCCATTCTTTAAAATACTTCGCAAGTCGACCCGGTTTTCATGGGACGAGAAATGCGAACTAGCTTTTTCAGAGTTGAAGCAATACATAGTGGCCAAGCTACCTCGCTATCTAAGCGGTGCAGGAGAATTTATGCTTACTGGCGCCGGAAGAAGCGTGCTCAAATCTGCCGCTGGAAGAGGGTAAACAATCACCTATTTATTTTGTCAGTCATTTGCTAAAAGCTGCTGAAAGCAGGTACACCACCCTAGAGAAGTTGGCTCTGGCCCTACTTATCACTACTTGGAAACTCCGCCCCTACTTCCTGTCTCATCCCATCACAGTACTGACCAACAGCAGCCTGGGAAGAATACTCACTAATCCCGAGGCGTCGGGCCGATTAATCAAATGGACCACGGAGATGGCCGAATATGACATCCAATATCAACCCAGGACAGCTCTCAAAGCACAGGTATTGGCAGACTTCCTTGCAGAGACATCCGGAATCGAAAGAAATGAAGAGTGGAGGATATATGTTGACGGTTCGGCCACTAAACAAGGAAGCGGAGTAGGGGTGTTGCTGATATCGCTGCAGGAGGAGATGATCCGGATTGCAGTCCAACTTAATTTCCGAGCCTCTAATAATGAAGCCGAATATGAAGCCTTACTGGCGGGACTTCGAGCTGCTCGGCACGTGAGGGCATCCCGGGTCTCTTTGTACTCCGACTCTCAACTGGCTGTGGAACAGGTCAAAGGCTCCTATGACATCAACAATCCGCGACTACAACTATACAAGGAAGCCTATCAAAAATTGACGGCCGAATTCCAAGAAGTCATTCTCCATAAGATCCCTCGAGCCGACAACCAGAAAGCAGATGAGCTCGCTCGCATGGCCAGTGCGCTCACCACCTGGAGCCTAGAAGATTCCCTGGCTGAGACACAACTCATAGCTCATATAGATCAAGCGCCAACCATGCGGCAAAACTCTCCCGATTGGAGGACTCCTCTGATTAACTATCTGAAAGAAGGACTATTGCCAGGAGATCAAGCCGAGGCCCGAATCATTAAGAAGAGAGGGAACAGTTTCGTGCTGGTGGGAGATACCCTATACAAGAGGGTTTTCGCCAGACCACTCCTTAAGTGTCTTGGTCGGAAGAGGCGGATACGTCGTGAGGAGTTGCATGAGGGTTGTTGCGGTAATCATTCGGTGGGACATCCCTAGCACGAAAGGTTCTCCTCATTGGATATTTTGGCCTACTGCGAGAAAGATACGCGTCGCAGCGTCGCACTTAGCCTTAGTGCGGAAGCATCAAAACTTCTCTGACCCCCCGAGTGGCTTAAGGCCTCGGTAACATCTTGCCCTTTTGATCAGTGGAGAATGGATATCGTAGGACCATTGCCACTCGGGCCGAATCAGAAGAAATTCCAACTGGTGGCAGTAGACTATTTCTCAAAATGGGTAGAAGCAGAGCCTTTAGCCAAGATAACAGAGGAAGCAGTGCTGAAATTTCTTTGGAAAAACATAGTCTGCCGATTTGGCATCCCTAGGAGGTTGATCTCGGACAATGGAAGGCAATTTCAAGGACGAAAACTCAAGGAGTGGTGCCAGCAACTAGAAATTCAGCAGGTTTTTACTTCCGTGGCGTATCCTCAAAGCAATGGGCAAGTGGAGGTGACCAACCGAGAGCTGATTCGGGGACTCAAAATCAAATTGGATCACACCGGAGGAAGCTGGGTAGAGGAGCTGCCGAGTATTCTATGGGCTTACCGGACGACACCAAAGGATAGTATTGGCCTCACCCCTTTCCATCTCGTTTACGGGTCGGAAGCTTTAGTCCCGGTGGAGATCGGAATGGGATCACCTCGAGTGCTGGCCTATGCCCTGGATGATGATAACCGAGATATCAGACTAGCTGAGTTGGACCTGGTGACCGAGACGAGAGATAATGCGGCCAGTCGAATGGGCACCTTTCGGAGGAAGATAGCGCAAGCCTACAATAAGAGGGTGGTGCCTCGCTCTTTTCAGCCCGGCGACTTTGTGTGGAAGAAGATTCAACCTGCTGGGGAAGTTCGCAAGCTAGCCCCTCGATGGGAAGGACCGTATAGGGTTGTCAAGAAGCTTAGCTCCGGAGCTTATTACCTACAAGATCAGGAGGGAAAAGATCTCGCTCGGCCGTGGAATGCTCTCCATTTAAGACCGTATCATATATAAGGACTGTGTGGTCTATAATAAGAAAGCTTTTCCTAGGAAAAACTAAGCTACTTTTGTGATGATGTGCAGATGTTTGCATTCTAGTCAGCCACCTATCATGGTGCATCTCGGAATAAGTCGCCCCTTACGGCGCATTCTAGTCAGCCACCCATCACGGTGCATCTCGGAATAAGTCGCCCCTTACGGCGCATTCTAGTCAGCCACCTATCACGGTGCATCTCGGAATAAGTCGCCCCTTACGGCGCATTCTAGTCAGCCACCCATCACGGTGCATCTCGGAATAAGTCGCCCCTTATGACGCATTCTAGTCAGCCACCCATCACGGTGTATCTCGGAATAAGTCGCCCCTTACGACGCATTCTAGTCAGCCACCTATCACGGTGCATCTCGGAATAAGTCGCCCCTTACGGCGCATTCTAGTCAGCCACCCATCACGGTGCATCTCGGAATAAGTCGCCCCTTACAGCGCATTCTAGTCAGCCACTCATCACGGTGCATCTCGGAATAAGTCGGCCCTTACAGCGCATTCTAGTCAGCCACCCATCACGGTGCATCTCGGAATAAGTCGCCCCTTACGGCGCATTCTAGTCAGCCACCCATCACGGTGCATCTCGGAATGAGTCGCCCCTTACGGCGCATTCTAGTCAGCCACCTATCACGGTGCATCTCGGAATAAGTCGCCCCTTACGGCACATTCTAGTCAGCCACCCATCACGGTGCATCTCGGAATAAGTTGCCCCTTACGGTGCATTCTAGTCAGCCACCCATCACGGTGCATCTCGGAATAAGTCGCCCCTTACGGCGCATTCTAGTCAGCCACCCATCACGGTGCATCTCGGAATAAGTCGCCCCTTACGGCGCATTCTAGTCAGCCACCTATCACGGTGCATCTCGCCCCTTACGGCGCATTCTAGTCAGCCACCCATCACGGTGCATCTCGGAATAAGTCGCCCCTTACGGCGCATTCTAGTCAGCCACCTATCACGGTGCATCTCGCCCCTTACGACGCATTCTAGTCAGCCACCAATCACGGTGCATCTCGCCCCTTACGGCGCAGCCTAGCCAACCACCTCACGGTGCATCTCAGAAGGGGTTACAAGGGTTGTCTTACAAGAGTCAAGGCAAGTTCTATTAACGCTAAGGCCCTATCCTGATCCCTATCACTAAGGGTAATTCGACTTCTCGACAAGTTCCGTCTCGGGATAGTATAAAGGTACTTGGTCGATACCTTACTGCTGCTTTATTGGAATTGGTAGCATAAGAGAATTTTTTATATAAAACTGAAAGGTGCGATTACAACAAAACCAATACAGTAGTATCGACTCTGAAATTTCTAAGAAACCTAATGACTAGGGAAGGCCACCGAGCTCCTCATCAGGGGTCTCGTCGACCAGGCGCTGTAGGTCCAAGAACTCGGTGGATGCCCCCTCGGGCGGATAGCCGGCTTCTTTGAAGTGTCGGATGGCCCCATTATAGCCTATTTCCAGAAGGTCGTGATCGATCAGGACTCAGGGAGGTCGGAGAACTCCTCCGGCAAGGAAGGCACGCTTTTTTGCCATCGACCCTCCTCGCCTTCCTTATAGGAAGCCGACTCGGCTTTGGCCGCGCGTCAAGTCGGTTTGACCACCTCCATTTGGGCTATCAACTCCTGCCTTTGGCCTCGACTCTGCGAGCAATTCGGTGTTGCTCGCTGCGATGGTCGAGCCTCGGCCTCCTCCACTCGGGCCCTAAGTGCCTCCGCTTCTGCCGCTTGAAGCCGTAGGAGATCGATCTCTCGGCCGGGCACGTAGGTCATCCTCATGCGCAGGCCTTGGATCGAGAGACCGCCGGATTAGGCTAGGCAGTTCGGTCTCCTTGTCCCGAGCTGAGTGGTAAGGGCCGTCACTTGGGCTTGCATAGCCGGATAGGTGGTAGACAGGCGAGTCAACCGGGACATTAGTTCAGTGGAACCCAGGCTATAAGGAAGATAAAGTGTTACACAAAGAAAGAAGAAAAAGGGAAGTAAGTCCGATTACCTTAGTCAGTGTGAGTTCGTCTCGTCCGAGGGCGGGAATAGATTTCTCTCTGGCCGACGCTTCAATTGACTCCCGTACTCCCCGAAGAAAACTCTGAGCTGGCCGCGAGGCAGTTCCTCCGGAAGGTGCCGCGAGGAGGGCTGCCTGAGGAGGCCTCGGCTCGGGTGCAGGCGCAGAGACCTCCGGGTGTTCTTCGCACGGGGGGTTTGGGGTCGGAGAGTTTTCGGCCGCGGTACCACTCGGTCCCGCCGGATTGGTGAGACTCGGAGGGGGCTGTCCTCGGAAGAAGAGGTCCTCATACGACTTCTCTTTCGGCGTCCCCGTTGTTCCTCGGATTCTCCCGAGCTGATGGTCTCGGCTATCATAGATGGTCGAGGAGGCGAGATGCTCGAGCCAACCTCTTCGGAGGTCTCTACCGAGCCGCCATGAGCAATCATTCTTGCCCACTTTATCTTCTTCGATCGAAGCTTTCGGCATGACTTCTATGCAGACATAAGGCAAGTCAAGGGTTAGAAACATAAGAGAGAGAATTTTTACCTAAAGTGCCTTTAAATCTCGGTCTCGCGAGGCTAAGGTCAAAATGGTGGAGGAGCCCTTCTTCTTGTAAGGCATTAATGTCAAGCTAAGCCCGAAAGGACTCTTACTATGTCTCGGTAATCTTGAGTCCTCTTAAAGCTCCTAAGGGAAGGAGAGGGGGAGCTCAGTTTGCCACTCACTCGGCAAGAGAAAGGGACTCGGCCATCGAACAAGTATCGGGTTTTCCAATACTTGTGGGAGGTAATAAGTTCGTCGAAACTTGGTCTCTTAATGTAGTAAAGAAAACGCCGACTTCTTTCCTTTTGAACAAAGCAGCGTGGAAAGAAGCGGTAGAAAGGAAGATGGTAAAAGGAAAACAATGATAAAGCCGTTGATAAAATTTGAAGGAGTTAGGTGCTAATTCTTTGAAGGGAATCACGGAAGTAATGGGATAATTGAATAAAAGGGTGGAGGGGAAAGCGAAGACCGGTGGTGATCTTGGAAAAAGGTAACGAATTCTATCGGGGGCTCGTGGGGGCGTTGATCTGGTAGGGGAACCCTAAGGCGATAGGAGTGGGGAACCTGATAGAGGGACCTAATCTCTTGACGCACCTCAGGTGTGATGACGCTTCGAGTCCTAAGGAACCATAGGTCGGAGTGCCCGGCCATGATCAAAGGTTTCGATATGAAATAAAGGGACTTACGAAGGTAGGAGCGCCAGAGGAGCAAGGAAAAGGAGAAGGTCGGCGGAGAAGAAGAGGAGACAGAAGCTTCGAGCGAAAGATCGGGAAACCTATCAGGGAAAGGGGGGCATTTATAAAGAAGTCTTGACGCCTCGTTTCTCGAGAGTATCTTCGCGGATCGGGCCGACGCGTGGCGCAAGGGGGCGCAATCTCGGGAAGTAAGATCATCATGCCGTATCCCCGCATTTAATGATCCACTATAGAAGATTTTCTCTCCGTTCCCAAGGGGCACCTCCTCGGCATTGCTCCCCATCCCTCTTTAAGTCAGGGAAAGAAGGTCGGATATGGTCAGGACTCAGTCTAGTCAGTCAAGCCACACCTCTCCTTCGACTAGACACGAGGGGGGGGGTCTTATGATGCTAAGTATGTCCATGCCCATCACTCCTTATTGATATTATTAATACGGCCGGACACCCCACGTCCCGGTCCGGATTTCTACTATACGGCCGGACACTCCACGTCTCGGTCCGGATTTCTACTATACGGCCGGACACTCCATGTCTCGATCCGGATTGCTACCATAAGGCCGGACACTCCATGTCTCGGTCCGGATTTCTACTATACGGCCGGACACTCCACGTCTCGGTCCGGATTGCTACCATAAGGCCGTACACTCCACGTCTCGGTCCGGATTTCTACTATACGGCCGGACACTCCACGTCTCGGTCCGGATTGCTACCATAAGGCCGGACACTCCACGTCTCGGTCCGGATTTCTACTATACGGCCGGACACTCCACGTCTCAGTCCGGATTGCTACCATAAGGCCGAACACTCCACCTCTCGGATTGCTACTACGCATGGAACACTCCACATCTCGGTCGGATTTCTACCATCAAACCCGGACCTTTTGAATCGCTCGTGATCCTAGTCACTACCTATCCCCGGCAGAAAGTAAGATTCTCTGACAAGGCGCAGAGGAGTATCCGTGACATTAATGGAGATTTGCCTTCTATCAACCAAGCGATGGGTATTAATGGCTGCCCCTACACAGAAGTAGGTTTACCTGCGGAAGTTCCAGAGGATTGGCAGCCTTAATTAAGATGTGCCTCCTGCCAACTATGCATTAATGGCAACCCACGCGTTGGATACTGCTTTAGATAAGCAATGATAATAATGTACAATCGGGGAGGTCATATCACTTGAGTGGGAAAAGTCCACTAGAGGACTCCCCTTCCTCTCCCTATATAGGGGGATGACCCTCCTCAAGGAGAGGTAGGTTCACACACTCTTAAGCTCATTCTCTGATGTTCTCCTTGACATCTTCCACCTAATTCCCTACCTTGAGCGTCGGAGGGGTTTAGCCGAGATCCCTCTCGGCACCCTTGACTGCTTGCTACTGTGCAGGTTCTCATTCGGCTCGGTCTAGTCAAGCAACCCGGCGAGCAAGCCACTTCATCCGCTTCGGCCGTTGTCATCTCCGCTGTTCGGACACCTCACCATTCACCATCTCGGCGGGAAACAGTAAATAAGACACGTGAAGGAGTAAATGCTAAACTAGAATCTTGGCGGGAAACATTAGAAGTGAAAGGTTTTAGGCTTGGTAGAGTAAAGACAGAATATATGGAATTTAAGTTTAACAATATTAGACGTAATGAGACAAGTGTTAAGAGAGGAGATGACGAGTTGTCTAGAACTGAGAGCTTTAAATATTTGGGATCATTTTTGCAAGATGATGGAGGGATTGAGAGAGATGTCTTACATAGAATATAAGCAAGATGGTTGAAATAGAGGAAAGCATCGGGTATTTTATGTGATCGTAAAGTGTCTCTAAAACTTAAAGGGAAGTTCTACAAAACGGCGATTAGACCTGCTATGTTATATGACACTGAATGTTGGACTACGACTCGAGCACATGAGCAAAAGATGAGAGTTGCAGAGATGAGGATGTTAAGGTGGATGTGTGAACATACGAGGATGGACAGAATAAGAAATGAGAGCATTAGAGAAAAAGTCGATGTTGCATCTATTGAAGGAAAGCTTCGAGAGACACATTTAAAGTGGTACGGACATGTACTTAGACGACCAATAAATGCTCCAGTTAAGCGATGTGAAACGATGACAAATATACACATCAAACGAGGAAGAGGAAGACCAAAAAAGACTTGGTTAGCAACAATAAAACAAAATAAAATTTATTTAAATATAGATGATAATATAGTAGGGGATAGAGTCCAATGACGTAGAAGGATCCATATAGCCGACCTCACCTAGTGGGATAAGGCTTTGTTGTTGTTGTTTGTTGTTGTTAGTTTATGGTTAATGTACAAGTGAGCTATCTCGGATTAAAAATGCTAGTAAGGCATTTTTATCTAGAAAGATGTTGAGAGAGGTAATCTCTAGCGAATGACTTGTGAAGCCAATTGGGACTAATGGGTTTTTGAATCCCAAAAAATATACCTTTAGCATTCTAAAGGTCGGGTGTGCCAATATTGGGAATGAGCGGGAAGCTAAATCCTAGATTAGCACATTAGAGTAGTTTCGTGCAAAGAAACATTGGAGTTTATATTTAATTTGCATGAAATTGATACAAATTGTATTTGATGTCAAATAAACTAATGCATGGGTGCAACTTAGTATGTGTTTGACATATAAAATTAAAAGGGGTCAAAACAAAACTAGGAGTTTATGGTTAAGGAAATTGAACTTTTGACTAGTTTTGAGAAATGCATGAAGCTTTAAAAAAGCTATATTTTTTTTTGTGACTTTTTTTTCTAGATATAATTGTAATAAATCTCTGTAAAATTTTGAAATTGTCAAAGGTCTATGAAAAATTTGGTGAAGTTTAGAAATTGGCACGTTTATATAGTTAGGGTTGGTTGGTGACTTATAAGTAGTCAAATGGAGTTTCATCGAATGCATGGAAATAGAACATTCATAATAACTTGTGGTATTCATTTAAATATGTGTGGGGATTTTGAATAAAATTAATGGTCAAGATCATATGTTTAGTCGGTAGATGTGCAAAGTTCACTATGATAGTTACTAGTCAATTGGGGCTGACTAGTGGCTTGTAGGCAATCAACTGAAGTTGTATAGAATGCTCAAAAATAGAACATTCATGATAACTTGGGATATTCATTTAAATCTATATGGGGATTTAGAATACAATTAATGATAAAATTATATCTTTAGTCATTGCTGATGCATCTTTTTTTTTTTATGTAAAAGGGGAGTAAAGTGAAATTGGAAATCTCACCTTTGAGAGAAGAAAACATATTTGGAGGCCTCATGTGCTCTTGGAAAAATTTCTAACTCTAGGAGGAACTTGGTGTAAGAAAAGTTAGATTTTAGATCCCATTTCATTTTCTTATTTCCATAAAATGGATTATTAAACTTAAAAAGAGGAGATTGTTTGTGTAATCGTGCCCTAAGTGAGCAGTCTTGATCATGAGTTTTAATGTTTAAGCAAAGGGTTTAAGGTAGATTTATGCATTAAGTTGTGTCAATTCCATTTAGTGGTATAAGGTTTGATTGTTGTTGTGTAGGATCTTAGGAGGAAGGGCATAGAGCTCGTTGTTCTTGTGGCTCAATGAGTTCAAGTGTGGACGATGACTTAGTGCAACCATGGCAACATGCTTTATGGCTGGTAGGCCTGAAGGAGTTAAGAGAAGGATGCATGAATCATTTGAGGAATTATAGGATGAGAAACATTAAGGTGGTATTAGAGTAGCTCATGGAGTTTGAATTCACACACTAAGTTGATTGGCTTGGTGGCTTGAGGTATGTCAAAGATTGGAGAAGTATGTTATAGGGTATCTGATGGACTATTAGATGAGAAGCATCGAGGTGCAATGTTGACAAGAGCTGGAAGGTGGTGAAGGTGAAGGATGACATGTGGAGTAAGTGAAGGGCCTAATGCATCCTAGGGATGAGTAATCTTGCAAGTTGTAGAAGGTAAACTTATGAGTGAATTGTGAGAATTAAGTGACTTGTAACCTTGGAAGAGGCAAAAATTTGATCATTGGAATAATCATAGTCAAGTCTCCAATTAACTGGAGGGTATTCCCAGTCGACTAAGTAGTCGACTCAGGCTTGGTGACTCATGAACAAAATGTTTCCATTTGAAACCTAGTCGACTTTTTATTGAGTTTTGTCGATTAATGTAGGAATCCATGTTGACTTGGTGACTTAGTGAGGAAGCTAAAAGTAGTGGTTGAGTTGTTACACTGAAGTTAATTCATACAATATTAGTCGATTGATGGAAGTTGGTCAACTAAGGTGATTGTTGTTAGAATGAAGATTATATAGCATGTTGGAGGCTATCAAAGAGGGACCAAGAGGAGCATTTGAATGTTGTCGAAACAATGATTGTATAATCTCTAGAGTCTTTTTGTCTTGTAGATCTTAACTTCATTTTGTAAATCTTGTAAGAATATTATTGTAAGAGGTTTTTCACCTCTAGATGGATTATACAACAATAACAACAAATACTAAGTCTTATCCTACTAGATGAGGTCGACTATATATATCATTTTATGTCATTGGACTCTATTTCATATTATATTATTATCTATATTTAAATAAATTTTATCTTATTTTATCGTTACTAACTATGTCTTCTTTAGTCTTCCTCTTTCTCATTCGATTTGCATATTTATAATAATTTCATATCGCTTAACTGGAGCATTTATCGGTCATTTAAGTATATGTCCAAACTATCTTAAACGTCTCCTAGAGTTTTTCTTCAATAAGTGAAATCCCAACTTTCGCTTTAATATTCCCATTTCTTATCTTCATTCTCATATGTCCATACATCTACCTTAACATCATCATCTTTACAACTCTCACTTTTTTTTCATGTACTCGAGTTATAACCTAACGTTCAACTTCATATAATATAACATGTCTAATTGTCGTTTTTTATAACTTCTCTATAAATTTTAAAGGTATTTTACGATAAAAAAGAACATCCGATGCTCTCCTTCATTTTAACCATCCTACTTGTATTTAATGTAAGAGATCTCTCTCAATCCCTCCATTCTTTTACAAAAATGAACTTAAATACTTAAAATTCTCAATTACATATAACTCATTATTTTCTATCTTAACAATTATTTCATTGTGTCTAATATTGCTAAATTTAAATTTTATATATTATTATTTTTTTTATGTCTTTACTAAATGGAGAAAAACATCGGGTGTTTTATGTGATTGTAAAGTACCTCTAAAATTGAAAGGGAAGTTCTATAAAATGACAGTTAGACTTGTTATGTTATATGACGTTGAATATTGGGCTATGATTTGAGCACATAAGCAAAAGATGAGAGTTGCAGAGACGAGGATGTTAAGGTGGATGTATGGATATATGTGAATGGACAGAATAAGAAGTGAAAGCATTAGAGAGAAAGGTGGAGTTCCATTTATTGAAAAAAAGCTTCGAGAGATATATTTAAGGTGGTATGGGTATGTACTTAGACCAAAGTTTTAAATGCCGAGCCGTTTCGGATGAAATTGTCAAAAAATTTCGTTCCGACGAACCACCGAAACCGAAACGTGTACTGATATGGAAGGAGGCAGCGACGACGGGCGAGGCGTCGGAAGGAGGCGGCGGATCGATCGGAGAGGCGATCGCGCGAAGGCGCGATCAGAAGGTGATCGCGATTCCTTATCAAGGCCGCGCGATCGCGATCGCGATCACGATCGCGACGGATTGAATTTCTAAATTTCTATATATATATATATATATATTAAACTGTAAAATTTAATTAAATAAATTATTAATTAATTTATATATTAAATAAAAATTAAAAAATAAAAGATATTTTAATTAAAATTCTAAATTCGAATTTATAATTTGGGTAAAATTAAATCTTAAATTCTTTTTTAAAAATTAACTAAAATTAACTAAAATTAAAAAAATCAAATAATTAATATTAATGTTTAAAAATAAATTCCGAAATAGTATCGGCACGGACGATACTGATATCAAATCGATCGTCGTTAAATTCATGAATTGAAATTCGACATTTAATCGAGATTTTAAACCTTGACTTAGACAACAAAAAAATGCTCCAGTTAGGTGATGTGAAACAAAGGCAAATATACATATCAAACGAAGAAGAGGAAGACAAAAAAAAAAGGACTTGGTTAGCAACAATAAATAAGATGAAATTTATTTAAGTATAGATGATGATATAGTAGGGGATAGAGCCCAATGACAGAAGGATCCATATAGCCGACCCCACTTAATGGGATAAGGCTTGGTTGTTGTTGTCTTTACTCGACTACACTAAAATCTTTCACTTCTAGCTTTTCTCTCCAAAATTCAAATTTAGTATTTACTCTTTTACATGTCTCATCTATCAAAACAATATCATTCATAACTAATATGTTTCATAGTATTGTGTCTTAGATATGTTTAGTGAGTCCGTCCATAATTAGCATAAAAAAATAAGGACTTAGAGTTGATCCTTGATATAACTATTGTTATGGGAAATACTTTGGCTAATCCTTCTGTTGTTTTCACTCTTGTCATGACATTTTATACATATCCTTAATTATTTCAATATATGCTATGTTAACATTTTTTTTCTAGAATTCTCCATATAAAATTTCTTGGGACTCTATCATAATATTTTTTTAAAGTTAATAAATACCATGTGTAAGTTTTGTTTTTATTCTCGATATTTTTCAATTCGTTGCCTGAGATGTATAACTTCTATTGTCAACCTTCTCGGTATAAATTCAAATTAATTTTCGGCCACAATGATCTCCTTAGTCTTTTTTCTATCACTTTTTCTCAAAGTTTTATGTTATGACTTATTAGTTTAATACTTCTATAATTTGCACAATTTTGTATGTCTCATTTATTTTTATATAAAGAATTAGAGTAGTTATTCTCTACTGATTAGATAATTTTTTATTTTAATATTAAATAAATAATTTTATAAGTCATTCAATACTTTATTTGTCTAGGCATTTCCATATCTCTATCAGATTTGATCCAACTATTTTTTCATTTTGCATCCCATTGAAAGTGGATTTTATTTTTGAAGGTTAAATTCTACAATAAAAATTTAAATTTCTATATTCGTTTGACCTATTTAAATTATATAAATTAAATTGATGTCTAAATGTTCATTAAAAAATTGATAAAAATGCATCTTCCATTGCTCTTGTATTTTCTTATTGTTCAATAATATATTTACCTTTAATACATCTTATTTAAGAAAGATCTCTAGTCTTTTGAGAGTGAACCATTGATGAGATACGGGAGCAGGAACAAGGTCAATGGAATTATCTTTTGTTTTTTCTCTTGTTGATTCGATCACATTGAATAGAAGATGAGGACATTATGGTGTCATGATACTTTATTAAATGTAAGCTTAGTCTTTTCCTTTCTTATCGTTTTATGAAACATTATGGCCTCATTGTTTCTGCATTCATGATGTTTAATGATTGGTCCAACCTTTGCAGAAAATATGTAAGTTTTTCCATATAGACCTTTGCAATAAATGTGATAAACTCTTGCTCCAATCATTAGTCTAAATCCCTATAAAGTTGTTCAAAATATGGCCAAATTTGTTGGTCCTTGATGGTTGTTGATTTGTAACATCCTATTAATTTCACTTATTAAATTAGTACCAGTCAAGCAACTAAAATTTATGAAGGGGAGTCGTAGTATAATGATAAAGTTATTGTCGTGTGACCTGATGGTCCAATGATCACTAGTTCAAATCCTAAAACAACCTCTTGTATTGTAGGATAAAATTGTGTATAAAAGATACAACATGGTCCGATCCTTCCTGGATCCCACATTTGCAGGAGTTTTGTGCACTAAGCTGCCTAGGAAACTAAGGGGGTGTTTGATTCGGTGAAAATTTTCTATTTTTCGTTTTCATTTTTTCTTTTCCAAAAAACAGAAAATGATTTTTTTTTTGCATTTTCTAGTTTTCTAAAAAAAACTCCTTTATTTTTTAGAAAATGAAGGTGGAAAACGTCAATCAAACGTCATTTTCTGTATTTTCTCGTTTTCTCAGAAAATAAAAACGGGAAATAAAAAATTTTCTACGAATCAAACACTACCTAAAATTTGTGGATTAAAGGATTCTCTTTTTAGGTCTCTTTTCAGTATTTATACATTTATAATAGTTATCCTACTCTACACTTGCTTTATAGTAATGTGATTACATCATTGTTTTATAATACTTCCTTATAGATCTAGCGGACAGACTTCAAATTGAAAGAAAGGATTGTGGTGGTGTTCTAGGAGAGAAACATTCAACCATGAAATTCATCTTCAAGTGCTTGACATCAAAATTGTCGGAAGGATAACTTGACCCTTTTTTTGCTCCCATAAGGGTGAAAGAATGTTCTCTACAGTACAAATGTGAAAGGGTATTAGAATTCGTATAAGATTTACAATTTTGAGCAAAATTGTACCGAGTTTTGGTTTATGACCAAAAAGATATGATTTTGGTACTGTATTGTGCTATGCCAATAAGGTTTGGTACTTTAATATTAAATATATTAATTGTTTTTTATTTCTTCTAACAATCTATCTCCTATATCTTTAAAGAGATGCTTAGTCTCTATCTATGCAAGGGGAAAAAAATTAACAGGGAAGCAAAAGGGAAGGAATAAGAATTAACTGTAAAAAAATAGAAATAAGAAAAGAAAAGAAAGAAAAAAATAAAAATGTAATAAAACAACATTGTTGATCGCCCTTATGACCAGGTGAGGCCACCACAAAGTCGTAGAGTCCTCCACGAGGTCATGGCCGTCTCACGACCTTGTGGAGGCCTTTGTGAGGCCACTGTGTTTGAACCGGTTGACAAGTGGAATGGTAAATTCTGTCTATGTCGATTGACACGTCTTGACATTTGATTCCGTTAATTTTTATATTTGATTTTGGATCTTTAAAATTGGAGACGAAACATTTATATTTTGGTTTAATGGGCAATAGAGATCATCATCCATGGAGGTGAGAAGGAAAACTGAAAAAAGAGAAGGGGTTTGAAGAGGAAAACAAAACAGAAATAGAAGAAAGAAATGTGACAGAGAAGTAGGGAAAGGAAAGATGGAGAATAGATAATGATGAAGCAGAGAGCAAAGTAGACAGGATAAAGAGATAAACAATATGGGAGAATAAAATGAAGAGGACAGATTGGGGATTAGAAGAGAAAAATGTAGAGCATGATGGCAAGAGAAGTAAAGAGGCAACAACTATTCTTTGTGGACTTTAATCAGAGCCCCTTTTATTGATTTAAATTCTCTAATCTCGACACACTTCAGCACTCCATCCAGCATAACCACCGAGCCGACATACACATTTGTCAATGTGAACCAAGTCATATCTAGTTCTTAGCCAAGTGTTACAGCAAACCTAATCTAACCCATAGATCAGGTACGAATTCCAGTACTTGTTAATGATGCCATTTAACTCTTTCAGATTTGTCACTTCAAAAACATTTATTTGGACATGCAAATGTTCATAGTGTTTATTACACGGAAGGAGGGCTCCGTAATTGGTGGTAAATTAACCATTCTCTAGTTAGATACAATCCACTTTGTAATAATTCTATGATTTATACAGAGTGGAAAAAAAAGGAGTCTAGAGAATGGAGGAGAGGAGACTGATGGAATCAATTGCTATTGTACTATGTTCAGCAAATTCACCCGCAAAAGGTTGGAATCTGTCAATCTAACGGCCTCCATCAGCCTGTCCCATGATAATTGTGAGAGAGAGAAATCATGGAGGATCCTATGGGTCTTGATGTGGTGGTCAAGACACGTGAGAGTCATTTGAATTCAGAAAAGGACTTTAGACCTTCTCCGGAATCGACCCTTATCTTATCTGTAAGCTCTGTCGTATCTTAGCCACTACGCCATCCCCGTGGAGACTATGTTCAGCAAATTCACGCACTTATAAGATGGATTGAATTATGGACAAATATTCCTCTACACTGGTCTTGTGTATTCCTCAACTGAGAGACTGATATAAAATGCTACTGAATTTCAAATAAATACTAAAGTAAAGAAATTAAATATATTACTTCCCTTACAAATCTGGTTTGTTTGGGCCTCATGGTTTCTCAGAGATTCAGCTGGAATGTTGTGGGTCAATATTGCAGGATTTTCTAATTTGACGCAGACTTCCTTTTTTGTCTCTAGGAAATTGACTCTACGAGGATTACCCATGTGACCTTGCATACTCCAAGCTGCACTAACAAGACTTAGATTCCTTGGAGCCTGTTGACATTTTGCTGCAGCATATTTGCTGCAACATATTATGCTGCCTTGGTCACTATTAAAATTCAGGAGCACAGTCGAGTATTTCTTACCTTATTGTTTCAAGTATATCAATTTTCTGTAATCAGCATGTGTTATTGTCAACAATAATAGCATTCATCTGGCCCCGGGGCTATGGTATAGTGGTAGGACATTTAGTTCGGCTCCCATATACTTTTCGTTGGATCCTCAGTCATGGTGCATTTGCATGATTTTCCTTCAAATGGAGTGATAAACTAAGGACATTGCAGCTGCTAAGGTTGTCCACGCGAACACTTTCTGATTTATTTTAGTGGTCGGTGGAGCATATATCGCTTAGAGATTACTTAGCTCTTCGTTAGAGATCCGTGGGACAGGACCGATCATCCTCAGGATTAGTTAGGTCGAAGATTAGATATCTAGTGCTAATAATAATAATAATAATAATAATAATAGCATTCACCTGGTGGGAGTAGATTATTTCTATACTTGACTAGGAGTTGCATGAGAAATATTACAGTGGACGTAGATTATCAGCAAATAATTTTACAATATTTGTGTTTTGATTGTGATTGGTTTGTAATATACATTATTGCTCCTATTCATTTACAAACCCAGGCAGTTCATTCTCCCTGGTAGGTACAAATTCAAGATCCATTATCCTATCTACACGAATTCATTGCTTAATGTTCTAACCTGATTCTCGATAATACTCCTCGTCTTTAAATTGCTTGATTCATATGGTTGTTAAAATTTAGATAATTTCTTATCATGTATTACTCGTGTAATGGATTTTGATGTCTCGGTGTAGAAATAATTGGTTTTGTTGGTTTTTCTGGACCGCCTCACTGTTGATTGCAGAACCCTAACCTGATGTTGCTGTTTGTGTATTCCTTTCTTCATGGAGGTATGAAGGTGCTCGAGGTCATCCAGTGCTATTTTGTTTAATTTCCATGAAGTACTCAAAACTGAGATTCTCAAGCATTTGACATTTGGTTGGTAGCTGTATTACCTTGCAGGTATCGAAAGCTTTTCAGTTTCATGCCCCACCTTGTTTTGCTACAGATTGCTTGGTGTTGGGATATGGAAGCATATTTTGTTGCCAAGTATTGTGACAAAAAAAAAACAACAAAAACAGTTATTGTCGATATAATTATGTTTTTCTTTTCTTTCTGCAGCTACTCGTATCCTTGTCTATGACCATTTAGAGTAAAA
This sequence comes from Wurfbainia villosa, assembly GCA_025175895.1. Lineage (NCBI taxonomy): Eukaryota > Viridiplantae > Streptophyta > Magnoliopsida > Zingiberales > Zingiberaceae > Wurfbainia > Wurfbainia villosa. The sequence goes on along the minus strand of CM046000.1, from coordinate 13,081,603 downwards.
CAGTTATATGATACCATATGTTATATCATATTGATTGATAATTAACAAAATAAATTATCATTATTTGAATCTCCGCTAAAAAAATTGTGTTATATCAAGTAAATTTTCAATAAAATTCTTTTTTAAAAAAGGAACAATATTTCCTTTTTAACTGTTTATGTTTTAGAAATACAAAGATCACAAACTATATCGGTCCTCTGAACACTTGAGAGATGCCTTTTGGATATGCTACGACGGTTACTAATCCTACGGTGTAAATCTCAACAGATCTACTACGATAATTTGAGCTAATACCGAAAAAGTAGTGTTTTATGTTACGGTGTAATTGGTGGAAAAGGTAATTCGTTCGTCCTAAATATCTCCGTCAATCGATTTCACAGTCAATACGAATGAGATAAATCATGAAAATTATATTGTCCAATTCAGGACTAGCATGACAAGAGGATAGACACTTTGAAAGGTTTACAATCTCCGAGGATTGATCCTTGTTTATTGGTGTAAGTCTGTTGTCGTGTTAACTACAAAGATCTTTCGTAGATACAATAAATAGCTGTTTGAGCGCAAGAACTCATAGTTGGCAATTTTTCTTTTAATATTAGCCATTTGAGTGACAAATTTTTCAAGATGGTGTGAAGAATTTGTTGGATCGATAGAGGCGAGGGATAAAGAGCGATACGGCAAATTAAAATTTCCCTCTCTTGCTAATGACTTAGGACATATATTAAATTAATAAATAATATATAAAAGAAAGAGACAAGGATACGCTTATTTACTAGGTTCACAATCTCTATGGTAGCTAGTTCAAGGCCTATGCATGATCCACCTATCTGAACTTTCTCCTTTTCGGTAATGTATCGGAGGTGGAAAAATCTCTTATACATTAAGTACAAATAGAAAAAGAAAATAGACAAATAAGAACGAAGTACTTTGAGCTCCAAGGGTTCTTATATAGGTTTCTCCTAGATATGATCTTATTGTTGATGTGGCACTTCTCCAAGCGTCTGGACTAGGTCTAGGCGTCTAGAAGCTTATTGACTCTTATCCTCGAACAAGCTGACATTGATACTCTTCTGATGATTGTGGCTCCATTCCAGGCTCCTGGGTCGGGTTCAAGCGCTTGGACCAGCAATCATCGCAGATTCTGATCTGCTTGCTCCGATCCATAATCTGTGATCATTTTCGGTCGCCTAGACCCCTTCCAGTTGCTTGAAACTATAAGAACTTTGGATCGTCAAACCTGAAAGACAGATTCAAATAGTGCATAGAGGTGCTTGAATTTAGTCTAGGCGCACCTGGAACTCAATTTCAGTCGTGAAACTCTGATTTAAGTCGACTACGACTGAATTCGTCTATGTTGAGTTTTTACTCTCGTTTCGAGTACAAGTCACTCAATTCTCTCTTGGTAGCTTACCTTACACAAGTTTCCCCTTGGCTTTTCATTCCTTGGATGCACCGAACTCTTTTGGCTTACTGCCGGTGCGTCCTTCTCACTCCACTATAGTACTCTTTCACAAACTTCTCATCTCTCGAATGCACCGAGCTCGCGGCTTCCTTCCTGTGTCATCCTTATCACATATTTGCATCTTCTGATAATGTCGTGCTATCTTGTATGCTCTTCTAAGTTCCTGCACACTTAAAATGTAAGTTAGGTTGAACAATTCATAAATAAAATGTAATCAAGACAAATATAAATTCAAATACTTTCACCCTACATATAACTTTTCCCCCTTAACTCACAATTTCTCCTCCTTAGATAACATCAAAAAGTGGAGTTCAATTAATAATTTTAAAAAATTACTTAGTCAAGTTAGAAAATTAATTTGGAAATTGATAAAATCTTTAAAAAAATTTAAAATTTCATCACTGATAGTAAACATTTTATTTTATTTTTCATATTTTTTTCATTTTCGATAAATAAATATTAAACTTTGAAATATTGAAATATTATTTAATATTTTTATAGTCACTAGAAAATCACGAAATTTCGACCGTAAACAATAAATTAACCATCTTTCTTAAAAAATAAATTTCATAAAAATGATTGATCAAGTAGTATAGAAATAGATTTTTCTTGCATGTGCATTATCAAGACAACTATTTGTGTGTGTGTGTGTATATATATATATATATATACACACACACACCAAAGTACTTTCTAACATTTAAAAAAAAAATTTGGCATCAAAAATAATTTTTTTTTTCTACTGGATTTATTAAATATTCGTTAGGAATCAACATATTTGATATTTTTTTAATTTGAACCCTAGGGTTTTTGAAATTTCAATTTTGTCCACTAAATCCTAAGTCATGTCTATTAAATTTATTTCTTTGATTTTTTTAATAATAAATTAAGATTGTATGAACCAATACAAAATTTCTCTAAAACAAACTTAAGATTCTCTGCTTGTCCTTTTAATTTTTCATTTTCACTCTTAGTCGTTTGAAAATCTACTTTTGAGCATGAATTTTCTAATTGATTTTCCATAGGTATTTTTTCTTTCTTTAATTCAATACATTTGTTCCTAATTTTATACAGAGATCTAGAAAGCATTTTAATTGCATCGTATAATTTATCGAAAAGAAGATTACGTACCTCACTAACTCATCGGTCGAAACTCTCCTTTCATTGTTGCTTTCTTTTGATGATATACTCTCGGAGTATTTGTGAGTTGCTATTAATGCCATTCTTGCCGTATGTTTAGAACTTGCTGAGGATGACAAATCACTCCAAATGGCTTTCATATTCTAAATGTTGTCCTTTTTCTTAGAATTTTTTCCCTTTATTCTTATTCTTCAACTTAGGACAATTCTCCTTAATATGCCTTTCTTCGTCGCAATTGAAGCACTGTACCTTCTTCTTTTTCCTTTGTAATAGCTTATTTGCTAGCTTCCTATCAAAACTATTAGTTTTTAAAAACTTTTTAGTTTTTCTTATCATAAATGCTTCTTCATCACTATCCATTGAAGACTTTGATTCTGTCTCCTTTGGTTTAGCTGTTATGGTTATGTTATGATTCGAAGCATCTGTTTCTTTTAATCCTGCAATTCTAGACTAATGTAATTCCATTGTAGAGAAAAAATCTTCTAAAGTATGTACCTCGAAATTTTTCAATAGGTAGTATGAATCTACCATCGGAACCCATTCTTGAGTCCTTGGAAATGCATTGATTGTGTATCTAAGAATTTCTCGATTTGAAATTACCTCGTCAAGGTTGCTTATCCCAGTAAGTATCTCCTTCAACCTGGCATGGAGATGTACCACAGATTCTCCTTTTTTAAGTTGGAGCTTGCTGAGTTGACTTCTTAGTAAGTCTCTTCTTTCTAGTTTTGCTTCAGAAATTCCTTCATGAAGTTCTAGGAACTTATCCCAAAGTTCTTTTGCCGAGTAGTAGATTCCAACCCTGTTCATTTCTTGCATGGGCAATACACTTAGCAAATGGAATTCAACCTCAACATTAGCCATGAATTCTTCTCGTTGTTTCTTGGTCCACTTATGTTTTTCGAGTTCTTCTCCTTCATCATTCCTGGGCAATACTTTATACAAAGCATAATATCAAAATCTATTCTAAAAAATATGTCCATTTTTTTCCCATATGATGAACTCCCTCTCGAATTTTGGTGGGTGAATGCTTGATCCAACAATACCTTGACCCCCTTCTTGTTGTTGCACAGTCAACGGTTAGTCCTTCTGACATTCTGGCTCTGATACCAATTATTGAATCGATAGAGGTGAGGGATAAAGAGCGATACTTGCAAGTTAAAATTTTCTTTTTCTTGCTAATGACTTAGCAAAGACACATTAAATGAACAAATAACATATAAAAGAAAGAGACAAGGACACGATTGTTTACTAGGTTCACAACTTCCAGGGTTGCTAGTCTAAAGCATATGCAAGATTTGTTGGTGCAATCGGCCCAGATCACGATTGACCAGACTCGAGTTTGACTCGAGCGATATTTTGATGTTCGACAAAATGTATGACAATGTAATTGTCAAGGGAAAGTCCAAGTCTTGAGTACTTGGCATGAGAAGTCCAAGCATGGATTTTGGCAAGGGAAAATCCAAGTCTTGAGTACTTGGCATGAAAAGTCCAAGCATAGGTCTTGGCAAGGGAAAGCCAAGCTTTAGTCTTGGCAAATGGAAAGTTCAACATAGGTTGGCAAGGAAAGTCCAAGGGTATAGTCTTGGCCACGTAAGTCCAAGGGTGTAATCTTGACGGTGAAAGTCCAAGTAATGGGTACTTGGCAATTGAGAAGTCCAAGGGGAATATTGGTGGCGTAAAGTCCAAGGGTAGAGTTTTGGCAGCATAAGTCCAATGGTTGGCGACGTAAAGTCCAAGTGGAGTCTTAGCAACGTAAGTCCAATATGCCTTGGCGGTATAGACACCGTTAGCATGACAATAGCCGATGGAAGTTCATGGATGACTTGGAGGGATCCGATAGGCGTGAAGCTGATGGAGGTGGCTAGAAGGCTTAGGTCTAGGCTAAGGGTGGTCTAGCAAGTATGAGGGCATCATACTTGGGATAAAATCTCATGTTTGAAGTGTATCAGTCGACTGATGTGAGTCGACTAGAGTTCGACTGCAGGAAATGGCACAGCGATCATTTGCCCGGCGATAGGCGATCAGCGATGGCTGGCGATCGGCTTCGTCGAGTTTTTGAGCACAGAAGATTCCCGAGTCAACTGTTAGGGTTTGACAGTCGAGTGATGGATCGATCAGTCGACTGATGGCTTATTCGTTGGAACTTATCCAACGTGGCTCATGCCGTTGTGAGACAACTTCTATAGGAGCAGTCGACTGATGGTCTCGATCAGTCGACTGCTAGGCGAAATCCAACCCGAATGCAGGTTATAAAAGCAGCTCATGGAGAGGGATTTGGCCATGGTTCTTTGAGGAGTTTTGGGGCTATTTGTTGCTGCAATTCAGGGTCTCCAAGTGCAATTCAAGCAACCAAATAAGCAAGCATCAAAAAGCTCATTTGTAAAGTTCTCTTTATATAGATTGTTGTATTCATTTTGTATTTGCTTGTATTTGCTTAGTATTACTTTTGTAATCACTGTAAGAGATTTCTCCACCTCCGACTTATTGTCGAGAAGGAGTATTTGTGATTAGTGGTGTGTGTTTACATCGCTAGGGATTTTAGAGCCCAATCCATGGAGTAGGAACCATACGGTTCCGAACCACGTTATATTGTCGTGTTGTGATTGTTCTTGTGTTTATTTTGATTGTATATTTCATATTTCCACTGCGTACTAACATTGTGTAGCAAGCGCAATCGAATTCCATCATCCGACGACGAATCGCTATTCACCCCCTCTAGCGGGCGTACAGGTCCTAACAAGTGGTATCAGAGCTTGGAGCTCTTCTACGGACTAACACCCGGGAGTAAAAGCGCTAGAGGGCAAGATGGAATATGAAGAAAAATTGGGATGGGACGTCAACACCCAAATTCCATACAATTTCTATGGACGAGAAGGCTTTAACCAATGGAAGGCAAGAATTGAAGACTTCTTGATGATGAGGGACCTTGAGGAATGGGTCGTATTGATGGAAGGATTCCAATATCCAAGAGGGCCAAAGGGAGGATTCCTCAAGATGAAGAAGTGGACCGAGGAACAAATTCAAGAATTTGAGAAAAATACAAAGGTAATTAAATTCTTGGTCGATTTGATTCCTAACGATATCTTGTGTAGCTTAGGTGAATATAAGGATGCGAAGGAGATTTGGAGCGAATTGACAAAGTATCATGAAAGTCCATCACTGGTCCAAGAAGAAGAAGAAGAGGAAGAAGAGGAGTTCTCATCCTCTCAAACTCAAGAAGAAGCAAGCACATCTTCATCCCAAGAGCTTGAGGATTCGAAGGTTGATAGGGAATCAACATCCGGATCGGAAGAGGTAGAAAAGATGGAAGAAGCCTCCACTTCAAGGGTTGAGGGGGAGGAAGTTAGATCACCTTCCATGTCGGATCAAGAGGTAGCCTCAATATCCGGGAGAGATGAAGAAGAACCAATTCCGGCCACCATTGACCTAGGTAACTCAAGCATTTAAATTAAAAATAAAATCCATATAATTTGCTTTGAGTGTAGGGAAGTCGGGTATTACAAGAGTAAGTGTCCTAAGAAGATCAAGAAAAGTCAACCAACACCAAAATTCCAAGAAAAGTCAAAGGAAGCCAAAGCCCCGATAATTAAAAGCAAGGATCACGTGGTGTGCTTCAAATGCAACAAAAGGGTCATTATAGGAGTCAATGCCCTAGGAAGAAGGAAAGCAGAAGCAACGAAGGAGCATCACAAGTAGGGGGAGCCTCTAAGACAAACCCTAAGATATATTTAAATAATGCTCATTCTTTAAGTTATAGGCAAAAGTATGCTAGAAGTAATCTTGCAATTATTAATGAAAGACATGCTAGAAATAATAGATTTTATTGTTTAGGTGCTAAGTATGTGAATTTACCTAAGGACAAATTAACTTAGATCAAACAATTCTAGACCTATTCTACTTAGGGAGACCATTAGGAAAATAGAGGATCACCTAGGTATCAACCCTAAATGGACTAGACATATGCCTAGAAGGAATGGTAATGCCCAAAGATTAAACAAAAATTCAAAAATTGGGCAACTAGAGTTGGAAAATCAAGTCTTGAGGTCAAGACTTGAGAAATTAGAGAAGAACCTTAGGAAAATGCAAAATCAAATTCTAGAGTTAAATGATCAAAAATCTAGGTCAAGGAGTCAAAACCTAGGGTTTAGAAAGCAAGGTCCAACCAAGGGCAATAAATATTTGAGTCACAAACCTAAGCCCAAAAAGATCTATCATAATGTTCCGTTCGATTATGGAACTCAAGTTAGGTCTAGGAAAATCAAGGTCAATAGGGAAGTCATCCCTAAGGTTGACCAAGGTAGGTGTCTAGTGGCTAGGGTTTCGAAGAAACCTAGGGAAGCCACTAAGAAGATCAAAGGGGGAGTTACCTCTAGGGTTGACCTAGGCAAGACAAAAATGACCAAGGCTTCTAAGACTAGGAGGGTCATTAGGAGGGTATCTAGGGAAGTTATCCCTAGAGAATACCTAGTAAACCCAAGGAGCTCCAATATTCATTGGGTTCCTAGGAGCATGATTGATTCACGCTAAATGGGTTTAGGTGTGCCAGCCTTAAATGGATAGGTAGTTAACCTAACCATGATAAAGGTGACACTTTAGGTCATTTCCAAGGTAATGGGATACTTATAAAATAAGAATGATTTTTAATCCCTAAAAGTTTTTAGGATGTGTCAATGCAATTTATGGAAGTTGAGAAATCAATCAATTGACACAATTAGGGTTAGAGGTCATAGTGTGTCATTTTGGATTTTTGGCACACTTGGGAGAAATGTGATAATATGGCAAAATAGATTTAATTTTAACAAATGACAACAAATATTAAAATTTAGGTATTATATACCTTTACATTTTATTTGTTATGCTTGATTTGTCATATAACATGTCATGACATCATATTTACTTTTATCATTTATATGTCATAATCATGCTTAGGTTTATGTCATGTGTATTTAGATTTAATTATATGTCATGACATCATGATCATTGGCCATGCTTTATTTATGCTATCATTTATGCCATGATCATTCATGCATTTAAAGTAATTAAAATTGATTTAAGGACTATGACATGACTTGAAGTCTCATGTATAAGGGAATCAAGTAGTGTTACCCTAGAAAATGCATGAAACCCTAGTTTAGGATGAACAAAACCCACATCTCATATTACATTGACATGTATATGTATTGATACACCCTAGATATATGTGAGATGCTAGGATATAAGTTGAGTTTAAGGTGCATAGTTTTTGCATCTAGATGAACTAAAACTCATCTATATCATGCATGGATCATTGGGAAAGCTTATGTTCAAGCAATGTACATTGAGCCCAAAGAACATTATCTAATATAAGGTTTTAAAATAATTTGAAAATTATTTTAAAAAACTTTGGTGCAATCTATCTTTTGATAGAAGTCACCATTGATGGTGTTGATACAAAGTGAGCTCAAACATTGAAGTTTTTCTTTATTTTTGAACTTTGTATCAATTTCACTATTTTATGGGTAAATTATTTTTCACATATTTTTCATCCATTGTATTGGTTATAAGTATTATACGTATGAATTTTCATGATTTTTTTAAATTACGTATACTTACTTATGCATTTTGAAAAATCATTTCTGAAAATTGATTTCTGCGTTTTGCAGATGATCGATCATTGCCATATGGCAATGATCGATGATGAGGGTATTCGATCATTGTCGGATAAACAAAGATATTTAGCCCATGTTTCAACTATGTTAGGGTTCCCTAACTACTCCTAACCCTAGGATATGCTTTGGAAAGCATTGGAAAGGGTGAAAATCTATTGGATATGGATTAGGAGAGTTATTAGGGTGATGTATCAATTTTAAGGTGTGAGTGAAAGTTCAAGTTTGAACTTTTAACCTTAATTTTGATGGTTTAGAGTTCCTATAGGCTTAGGGACTTTCCAAAGACATTGTTGGTGCAATGGTCAAGGGGGAGCAAGCCTTTAGGGGGAGGTATCCATCATGGGATAATGGATGTGTTCTTCCTCATGAGGGGAAGAATTGGGAATGTCAGATGCTCAATTTGGAAATTGGGAGAGTTTATAGGAGTGCCTCTCTTGAGTGATATGAGACTTATCACTAGGAAGAGTGAAGACATCTTAGGTATTTTTGGACCAAGGAGGAGATTATAAGATCTTATTGGGATATGAAACATTGACCTCCTTGGGGAGAACTTTTTTGATGTATGTCAAAAAGGGGGAGAAGTTAAGATTCCGAATTTGGACAATTGGGATAATTGGATTGAGTTAATGTTCTAACTCAAAGGTATGTGGTTTTGTCAAACATCAAAAAAGGGGAGATTATTAGTGCAATCAGCCCAGGTCACGATTGACCAGACTCGAGTTTGACTCGAGCGATATTTTGATGTTCGACAAAACATATGACAATGTGATTGTCAAGTGAAAGTCCAAGTCTTAAGTACTTGACATGAAAGTCCAAGCATGGGTCTTGGCAAGGGAAAGTCCAAGTCTTGAGTACTTGACATGAAAAGTCCAAGCATGGGTCTTGGCAAGGGAAAGTCCATCTTGAGTCTTGGCAAATGGAAAGTCCAACATGGGTTGGCAAGGAAAGTCCAAGAGTGTAGTCTTGGCCACGTAAGTCCAAGGGTGTAGTCTTGGCGGTGAAAGTCCAAGTAATGGGTACTTGGCAATTGAGAAGTCCAAGGGGAATATTGGCGGCGTAAAGTCCAAGGGTGAAGTCTTGGCAGCATAAGTCTAATGGTTGGCAGTGTAAGTCCAATGTGCCTTGGCAATGTAGACACCATTAGCATGATAATAGTCAATGGAAGCATCTGAAGGTTAGCCTATGGATGAACAAGTCATGGATGACTTGGAGGGATCCAATAGGCGTGAGGCTGATGGAGGTGGCTAGAAGGCTTAGGTCTAGGCTAAGGGTGGTCTAGCAAGTATGAGGGCATCATACTTGAGGTAAAACCTTATGTTTGAGGTGTATCAGTCGACTGAGACTATAATCAGTCGACTGATGTGAGTCGACTGGAGTTTGACTACAGAGAAATGGCCTGGTAGTCGACTGCCAACATTGGGCAGTCGACTGATGGCCTGAGCAGTCGACTGATGGACTGATCAGTCGACTACTGGTCGAGTTTTTGGGCACAGAAGGTTCCCGAGTCGATTTCTAGGGTTTGACAGTCGAGTGAGGCTCGATCAGTCGACTGATGGGTATGATCAGTCGACTGATGGCCTATCCGTTGGAACTTATTCAACATGGCTCATGCCGTTGTGAGACAATGACTACATGAGCAGTCGACTGATAGTCTCGATCAGTCGACTGCTAGGCGAAATCCAGCCCGAATGCAGGTTATAAAAGCACCTTGTGGAGAGGGATTTGACCATGGTTCTTTAAGGAGTTTTGGGGCAATTTACTGCAATTCAGGGTCTCCAAGTGCAACTCAAGCAACCAAACAAGCAAGCATCAAAAAGCTCATTTGTAAAGTTCTCTTTACATAGATTGTTGTATTCATTTTGTATTTGCTTAGTATTACTTTTGTAATCACTGTAAGAGGTTTCTCCACCTCTGATTTATTGTCGAGAAGGAGTATTTGTGATTAGTGGTGTGTGTTTGCATCGCTAGGGCTTTTAGAGCCCAATCTGTGGAGTAGGAACTATATGGTTCCAAACCATATTATATCGTCGTGTTGTGATTGTGCTTGTGTTTATTTTGATTGTATATTTCATATTTCTGCTACGTACTAACATTGTGTAGCAAGCACAATCAAATTCCATCATCCAACGATGAATCGCTATTCACCCCCCCTCTAGCGGGCGCACAGGTCCTAACAAGATTCGTCCATCCACTAACTTTCTCTTTGGTAAAAGTGCCAGAGATGGATAAACCTCTTATACAACAGTATAAGTAGAAGAAGAAATAAACAAATAAGACTCGCTAATAATGTGGCACTTCTCTAGTCGCCTAGAAGCTTGCTGACTTTTATCCTCGGGTAGGCTATGTCTATCCTCTTCTGTTGATGTGGCTCTATTCTAGGCACCTGGACTCAATCCAAGCGCCTAGACCAGCAACCATCGAGGATCCTGATCCGCTTGCCTTGATCCATGATTTGCGGTCACTTCCGATCGCCTAGTCCATTCTAGTCGCTTGGAACTAAAGAAATTCATATCACCAAACCTGAGAGACAGATTCAAATAGTGCATAGAGGCATCTGGAACTGGTCCAATCGCCTGGAGTTCCAATCAACTGGAATCCAATTCCAATTGTCTGGAACTCTGACTCAGGTCGACTACGATTGAGTCCACCTAGGTTGAGTTTCTATCCTTACCCCGAGTACAAGTCACTCAACTCTCTCTTTGTAGCTTAGCTTATGCAGGCTTCCTTCTAGCTTCTCATTCCTCGGATGCATCAAGCATTTCTGACTCACTTCTATTAGGACCGGATGGCTTCGCTAGAGGGGGGATGAATAGCGCTCGTTTGGAATTCTCTCTCGATCGTGTGCTCGTCTACAATAATGTTAGTGTACGCAGCATAATATATAGAAATAGAAACAAATACACAATAAGAATACAAGTACAACACAAACGATATAACATAGTTTGAAACCTAGGGTTCCTACTCCATGAGTCGAGCTCAAGTGAGCTCTAGTGATGCACACCACCATTAATGAACCTCTTCTTCTCGAAAGACACTCTAGAGGTGGAGAAACCTCTTACAAATGATTACAACAGTAATATAACAATAAGATACAATCAAATACAAGAATACAAATGAAATGAAAAGAAAATTTTACAAGAAAGTGCTTTGATTGACATGTTTGTTGCTTGCGTTGGATTGCTCTTGAAGGTCTAGAATGCAGCAGCAATTTCCCTTCAAAATCTTCCCAAAAATTAGTCAAGAAAACCATGACCAAAATCCTCAATTAGCTGCTTCTTTTATAACCTACAGATGGCTGATTTTGCGCCTAGTAGTTGACTGGCAAAAGGAATCAGTCGACTGCCCACAATGTCGTTGTCTCATAATAGACTTAATCCACGTTGGCATTCCAGCCAATGGATACATCATCAGTCAACTACTCTTAACAATAGTCGATTGCCAAGCCTGTAGTCGACTGCCCCAGTCGTCTATCAAAGCTTCTATGCCCATGTCCATAAGCACCAGTCAATTGCCATCCATGGTAGTTGATTGTCCAAGGCCAGTCGACTGCCTACAACTGGGAGTCAACTGCTAGAGCTTCACCCGAGTAGTTGAAGCTCAGTCGACTACTTAACCAGTCGATTGATCATAATCCCAGTCGACTGATCCAAGTTGACTAGGCTGCGAAGCGTCACGACCTAGTCTAAAACTTGGCTCCTCTATATTCCTTCTTCCCTCTAGCATTATTCCCTCGGCAGTCAGTCAGTAGAAGAGCCCCTAGCTCTGAAACCACTTGTTAGGACCAGATGACATCGCTAGAGGGGGGACGAATAGTGCTCGTTCGTAATTCTCTCTCGATCGTGTGCTCATCTACAACAATGTTAGTGTACGCAGCAGAATATATAGAAATAGAAACAAATACACAACAAGAATACAAGCACAACACAAACGATACAATGTGGTTCGGAACCTAAGGTTCCGACTCTACGAGTCGAGCTCAAGTGAGCTCCAGTGATGCATACCACCACTAATGAACCTCTCCTTCTCGTAAGCACTCTGGAGGTGGAGAAACCTCTTACAAATGATTACAACAGTAATACAACAACAAGATACAATAAAATACAAGAATACAAATGAAATGCAAAGAAAACTTTACAAGAGAGTGCTTTGATTGTCTTGCTTATTGCTTGCTTTGGATTGCTCTTGAAGGTCTGGAATGCAACAGTAATTCCTCTTCAAAATCTCCCTAAAAATTGATCAAGAAAATCATGGCTAAAATTCTCAATTAGCTGCTCCTTTTATAACCTGTAGATGGCTGATTTCGCACCTAGCAGCTGACTGTCAAAAGGCACCAGCCAACTGTCCACAATGTCGTTGTCTCACAATGGACTTAATCCATGTTGGCATTCCAACCAACAGATACATCATCAGTCGACTGCCCTTAACAGAAGTCGACTGCCAAGCCCGTAGTCGACTACCATGCCCATGTCCACCAGTGTCAGCCGACTGCCATCCATGGCATTCGACTGCCCAAGGCCAGTCGACTACCCACAACTGGCAATCGACTGCCAGAGCTTCTCCCGAGCAGTTGAAGCTCAGTCAACTACTTGACCAGTCGACTGGTCATAATCCCAGTCGACTGATCTAAATTGACTAGGTTGCCAAGTGTCAAACACTTGACCAGTCGACTGGTTCATAATCCCAGTCAACTGATAAACCTCAAACATGAGGTTTAACTCAAGTATGGTCCCTTCATATTTTATAGACCACCCTTAGCCTAGACCTAAGTCTTCTAGCTACCTCCATCAGCTTCATGCCTATCGAATCCCTCCACGTCATCCATACGTTAGCCTTCAGGTGCTTCCATCGACTATTGTCATGCTAATCGGGTCTACTTTGTTAAGGTACATTTGGACTTACGTCGCTAAGACAAACACGTGGACTTTATGCCGCCAAATATTGGGCTTATGCTACCAAGATTACATGTTTGGACTTTACGCTGCTAATATCATACCCTTGCACTTTCCAAATGTCAAGCATCCATACTTGGACTTTCACCGCCAAAGTTCACTTGGACTTTATGTCACAAAGATTACACACTTGGACTTATGCTACCAAGATTATACCTTTGGACTTTCCATGCTAACTACCCATAACTTGGACTTTACCATTACCAAGACCCATGCTTGGACTTCTCAATTGCTAAGTACTCATGACTTAGACTTTCCATTGCCAAGTACCCATGACTTGGACTTTTCATGCCAAGACCTATGCTTGGACTTTTCATGTCAAGTACCCAAGACTTAGACTTCTCAAATGCCAAGACTATTCTTGGACTTTCCATGACAATCACATTGTCAATCATTGTGTCAAAACATCAAAATACTACTCGAGTCAAACTTGAGTCTGGTCAATCATGACCTGGGCCAATTGCACCAACAACTCCTTATGTGTCCTTCTTGTTCCACCATAGTACTCTTCCACAAGCTTTTTGTCCCTAGAATGCACCAAGCTCATCGGCTTCCTTCCCATGCCATCCTTCTCGCATACTTGTGTTTTCTGCTAAGGTCATGCTATATTGTGTGCTCTTCTAAGTTCCTGCATACTCAAACACACAAATCAAATCCAAATGCAAGATCTACCTTAACCTAGTTGATCACACATCAAAATCATTATGGATTCACCATTTGAAGTTCCACCGATCTCCCCCTCAATCATTTAGGGTACCAATAGATCGAATTTAGAAGAAATCCAAGAGGGAAGTGGAGTTTTGCTCTTGGCTTCATCGGAGAATATGAGAAAGAGAAGAAACCAAATGTTTATATATATATATATATATATATATATATATATATATATATATATATATATATATATATATATATATATATATATATATGTTGGTAACAGATGCCCACTAAGGGTATATATGTTGGTAACAGATGCCCACTAAGGGCATTCAACATGGGGTATGGTAATGGAGGGGTCACCCATTATCCTAATGAAGGTTAAATTCTCACAATGGAGCATTTACAATGTGTTAATAAGGTGACCCTTGAGCTCATGAAGCCACTAACATTATTACATGTAGGTAACTCCCCTCTGACATGAAAGTAACCTCTCCACTAACATGAATACATGTTAGTAACCTCCCACTTCCTCTTGACTATATAAGCATACTTCTTGTGTGAAGTATAGGATGAGGAAGAGAGAGATAGATAAGCAAGTGCAAGTGTATGCAAGCTTGTGAGGAAGGTGAGAGTGGATGAAGGGTTGTGCATAAGAAGGAATTGCAAGTGTGCGTGTAGGCAATACTTGTGATCTATGCACTTATCTCTTATTGAGTAGAACAAGAGGTTCGTCTCTATCCTTGTTGAGAAGAATAAGGTATCATTACCGGGCTTTGTATTGCGACGTTGTGAACCTATGGTTAAAGTTTGAATTAATAACTCGTGACTTTCATCCCGACTATGAGCCTTCGACAGGATCAAAGTTCGTAGAAATTCCTAAGCAGAGAAGTGCTGGAGAATTTATACATCATCTACACCAATCGAGGTATAATTTAATTTTCATAAGTAGAAGTAAATAAGTGTTCTACTTCTTCAAATGTTAATATTGTTATCAGAGCTAGGTTGAACGTAAGATCGTTCAATAAATTCTTGAGTTAAAACTCAAGAAATGACTTTTTAATCGTGGATCGTAGTTTTCATCGAAGACGATGAATAGTGGTTTGATTCGTCCGAGAGAAACAGTGGTAGTGCACTGTTGGTGCTTTGGCATAGCAGGATAAATAGTAGTGGAGTACGGTTGGTGCTTAGGTGCGCAACAACAATCGCATGAAGAAAGTGTTAGTGTCAGCCCTTAGTGTCAATCATGAGATAATTGATTAGGGATCATATGTATCATACTTCATTAATAATAAAGGCAAAGTTTGGTTATTATATTTACTTCATGCTTGTGCCAGCTGAATAAATATAATAATGTCCTAGAAAGTAGGTTCTTATCTACATTATATCAATTGGTAGAATTGATTGTGAGAAGCTGTAGAGAACACTATTCTTAAATATTCCTAGTCAAGTATTAATATACAATGACAATATTAATGTATGGAGACTGACATGTAGGTCAATTGATGATTTGATCTCACAGGTCATGGATATGTGATATCAAGTTGACACATGGGTACATATTAGAGACTATATACTGAATTGACCCGTCATGAGAAAGTTTCATGGATCGTTATATGAGTGTCATAAACTTTCTCATGTGACTATTAGTATGAATAGTCCTTAGACCTGAAATCACTATGGTTTCCTACATAAGGAGTTATATACTTTGGTATCATCAAACATCACTCGTAACAGGGTGGACTATAAAGGGGATCACTGGGTATGTAACAAATTATGCAGAGGGATGTGAGTGATGTAGATAGGATCTATCCCTCCCATATGATGGGAGTGATATCTTTAGGCCTCTTGATAGAGTAAGACCACAAAATGCATGACCATGCTCAAATGAGTCAATATGAGATATTGAGCTCATTTGTTTGAGTGAGTCTACTTGGAGATCAAGAAATACAAAGATTGATAAGAGGATGACACAGTCTATGCCTCATTGATCAATTTAGATATTGAGGATAGAAGGACAAGGTCATACAAGATAGTAGCCACAGAAAGATTTTATCGGATCTTGCCATTTTTATAACTTGGGTGGCAATGATGCATTGCTAGATGTCGCTCATTGCTTATGTGTCTAAAGTGGTTTAGAGATATTGCCAACGTTACGAAAACCTATAGGGTCACACACAAAGAACATGTTTTGGAGATGAGGTTTATTTTAGTTTGACTAAATGAACCATTAGTTAATTGAGTGGACTAGAATGAGTTGGACTCATTGCTTGGCCAAACTTGAGTTGCACTCAAATTGGTTTAATTTGAGTTAGACTCAAGTGAAATCAATTGAAGAAGGTTAGCATGATTAATGATGATTAATCATGCAAGCAAATGGGAGTTGTTGCATGCAAATGGAATTTGAGAAGTTTTTCTCAATGTTGCATGCAAATGGATTAATTCATGCAAATGGATTAATGCATGCAAATGGAATTTGAGAAGTTTCATGTAAATGGATTAATGCATGCAAATGGATTAATTACATGCAATGAGATTTCATGAGGCCACTCAATGTTTCATGAAATTGGAGGTTATTGAATGCAATGGTATTTAATGGATGAAAATGGGATAAAAGTTGCTCTTCAACATGAATGAGAATGGTGATCTCATTTGGGTATGTGATCTCATTTACAAGCCAAGTATCCCTTTTTCCCTTCTTCCTTCTTCTTGGCCAAAGTCTTGTGTGGAGAGCCTTTGTATGGTTGCTAGCACAACCAAAGGTTTCATCTCCTTCTCCAAGATAGTGTTCGTGTGGATACTGTAGAGGCGCGGACATTCTGATCGCGCTAAGATCTGACGAACCGTGGACAAGAGGGATACACAAAGGGCACGCTTCAAAGGTATACTCTATAGGATAGGGCCTTTTTGATCTATACTTTGTATGAATTTTCTTTCGCATGGATTGCTCAAAGGATCCTTTTTCCGCTGCGATTTTATTATTTATCGCATAAGATTCCCAACTATGGTATCAGAGCCACTTGCGAAAGATCATACATATAGATCGTCGTAGTTCATTTTATATGTGATATAAAATTTTGTTTAAGAAGTTTATTATGAGTGCATGCATGATTGTTTGGGTGATTTTGTGCAACAAGATATGCATGTCATATTTGTTGATCGAACAAGCATGTTTGTCACTCGGATCTATCACCCAAAATTGCTACGAACAGTGGCAAGCAAGGGTCTCACGTTCATTATGATGAACTATGGAAGCGACTCGTTTAAAGAGTCGTTAAAATAAGATTTTGCTCCGGGGCGAAACCCCTGCACCTCGCAAGGGGCGCTGCCCTTGATCCCGCTCACTAACCGGCTAACGGGACCGCCATGTCGTAGCGGCTTATAAGTCATGTATATCATCACAATAAAATCTACATGTTATAGATCTATGTAAATGATGTATGTCATAGTGCATGGTTATGACCCTTAACCCCAATGTGATTGTGGTTATGTTGTGTGTGCATGTTGTAATTCATAATACGACCTATGAGTCATGCCTCCCTATTTTTCTAAGTGTAAAATTGATCTAGACTCGAATGTAACTCAAGTATTCTTATTTTGTAATATACAAAATGATGAGTGGAAAGTCCATTGGAGGATGAAGTTACAAGAAGGATGCCAACGACACATAACAACCAAAGGATGCACTTGGAGAAAATGCTACCCCTAGGTTGACCCATCGCTCTTCTCATTGGCTTGAGGAGATTGTAGATTCGGGTCATAGCCATGTCACATTTAAACTTATATATTGATATATATTATGCTTATATGTGATGCATTTGATGCTTGTATATGTGATGCATGCGTAGTTAGTTGTCACACAATTAGGTCACTTATTATATGCCTACCAAAGTTTAATACTCACTATTACGTTGTTCAATCGTAGCACGTTTGCCAAAGCAAAGTGACTCGATTTATCTCAGTAAAGTGCTATAGGACAATTGTGATGTCCGACTATTAAACCTTAGGTTTGACTTAACTAAGCTCTCTCAATTAGATTGATGAACTTAGAGGCATAACTCATACGGGACATCTACCTACATTATACAAATCTTGGGCGATTAGCCAAAGCTAACTCAAAATGAGTGGTAATTTAGAAAGATATCTCATGCGATGGGTACAATGAACAAATAATGTTGTTCATATAGATATACAAGAGTTACATTAGATGTAATTGGTACAAGTTACCTACCTAACTTATACGAGTCTTGGGCGATTAGCCAAAGCTAACTCAAGATGCGGTATAATATGGATTTTGTCCCACTTTGTGACCAGTGGGAGAATCATTTAGTTAAAGTCCTAATTAAATGATTGAAATATGATACATTTCTGCATTTCTATATTGTAGATCACCATGTCATTAAATACGTCGACCACACTCTCTCTGCGATCTGCCCTTGATAAGGACAAGATCACTGGAGTTAATTTCCTGGACTGGTACAGGAACTTGAGGATAATCCTCAAGAAAGAACACAAACTATACGTCCTAGAGTAGTCCATTCCTGAACCACTCATCCCTACGACCACTCGTGCTGACAGGGATGCTTATGAGAAGCATCAAGATGACGCACTGGATGTGTCATGCCTCATGCTTGCCACCATGAACTTTGAGCTTTAGAAGCAACACGAGAACATGGATGCCTATGGTATGGTTGAGCATCTGAAACATCTATATCAGGGACAAGCAAGGCACGAAAGATACGAAGTGTCAAAGACCTTGTTTCAATGCAAGATGCAAGAAGGAACTCCCGTAGGCCCTCATGTACTCAAGATGATTGGGTACGTTAAGAACCTAGAGAGATTGAAATTTCTGTTGGGCCAAGAGTTGGCCACTGATCTTGTTCTGTAGTCACTGCCAGAAGGCTACAGTCAATTTGTCATGAACTACAACATAAATGAAATTGACAAACCTTTACCTGAGATGTTGAGCATGTTGCGAACTACTGAACTCAACCTTAAGAAGGCAAAGCCTAGTACCATTTTGATGGTGAACAAAGGCAAAGGCAAGCATAAGCCTAAAGGTAAGGGTAAGACCCAAGCCAAAGGCAAAGGCAAGGCAAGTGCATTGAAACCCAAAGGCAGAGTGGCTAAGGAGGGAACCTGCTTTCATTGTAATGAGACTGGACATTGGAAGAGGAACTGCAAGCTATACCTGGAAGAGGTGAAAAAGAAGAGAAGTGAGACTTCTGCCTCAGGTATATATGTTATAGAAGTCAATTTATCTATCTCGTCTTCTTAGGTATTAGATATCAACTGTGCTTCTCACATTTGTACTAATGTGTAGGGCCTTCGAAAGACTAGATCATTGACGAAGGGCAAAGTGGACCTACGAGTAGGCAATGGAGCAAAAGTTGCCGCCATCGTTGTAGATACATATTCCTTATCTTTGCCCACTGGGCTTATCTTAGAATTAGAAGACTGTTGTTATGTGTCTGCCTTGACTAAAAATATTATCTCTGTTTCTTGTTTAGACAAGAAAGGTTTCTCATTTGTAATAAAGGACAAGTGTTGTTCTGTTTATTTAAATGATATGTTTTTTTGTAGTGCACACCTTGTGAATAGTCTCTATCTTCTAGATCTTGAAACCCCAGTCTATAATATAAATACCAAATGGTTCAAATCTAATGATCTGAACCAAACATATCTTTGGCACTGTTGCTTGGGTCACATAAATGAGAGTCGCATATCCCAGCTCCATAAGAATAGATTACTAGGCTTATTTGATTTTGAATCATATGAGACATGCGAATCCTATCTTCTAGGCAAGATGACCAAGACTCCATTTAGTGGACATAGCGAACTAGCTACTGATTTGTTAGAACTCATGCATATCGATGTATGTGGGCCTTTCAATGTAGCAGCTAGAGGAGGCTATCAGTACTTCATTACTTTTACTGATGATTTCAGTAGATATGGATATGTGTATCTTATGAGACACAAATCTGAATCCTTTGAAAAGTTCAAAGAATTCAAGAATGAAGTACAAAATCAACTTGGCAAGAGTATTAAAGTGTTTCGATCAGATCGAGGCGGGGAATACCTTAGCCAAGATTTTTGTGACTATCTCGTTGAGTTTGGGATTAGATCTCAACTCACTCCACTTGGAACACCACAGTGGAATGGTGTATCAAAAAGGAGAAATCGTACATTATTAGATATGGTACGATCCATGATGAGTCACACAAATCTTCCTTCTTTCTTCTAGGGATATGCTTTAGAGACGGCTGCTTTCACACTTAACCGCGTCCCATTTAAGGAAGTCATAAAGACACCATATGAGATATAGACTGGGAAGAGTCCCAAGATGTCTTTTATGAAGATTTGGGGTTGTGAGGTTTATGTTCAACGTCAAGTCTCCGACAAACTAGACCCCAAATTAGACAAGTGCTACTTTGTAGAATATCCTAAGGAAACGAAAGGATATTACTTCTACAATCCCACACAAGGCAAAGTGTTTGTCGCTAGAAATAGCGTATTTCTAGAAAGAGAGTTCATTTTTAGAAAAACTAGTGGGAGTAAAATACATCTTGAAGAAATTCAAGATAAAGATAGCACTGAGATGGAAATTGAACAGGCACCACAAAATATTGTGGATGATGAGATTATTGCACAAGAAGTTATGGAGCAACAACCTGTTCAAGTAGACTAACCTCTTCGCAGGTCTGATAGGATACGTTGTCAGCCTGAGAGATATTCATTTCTCTTGTCTGATAATGATAACATTATGCTTGTTGAGTTGAACGAGATTACATCCTATCAGGAAGCTGTGATGAGCCCACATTCTGAGAAATGGCTAGAGGCCATGAGGTCCGAAATGGAATCCATATACACTAACCAAGTATAGACTTTGGTTGATCCACCTGAAGGGGTCAAACCCATTGGGTGTAAGTGGGTCTTTAAGAGAAAGACTGACATAGATGGTCTTATGCATACCTATAAAGGATGATTGATAGCTAAAGGTTTCAAACAGATTCATGGTATTGACTATGATGAAACTTTTTCACCAGTTGCGATGCTTAAGTCCATTCAGATCACGTTTGCTATTGCAGCTTACCACGATTATGAGATCTGGCAAATGGATGTCAAAACTGCGTTTCTGAATGGAAACCTCCTCAAGGATGTGTACATGACACAACCTGAGGGTTTCCTAAGTAAGGTTGGCAAGGTATGTAAGCTGCAAAAGTCCATTTATGGTTTAAGCAAACATCTAGAAGCTGGAATCTTCGATTCAATGATGCGATCAAACAGTTTGGTTTCATCAAGAATGAAGATGAACCCTGTGTCTACAAGAGGATTAGTAGGAGCATAGTTATCTTTTTTATCTTGTATGTTGATGACATACTTCTTATTGGAAATGACATCCCTATGTTGCAGTCTGTAAAGACTTGGCTTGGGAATTGTTTCTCAATGAAGGACTTAGGTGAGGCAGCCTACATTTTAGGCATTAAGATCTATAGAGATAGATCTAAGAGATTGCTTGGCTTAAGTCAGAGTGCATACATTGACAAGGTGCTTAAACATTTTTCCATGTAGAATTCCAAGAAGGGATTTCTGGCAATATCTCATGGTGTGAGCCTTTCAAAGGCTCAATACCCTTTCTTCTAAGGAAGAAAGGGAACGCATGAATCAGATCTCTTATGCATCTGCTATAGGGTCTATTATGTACGTCATGCTATGCACTCATCCTGATGTCTCGTATGCTTAAAGCATGATGAGCAGG
This sequence comes from Wurfbainia villosa, assembly GCA_025175895.1. Lineage (NCBI taxonomy): Eukaryota > Viridiplantae > Streptophyta > Magnoliopsida > Zingiberales > Zingiberaceae > Wurfbainia > Wurfbainia villosa. The sequence goes on along the minus strand of CM046000.1, from coordinate 13,059,988 downwards.
TACCAGTCAGATCCAGGTGACAGTCACTGGACAACCATTAAGAATATTCTTAAGTACTTAAGAAGAACTAAAAAATATTTCTTGATATTTAGAGGCGATGAGGAGCTCGCTCTAAAGGGTTATAGCGATGCTAGCTTCCAAATGGACAAGGACGATTACAGATCACAGTCAGGGTATGCCTTTTATTTAAATGGTGGTGTTGTGAGCTGGAAGAGTTCAAAGCAAGACATAGTCGCGGATTCTACTATAGAGGCCGAGTATATTGCTGCTTTTGATGCATCAAAGGAGGTTGTTTGGATCAGAAAGTTTGTTTCTAAGCTTGGTGTAGTTCCTAGCATCGTGAGCCCTATAGAGCTTTATTGTGACAACAACGGGGCTATAGCACAGGCTAAGGAACCTCGTTCTCACCAGCATTCCAAACATATACTACGACGGTATCACCTCATTCGAGAGATCATCGATAGAGGAGATGTGTGAATATGCAGAGTAGATACTGATGCTAACATTGTGGATCCCTTGACCAAGGCTTTGGCACAGAGGAAGCATGATGGTCATACTAGGTCACTAGGTCTTAAAGATTATAGTGAATGACACTAGTGCTAGTGGGAGATTGTTAGTGTCAGCCCTTAGTGTCAATTATGAGATGATTGATTAGGGATCATATGTATCATACTTCATTAATAATAAAGGAAAATTTTGGTTATTATATTTACTTCATGCTTGTTTCAGCTGAATAAATATAATAATGCCCTAGAAAGTAGGTTCTTATCTACAACATATCAATTGGTAGAATTGATTGTAAGAAGTTGTGGAGAACACTATTCTTATATATTCCTAGTCAAATATTAATATACAAGGGCAATATTAATGCATGGAGACTGGCATGTAGGTCAATTGATGATTTGATCTCACAGGTCATGGATATGTGATATCAAGTTGACACATGGGTACATATTAGAGACTATATACTGAATTGACCCGTCATGAGAAAGTTTCATGGATCGTTATATGAGTGTCATAAACTTTCTCATATGAATATTAGTATGAATAGTCCTTTGACCTGAAATCACTACGGTTCCCTACATAAGGAGTTATGTACTTTGGTATCGTCAAACGTCACCCGTAACATGGTGGACTATAAAGGTGATCACTGGGTATGTAACAAATTATACGAAGGGATGTGAGTGATGTAGATGAGATCTATCCCTCCCATATGATGAGAGTGATATCTTTAGGCCTCTTGATAGAGTAAGACCACGAAATGCATGACCATGCTCAAATGAGTCAATATGAGATATTGAACTCATTTGTTTGAGTGAGTCTACTTGGAGATCAAGAAACACAAAGATTGATAAGAGGATGACACAGTCTATGCCTCATTGATCAATCTAGATATTGAGGATAGAAGGACAAGGTCATACAAGATAGTAGCCACAAAAAAGTTTTGTTGGATCTTGACATTTTCATAACTTGGGTAGCAATGATGCATTGTTAAATGTCGCTCATTACTTATGTGTCTAAAGTGATTTAGAGACATTGTCAACATTATGAAAACTTATAGGGTCACACACAAAGAACATGTTTTGGAGATGGGGTTAATTTTAGTTTAACTAAATAAACCATTAGTTAATTGAGTGGACTAGAATGAGTTGGACTCATTGCTTGGCCAAACTTGAGTTGGACTCAAATTGGTTTAATTTGAGTTAGACTCAAGTGAAACCAATTGAAGAAGGTTAGCATGATTAATGATGATTAATCATGCATGCAAATGGGAGTTGTTGCATGCAAATGAATTAATTCATGCAAACAGAATTTGAGAAGTTTTTCTCACTGTTGCATGCAAATGGATTAATTCATGTAAATGGAATTTACATGTAAATGGATTAATGCATGCAAATGGATTAATTACATGCAATGGGATTTCATGAGGCCACTCAATGTTTCATGCAATTGGAGGTTATTGCATGCAAATGTGATTAATTGCATGCAATGGGATTTAATGGATAAAAATGGGATAAAAGTTGCTCTTCAACGTGAATGAGAATGGAGATCTCATTTGGGTGTGTGATCTCATTTACAAGCCAAGCATCTCTTTTTCTCTTCTTCCTTCTTCTTGGCCAAAGTCTTGTGTGGAGAGCCATTGTATGGTTGCTAGCACAACCAAAGGTTTTATCTCCTTCTCCAAGATAGTGCTCGTGTGGATACCATAGAGGCGTGAACATTCTAATCGCGCTAAGATCCGGTGAACCGTGGACGAGCGAGATATGCAAAGGGCACGCATCAAAGATATACTCTATAGGATAGGGCCTTTTTGATCTATACTTTGTATGAGTTTTCTTTCCCATGGATCGCTCAAGGGATCTTTTTTCCGCTACGATTTTATTGTTTATCGCATAGGATTCCCAACAGAAAGGAGTCCTGATGCCCGAGCACAGTAAGAGAAATAGTGATGGTGTATTGTCGATGCTCGGCTATGTGTGTGACACTTGGGATAACATGGTGCTCGACAGTCGACTTCTAGGAAGAAGTAGTCGACTGGTTGCGGGTGCTCGGCCGCGCGCAGAGGTGCTCGGCTGCGCACATGGTGCTCAGCTGCACTCATGGTGCTCAACCATGTGCAGAGGTACTCGGCTATATGATTGGTGCTCGAATTTGGCCAATGGTGCTCGGTAAGAGCACTAGGTGCTCGACCAGAATCTTATGTGCTCGGCAAGCACAAGTGGTGCTCGACCAGTGCTTATCGTGCCCGAGCATGACATGGTCTACTCAGGAAAACATTATAGGTGCTCGGCCATAGCCTATGGTGATCGTGACTTGGCTTGTGGAGCTTGTAAGTGCTTTATGAAGTCGACAAAGTGGTTGACAACACTCGCGAGAGCTTAGCACGAGCAAGGTCCTAGGTTTTCAAGGTTGAGGAGGATCTCGAGGGCTTGACATGAGTAAAGAAACTCAAATTGCACTGAGTTGTTCAACACACGGAGGTACTATGTAGATTGTTTAAAACCAAGTTAGATTTTGAGATTATTCAAAATCTGATCTGAAAGTTGAGAAGGATTTTCAGAATTGACTCGACCAATGTCGAGTCACTCAGGGAAGATAAAGAGGTCTGAGTCTGAGATGTGTGGACCACTTCGATAGCGCGTAGGCTTACTGAAAGAACTACTAGTATATGTGTAGGGAATCCTTTGATGCATTAAATAATAAAATTGCAGCAGAAAAAGGATCCCTTTAGCGATCCATGTGAAAGAAAACTCATACAAGTTTAGATCTATAAAGCTCTATCTTATAGGTATACCTTTGATGTGTGCCCTTAGCTTATCCTGCTTGTCCAAGGTTCGCGGGATCTCTTGCACATTCAAGTGTCCATGCCTCTATGCGTATCCACACGAACATGTCGTTCGTCTCACGAACACGTCGTTCGTCTCACGAACTCACACTTTGGAGGAGAAGATTGTGCTAGCAACCCCTTTCACAAGAAGGTTTCAGCCAAGCAAGAGGATAAGAAGATGAAGAGCAACAACTCACCTCTCTCATAGAGAATAATACCCATGACCTTTTATATACATCCCATGAATACGAAAGGCCATGAATACCAAAGGTTTTTCATCCCTTTGTATTCCACCTTAATGCATGATTAATCTACATTAATCATGCATGATGATTCTAAATCCATTCATCTTCTTCAACCTAATTTGAGTCTAACTCAAATTAAATAAAACTTGAGTCTAACTCAAGTTTTGGTCAACCAATGAGTCTAACTCAATTCGACCCAATCAATGAGTCTAACTCAATGATTCCAATTAATAGCCTAATGGTTCATTTAGTTAAGCTAAATTGAACCCATCTCCAAAGCAGCATGTTCTTTGTGTATGACTCTATAGGTTTTCGTAACATTGACAATGTCTCCAAACCACTTTAGACACATAAGCAATGAGTGACATCTAGCAATGCATCATTGCTACCCAAGTTACGAGAAAGTTGAGATCTAACCTAACTTTTTCGCGACTACTATAATGTATGACCTTGTCCTTCTATCATCGATATCTAGATTGATCAATGCATATACCGTGTCATCCTCTTATCAATCTTTGTGTTTCTTGATTCCCAAGTAGACTCACTCAAACAAATGAGCTCAATATCTCATATTGACTCATTTGAGCATGGTCATGCATTTCGTGGTCCTACTCTATCAAGGGGCCTAAAGATATCACTCCCATCATATGGGAGGGGTAGATCTCATCTACATCACTCACATTCCTCTGCATAATTAATTTGTTACATACCCAGTGATCGCCTTTATAGTCCACCCTGTTACAAGTGACATTTGATGATACCAAAGTACATAACTCTTTATGTAGGGAACCGTAGTGATTTCAGGTCCAAGGACTATTCATACTAATAGTCATATGAGAAAGTTTATGACACTCATATAACGATCCATGAAACTTTCTCATGGCGGATCAATTCAATATATATTCTCTAATATATATCCATGTGTCAACGTGATATCACATATTCATGACTTGTGAGATCAAGTCATCAATTGACCTACATGCTAGTCTCAATGCATTAATACCACCCTTGTATATTAATGCTTGATTAGGAATATTTAAGAATAGTGTCCTCTACGGCCTCTCACAATCAATTTTACCAATTGATGTGCTATAGATGAGAACCTACTTTCTAGGGTATTATTATATTTATTCGGCTGACACAAGCATAAAGTAAATATAATAACCTAACTTTGCCTTTTTATTAATAAAATATGATACAAAAAGTCCCTAGTCAATCATCACATAATTGGCTCTAGGGCTTACTACTAACAGTATGGTGGTGCGTAGATTCTCATGGTGGCACATAGGTTAGTCTTGAGAGTATAATGTGACTATTTGTGTACCACATCTTAATTAGAATGGTAAGATACAATTTTGAGTTGTGGTGTATGATGTCTGTTGATTCATATGCTCGTCTTAGAATTTGTATTCATGTCATTTTATATTTTGATGGTTTATAGGATACACAAATATTGAGATATTAAGCATCTATAGTCACTTACGTCTCTTTATCTGTGTGACAGATAAATAGCTATGACAAAGAGTGTCGTACTAGATCTCATGAAGGGAGACAAGTTGAACGGTGACAATTATGAGATTTGGCATCGGAAGGTTCAGTTTGTCTTCGAGGAGCAAGAACTCGGGGAGGTTCTTAAGAACGAGATGGTGGACCCTGGGGAGGGTACCACGGCTCAAGCAAGATGGGATCAAGAAGTGTATCGTGCATGGAAAAAGAAGGATAGCCAAGCTAGGGTAATTCTTCTTAGTCGCATGCATGATGAGTTAATCCCAATTTATGAACAATATCCTACTGTTTTGTCGGTCTGACATGCTCTTAAAGAGCAATATTGCACTCCTTCAGCTCCTAAGTTGAGGATGTTGACATATAAGTTTATAACTTATAAGAAGAGGTTCGATCATACTATGAAGCATCATTTAATGCATATGTCGAGTATGATTGCCTCTTTGAAGAATATGGAGGAGTCGATGTCGAATGAGCTTCAAGTACTGGGAGTGATCCAATCATTTCCTAACTCCTGGGATCTAGTTAAGACCTATCTCACACACACAGAAAGTATATACTTTCACGGATGTGAGTAGGCATTGGAGGACCAACAGGAGGTGACTATGTCTGCTTCAGGTCATGCTAATATTGTGGAGTCGAGTAAGGACTCCCGAGGTACCAAGCGCAAGTGGCGCAAGCATGAGAAGAGGACCAAGGGTCGTGGCAAGAAGAGGCCAAAGACAAATGAGAAGGGACAGAAAATCAAGAAGAAGGAGCCCGTGAAGAGCAAAGTCCAATGCTACATATGTAGTAAGCTTGGGCATTTCGCACGTGAGCATGGCGAGCGAAAGGTAAATCCTTCACTTTACATGGTTTGAGTTATGTGTCATCTAGTGTAATGTTCGCTAACTCCTCTCCTTTGTGGATTGTAGACTCAGGAGCAACAAACCATGTAACTTGAGATAGGAGTGCTTACGTAGATTTTCACCGTATTAGTCCACATGTGAGAAGGCTATATGTGGGGAATGGGCATTCGTGAAGGTGAGAGGGATTGTCACTTGCAAGCTAATGCTGCAAAATAATCAAGTCCTATATCTCCATGATGTATTGTATGCTCCATAAATTCGGCGAAATCTCATTTCTATCCATATTCTAGACTAGTTAGGATATAATATTTGTATAGGAAACTCTAAAGTTTCCATCTTGTATGACAATACTCTTATATGTTCCGGTATAGTCCATGAGGGACTTTATGCACTTAATTTAATTTCATTTCATGAGTCTTATCCCACGTCTCCTATTTCTTTTACATCTGATAGTGTAGTGGATGATGTGAATATATGACATAGTAGACTTGCCCACATAGGGCAAGAGAGGATGGCTTGGTTAGCAACATATGATGCATTAGGCTAGTTAACCAAGGTCGAGTTGCTCTTATGTGAGTTTTGCCTAGTAGGCAAATCTAAGAGGAAACTATTTGGGAAGGCAGTGAGAGCTGGAACTCCATTGCAGTTCATTCATTCTGACATTTGCGGACCCATGAATGTGAGAGCACGAAACAGAGCCACATATTTTATTATGTTTATAGACGATTACATGCATTTCGATTATGTCTACCTGATCTTGCTTAAGTCCGAGGCACTGGAGTGCTTCAGGAGATTTATTAGTGAGGTTGAAAATCAACTAGACTTGAGGTGAAAACTCTCAGAACCAATCATGGGCGCGAGTATTTGTCTGAGCAGTTTAAAGAGATCTGTTTTGAAAAGGCATTACAAGACAACTGACTATTTTTGCTACTCCTCAACATAATGGAGTCGCCGAGAGAAGGAATAGGACTCTTTTGGAAATGGTGAGATATATGATGGTGCAGACCAATTTACCTATATCCCATTGGGGGGATGCATTATTGACTACTGCCCATGTCTTTAATAGCATTCCAACGAAGTCTATAGTCAGCACCCCATACGAGTTATGGACAGGGAGGCAACTTGTCTTTAGTCATTTGAGGTCATGGGATTGTGCCACGCATGTTAATGATTCCTCGCACAAATACGACAAGTTAGGCCCATGAGGAAGGAAGTGTATCTTCATCAGATACTCTGAAACTCCAAAGGATATGTGTTCCTAGAAGAACATACGGATAACATAGTCACAGAGATTGAGTCTTGTGATGTCGTATTTCTCGAAAATGATTTTCCTAAGAGAGGAGAAATCGATCGAGACTTCACTTTTTATGAGATTGATGAGCCTAGCAACTCAGTTGATCCCAGCAGTGGGATTCAAGACCTAGAAGTGGATCTTGGTCCTAGTGGGAGTCGTCTATCTCAAGGTGATGATGCTCTCTCTCCTCGTCGGAGTGGTCGAGGATGTTAGGGTAATCAACCCATGAATGATGTGTTTTGATGTGTGTGGCAAATATTTAAGTTAGGTTATTTGTGGATTTGATATGTGTGTCGAAGTCGTGCAGGATTTAGTAATTCACACATGGTTAGCTTGACAAAGCATTGGCAAGATCACCATCTCATGACTCAGTCCTTGAGTCGGTGAAGGACGATATTGCGAAGCCATGCGCTTGGTGCATCTGACGGACCGTCGGACGAGGAGCATTGGAGTGAAGCCAAGGAAGTAGACTTCAAGGTGAGACTCGAAGGATGACATTGCGAATCCATGCACTTGGTGCATCCGAGGCACGTGGCCGAACGAAGAGAGCTTCGAGGCGAGGGACTCCAAGGGAGATGAGAGTGAGTGATTGTAACTCGGGACGGGGTAGCTCATAGGTGAACTTGGCCGAATGGATAAGTCAAGTGTCGAATGCTCAACCAAAGGTTGGTTTGAGGTTTTACCCAACACCAGTCAACTGCTCTAAGTCGAATGGACTCGATCGGTGTTCGATCAATCGTTTTAGCCGAAACGATCATTGCCAAGGATGGCGATCAGCGTCGACACCATCGATCGGCCGATCGCTAAGGGATGGCATCGTCGAGGCAAGTTCGGGCACAAAAGCTTTGGCAGTTGAGTGATCTCGTCAACCACTCGATTGTTGGCTCCATCAGTTGACTGATGGGAAGATCAGTTGACTGATGTGGGAGTCGTTGGTTGGAATCCAACGTGGATGAAGCCGTTGCGAGGCAACGACTACAACAACAGTCGACTGATGGTTGCATCAATCAACTGCTCGGTGTCCAACGGGAAGAATGACCTCTTCCCTATAAGAAGGGGCCTTGGGTCACTTGGGATGGGCAATGCTTCTTCTTTAAACATACTCCCAAGTGCTTACACGATTTTACTCCTCTTCCTTGTGTTTAATTTCATCTTATTGTAAGAGGAGTGATTTTTGTAAGAAATGTTACCTCCACCTAGCTTAGTGCAAAGGAGAGACTAGTGGATTTGAAGGGAGTGATTCGCCATAAGAAACGAGTCGTGGATTAGCGGCAAGAGTCGTGAACTACGTTACATCTTGGCGTTTGCATTTGTCTCTTTAATTCTTGCATTTACTCTTAATTGTCCTTAGTTTTATTATTCCATTGCACTAACCCTAATCGTAGACAATTAAGACATGATCGAACTCCACCATTTACGAAGAAGGCTATTCACCCCCTCTAGTCGGCCACCAATCCTCCAACAAGTGGTATCAGAGCCAAGGTTGCTTGTCACTGGACTCACCGCCGCAACAAGCATGACAACAAAGATGGTCGACTCCAATATCCATCCACCCAAGTTCGAGGGCGAATTCGCTTGGTTGAAAAAGTGAATGGAGGTATTTTTCAAAACCGATTTTAAAATCATGCTAATCATGGAGAACGGTTTTGAGATGCCTAGGGATGAAGAGGGGATACTACTATAGAAGTCAAGTGTTGGAGATCGATACGGCCGACTAGAGGGGGGTGAATAGCCCTCGTTCATTGGATGTCGTATTTTGCTCGTCTACAAAACGTTAGCGCAAGCGGAATATGCAAATATAAATAAAGACAAAGCAAAAGATAAACAAAACAATACAAACACGAGATGTAACGTGGTTCATGGCTACGCCGCTAATTCACGGTCCGATTCGTCCACGGTGAATCACTCCACAATCTATCCACTAGATCTCTCCTTTGCACAAAGCTAGGTGGAGGTAACCTCTTTACACAAAAACACTCCTCTTACAAATATAATGGAAATAAGCTCAAGTAAGAGGATGGAAAGCTTTAGGGAACTTTGGGAGAGTATTAGAGCATAAGCATTGGCCTCCCAAAGCCTCATCCTCTTCCTTTTTATAGAGGAAGAGGGTTTCTTCCCGTTGACACAGGATCAGTCGACTGATACCCTCGATCAGTCGACTGATCCCGTAGTCGTTGCCCAATAACGGCCGCTTTCCACGTTGGATTCCATCCAACGGTATTGGTATCAGTCGACTGATATTATCATCAGTCGACTGGTGCTCGATCAGTCGAGTCCTCAACGAGGTCGACTCTATTATGTGCCCGTCCACAGTGGTATCAGTCGATTGCCGTCCCTTGGCAGTCGACTGATGTCGACAACAGTCGACTGCCAGTCCATGGCAGTCGACTGCTTGGGCCAAATGCCCATGAGTCAGACACCAGTCGAACCCAATCGACTCAGAGCAGTCGACTGCCATTCCATGGCAGTCGACTGGTGTCGGGAAATCCCATCCGACACTTAGCCAAATGGCCAAGTTTTACCTACGAGCTACTACCCCTTCCCGGGTTACATTCGCTCACTCTCATCCCTCGGAGTCCCTCGCCTTCGAAGTTCTCTTCGTTCGTGGCCACGTCCCTCGGCAGCATCAGGCGCACGGCTCTGTAATGCTCCTTCGCGCCTCTTGCCTCGAAGTCTACTTCCTCCAGCTTCACTCCAAGCTCCTCGTCCGGCGGTCCCTCGGATGCTCCAAGCGCACGGCTTCCGCAAAGCCATCCTTCACTGACTCAAGGACCGAGTCATGAGTTGTGAAACTCGTCACGGCTCCATGTGCGAATTACTAAGTCCTACACGACTTCAACGCACATATCAAATCAACATAACAAACTAACTTAAATCCTTTGCCACACACATCAAAACCTAATCATGGCAAGAGATTGCCCTAACAAAGTCTACTTCCTCCGGCTTCACTCCAAGCTCCTCGTCCGGCGGTCCCTCGGATGCTCCAAGCGCACGGCTTCCGCAAAGTCATCCTTCACCGACTCAAGGACCGAGTCATAAGTTGTGAAACTCGCCACGGCTCCATGTGCGAATTACTAAGTCCTGCACGACTTCAATGCACATATCAAATCAACATAACAAACTAAATTAAACTCTTTGCCACACACATCAAAACCTAATCATGGCAAGAGATTGCCCTAATAATCTCCCCCTTTTTGATGTGTGGCAATCCGTTTAAGTTAGGTAAAAACATTTGATAAAAATTTCTAAGGAAAGAAAGCATGTAAACATAAACATGATATAGCAACATGCAACTCCCCCTTAATCCATGAAACACTCTCTATAAATTCTCCCCCTATCATAATTAACTTAAACATAATATTTTCTTCCCCTTTGACACCATCAAAAAGATTAACACTAAGTTATAAACTCATGGCATCAAGTCTAATAGAAGGAAAATACCAAAAATTAGTCTAAAACCTGAATTTGGCCTTTACTGTTCTGATTTTTAGGCCATCAATGACTCGTTCGCACTACAATGACTAGCACAATTCGTAACTTTTTGATTTTCGGACCGAATTTCAGAAATGCATTAAAAATTCTAGAAAATTCGGAAAATCATGAAATTTGGGGAACATATTTCTTGTAAGTATATCTATCAATGAAAAATAGTTTTTCATGAAAAAACATTATATTTTCTGATATTTGCCAAAAATCAAAATGTTTTAAAAACCACTAGGTTTTTGATCATTCTAGTATCAAGTTTAACACCTAGTTTTGGTTCCAATTGTTTCAAAACATGAATACATAGATTTTAGATTAAGAAATTGTTTTGAAAACATATGAAATATCCAACCATGATCTTTGAGAAATATGTCTATGAATTAAACATAAGTCTTCCCCATGATTGGTCTATTATTGCTATTTTGATACTTTAAATGACCATCTAAATGCCACAGGCATTAGTGGACATTTGTATCATCCTAACATCTCACTCATGATAAGTTTTTCAATCAAAGTAGCCTATGGTGAGTGTGAGATGTATCCTAGAGGTATTTGTATATACTTAACCATTATATTCATACAATTCTATCAAGGTTAAGTATCAACCTAACAATCCTCATGATCATTAAGGCATATATCAATTAATTCTACATTATGATCATGAAACACATGTATTTATCAAATTATAATCATGCATTAGGTATTATATCATGATAATAAACAAAGTATCACCTAAAACATGATTTAACCCTATTTCTCATGATGAAGTGCCAAATTTCAAAATCATAAATCATGATTGCAGACATACATAGCATTTACATTAATCATCATGATTTAAGCATTATTAACTATTTATAGGCACGTTATCATCACCTAACACTATTTCAAAATGTTGTCCCGCCATCCTAAGTCAACCAAAATATGATATAGGTCAATTGCATATGGTTGACTACCCTAGGGGTTTTCTAACCCTTAAGGATGGATTTTGGAACCCAAAATAAGTTCTTGCCTATGGGGTTCACTAGATACTCCTTAGGAATCCATTTCCTAGCTATTACTTTCTTCTTATCTTGTCCCCTAGCAACTAGGCATTTGTAGGCCTTTTCATTTTTCTTTTCTTTATAACCTAGGCCTTTTTTGTTGAAACTAGCTCTTTGGCTCCTTATGATCATGTTCAAGGTGTTTGAGCCAATTGTGAATTTTTCTAGGGCTTTTGTCAAATAATCTACCTTTTCCCTTAAAGCCCTATTTTCTTCTATACATGCATCACTAACATCCAAAGGCATATAGTTATCATGTGAGCATGCATCATTTAAACTAGAAGAAATATTATCATCATTTAAGCATGCTTTTTCTAGTTTATTTTCTAAGTCCTTAATTTGATCTAGCATGCTTTTGTTCTTCTTCTTAGCTCTAAATAAATCCCTAGTTAAGCTAGAAACCATGGAAACTATTTTCTTAGGAGTTAGATTCGTTACCATAGTTTCCATGTCCTCTTCTTCTTCTTCGGATGAGGAGGATGTAGAGGCTCCCCCTTCACTTGAGCTCTCTCCACTTGAGCTTGATTCTTCATTTTCGGTGGAGGAGCAATCCAAGTCATCGAAAGCTATCAATGCAAGGTTGGAATAGACTTGTTCCTCTTCTTCGGATGAGGATAAGGAGGCAAGGTCATCCCATGTCTTTGCTTTGAGAGCCATGGCCTTTCCTTTTTCCTTGGCCTTCTTTTCCTCTTCCTTCTTTTTACTCCCCTTTTTCTTCTTCTTTTCTTCTTTCTTCTTCCTTTCTTCCTTGCTCTTGTTTAGGAGGGGACAATTATCCCTTATGTGCCCCTCTCCTTGGCAATTGTAGCATATGACCTTCCCCCTTGGTCTTCTATTCCTATCATTGGATTTATTAAATCTAAAATCTTTTAATGCACGTCTTACCCTCCTTACCATATAGGCTTCTTCGGTTCTATCCATGGAGGAGGAGGAAGATGCTTCGTCATCGGAGGAGGAGGGGATCTCTATCTTCTTCTTCCCCTTGTTTGCTATTAGTGCCACTCCCCTTGAAGGTTGAAACTTTGGCTCTTCTTGTCTTCCTTCAAGCCTTGTTTCGTGAAGCTCCATGGTTGAGAAGAATTCCTCCAAGGTGCTTACTTCTAAGTTCTTGGAGATATAAAATGAGTCCACCATGGAGCTCCATCTTGAGGACCGGGGAAAGGCATCTATGGCCTTCATTACCATATCCCGGTTGGAGAGCTTTTCACCTACACTTGTCAAACCGGTTAGAATTTCCTTAAATCTAGAGTGTAGGGATTTTACCTTCTCTCCTTTTTCGAGTTTGATATTGGACAATTGGGAGCGAAGGACATCTCTCCTTGCTAGCTTCGCCTCGGATGTGCCTTCATGAATCTCTATTAATTTGTCCCACATTTCCTTGGTGCTAGCACACTCTCCTATCCGGTTGACTTCTTGTTGGGGGAGGACATTGTATAGATGATGCTTGACCTTTGAATTTGCCAAGTATTCTTCTCTTTGCCTCTTGCTCCACCTTGATTTCTCCAATGGCTCCCCATCTTTGTTCCTAGGCAACTCGAAACCATTTTCCATTATTAAAAGGATTTCAAAGTCGGTTTCGAAGAATACCTCCATTCGCTTCTTCCACCAAGCGAATTCTCCGTCGAACTTCGGCGGATGAATGTTTGAGCCGGCCATCTTTTGATGAAGAGCTTGTTGCGGCGATTAGTCCGGTGACAAGCAACCTCGCTCTGATACCACTTGTTGGAGATCGATACGGCCGACTAGAGGGGGGTGAATAGCCCTCATTCGTTGGATGTCGTATTTTGCTCGTCTACAAAACGTTAGCGCAAGCGAAATATGCAAATATAAATAAAGACAAAGCAAAAGATAAACAAAACAATACAAACACGAGATGTAACGTGGTTCACGGCTACGCCGCTAATCCACGGTCCGATTCGTCCACGATGAATCACTCCGCAATCTATTCACTAGATCTCTCCTTTGCACAAAACTAGGTGGAGGTAACCTCTTTACACAAAAATACTCCTCTTACAAATATAATGGAAATAAGCTCAAGTAAGAGGATGGAAAGCTTTAGGGAACTTTGGGAGAGTATTAGAGTATAAGCATTGACCTCCCAAAGCCTCATCCTCGGGTTTCTTCCTGCTGATACTGTGATGCAGCCTCGGACTGACCGATCGTCCAAAAGCCGCCATGCCCAATAACGACTGCTTTCCACGTTGGATTCCATCCAACGGTATTGGCATTAGTCGACTGATATTATCATCAGTCGACTGGTGCTCGATCAGTCGAGTCCTCAACGAGGTCGACTCCATTCTGCGTCTGCGCACGCTGCTATCACGATCGCCGTCTGGCAATGATCGATGTCGCCAATAGTTGATCACACCATGGCAAGATCGCTTAGATAAATGCCCATGAGTCGACACCGCTTGAACGAACCTAATCGATTAGAGCCGATCGCCATTCCATGGCAATGACCGATCGTGCTCGAAATCCCATCCGACACTTAGCCAAATGACCAAGTTTCACCTACGAGCTACTACCCCCTTCCCGAGTTACATTCGCTCACTCTCATCCCTCGGAGTCCCTCGCCTTCGAAGTTCTCTTCGTTCGCGGCCACGTCCCTCGGCAGCATCAGGCGCACGACTCTGCAATGCTCCTTCGCATCTTTTGCCTCGAAGTCTACTTCCTCCGGCTTCACTCCAAGCTCCTCGTCCGGTGGTCCCTCAGATGCTCCAAGCACACGGCTTCCGCAAAGTCATCCTTCACCGACTCAAGGACCGAGTCAAGAGTTGTGAAACTCGTCACGGCTCCATGTGCGAATTACTAAGTCCTGCACGACTTCAACGCACATATCAAATCAACATAACAAACTAACTTAAACCCTTTTCCACACACATCAAAACCTAATCATGGCAAGAGATTGCCCTAACAAAGTCTACTTCCTCCAGCTTCACTCCAAGCTCCTCTTCCGGCGATCCCTCGGATGCTCCAAGCGCACGACTTCTGCAAAGCCATCCTTCACCGACTCAAGGACCGAGTCATGAGTTGTGAAACTCGCCACGGCTCCATGTGTGAATTACTAAGTCCTGCACGACTTCAACGCACATATCAAATCAACATAACAAACTAACTTAAACCCTTTGCCACACACATCAAAACCTAATCATGGCAAGAGATTGCCCTAACATCAAGGTGGACCAAGAAGCAAAAGGAGGAGCACCTTGCAAATTCAAAGGCCAAGCACCACCTTTTCAATGTGCTCCCCCAACAAGAGGTAAACCGGATAGGAGAATGATCTAGTGCCAAAGAGATGTGGGAGAAGCTAGTGGAGCTTCATGAAGGCACATCCGAGGCCAAGCTAGCAAGAAGAGACCTCCTCCGATCACAATTAAGCAACATCAAGCTCAAAAAAGGAGAGAAGGTATTATCCTTGCATTCACGTTTTAAGGAAATAATAATCGATTTATCAAGTGTAGGGGAGAAGCTCTCAAATAGAGACATGATAATGAAGGCAATATATGCCTTCCCCCGATCGTCGAAGTGGAGCTCAATGGTGGATTCATTTTATATCTCCAAGAATCTAGAGGTAAGTACTCTAGAAGAATTCTTTTCTACTATGGAGCTTAATGAGACATGACTTGAAGGTATAGTAGAAGAGTCAATCAAGTCATCAAGGGGAGTAGCACTTGTAGCCGAAAAAGGGAAGAAGAAGAAGGAGATTGCACCGTCTTCATCCGATGAAGATTCCTCCTCTTCCTCCATGGATAGAAATGAGGAGGCCTACATGGTAAGAAAGGTGAGACGTACACTTAAGAATTTTAAATTTAATAAATCTCATGATAGGGGAAGAAGGCCAAGGAGGAAGATCATTTGGTACAATTGCCAAGGAGAGGGACACATAAGGGATGATTGTCTCCTCTTGAACAAAAACAAAGAAGAAAGAAGAAAGAAAGAAGAGAAGAAGACGGGGAGCAAGAAAAAGGAAGAAGAAAGAAAAACAAAAGAATAAGGGAAGGCCAAGGCACACAAGGCAACATGGGATGATCCATCCTCATCGGAGGAAGATCAAGCCTTCACAAGCCTTGCTCTAATGGGGATAGATAACTTGGACTCCACCTCCTCCGAGGAAGAAGAAAGAAGCACAAGTGAGGAGGAGAGCTCAAGTGAAGGGGGAGCTTCATCTTCATCTTCATCATCGGAAGGGGATTGGGTACGCAAGATAACTAAATTACCCTCCAATGATGTAGTTTCTATGATTACTAGCCTAACTAAGGATTTGTTTAAGGCTAAGAAAAAGAACAAATGCATGTTTGATCAAATTAAGGCCCTAGAAGAAAAACTAGCAAATGCATGCTCACATGATGATTATATTCCTCTTAATGTTAATGATGCATGTATTGAAGAAAACAAGGCCTTAAGGGAAAAGGTAGATCACCTAACCAAGGCCTTAGAAAAATTCACTATTGGCTCCAACACCCTAAACATTATTATTAGGAGCCAAAGGGCTAGTTTCAACAAGAAGGGCCTAGGATATAAGGGATCCAAAAATAAAAAGGCCTACCATTGTTTGATTGCTAGGGGACAAACAAAAACCATAATGGTAGCTAGAAAATGGATCTCTAAGGTGTATTTGATGAACCCTATTGGAAAGAACTTGTATTGGGTTCCCAAGTCCATCCTTAAGGGTTAGGAAAACCCTAGGATAGTCAACCATGAGTGGACTTATTTTATAAAATGGTTGACTTAGGATGATGAGGATGTTAGTTTTAGACTTATGATTTTTGATTTATGAGCATGGTGGATGAATTGATAATAATGCTTGAATCATGATTTTTGATTGAGATAATGTATGATCGGGTGATGATAATGTAATCATAATATGGAATCATGTATATTGTTTGATTTATGATCATGATATGCAATAATTGAAAATATTTGATCATGATTGATAATATGTGATTTTATGATCATGTTGGGTGTTTTAGGATATAGATACTTAACCTTGGTAGAATTGCATGAAATTTGATGGTTAAGTATAATACTTTTAGGTACATCTCACACTCACTATAGGCTAACTTGATTGAAAACATAGCATGGGTGAGATGTTAGGATGATACAAATGACTCATTTATGATTATAACATTTTGATGAGTCATTATAGGTATAATGATAGCAATAATAGACCAATCATGGGAAAAACATATGTTTAATTCATAGACATATTGCCCAAAGATCATGGTTGGATATTTCAAATGTTTTAAAACTATTTTATGTTTCATAATCTGTGAGTTCATGTTTTGAAAAGATTCTAAGGCAAAATTAGTTTTCAAGTTGATACAAAATTGAGACTTTTTTCAACTTTTGAATTTTTACCTAATTTTCAAAAATAGAATGAATTTTCATAAAAAAAAAATAATTTTTCACTAATAAAGGGACTTATGAGAAATATGTTTCTCAAATTTCATGATTTTTTGATTTTCCTAGAATTTTTAATACATTTCTGAAATCGAGTTCCGAAATCAGAAAATTCTGAAAGCTGGGTGTCAGCCGACTGATGCTCAAATTCAGTCGACTGATGTACTGTGCACGAGCACAGTAACATATTTTATCAGGTTTTGAGTTTGTTTTAGTTATTTTCGTTTCCTAGACTTGATGTCGTGCTTATATAACATATGGTAGATGTTTTTGATGGTGTCAAAGGGAGAGAAATATGAGGGTTTAAGTTAATCATACTAGAGGGAATTAGCATGTGTTAAGGGGGAGTTTCTGTATTAAGGAGGAGTTGATATTTATGTTTGATATCAATGTTTTACATGTTTTCCTTCCTTATGTATTTTGATTAATGTTTCACCTAACTTAAACATGGTTGTCACACATCAAAAATGGGGAGATTGTTAGGGCAATCAACCCATGAATGATGTGTTTTGATGTGTGTGGCAAAGTTTTAAGTTAGGTTGTCTATGGATTTGATATGTGTGTTGAAGTCGTGCAAGACTAGTAATTCACACATGATTAGCTTGACAAAGCATTGGCAAGATCATCATCTCATGACTCGATCCTTGAGTCGGTGAAGGACGACATTGCGAAGCCGTGCGCTTGGTGCATCCGAGGGACCGCTGGACGAGGAGCATTAGAGTGAAGCCAAGGAAGCAGACTTCAGGGTGAGAGTCGACTGCCCTTGGTGGCAGTCGACTGATGGGCACGGCAGTCGACTGATCTCTGATAGAGTCGACTGCCAGGTTGATTTTGGAAAAAAATAAGATTGTTTAGTCCGTTTTCAACTATGGTAAAGTTCCCTAACTACTCCTAATCCTAGGATATGCTTTGGGAAGCATTATAAAGGGTGAAAATCCATTCGATATGGATTAGGAGAGTTGTTAGGGTGATGTATCAAGGTTAAGGGGTTGGAAAGTTTAATGTTGAACTTTGACCCTCATTTTGATGGTTAGAGTTCCTATTGGCTTAGGGACTTCCCAAGGACATTGTTGGTGCAATGGTCAAGGGGGAGCAAGCTTTTAGGGGGAGGACATTGTTGGTGCAATGGTCATGGGATGATGGATGGTATTTTTTTTTCTTTTTTTTTTCTCATAAGAGGAAAATGAGAATTTTGAGATACCCAATTTGGAAATTGAGAGAGTTTGTAGGATTGTCTCTCTTGAGTGATATGGGACTTATCACTAGGAAGATTGTAGGCATGATAGGTATTTTGAACTAAGGGAGAGATTATAAGATCTCATTGGGACATGAGACATTGACCTCCTTGGAGAAAACCTTTTTGATGTTAGTCAAAAGGGGGGAGAATGTTTGGGAAAAGTTATGGGATTACCAATTTGGGATAATTGGTAAGAAGATTTGAGTTAGTATTCTAACTCAAAGGTATGTGTTTTTGTCAAACATCAAAAAGGGGGAGATTGTTGGTGCAATCGACCCAGGTCACAATTGACCGAACTCGAGTTTGACTCGAGAAATATTTTGATGTTTGACATGAAGGTTTGACATTGATGTTTGACATTGATGTCTGATAATGTTTTGAGGAGATTGTTGGTGCAATCGACCTGGGTTATGATTGACCGGACTCGAGTTTGACTCGAGGGAGATTTTGATGGTTGACTGGGGTTGACCATATCATGGAAAGTCTAAGTCTTGAGTATTTGACATGTAAAGTCCAAGCATGGGTCTTGGCAAGGAAAAGTCCAAGCATGGGTCTTGGCATGGAAAGTCCAATATGGGTTGGCAAGGGAAAGTCCAAGCTTGAGTCTTGGCATTTGAGAAGTCCAAGGGGTTTGATATTGGTGGCGTAAAGTCCAAGCGGGAGTCTTGGCAGCATAAGTCCAATGGTTGGCGGTGTAAAGTCCAAGCGGAGTCATGGTAGCGTAAGTCCAATGTGCCTTGGAGGTGTAGACACCGTTAGCATGACAACAGCCGATGAAAGCACCTGAAGGCAAGTGTATGGATGAACAAGTCATGGATGACTTGGAGGGATCCAATAAGTGCGAGGCTGACGAAGATGGCTAGAAGGCTTAAGTCGAGGCTAAGGGTGGTCTAGGAAGTATGGGGGCACCATACTTGAGGTTAAAACCTCACATTTGAGGTTGCCAGTCGACTGACATTATGACCGGTTCGACTGCCTGAGTTGACTAGAGTTTGACTGTCATTTAAGGGCTAAAAAGGCTCTGGTAGTCAACTTCTCATTGGAGCAGTCGACTGATGGGCTGATCAATCGACTACCATAGAGGCAGTTGACTGATGGTTTGGCCGCGAGCACAGAACGCTTCGTAGCCGACTGGGCAGTCGGCTACGGACGCTAGGAGTCGACTGGTGATGTCATCAGTCGACTGCCAAGAGATTCATTGGAATTTTTCCAGCGTAGATCGAGCCGTTGTCTCACAACAACAGTGTTGGCAGTCGACTGCTAGGTGAAAATCCAGCCCGATGCAGGTTAAAAAGAGGAGCTCGAGGAGGATTTCGGCATTGGTTCTTTGAGAGCTTTGGTGAGGTGAATTGAAGGCGATTTGCATGTGCATTTCAGGGTCCTTCAAGCTCATACAAGCAACCAACAAGCAAGCGCTCAAAAACCCTAGATTGTAAAGTGCTCTTTACATTTCTTTGTATTTTACTTGTATTTTCGTGTATTGCTTTTGTAATCACTTGTACGAGGTTTCTCCACCTCCGTATTGTTCCGAGAAGGAGTTATTCTTGATTAGTGGTGTATGGTTGCATCGCTAGAGCTCGTTGAGCTCGATCCATGGAGAAGGAACCGTTCGGTTCCGAACCACATTATATCCTCATGTTGTGAATTGTGCTTGTGTTTTTGTATTGTATATTTCGTATTTCCACTGCGTATTAACATCTTGTAGCAAGCACGATCGAGATCCATCAACGAGCGACGAAAATGCTATTCACCCCCCCCCTCTAGCGGTCACCGAATCCTCTACATGCCACACATAAAAAATGGGAAGATTGTTAGGGCAATCAACCCATGAATGATGTATTTTGATGTGTGTGGCAAAGTGTTAAGTTAGGTTGTTTGTGGATTTGATATATGTGTTGAAGTCATGCAGGACTAGTAATTCACACATGATTAGCTTGATAAAGCATTGGCAAGATCACCATCTCATGACTCGGTCCTTGAGTCGGTGAAGGACGACATTGCGAAGTCGTGCGCTTGGTGCATCCAAGGGACCGTCGGGCAAAGAGCATTAGAGTGAAACCAAGGAAGCAGACTTTAGGGCGAGACGCGAAGGATGACATTGTGAAGTCGTGCGCTTGGTGCATCCAAGGGACGTGGTCGGACGAAGAGAGCTTCGAGGCAAGGGACTCCAAGGGAGATGAGAGTGAGCGATCATAATCCGGGATGGGGTAGCTCATAGGTGAACTTGGTCGAATGGCTAAGTCAAGTGTCGGATGCTCAACCAAAGGTTGGTTTGAGATTTTACCCGACACCAATCGACTGTTATAGGTAGCAGTGGACTACTCTAGGTCGAATGGACTCAATCGGTATTCGACTGAACTAGTTCTGGCCGAACAGTCGACTGTCAAGGGATGACAGTCGATTGGTCAAGGCAAGTTCGGGTACAGAAGCTTTGGCAGTCGAGTGATCTCGTCGACCACTCGACTGTTTTCTCCATCAGTTGACTGATGGGAAGATCAGTTGACTGATGTGGGAGCCATTGGTTGGAATCCAACGTGGATGAAGTCGTTGCGAGGCAACGACTACAACAACAGTCGACTGATGGTTGCATCAGTCAACTGCTCGGTGCCCAACGGGAAGAATGACCTCTTCCCTATAAGAAGGGGCCTTGGGTCACTTGGGATGGGTAATGCTTCTTCTTTAAATATACTCCCAAGTGCTTACACGATTTTACTCCTCTTCCTTGTGTTTAATTTCATCTTATTGTAAGAGGAGTGATTCTTGTAAAAAATGTTACCTCCACCTAGCTTAGTGCAAAGGAGAGACTAGTGGATTTGAAGGGAGTGATTCGCCATACGAATCGGGTCGTAGATTAGCGACAAGGGTCGTGAACCATGTTATATCTTAGCGTTTGTGCTTGTCTCTTTAATTCTTGCATTTACTCTTAATTGTCCTTAGTTTTATTATTCTATTGCGCTAATCCTAATCGTAAACAATTAAGATGCGATCGAACTCCACCATCTACGAAGAAGGCTATTCACCCCCCTCTAGCTGGCCACTGATCCTCCAACCGAGGAAATGTACCTCGTTGTCATTTCCTGATTGAGAATGAGATACTCATTGTGATTCCTGAAGACAAGGATGATCCGAAGACTCTGAGAGAGGCACTCGAGGGTTCTGCAAAAGACCAATGGTTAAAAAACATGCAGGATAAAATAGAATCAATGAAAGTTAACGAAGTCTAGGAGCTAGTTGACTTACTTGGGGATAGAAAGGTCATTGGGAATAAGTGAGTTCTTAAAATCAAAAGAAAGGTTGACGGATCAATCGAGAGGTATAAATCTCCTCTGGTAGTCAAGGGTTACACATAGACAAAGGGCATTGACTACGAAGAGACTTTTTTCCTATAGTCAAGTTTACTTCAATACATTTACTTCTAGCGATTATCGCGAGTTTAGATCTAGAATTACATTAGATGGACGTAAAGATCTCCTTGATGGGAGTTTGGATGAGGAGATCTACATGGAACAACCTATTAGGTTTGTTCTAGTAGGTTAAGAGAATAAGGTCTGTCGACTTTGGAAGTCAATATATGACCTTAAGCAAGCATCCAGGCGGTGGTACCTAAGATTTCACGAGGAGGTGATATCTTATGGCTTTACAATGGTCGAAGAGGAATATTGTATCTATCTGATAAGATTTAATAACTCATTTGTGATTCTGTCGTTATATGTGGATGATATAATATTGGTTGAGAACAATATTGAGTATCTGATAACTATTAAAGCATGGTTATCGTCCACTTTCGACATGAAAGACATGGGCGAAGCTAAGTTTATCCTTGGAGTACATATCCAAAGGGATCTCTCGAGAAGATTTCTAGCTCTTTCACAAGAAGCTTATATTAAGAAAATTCTCGAGCGCTTTGGGATGAGTGATTGTAATCTCATATATACTCCAATCATTAAAAGTGATAGTCTTAGTTTGATGATGTATCCTAAAACTCAGGAAGAAATAAGGAAAATGAGTAAAGTAACTTATTCAATTATAGTAGAAAGTTTGATGTATGCAATGTTGTGTACACGATCCGACATATGTTATGTAATCGGTCTAGTATGTAGATATCAAGCAAATCCTGGAAGGGGTCACTGGAGAGCAATAAAAAGGATTTTTTTTATATCTTAAAGGAACTGCAAACTTCTCTCTGTGTTATGGGAGAGGTGATCTATGTCTTGTGGGATATTTAGATGCCAACTAGGGAGGCGATCTGGATAAACGCAAATCAACATCAAGTTTTGCTTTCTTGCTCAATAGCAGGGTCATCTCTTGGATCAGCAAGAAGCAAACCTGTGTTGTTCTATCTATAATAGAGGTTGAGTTCGTGACATTCTCAGTAGCAGTTCAGGAGAGTGTTTGGCTCAGAAGACTATTGGATGACTTAGGGGTTATAGCGGATAGTGGGAGGCCAATTATGATTTATTGTGATAATCAGGCCGCTATCGCTTATACACGAGACCCTAAGTTTCATAGTAGAACCAAACATATAGATACCAGATATCATTATGTAAGAGACATCATTGAGAAGAATGAAGTGACTATCAAGTACATTTCAACACACAACATGGTGGCTGACCCCTTTACTAAACCTATCACAAGAGACTCCTTTATGGGACATAGAGAGTCATTAGGTTTGGGTATTTTATAAAATTTCTCAACTTGTATTGTAATCTGATGGTTAATGTAAAATATAACTTTATGTGCATCAATGGTCCAATTATATTATATTGCACTTGTTATATATGTGTTTTGTGATATAATAGATATGTCATGCAGATAGGTTCACTCTCTCACATGGGTAACCACCTCCAAGAGTGGAGATAAGACGATTTTTAGCTATAAGAGATTTTGAGAGTAACTCTGCTAGAACTTAAGTTACCCTAATATGTGTTCAGGATGAGATCATATGTGACATGATCGACATGGAATAGTCACATCCATGTAACCTATAAGTAGCCAGGTTTGAGATCTCAGATATCACTTGCGGTTTGTGATACTGTCTTTGAGAGACTTTCTCTGAGATCTTTGGGTAGAGTCTCATGTGTAGATTGAGTCTCATACCTGCACAGTATTAGAGAAATCTAACATATGCCCTTATGAGAAATGAGGAACAATACTGTGGCACATGTTTCATACCACGTGTGATAAATCGACTAGAGAAAGTGAGATCCATACTACTTAAGACAGTAAATGAATATCCCTGAGCCCACTGTGTGAGATCCGAAATCCTTTGGGTGGGATTTCTTGTACCATTGTTACTTTTGGCTATTTCTTGAAGTTCTAATTCATTGTTTTCTATTTTAGTCTGTTTACCGATGGCCCAGAAGATAAATTGAGATATGAGAGACAGGTCTAGGAAAGCAGCTGAGTTGAGACTAATAGATTCAAATTTGGGAAAAGGAAGATCAATTGAAAATAAATCATTATCATTCATCCGTGAAATGATTAAACATATTAGTGAATATAATGTCGATCATATTCTAGGGATACTTTCGATGAGGAAAGTAGCTCGATAGATGTAATTAGTATTGGATCTGGGTTGCAGCAAGATTGTATCTTATGATATAATAATAACTATTCTATCATCATAACAGGTATATAGAACAATTTTTATTTGTAGGTGTACTTGTAAGTCGCATGACACTCAATCATTTATGAAAGTCAGTATGGTGATGTGATAGGTCACATGAGTTGTGATCTTATGACGAAAGTTAAATGCCCTCGTGTGCAAGTGGGAGATGTTGGTAACGAATGTCCACTAAGGGCATTCAACATGGGGTAATGGAGAGGTCACTCATTATCTCAATGAAGGTTAAATGCCCACTATGGAGCATTTACAATGTGCTAATGAGGTGACCCTTGAGCTCATTAAGCTACTAACAGTATTACATGTATGTAACTCCCCTCTAACATGAAAGTAACCTCTCCACTAACATGAATACATGTTAGTAACCTCCCACTTACTCTTGACTATATAAGCATACTTCTTGTGTGAAGTATATGATGAGGAAGAGAGAGATAGATAAGCAAGTGCAAGTGTGTGCAAGCTTGTGAGGAAGGTGAAAGTGGATGAAGAGTTGTGCATAAAAAGGGATTGCAAGTGTGCGTGTAGATAATACTTGTGATATGTGCACTCATCTCTTGTTGAGTAGAACAAGAGATTCGTCTCTATCCTTGTTGAGAAGAATAAGATTTCATCACCGGATTTTGGATTATGACGTTGTGAACAAGTGGTAAAAGTTTGAATTAACAACTATGACTTTTATCCCGACTACGAGCCTTCAGCAAGATCAGAGTTCGCAAAAATTCCTGAACAAAGAAGTATTGGAGAATTTATGCATCATCTGCACCAACCGAAGTATAATTTAATTTTCGCAAGTAGAAGTAAATAAGTATTCTATTTTTTCAAATATATATATATATATATATATATATATATATATATATATATATATATATATATATATATATATGCAATAGGCTCTTAAGCATAGTTTTGGCGTTTGAAAAAAATTGGAATTAATATCATATTATAAATTATTCATATGGTCTGTCATGTGTGATCGATGTGTGTAGTTGTAAGTGCTATGAAGTTTAAGCAAGTTGAAAATTAAACGGAAATTCTCAGGTTGAGAATAATTATATTGGATGCTTAGTAGATTTATTGGCACATGAAATCCTAAAGTTGGAACTTCTTAGCGGATAATATTTAGCGAAGTTGAGAGCAGAGTAGACCTATATAAAAAGTTGTAGGTGAGACTAGATTTAGAAAAGGACTTAACTTTGTAACCAATTTGAGTCAAGTATTTAGTTGACTAAAAGTGACTTGAGTTGATTTGGACTTCAATCGATTTATCAGTTAATTCAAGCTCGAACAAAAAGATAAAATTTTTCTATTCTTTCAATTAGTAGATTGATGCAAGATCAAACATCCACTGATCAAGTTGAGTCAACCGATCAATTAATGAAAATCCTAAAAGAGAATCATTGAGTTGACCTTACTAGATGCAACTATTTGATGACTTAAAATATTCTATTAATCAGTGGACTAATAACATGATTTAAGTGACTAAAGTTATCATGTCAGCAATTGATATAATCAAGTCAACAATTGATCCATCACATGTCTGTAGAATGCAAACTGAAATAAGGTTGAATTGCTTACATATTATTATGGACTAAAAGAGCAACGAGAAACTACTGAAAGATCTTACAATCTTGATTCTTGTTCCAATTTTCTTGCGTGCTCAAATTGCTTTAATCTTGCCCGTGCATCATTTTCGTCTCCTATGATGCCCTTTCAAAGGTTTCTAAGAAAGATAAAGATAGTAAATTGCGAGGAATAACTTGCCGATGGATAAGTTGGGAAATAGAAATTGAAGATTTTAAATATGTAAAATCTTAATCTTAACATTACTTATTTGTGTTTTTCATTTATACTTTGTTTTCGTTGTATAGTAATTTAAATTGTAGACACAAACAAACAATCGAACATGATCATTATTGGTGCCACTTTTAGTTTCTCCATCAATCCATTAAGTAGTATCAAAGCCCTTTTGCTCCGTTGGTACTGATTGCCAAAACAATAGTTTTAAGAAATAAAAATGCACGAGGGATATGATCATCGTTTTTCCATGAAACCAACTTCACCTATTGAGAAGGTAAGATATTGTATTATCTAATGATTAAATAGTTAAAATTGATTTAGCATGAAGGAAGGTTTTGAAATACCAGTGGACAACTTCGAAAAAGTGCTCGAGTCGAATAAATGGACAACCGAGATGAATAGGAAGGGACAAGAAAAAGTGAAGGCCACATTGACTCTAGAATGTGAGTTGGCATCGAAACAATAATAATCGAGTCTTTATCTTAAAGAGATCGGCTATATAAATTCTCCTCGATATTGCGGGATCTACCCTCGAGGTTGAAAATGTAGACTCTTTAGAGATGTCGACTGATGTCGAATTAGGAAGCTAAGATTATACCCGCTAGCTATCCATTTGGAGGTTAAGGAGTAACCCCTCAGAGAGTATCATTCCCTACCACTACCGATTAGGTCATGGACAAAGCGCGTATACATACACTGACCAAGATGATGAAAGATCGTTTTATCTTATGTTAGGGGGTACCGGTCCATGGATTGCTCATGCATGGATGGACAATTTAGAAGATTCATTTGGATACATAATTTGCATGGGTGCAGAGAAGGTGGAGCTTATTTTGTATCACTTACGAGATCAGATCATCACATGGTGGAAAATGCAGCAGATGATTTTCATAGAATAGAGCATCAAGTGGAAACTATTCTGAGAGGCTTTTGAGAGATAATATTTTCTGACCTCTTTTGGTATAAGTTGTCGTCAGGAGTTTCTGAATCTTAAGTAAGGCGATCGAAGCGTCATGGAGTACAATATAGAATTTAATTAACTTATAGAATTTTACCCACGTAGGAGCCTAGGACTATGATCGTATGATCCAATTTGCTCAACTCTCCTCTGAGTCAACCAGCAGAAACGATTATATGACATTAGTTTGGTAAGATGTTATCATTGTAGATTAGTTATAATGACACTACCAAGAGAAATTCTAACATCCCGTTACGAAGTAAAGGAGTATCCCTTGGATTTTGATAGTCATACCTTGACTTGAGATCAGACTACCATCAACTTAGAGTATGAGACTCGACATACAAAAATTCAACACAAAGGCATTGAATCTCACACTTGTTGAAGATAAGGAGACTAGTAACCAATTGGGATATGGATTAAAGTTGTGCAACGGAAGCATGGTGGGCTCATAACCCACAGAAAAGTTAACGATCTGACAATTGAAATGTTAAGATATTAGAATAAGCGGGAAGAGAGATAAAATACTTAGGGTTATCTAATCGTAGAAGTACATAATGACTTTCATATATGGGAGGATGTACTCAATTTAATTACATTGTGAACGTTTAGAATGAGCTAGAAGAGTAACATAAGAATTAGGGTTAACTAACCATGGAAGTACATAAGGACTTTCATATTTCATTAGTATGGAAGTATGTACGTAACTTATTTATATTGTGAAGGTTATAATTGGAGTTCCAGATCATATTCCATATGCAAAGAATGTTAATCATCTATTGGATTGAGGTTAGATAGTAATGGGATTTTGATGAAGAAACTACTTAGAGTAGAAGAACGACACGCAGATAAGATATCTTTATTAGGGTATATCTAGTAGAAAATTTAGGGACCAAATTTTTATTAGTATGGGAGAATGTAATATATGATGCGCACGAACGCGATCTCAGATCTCGCGATGGAGATCGTCGAGGACTCAAAGCGCATGCTTGCACTCAACGCTCGCAAGTGCACAGATGTCATCAAGTAATAAAGATTATCGATCCCACAGGGACTGGGATTCGAATATCAATATATTCAGTGGTTGTAATTATTCGGACGTAACTCTAAGAGGTTTTGATTGGTGAGGGTTGTCGGTGGACTTTACTCTATACGGTGTCACACGGAGGAGGAAGGGAGTGTGCCGAGGTCTTCAAAGGTGATTCTAGGACTTCGATTTCGCTTGTGTATCACAAAATAATACTGTCAATTGGTGTTGTCTAGATATTTATCTATGATTTTATGGAAGGGACATCATACACTCTCCCGATGAGCCGCCGCATCTACTGGGAGCTATCTCTGCCTAAAAGGATGGGATAGACGGTACGAGGAAGTCAAATCAATCCCTACGATGAACCCTTTCCAATTCCACCGCACCCTTCTACCCACAGTTACAGTAGATCAGGTTTACCCCTAGGTTCCTTGTATAAAATCCCCTGAATCTTAAATACGAGGGTTGTCACATCTCGTATCGCCTAAGCACAGTAGATAGAAAACCAAACACGCATAGATATAGTAAAAACAACTACCAATTGTCAAATCAAACTCAAAGGCAGAATTTAACATGAACCAACATTGTAATGTGCACACAAGCTACTCCCTAATCCTAGAATCGAAAGTACTACTCCATGTATATGAAGGAAGAATCATAAAGCATGTTTATGTTCGAATACATAAGGAATAAAACGCAGGAACAAAGGATTACAATGCTTTCGTGGTCTTCTCTCCGGCGTTGAAGTGCAAGGCGTGGACCTCCGGCGGCGTTCCTCCTCCCCGTTGCGAGTTCTCGAAGTTTTTTAGGGCTTCGGCGTGTCGTCCTAGCCGTCGTGCCTCCCCCCTAGGGTTTGGACGGAGTCATCCTTATATAGACATCACCTCGAACCACTGCAAAATTCGAAAAAACCCTAGTCGCGCAAATCTAGCGGGCTGCCACACGGCCGTGTGGAAACACACGGTCATGCCGTGTGAGACCCTGGGGTGGCTGATCTCGCCCATTGGACATGGTCGTGTCCCATTCTGCGTCTAGCTACAAAATATCCTTCTTTTGCTCCGAAAGTGCATCTTTTCCCCCCGAAATGTTATCCTGCACACAAAAGTACAAAGAGCAGACCTCCGAACTAGAAAATAGAAAATGCATGCAAAATAGAGTGACATATGCATGAAACTAACATAAAAATGTAATGAGATGTGAGCGAAAACTACTCCTAAAATTCCTATGTGTTTTGCTCACATCAATATATCATAAAAAGATAATAAATTAAATTAAAATTAATTTAATATAATATAATAATAATATAATTTAAAATGAAATAAATAAATTTATTTAATTTTATTAAAATGAAATTTAGTTATTAAACATTTATTAGAAATTTCGGGATAAAATTTTATTAGATTTTGTTAAGTCTAATTATTTTATCCAAGATATTGATTAAGTCAAGTAACCTAGGGTTATATAAATTAAAGCTTAGGTTAGGATTTTAATGAAATAACTCTAGGCTAAGGTGGAAATTAGGGATTTAATCCCTTGTTCTTTTTCTTTCCTCCCCATTCCTCTTCCTCGCGTCGCCACCCACAGCGTCGTCGGAACCTTTGCTCGCTGCCCACGTGCCTGCTGCCTTGGTCAATGTTGTCAAGTGGCCAGCCTCCATCGCCGCGAGTTTGATCCGAGGTCGATCTCCACCCCGAGCTCGTGCCGCCACCCATCGCTGCCTCCTCGAGCCAGCTCCACCGCTACTCTCCTCTTCTCGCCGCAATCCCTCTTTTTCTCTCGATTATAATCATGTGTCGTCAGTTACTCCTTGCTCAGCTTACTGCCATGAGCTTGGCCTCATCATCTGTCGACCACGGTGTGCAAGCAACAATGTCGATGTCGCCCGACCATCTATGTCGCCGTTGCCATCACGAGATCGAAGTGCTAGTTGTCTCCTCTCTTGTCATGCACAACTTCATCCATTGCCTCCCCCATCCACTGCTTGATGTGTTGGTTCAATTTCCATCACAAGTTACCTGAGCCTCAGACGCGAGCAATGCATCAGTTGTCAGCCCTCCTGCTCACACGTCACGGTCGATCACCGCAAGCCAAGCATTGCCTTCCATCGCACGTTTCTGCCAACCTTCTCAACGGCAGTAAGCGTCGCCAACCCTCATTGTGATCAATAGCTCATTACCATTAGCCACTATGAGCTACATTGTCAATTGCCCGATGGTCCCTCTGCTATGCATAGCGTTGCCGGCTGGCCACTCTGGTCCACAGTCGTTGCATGCATCATCGACGATCTTTGGATTTGGCTATTTTGTGGTTGCAACAGTGGAGAACACCACCATCAGTAGCTTGTGGTGGTTCGAGAGGTTAGATCGATGAATTTGTCATGTGATTTCCTACAACCTAGTAAGTTGGATTATGGAGGATGCGAGTTGTTGGAACTGGAAATTGATTGTCTTTCATTCGGCTACTTGATTTGGATCAAGAAGTTGTGCAAATGAGGTTAAGCTTGGTGTTTAGAATTTGGTGGTTGACTCCATTTTATCTATAATGTTCAGATCGAGCGCATTAGAAGGATTGAAGAGTTGGGGTGTCATTGACACAGTGTTAGACGATGGATATGATTTGAGTAGGGTTGTTCTTATTCAGTAGTAGATTTGATTCTAGATCAACGGTGAAGGATTGAAGTAAGATTTGGGAGTCTGATAAGAGATAGTCTTAGATGTGAAGATGGACAATGCAATCTTCATATCAAGTGGGTAGTTCTTTGACCTCTTTAGAATTTAGTGCATGATTATTTTGGTTATGTTATTACTTAGGTTATATATATTTACACTTTATATTCTTTCTAGTATTGCTTTGACATTTTAGTGGCTTGACCTTGCTATGCTCTACTTAGTTTCTGAGTTGCTTCTCATTATTAACATGTAGTTATTTATTTTAGTGTTTAAGTGATATTACGATTATGTGCTTATTTAATTGCTTCGGTATAAATTAGTAGATGTTACTAGTATATGTTTATTTAGTTATTATTTTGGTTGGTATTTTGATTGAGACTAGTAGAGATGGTAGAATTTAGATGAGGTTATTCCTTAGGAGCGAACTTGCATTCTGCTCAAAAGTAGAAAAAGGTGGTGGTGCAGGTGCAGGCTCATGTCGACGTGGACTAGGTGGGCTCTTATGCATGTGTGGACTAGAGGGAGAGTGATATAAAGGTGGAGAGATGGGTGCCTATGTGGATGGTCCCTCATGTGGAGGGGACTCCACTATCAGGTCCAAACGCCAATTGGCGCGTATAGCGATAGTGGTACGATCTGGGTCGGGGAGCCTAAGGGCCGTCAAATTTTTCCTTAGAAAGCATAAGGAGTCTCCTTCTCTCACAATCATTTTCATAGTCATGCACACTCCTAGGTCGATCCTAGGGCTCCCCTCTATATTCTCTAATGCAGTGTAATCGTACCCCATCCTATGTCAAATGTGGGTAAGTAAGCCTCCCACATTAATCTCTCCTCGTGCTGCTTTGCCCATCTTCACTAAGTGTCTGATGAAGTGGGACCCTACATCAATGCTACTCCTTTCTTATAGCATGTCCCAGAGGCAAAGCAACTCGCTAGCTCTAACTACACCGTCACTCTCCCCACGACCAAATATAGTACTAGCCATGATGCGGTGGAGGTATCAGAAAACGGAGTTTTGGAGGCACGACGCTTTGGCCCTAGATGGGTCATAAGCATGCTCCCCTGTCAACTCAGTCCAAACTATCCGAGAGTTAAATCCAATAGGGATTCTTCTCTCTCTCCCACTTGGCAAGCCAAAACATGAATTCCATTGATGAAGGGTCCATTTGTGCTCAATGTTAAAAATCCTAAAAGTTATCCTACCCTCTTCGCTCTCTCTACCCATTAAAATTTCCACCTCTAAGGAACTCAAAAACTCTAGAACTATCCTAGGGTAGGTTGGGTGTCTTATTCCCATCATCTCTTCCCACCCCACTTTTGCAAATAGGGCTTGAATATCACCCAACAACCCTAAAGACTCTAGCAAATCTTCATCTAAGTACCTAGTAGCAGTGAGTTTACGAGTAGAAATCATATTATATCTATCTCTATGTTCATTGTTGCGAAAAAGAAGAGTGGGTAGGGTGTTACCCTCCTTCGGAGCTTGAGGGGCGTCGGCTCTCCTTGTTCGTCGCTCCGAGGCATTGGATCAAGGTGCTACATGCTTGATCCTCCTCATCCTTGCTTCTTTTGGCTTCCTTAGAGGTTAAAAGTGCTTCTAGATGGTGGGGAAGATGAAACCACATGGCTAGGGCAAGAGCTTTCGAAGCACACGGCACAAATGGGGTGAAAACACACGGCTCGCCCCTTTTAACCTCGCGCGACATGGCCGTGTGAAAAAACATGGCCAGGCCGTGTGCGCCTCAGGTCGGTCGGGCACGGCTGTGGGAAAACACACGATCAAGCCGCGTGTCCCCATTTTTTGCCCATTTATGCACCACGGTCCGAATTTTCTCATACACTTCACCGTGTAGGCTGATATGGATTTCATTTTTACCTAGCAAAGTTCTTTTCTAGTACTAACTCTAAATGAGATGGATATCAAAACTAAAATCTAACAAATGCATGCAATACAATCAAGGGGAATTCTAAAACTAAACTTGGGTTGCCTCCCAAGAAGTGCTTTGTTTAAGGTCGTTTAGCTCAACCGCACTCCACTATCAACTTAGCTCTGGAGGTTCAGTGAACCTCCATTCATCCATCTCGGGATCTTCATCCGGTGGCCCTGGCTTCATTGTGCTAAACGTGAAGCCATCGAGGTAGGGAGCCCTGTGCTCCGAAAGGCTGAAGAGGATGATCTCCCCATCTACCTCCAAGGAGATCTGGTGTGCCTTCGCATCTATGCACGCCCCTACAGTCGCTAGAAAAGGCCTTTCTAGAATGATAGAATTCTGAGGATCCAGTCCTATGTCCAGTATGATGAAGTCCATGGGTATCACGAAATCCTCAATCACCACAGGCACATGTGTCAGCAAGCCGACGGGCTCCTTGACTGAGTCATCCCCCATACGAATACCAAGATTCACTAGTTGGAGCCCATTCAGTCCCATCTTCAGATAGTATGCGTAGGGCATCACACTGACTGATGATCCCAAGTCGCATAACGCTTCATCAAAGCTCTCCCCATAAATTGAGCAGGGGATAACAAATTCACCGGGGTCCTCAAGCTGTAGTGGAATTTTATCTTCAATTTCAGCTTGATTAAGTAGGGTGGTAATCATGTTGCACACCCCTTGGCGAATTTGTTACTCTGCCCCACTACTTCCCCTTTAGCTTGACTCCGCTCGGGTGATAATGGAGAGCTCTTCACATGTTGCGACACGGATTGGGCTATCTGGGACACTTGTGTCTCCAACATTCTTGTGTGACTTGCAAGGTCGTCAACGGTGACCTTCAAGTCTCTGAGTGATTCTTCATATTTCTGATGTTTGCGACAAAATTCCTCATTGGCCTTCGTCTGGGTAGCAATGAAGTCCTCCATCATTAGTTCCAGTCTGGACTTCTGTGGTCGCTGCCCATTGCCCTGCTGCTGCCCATACCCCCCTGATGGTTGGGAGGTTCCCGAGTTATTCTTATAGGAGAAATTCGAGTGATTCTTCCATCCGGGATTGTAGGTATTGGAGTATGGGTTATTGGGCCTTTGGTCGTAGTCCCCAACCGCATCGCAGTGCTCAATCTACTTGTCTAGGGTTCCCTGCC
The DNA here is from genome assembly GCA_025175895.1 of Wurfbainia villosa. Taxonomy (NCBI): domain Eukaryota; kingdom Viridiplantae; phylum Streptophyta; class Magnoliopsida; order Zingiberales; family Zingiberaceae; genus Wurfbainia; species Wurfbainia villosa. The sequence continues at coordinate 13,026,452 of CM046000.1, read as the reverse complement.
CTCCATGGTGGTCCTCTTGATATGCTGCCGCTCCCTCTCCGAAGTCAATGGCAGTGCATGCAGATGAAGGATTCATAGATTTGAATCGTCTATTGAGCGCGTCCATCCTTGCTACTAGGTGGTCCATAGAGTTGACAGTGTATCGTCCCATCGCAGGTGTTGGTTGACCATGTTCGGAAGCCCATTGATGGTGGTTCTGAGCCACTTCTTCAATCAACTATTTCTCTATGGTCTTATTCATCAGTGCTCCTCCTGCGGCAGAATCTAGGGACATCTTCGTGGCGTAAACGATCCCATTGTAGAAAATGTGGATCACCAGCCACCTTTCTAGTCTGTGGTGGGGGCATTGGTAGAGTAGCCCCTTGTAACAATCCCAAGCCTCGAATAAGGACTCCCCCTCCTTCTGGCGGAAGCTCGTGATAAGATGGCGTATGTGAGCAGTCTTGCTTGGTGGGAAGTATTTGTTCAGGAACTGCTGCTCACATTGCTCCCATGTAGTGATGCTTTCCGAAGGTAGGGAGTAAAGTCATGCCTTAGCCTTATCCCTCAATGAGAACGGGAATAGGATCAGGCGGATCGCGTCAGCAGGGACTCCGTTCATCTTCATTGTTGAGCAGATTTTTAAAAATGCCTCTAGGTGTCGGTTCGTGTCTTCAGTCGCAGCTCCCCCAATTGACTCTGTTGGACCATATGTATAAGCGTTGGTTTAAGTTCAAAGTTATTCACCGAAATAGATGGTCTAGCTATACTCGACCTAAATCCTCTAGCGCTAGGAGTTGCGTAATCCCGCAGAGGTCGGCTACCTATGTTCACTTTAGATGTGGCTTGATCCTCCATCTTTCGCTGCTCTGCTTTCCAGCGATGAAAGGTCCGTTCGATTTCTACGTCGATCGGAATCAAGCCTCCCGATCCTAAGCGTCTAAGCATACGAAGAACCGAGCCGCAAAAATTAGGAGTGCTACCCTATTCTAAGAGCAGAAAACAAAACAATCTAGCTAAGCAAAATCTAAGATGCAATAAGGAAATAGGAAACTACTGCTAAAAGTAAAAACTAAATCTAAATATGGAAAATATCGAACTAAAGAATGAAGAAAACTAAAAATAAAATAAAGCAAGTAAATAAATCTAATCCTAAATCCGATCCAATTTACCACTGTTCGATTTGATATCGAATCGATCAGTCCCCGACAACGGCACCAAAAACTTGCTGCGCACGAACACGACCTCAAATCTCGCGATGGAGATCGTCGAGGAATCAAAGCGCACGCTCGCGCTCAACGCCCGCAAGTGCACGAATGTCATCAAGTAATAAAGATTATCGATCCCACAGGGACTGGGATTCGAATATCAATATATTCAGTGGTTGTAATTGTTCGGACGTAACTCTAAGAGGTTTCGATTGGTGAGGGTTGTCGGTGGACTTTACTCTATACGGTGTCACACGGAGGAGGAAGGGAGTGTGCCGAGGTCTTCAAAGGTGATTTTAAGACTTCGGTTTCGCTTGTGTATCACAAAACAATGATGTCAATTGGTGTTGTCTAGATGTTTATCTATGGTTTTATGAAAGGGACATCATACACTCTCCCGATGAGCCGCCGCATCTACCGGGAGCTATCTCCGCCTAAAAGGATGGGATAGACGATATGAGGATGCCAAATCAATCCCTAAGATGAACCGTTTCCAATTCCACCGCACCCTTCTACCCACAATTATAGGAGATCAGGTTTACCCCTAGGTTTCTTGTATAAAATTCCTTAAATCTTAAATATGAGGGTTGTCACACCTCGTATCACCTAAGTACAGCAGATAGAAAACCAAACACGCATAGATATAGTAAAAACAATTACCAATTGTCAAATCAAACTCAAAGGCAGAATTTAACATGAACCAACATTGTAATGTACACACAAGCTACTCCCTAATCCTAGAATCGAAAGTACTACTCCATGTATATGAAGGAAGAATCACAAAGCATGTTTATGTTCGAATACATAAGGAATAAAACGCAGGAACAAAGGATTACAATGCTTTCGTGGTCTTCTCTCCGACGTTGAAGTGCAAGGCGTGGACCTCCAGCGGCATTCCTCCTCCCCGTTGCGAGTTCCCGAAGCTTTTTAGGGCTTCGGCGTGCCGTCCTAGCCAACGTGCCTCCCCCTAGGGTTTGGGCGGAGCCATACTTATATAGACATCACCTCGAACCACTGCAAAATTCGGAAAAACCCTAGTCACGCAAATCTGGCAGACCACCACACGGTCGTGTGGAAACACACGGCCAGGCCGTGTGCGACCCTAGGGTGGCTGATCTCGCCCATTGGACACAACCGTGTATAGCCACACGCCTTGGCCGTGTCCCATTTTGCTTCTAGCTGCAAATTGTCCTTCTTTTGCTCCGAAAGTGCACCTTTTTCTCCCGAAATGCTATCTTGCACACAAAAGTACAAAGATTAGCCCTCCGAACCAAAAAATATGAAATGCATGCAAAATAGAGTGACATATGTATGAAACTAACATAAAAATGTAATGAGATGTGAGCGAAAACTACTCCTAAAATCCTATATATTTTGCTCACATCAATATATCAAAAAAAGATAATAAATTAAATTAAAATTAATATAATATAATATAATAATAATATAATTTAAAATGAAATAAATAAATTTATTTAATTTTATTAAAATGAAATTTAGTTATTAAATATTTATTAGAAATTTTGGGATAAAATTTTATTAGATTTTGTTAAGTCTAATTATTTTATCCAAGATATTGATAAGTCAAGTAACCTATGGTTATATAAATTAAAGCTTAGGTTGCGGCCCAACCTTGTTGCCGCCCTCCTTGCTGGACACCGCCACATGCTGCCGTCAGCCTCCAACTGCTGTCGGCCATCCTCCGGTGACCTCCTTGGCTCCAGTGACCAAGGACCAGTCGACCCTCTCCCTTTGGCTGGCGCCAAGTCCTCCACCAAGCTGTCCAATTTTTGGACAGCTTGTTTCCTTCATGTCAGAGCGTCGTTTGGACGACGTTTGGAGCTCCGACAGTGACTTCCTTATCGGGAATTGGATCTCCGATAATCATAGGTGCAGGACAAAGGATTCGTCAATCGGTTGACGAATATCTCTCCGGAGAAGCGAGTTTTGGGGACTCATTTTCGAATCCGAATTTTGATTCGGATTGTGATCTTCTCTCGATCACATCGTCTTCGACATGAGGCTAGTGACTCCTATAAAGACGAGGCTCGTAGCTTGGCAAAGCTATCCCGACAGTACTCAGCGTGGATACAGATTGAGGCAATTCTAGCGAGAGTTGCTCCGGTTGATATTATTCCTGCTGCACGTGATACGTCAGGTATAACTAGCATAATTTCCTTTTATTGAAAAATTTGAAACTGCGATTATGTCTACACATGTTGTAATGTGCATGCGTGTGATATGTGTGTTGTAATAAATTAGATTTATTACTTTTTAATTCTTCCGCTATGCACATGTTTACGAAACATGTTCGAACACACACTCGCTGCGGTGTCGGAAACTCAACAGTGGTATCAGAGCCTAGGTTGTGTTTCGACATAATCGTAAAATTATTTTACGATAGTCATAATTGTATTTATGGAAATTTTCTGCTTTTAGAAAGTTTAGAAGTATTTATGGAAATTTTCTAATTTTGGAAAGTTTAGAAGTATTTATGGAAATCTTCTACTTTTGGAAAGTTTAGAAGTATTTATGGAAATTAACACTTTCCATAAATAAAATATGTGATTATATTTGGAAATTTATTTCCTAATTTAATCATAATTTAATTTGGAGAATCAAATCTAAAACATATTTTATTTCCATAAATAATTTTGACAATTTAGGAAATTTATTTCCTAAATTAAATTTGACTTTTCTTAATTAACACTTTCCATAAATAAAATATGTGATTAGATTTGGAAATTTATTTCCTAATTTAATCATGATTTGATTTGGAAACCAAATCTCAAACATATTTTATTTTCATAAATAGTTATAACATATAAGGAAACTTTTGTACATGCTATAATTGTATGTCATGTAATTGCATTAGATGCATATCATTATGTCATGCGTGTCGTGACATGTAGATGTATGTCATGTCATGTAGATAATAGTTATTTGCATACAAAGAGGATGAGACTTTAAAACTCTTATACAATATTAAAGTTTACACCTTCCATTAATATGATTAGAACCAGAGTTCTGTTTCTTGTTTGGGTTGTTGGACTCACTCCAAGCCCGGCTCGAACCTGAACATGTTCAAATCATTGGAATAGTTTAACACTAATATGGTAAGAGTCAGAGGTCAATCGTTAGTTTGGGTTGTTGGACTCACTCCAAGCCTGGCTGATTGGTTGAATGCGCTCTAACCATATTAAAACTATTTCGCGATTAATGGGTCGGCTCTAACTTGGAGCATCGATTTGTTGGACTTACTCCAAGGTCGATGTGAAGAGAGGTGAAGTTGGGTGTTATGCAAATGATGCATACTTGTTAATGTGTTAACAACCCAATGTATGTGTGAACATTCAATTAGTTGATAGCACATTGTGATAGTTATATATAAGTGATATGTAATCGGTATACTTGATACCCACCATCATAGCTAAGAATGGCTTGTTGGACTCACTCTAAGGTTGTTCTTATCTATGTTGGATATCAGTCCATTCGGAGATTGACCTACGATCTCCTGAATTAATTTTGAGGGGTTTTGAATTCGAAAAAATGAATGGGATTTTGTAAATGTATGTGGATGCATTTTAAATCATCTTTCTCATATATGCTCGATTTGTATTTCTATGTTAATCGATTGATCATGACATCTTTGAATTTGCGCTCTATTTTGGATTCAAATAAATTGACTGGACCGAACTTCTTGGACTAGCTTAGAAACTTGAGAATTGTTCTCAAGGCAGAAAAGCTTGAGTATGTCCTCGAAGCGTCTCTTCCTGTCCGTCCTAGTGATGATGCAACATCAGACCAATTGTTGGCCCATCAAAAATATGTGAGTGATTCTGAGCAAGTGAGTTGCATCATGCTAGTCATGATAATACCCGAGCTGCGGAAGCAACATGAGCATATGGATGCTCATACCATAGTCTTTCATCTTTATGAGTTGTTTGATGAGCAAGTGAGATCCAAAAGGTTCGAAGTCTCCAAGCTCCTCTTCACCTCTGAGATGCAAGAAGGTTCATCTGTGGTACTACTCAATATGCTGAAGACTGTGGAGCCTTCTGTGAAGCATGAGCAGGGGAGGTTGTTGTTAGTTGATTCCTCGAAGAAAGGTTCTAAGAGGAAGTCAAAGGAATAACAGGAGGGGAAGAAGAAAAAGCCTAAAAAGGCAGAACCAGCTCAAAAGGGCACTTGCCATCGTTGTGGCAAGGAGGGCCATTGGCGAAGAAACTGCAAGATTTATCTTGAGTCTGTGAAGAAGAATAAGACATCAGATGCCCCATCTTCTTCAGATATCTTCATTATTGATTGTCATTCTATTTCCTCAAACACTTGGGTATTGGATACTGGGTGTGGCTCATATATATGTAATGATATACTTGGGCTAAGGAATAGAAGAAGACTCATCAAGGGAGAGTCAAATTTACGTGTTGAGAATAAAACAAAGGTTGCTGCACTCGCCATCGGAACGTATTTGTTGAAACTCCCTACATGACTTGTCTTAAAACTGGACAATTTCTTTTATGTTCCTTCATTGATAAAGAACATTATTTATATTTCTTGTTTAAATAGAAATGGGTACCATTTAACTTTTAGTAACAATTGTTGTTACATAACTTTGAATGACATTTTTTATGGGACTGGAACTTTAAGCAATGGTATTTATACGTTGGACGTATCCAGTGACATTTTCAATATCGAAGCAAGCAACAAGAATGCTTGAAAAGATAATCAATTAGACTCCTACATGTGGCATTATCGTCTTGGCCATGTGAGCAAGAAACGCATGTCTGAATTACACCGATGTGAAATTCTGGAATCGTTTAAATTAGATTCATACGATACATGCGAATCATGCTTAAAAGGCAAGATGACCAAATTACCTTTTACTGAAAAAGATGAATCGGTGGGTGAGTTGCTTGGTCTAATACATACTGATGTATGCGGACCTATGTCAACTCAAGCTCTAGGAGTTTATAGCTACTTCATTACCTTCACTGATGATCACTCACGGTTTGGGTATGTGTTCTTGATGAAACACAAGTCTGAAGCCTTTGAAAGGTTCAAAGAATTCAAAAATAAAGTAGAGAAACAACTTGGCAAGAGTATTAAAATACTTCAATCGAATCGAGGTGGTGAATACTTGAGTCAAAAGTTTCTAGATTATCTGAGGGACAATGGTATATTGTCTCAATGGACTCCGCCGCATACACCACAACTTAATGGTATATCTGAGAGGCAAAATCGGACCTTGTTGAACATGGTCAGGTCAATGATGAATCACGCGAATCTTCCCAAGTTCTTTTGGGGTTATGCACTTCAGACAGTTGTTTACTTATTAAACAGAGTCCTGACCAAGGTAGTCTCTACTACTCCATATGAGATATGGGCTAGTAAGAAACTTCATTTATCTTACTTGAAGATATGGGGTTGTCCTACTTATGTGAAGCGGACTGTGTAAGACAAATTGGATGCTAAGTCTGATAAATGTCTATTTATTGGATACCCTAAGGAAATGAGGGGTTACCAATTCTATCATCCCTTAGAACAAAAGGTGTTTGTTTCAAGAAATGCTGTGTTTCTATAGAAAGAGTTTCTCTTGCAAGAAAACAGTGGGAGTGTCTTTGAACTTGAGGAGGTTCAAGAGACTCCAGTAGACATTAAGAGATACCTGGTCAAGCACCTCGACCGATGACTCATAGCGATGAGACATCGGTTGAACCTATTGTCACACTACATCTTCGAGATCTGGTAGGACACGCAACATTCCTGAGAGATATGGATTTCTCGTAAGTGAATCGAACGACGTGTTACTCATTGACGATGAGGAGCCTACCAATTATGAAGAAGTTCTGAAAAGTTCAGAAAGGGACAAATGGCTTGAAGCCATGAAGTCAGAAATGGATTCCATATATGAAAATCAAGTTTGGAACTTATTGGACCCACCTGAAGGCATTAAGCCTATAGGGTGCAAGTGGGTTTTCAAGAAGAAAACCGACATGGATGGTAATGTGATTACCTATAAGGCTAGATTGGTGGCGAAAGGGTATCGTCAAAAGCAAGGTGTTGATTATGACGAGGCATATTCACCTGTAGCTATGCTTAAATCCATTCGGATGCTCCTGGCCATAGTGGCTCATTATGATTATGAGATATGGAAGATGGATGTGAAAATAGTTTTCCTTAATGGAAACCTACTCGAGGACGTGTATATGATACAACCTGAGGGTTTCACATCGGTTGATAAAACCAAGGTATGCAAACTGCGATGATCCATATATGGATTCAAGCAAGCATTCAGAAGCTGGAATATCCATTTTGATGAGACAATCAAAAAGTTTGATTTCTCACAAAATCTGGACAAACCTTGTGTGTACAAGAAGGTTAGTGGGAGTGCAGTCGTGTTCCTAGTATTGTATGTCGATGACATATTACTTATAGGAAACGATGTCTCTGTCTTACAATCAGTTAAAATTTGGTTGTCCAAGATATTCTCCATGAAAGACCTGGGAGAAGCAACTTACATCCTCGGGATTAAGATCTATAGGGATAGATCAAATCGGTTGCTTGGTCTTTCACAGTTTATATATATAGACCGAGTGTTAAAGAGGTTTAGCATGTCAGAATCCAAGAAAGGTTTCCTTCCCATCAAGCATGGGATACACCTTTCGAAGTCTATGTGTCCGTGGACAGAAGACGAGAGGATTTGCATGAATAAGATTCCTTATGCATCCGCAATAGGATCTATCATGTATGCTATGTTATGTACGAGGCCCGATGTATCGTATGCTCTGAGTGTCACGAGCAGATACCAGTCTGATCCAGGAATGGATCATTGGGTGACTGTTAAAATGATCCTTAAGTACTTAAGAAGAACTAAGGATGAGTTTCTAATATATGGAGAAGGGGACATGGTGATACACGAGTATACATATGTCAGCTTCCAAACAGACAAGGATGATTCCAGGTCTCAGTCTGGGTACATGTTCACCTTGAATGGGGGCGTAGTGAGTTGGAAAAGTTCTAAACAAGATACTGTAGCAGATTCTACCACAGAGGCAGAATACATTGCAGCTTCGGAAGTAGCAAAAGAAGCGGTTTGGATCAAAAAGTTCATTCATGAACTTGGTGTGGTTCCAACCATTGTTGAAGCAATATAGGTTTACTGCGACAGTAATGGAGCAATTGCACAGGCAAAAGAGCCAAGGTCTCAACAACGATCCAAATATGTGCTTCACCACTATCATTTGATCAGAGAGATCATAAGTAGGAAGGAAATATAAATCGAGAAGACTCCCACTGAAAAGAACTTAGCAGATCCTTTAACTAGGTCTTACCTCAAAGTAAGTTTGAGGGTCATGTTAGGGCCTATGGTATTGGATATCGTGGCTATAAGATATAGGAAAAAAAATCCCTTACTAATTGGGAATTATCTTGTGGAATTTTTCAAAAAAATTTCTGAAATTAAAAGGGATTTGTATGACCGTTTGGAGGAAGGTCAGAGCCTAAATGGGTGTTAGGTCAAGTTGTATTAGCTCAGATTTGAGCTAGGCTAACTCAACCACTTAGCGTTAAAAACCCACTCGTCTTCTCCTTTAACGCGAGTCGAGACGTTTCTTCCATTTTTCCCTTCATTTCCCTGATCGGCATTCACATGTGCGACTTCTCCCTCATTTTTCTCTTCTCTACTCGTCGATCTCCTTCCTGTGCTCGCTGCCGCCGCCCTAGCGCCGACTCCTCGAGCTGATCTGCTACCACCGCACGCCACCGAGCCAAAGCCACTGTCGCTGCCACACTATTGTCGTCACCGGCCGCTCGATCTTTGTCTCTGTGTTCTTCCTCTGTCGTCGCCACCGCCTGCTACTTCGTTCGATCGCTACTTACACGCGATCGGTCGGCGTTCGTTGTGAGAGGCAGCACCTCCAGGAGCAACAGATCCGTCGCCTGTGCTCTCGCCGCTGTGGATTTGTTTCAGCTGTCATTGTTGCAATTGAAACTCCACCACCTGTTCTTCGGATCGTCGCCCGGTTGACTACCATCTCCGATCGATGCCTCCCAAATCGTGATTTTCTTTTTCTCCCGAGCCCTAGCCGTTCCAATCGCCCCGACCACTACACCGGCAGTGCCGCCTCCTAGTGATCACGGTCGTCGCCTGCCTCACCGGTGAGCTGCTCTTGTTGGTTTCCTTTTTCTTATTCCTCATCGTGCTCAGCATGCTGCCCTGTTTACACCGTCAGATCTACTGGCTGCATTTCATCGATCCAGGCAGCAACGATCAGGAGTTTGGGTGATTTGAGTCGCTGCATTGTGTGAATTGGGCAATGGAAGGTGGTGAATCATTGAAGGATTTGTATCCATGCTTCATTGGTTTAGTAAATTTTGATACAACATCGTAGATTTGCCATGGTTTGTGAAATTAGCAATGGAGATTATGAACGACTAATGAGGGCCTCTGAACATGAGATGAGAGCAAGGTTCAAGGGCGAATATAAGTTGATGATAGCTTACAAACTGGTTTACATGTGTGGAGGATAGAAGGGGAGGCAATTACTAGTTGGTATTATGTATTCGAAACAAGGTAAGTTTCAATTTGGATTGGTTCAGATTTTTATGCTTATCATTTACTTGTCCAAATGTGCCAGTAATGGTTCAGCATGGTTGATATAGATTGGATTGTACAGGGTTGATGTTCTACTATGGATCAAGAAGCTCTTACCATGGATTTGAAACTAGGTAAATGCTATGAATCGTTACTTTAATTGTAGATTGAGATGTTAATTAGTTAGCTTGATTAGCTATGATTAAATTGATAGTTTGGTACTGTGATTAAGAGCTAATGGAAGAAACTATTCAGTAGTTGATCGAGATATAAAGTTGATGCAGGATTAGGATTTGGTCCTAATATTAGAATTGACAGTATGATTGGATCATATATGATTTTGTTTGTAGGATGTTGATTTCAGGACCTTGATTCAAGATAGGTTAATGGACGTGAAGACTATTTACATAGTCTACATAGCAGGTGGGTAATTTCCTACCCTGGTCAGGTAGATGTAATTGCATTCAGATTTAGTCTTAAATATGAGCATGTTAGGTGTTCATATTATCTTGATCCTGCCCTTATTTATCTTATGCTTGATACTTGTCGTTGGCTATATTTACTCGAAGGTTGATATCACATTTCCTTTATTATGATTTAGGGTTATAGATGTGATGTAAATAGGCCTAAATGTTTAGCAGGGTGTAGATGTTGGAGTACGGATGATAACTTGATTTGTAAATTGGGTAAAGATTCATCCATGGGTAGGTAATGCCCTAAAGGTAGGATTTATTCCAATACCCGTATGTTACATACTTATTACCAACCATGTGTTGTGTAAAGGTTAAGTGAAGGATGATTAGTGTATCACTACGGACCAGTGGTCCCATCTTGATATGATTAGTCGAGTACGACTCTCTATAGGATAGAGAGTGCATCGATCAGTTGAGTACGACTCTCTATTGGATAGAGAGTTACGATCAGTTGGGTACGACTCTCTACAGGATAGAGAGTTCATCGATCAGTTGAGTATGACTCTCTATTGGATAGAGAGTTATGATCAGTTGGGTATGACTCTCTATAGGATAGAGAGTCTATCGATCAGTTGAGTATGACTCTCTACAGGATAGAGAGTGTATTGATCAGATGGGTACGACTCTCTGTTGAACAGAGAGTCTGTGGTAGATGTCTGTACATGTGACAGTACATTCATGTCATTTGCATGCATTCTGACGACATAGTCTCCCTTAGGGTTGAGAGAGTCGTCAGTCATCTTGCCTCCCAGGTTACTCCCCGAGGAGTAACTGGTGTGAGGGCAGAGCATTTGTTGTGCCACATTCTACCACTATAGACGGTGGTAGTTGGAGTTGCGTGCAGTTGTCCTGGGTGTGTGGCACTCGACCACTCATTGGTAGTGTCAGTCGGAGTGGCCATCAGCAGGGACCCCCATTGTGTAGCATGCTCTTTACGCTCATATGCTACTTGATCATACTGCCCACTCGGCCACTCTAGAGCGGTGGTTGGTATTAAGTTGGGACAGTTGTCATGTCGTACCACCTAGGCAACACTGGGGTCGTGGTAGCGAATAGGGTTGCGCTAACATGACCATGCATGTTGTATTGTCGTATCTTATGACGCTTTACATATTACCATATATATACATATATGCATGTATATATATATGGATGGTTGTGATTAATATATATATAGATGCAGTCTATATATATATGCTTATTGTGATGTTGCATTTGATTGTACTATGCTTGTTACATTTGGTTGTACATCATATTCATGCATGCTTCTTGCATTTGTTATACGGTTGTGTCAGATACTTGTATATGTATTGGACAGACCATTAGATACCTTAACCTGTAGCAGGAATATATTGTGAGTTGGTATTACTCTTCCTCTTTTATATATGTTGGATATATGCTCAGGTTGGATCAGAGTAGCGTAGCAGACTTTTAGGTATGTCTGCATTTTACGTTGTTCATTTGGTTAGATGGTATATGCTTGTATTTATATACTATGCTGATATACCTGTTGTACCTCTAGATTATGTTGTTGAATTACATGTGATATTTGATATATACATATTTTTCTATTACCTACTGAGTTTTACTCACCACCACGGACCCTGGGTTTTTCTGTCGCCCAGGTAACAGGTAGCCGACTTCGTGATGGACTTGGAGCACCGCTGGCTGGCATCGTCTCATCTCAACTCCGAGAGTCCAGGTTTTTGGGTTTTCTGTATGTCTTGTTATGTATTCTGAGTTTTCATGGTGTTATGTGTTATGTGATGTACGCACATGTTGGTGCGGGTTTTGACGAGGTTTTCTTTATGTTCTGGTGTTAGTCATACCGATATGCATGGTGTGTGGTTGTATTGGGTATGTCGTTGTATTAGTTTCCACTGTGTTACATTATGTTGTTTTGTTTATATATATATATATATATATATATATATGTTGTTGTTGTTGTTATGGCCTACGGGCCTTGTATTAACCTGAAATGTTGCCACGTACAAGGGAGATGTTGTCCGTTTGCTTTTCGGCACGGCATGCTCTCGGGGCGTGACAACTTTAGTGGTATCAAAGCTCTAGGTTCTGCAATGTCATACAATGTTGTTTTTGTGTCAAGTCTTGGATTCTCGGGAGTCGATTTGTTCGGTTTTAGTTTTTCTGAGATGAGATGGACAGCGGCCTGAGCTCCAAGAAGCACGAAGTAAGTATTCCTGATGACTTATTTTCTAGTTGGATACTTATCTAGACTTGATTAACAAGTGTATACAATTAGATATATTATACCTGTGCAGACTTGTAGTAGAAGTCGATCCCAAGGTGACCAAGGAGTTCTTAGATAGGGTTTATACTCCCGGTTTTGTTGGCTATGCTTTTAGTGTATATAACAGGGAATAACCTGTAGTGTGTTGGTTATTGTTCGTAATTATGGTATGAGTTGACCCCGAAAACCACCTGTTAAGTCTGTGAGTCTTGAACCTGTGTCGAAAAGGTGATTTACCTTTGAGAGCCGACTAATATCGAGTTGAAAAATAGGGGTCAAGTCGTCACATTTCTTGTGGAAATCAGAGACTACAATCTTAGAGATTTTCACTAATTATGCTAGTCAGATCATTACCTGTTGGGTAATGGACAAAGCAAGTAGACTATTATTGATGCAGATAGCAGAAGGCTAGTTTACGGTGTTTCATAGGGATTTTATCCCTGAGTCATTCATACTGAGTTGTATAACTTTGAAGGTACTTTTGAGTACTTCACTTGGGTTATACAAAGGAAGTAAAGTTATTTGCATACCATTATCGGGATCAAGCCGGTATTTGGTGGTAAATACAGAAAATAGTCTTCAGGGAATAATATCACTTGATCATGGTTTAGTGATGTTGAAAGAGAATAATTCCCCGCGTCACTGCTTGTTACATATTGTAAGAAATTCTTGAGCTTCAAGTAGGGTGATCATCGGTAACGAGAATATCAAGCAGAGTCATTAGACTTGCAGAGTTTATGCTCACCTAATAGCTCAAGAATAGGAATGGATGTTTTAAGCCACCAAAAGTTATTGGCTTATAGTTGGATTAGGATGCCGGGATCTTCTACCAAATCTTGCCGGAAGACATTGATTGAGTCAGGAGTTTAGAAATGACTCCGTACAAGTGTTTAGGAGATGAAGATCGATAAGCAGACATTGCAAGTCAGATGTTGGATTAAGAAGCCTCCGAATGTTGGACAAAAAGAGCAAGATCGGAGTCATAGGCCTTGAGCTATTTTCCGATTATAGAAGACCAACCACAGATCATCAGGATGTTCTCGTGCACATCAACGAAATCAGAACAAAGACTCCGAAGAGATTATGTGCGTGCAGTGCGGATCACGAAGACATGCAAAGTCAGATTATCTGTTGGATCAGTTCATTTGTTGCTATTGTGAGCAACCAGTACATTTGAGGAGCTATACCTCGAAGACTCAGTTGAAGACTACCAATGGTGTTCTGGGAGGATGATGTACCATCTCGACAGCAGATATCAGCACAAAAGATTGGGTTATTTCATCAGCAGTGACCTACTACCTCAGGCGTGGTTGGAGTTCTGTGATACTTGTTAGGGATCGATTGGACACTAGAGGGGGGGGGTGAATAACGTGTGCTAGTACTGATGATGGAAATTGTTCGCATGCTTGTCTATAATTTTCGTTAGCGCAGCGAAAACAAAGATAATAAAGCAATAACGAAAATACAAACACACAAATGCAAGGATATAACGTGGTTCGGAACCGAACGGTTCCTACTCCACGGATTGGGTTCGTACGAACCCTAGCGATGCCACAAACACCACTAAGCACAATAAGCTCCTTCTCGACAACACGTCGGAGGTGGAGAAACCTCATACAAGGATTACACTAAGTAATACAAAGTAAGACAAGCAAATACAACAATAATACAACAATCTATGCAAAGAAAACTTTACAAATGCTCTTTGGATTGCTTGCTTTTGGTTGCCTTGGACTAGCCTTGAAGGACTGGAAGAGTACCAACTATTCCCCTTCAAATCGCCCAAGAAAACGCTTGCTTTGAGCCTTCCACGAACAGCTGCTTTTATCCTCCATCGGGATGGATTTTCGCCTGGCAGTCTATGTTGGTGCAATCGGCCCAGGTCACGATTGACCAGGACTCGAGTTTGACTCGAGTGATGTTTTGATGTTTCGACAAAAACATATGACAATGTAATTGTCATGGGAAAGTCCAAGTAGAACACTTGGCATTTGGTAAAGTCCAAGTCTTGAGTACTTGGCATGAGAAGTCCAAGCATGGGTCTTGGCAAATGAGAAGTCCAAGCATGGGTCTTGGCAAATGGAAAGTCCAAGCATGGGTCTTGGCATGGAAAGTCCAAGCATGGTCTTGGCATGAAAAGTCCAACATGGGTTGGCAAGGGAAAGTCCAAGCTTGAGTCTTGGCATTTGAGAAGTCCAAGGGTTTGATATTGGCAGCGTAAAGTCCAAGCGGGAGTCTTGGCAGCATAAGACCAATGGTTGGCGACATAAAGTCCAAGCGGAGTCTTGGCGGCGTAAGTCCAATGTGCCTTGGCGGTGTAGACACCGTTAGCATGACATAGCCGAGGGAAGCACCTGGAGGCTAGCGCGATGGATGAACAAGTCATGGATGACTTGGAGGGATCCGAGAGGCGTGAGGCTGATGGAGGTGGCTAGAAGGCTTAGGTCTAGGCTAAGGGTGGTCTAGCAAGTATGGGGGCACCATACTTGGGTTAAAACCTCATCCTTGAGGTTGGCAGTCGACTGGCATTATGGCCGGTTCGACTGCCGTGAGTCGACTTGAGTTGCCGCCGGCGAGGTGAAAATGCTCGCAATGATCGCCAGGATGGCGATCATTGCCCGTCAGTGTCGAGCGCGTAACGCTCCGTGGTGAGTGGGCGATCGATTACGGGTGTTAGCGATCGCCAATGTTGGCAGTCGATTGCCAAGAGATCCGTTGGAGTTTTTCCAGCGTGGATCGAGCCGTTGTCTCACGACAACAGTGGCATCAGTCGACTGGTGACTTATGGCAGTCGACTGATGGGCGAAAATCCAGATCGCATGGAAGGATAAAAGGAGCTCGACGGGAGGATTTTTGGCAATGGTTTCTTGAGCATCTTTGGGGCGATTTGTTGCTGCAAATCAGAGTCTCCAAGACCACTCTTCAAGCAACCAAAAGCAAGCAATCCAAAGCATTTGTAAAGTGTTTTCTTTACTTGTATTGCATTATTCTTCATTGTATTTGCTTGTTGCTTTTAGATTATTGTTGTAATCTATTGTAAGAGGTTTCTCCACCTCCGACTTGTGTCGAGAAGGAGTATTTGTGATTAGTGATTGCATTGGCATCGCTAGAGCTCAATCCGTGGAGTAGGAACCGTTTCAGTTCCGAACCAAGTTATATCTCGTGTTGTGTTTGTGTTCGTGATTTTTTGTATTTCGTTATTGCTTTCATTTCTATATTCCGCTGCGCTAACAAAATTGTAGACACGATCACGATCGAATTTCATCTTCGTACGGTCACATCGCTATTCACCCCCCTCTAGCGGCGTCAAATCCCCAACAAGTGGTATCAGAGCTCGGTGGCTCTTCAACGGATTAACAACCGGGAGCAAGACGCTAGAGGAAAAGATGGAAGTTCAAGGACAATTGGGATGGAACATCAATATCCCAATTCCCTATTCCTTCTATGGACGAGAAAGTTTCAATTCTTGGAAGGCGAGAATTGAAGATTTTTTTATGATGAGAGACCTTGAGGAGTGGTCCGCATTGATGGAAGGATTTGAATATCCTAAGGGACCAAAGGGAGGGTTTCTCAAGAAGAAGAAGTGGAGTGAGGAGCAACTCCAACAATTCGATAAAAACAAGAAGGTAATAAAATTCATTTTTGATTTAATTCCTAATGATCTCTTGTGTAGCCTAGGTGACTACGTGGATGCCAAGGAGCTATGGAGCGATTTGGCCAAGCTCCATGAAAGTCTATCACCCGTCCAAGAAGAAGGACCATCACCCTCTCAAGCTCAAGAAGAAACATCCAAAGAGCTAGAGGATTCGGAGGTTGATAGGGAATCAACATCCGGATCGGAAGAGGTAGAAGTGATGGAAGAAGAGGAGACCTCCACCTCTAGGATAGAAGGGGAGGAGATTAGGGCACCCTAAATCTGGGAGCAACAAGAAGAACCATCTACATCCGTAGAGAGGAAGAGCAAGCTCAAGAATCCTCCACCACCACAACCATCCTAGGTAACTCAAGCATGTCAATTAATAATAAAATGAATATTATATGCTTTGAGTGTAGGGAGAAAGGATACTACAAGAGTAAGTGTCCTAAACGGGTTAAGAAGACTCCACCCGTGCCAAAAGTCAAGGAGACCGGTGCCTCAATGAAAAAGGGCAAGGAGCAAGTGATTTGCTTCAAATGCAACTCTAGGGTCATTCTAGTCAATGCCCGAAGGGGAAGAAGAAGGCAAAGGGAGCATCACAAGTAGGGGGAGCTACTAAGGCTAACCCTAAGGTATATCAAGTTAATAATGCTCTTTCTTTAGTTAATAGACAAAAGCATGCTAGAAATTTTAATTCCCTAGCAATTTGCCATGAAAAGCATGCTAATAGAAATAAATACTTTTGTTTAGGAGCTAAAAATATTCACTTAGATAATAGGCAGAAATTTGGGACTAATGTCCCTAAAAACAACTTATCTAAGGACAAACCTAGGTCAAATAACTTTAGAAAATTTTTACCTAGGGAGACAATTAGAAAGGTGCAAGAGCACCTAGGTCTAAACCCTAAATGGACTAGGCATATGCCTAGGAAGTCCAATGCCCAAGATTTAAATCAAAATTCTAAAATCGGGCAATTAGAAAAGGAAAATCAAGTCTTGAGGTCAAGGCTTGAAAAACTTGAAAAGACCCTTAAGGTTATGCAAAATCAAATGCAAGGGTCAATTAGTCAAACTTCTAGGTCCAAAAGTCAAAGTCAACACCTAGAACCTAAGAGTCAAAAGTCAACCAAGGGCAAGCAAGGTTTGGGTCACAAACCTAAGCCTAAGGTGGCTTACCATAGTATTCCATTTAACTATGGAACACAAACTAGGTCTAGGAAGACCAAGGTCAATAGGGAGGTTATCCCTAGAGTTGACCAAAGGGTGTGCCTAGTGGCTAGGGTTTCTAGGAAACCTAGGGTGGCCACTAAGAAGGTTGCAAGGAGAGTTACCCCTAGAGTCAACCTAGGTAAGACCCAAATGACCAAGGCTAATAAGCCTAGGAGGGTCATTAGGAAGGTATCTAGGGAGGTTATCCCTAAGGAATACCTAATTAACCCTAAGAGCTCAAATCGGTTTTGGGTTCCTAAGAGCGTGATTGATTCACGCTAGATGGGTTAGGGTATGCCAACCTTGATTGGATGGGTAGTTAACTCAACCATTGTAAAGGTGACACTTTAGGATATTTTCAAGGTTATGGTTACCTTGAAAATATATTTGAGCTTTAATCCTAAAAGATTTTAGGATGTGCCAATATTAATTATGAAGTTTGATAAAATGATCAAATCGGCACAATTTAGGTTTAGAGGTCATAGTGTGCCATTTTGGGTTTTTGGCACACTTGGGAAAATTTAGGTTAATATGGCAAAATATACTTAATTATATCAAATGGAAATTAATATTAAAATTTAGGTATTACTCTACCTATATATTTTATATTCCATGCTTTGTTTGCCATATAACATGACATGACATCATGCTTATTTTTAATCATTCTATATGTCATGTACATGTTTAGGATTAAGGATTTAATGTCATGTGCTTTTAGATTTCATATTATGCCATGACATCATGATTATGAGCATATGCTTATTTATAACATTTCTAATGCCATAATCATTCATGCATTTAAGACAATTTGGTTAAAATTGAATTAAGGACTATGGCATGACTTGGAGTCCCATTTATAAGGGAATCAAGTAG
Source organism: Wurfbainia villosa (assembly GCA_025175895.1). Lineage (NCBI taxonomy): Eukaryota > Viridiplantae > Streptophyta > Magnoliopsida > Zingiberales > Zingiberaceae > Wurfbainia > Wurfbainia villosa. The sequence goes on along the minus strand of CM046000.1, from coordinate 13,008,227 downwards.
GGTTGCCTTAGAAAAATGCATGAAACCCTAGATTAAATGAACCAAAACCCACATCTCACATCCAATTGACATGTATGTGTATTTATACACCCTAGATACATGTGAGATGCTAGGATATGAGTTAAGTTCAAGGTGCATAGTTTTTGCATCTAGATGAACTAAAACTCATCTAAGTTCATTAGTGGATCATTGGGAAAGCTTGTGTACAAGTCATGTACATAGAGCCCAAGGAATATGATCCAAAATAAGGTTTTGAAAACATTTTAAAATCATTTTGAAAAACCTTGGTGAAGTCTATCTTTTGATAGCAATCACCATTGATGAAGTTGATACAAAATAGGGCCAAAACATTGAAAATTTCAATGGTTTTGAATTTTGTATCAAACTCACTATTTTATGGGTAAAATAATTTTCAAATATTTTTCACCCATTGTGTGTGTCATAAGTATTATACGTATGAATTTTCACGATTTTTCGAATTACGTATAATTATTTATGAATTTTCAAAATTCATTTCTGATAGCTGAAAATCGAGATTTTTTGACTATCGATCGCCTCCGTGTGGCACGATCGATGTGAGTGGCGGTGATTCTGTGAGTCGACTGCCAGGTCTGATTTCGGGTTAACAAGGTTTGTTTAGCCCGTGTTCAGCTATGGAAAAGGTTCCTAATCACTCCTAACCCTAGGATATGCTTTAGGAAGCATTATAAAGGGTGAAAATTCATTGGATATGGATTAGGAGTTGTGTTAGGTCAAAGTATCAAATTTAGGGTGAGTGAAAGTTCTATGTTGAACTTAGAACCTTAATTTTGATGGTTTAGAGTTCCTATTGGCTTAGGGGCTTCCCAAGGACATTGTTGGTGCAATGATCAAGGGAGAGCAAGCCTTTAGGGGGAGGTATCCATCTTGGGATGATGGATGTGTTTTTCTCCTTGAAGAGGAGAAGTCATTGCGAGAGTATCATCAATTGGGAAAATTGATGGGTTTTTGATACCCAATTTGGAAATTGGGAGAGTAAATAGGATTGCCTCTCTTGAGTGATATGGGACTTATCACTAGGACGATGGTAGGCATCCTAGATATTTTTAGGTCAAAAAAGGGGGAGATTGTAAGATCTCATTGGGACATGAGACATTGACCTCCTTGGAGAGATAACCTTTTTGATGTTAGTCAAAAAGGGGGAGAATGTTTGGGGGAGAACATTTAAATGAGAAGTCCAATGTTTGGGGGAGAACATTTGGAGAGTGTTTACCAATTTGGGATAATTGGTAAGGGATTTGAGTTAGTGGTCTAACTCAAATGATTTGTTTGGTTTTTGTCAAACATCAAAAAGGGGGAGATTGTTGGTGCAATCGGCCCAGGTCACGATTGACCAGGACTCGAGTTTGACTCGAGTGATGTTTTGATGTTTCGACAAAAACATATGACAATGTAATTGTCATGGGAAAGTCCAAGTGGAACACTTGGCATTTGGTAAAGTCCAAGTCTTGAGTACTTGGCATGAGAAGTCCAAGCATGGGTCTTGGCAAATGAGAAGTCCAAGCATGGGTCTTGGCAAATGGAAAGTCCAAGCATGGGTCTTGGCATGGAAAGTCCAAGCATGGTCTTGGCATGAAAAGTCCAACATGGGTTGGCAAGGGAAAGTCCAAGCTTGAGTCTTGGCATTTGAGAAGTCCAAGGGTTTGATATTGGCAGCGTAAAGTCCAAGCGGGAGTCTTGGCGGCATAAGACCAATGGTTGGCACCGTAAAGTCCAAGCGGAGTCTTGGCGGCGTAAGTCCAATGTGCCTTGGCGGTGTAGACACCATTAGCATGACATAGCTGAGGGAAGCACCTGGAGGCTAGCGCGATGGATGAACAAGTCATGGATGACTTGGAGGGATTCGAGAGGTGTGAGGCTGATGGAGGTGGCTAGAAGGCTTAGGTCTAGGCTAAGGGTGGTCTAGCAAGTATGGGGGCACCATACTTGGGTTAAAACCTCATCCTTGAGGTTGGCAGTCGACTGACATTATGGCCGGTTCGACTGTCATGAGTCGACGAGTTCGATTTGCCGGCGAGGTGAAAATGCTCTGGCGATCATTGAGGGATGACGATAATGATCGCCCGGTCAGTGTCGAGCAGCACGCTCTGTAGCCGACTACGCGCGTTAGCGATCGGCTCGCCAATGTTGGCGATCGATCGCCAAGAGATCCGTTGGAGTTTTTCGGCGTGGATCGAGCCGTTGTCTCACGACAATGATGGCATCGATCGACCGTGACTTATGGCGATCGTGATGGCGAAAATCCAGGTCGTGCGGAAGGATAAAAGGAGCTCGACGGGAGGATTTTTGGCAATGGTTTCTTGAGCATCTTTGGGGCGATTTGTTGCTGCAAATCAGAGTCTCCAAGACCACTCTTCAAGCAACCAAAAGCAAGCAATCCAAAGCATTTGTAAAGTGTTTTCTTTACTTGTATTGCATTATTCTTCATTGTATTTTCTTGTTGCTTTTAGATTATTGTTGTAATCTATTGTAAGAGGTTTCTCCACCTCCGACTTGTGTCGAGAAGGAGTATTTGTGATTAGTGATTGCATTGGCATCGCTAGAGCTCATTAGAGCTCAATCCGTGGAGTAGGAACCGTTTCGATTCCGAACCACGTTATATCTCGTGTTGTGTTTGTGTTCGTGATTGTTTGTATTTCGTTATTGCTTTCATTTCTATATTCCGCTGCGCTAACGAAATTGTAGACACGATCACGATCGAATTTCATCTTCGTCCGGTCACATCGCTATTCACCCCCCCTCTAGCGGCGTCAAATCCCCAACAGTCTACTACCATAAGGCCCCAGTCGACTACCAACCCCGTAGTCGACTGCCCAGTCGGCTACGGAGCATTTTGTGCTCAACTCAATCGATCATTGCCGATCAACTTCTCCAATTAGCGATCGATTGCCAACGATCGCCTCCAATGATGGCGATCGCCAAGGCAATTTCAGCCCTAAATGGCAGTCGAGCTCTAGTCAACTCACGGCAGTCGAACCGGCCATAATGTTAGTCGACTGCCAACCTCAAAGATGAGGTTTTAACCCAAGTATAGTGCCCTCATACTTGCTAGACCACCCTTAGCCTAGATCTAAGCCTTTTAGTCACCTCCATCAGCCTCACGCCTCTCGGATCCCTCCAAGTCATACATGACTTGTTCATCCATCGCGCTAGCCTTCAGGTGCTTCCATCGGCTATGTCATGCTAACGGTGTCTACACCGCCAAGGCACATTGGACTTACACCGTCAAGACTCCGCTTGGACTTTACGCCGCCAACCCTTGGACTTATGCTGCCAAGACTTCACCCTTGGACTTTACGCCGCCAATATCAAACCCCTTGGACTTCTCAAATGCCAAGACTCAAGCTTGGATTTTCCCTTGCCAACCCATGTTGGACTTTCCATGCCAAGACCCATGCTTGGACTTCCCTTGTGCCAAGTACTCAAGACTTGGACTTTCCCAAATGCCAAGTGTCCCACTTGGACTTTCCATGTGCCAAGTACTCAAGACTTGGACTTTCCCAAATGCCAAGTGTCCCACTTGGACTTTCCATGCCAAGTACCCATGACTTGGACTTTACCTTGCCAAGACCCATGCTTGGACTTTCCCAGAATCACATGGTCAACCCTAGTCAACCATCAAAGTCCCCCTCGACTCAAACTCGAGTCTGGTTAATTATAACCTGGGTCGATTGTATAAACAATCTCCCCAAAATATTAACCGACATCAATGTCAAACATACTATGTCAAACCACTTTGTCAAACATCAAAACATCACTCGAGTCAAACTCGAGTCTGGTCAATCGTGACCTGGGCTGATTGTTGGTGCAATCGGCCCAGGTCACGATTGACCAGGACTCGAGTTTGACTCGAGTAATATTTTGATGTTCGACAAAAATATATGACAATGTAATTGTCAAGGTAAAGTCCAAGTCATGGGTACTTGGCATGGAAAGTCCAAGTGGAACACTTGCCATTTGGTAAAGTCCAAGTCTTGAGTACTTGGCATGAAAGGTCCAAGTGGGACACTTGGCACATGAAAAGTCTAAGCATGGGTCTTGGCAATGTAAAAGTCCAACATGGGTTGGCAAGGGAAAGTCCAAGCATGGTCTTGGCATTTGAGAAGTCCAACATGGGTTGGCAAGGGAAAGTCCAAGGGGTTTGATATTGGCTGTGTAAAGTCCAAGCGGGAGTCTTGGTAGCATAAGTCCAATGGTTGGCGACGTAAAGTCCAAGCAGAGTCTTGGCGGCGTAAGTCCAATGTGCCTTGGCGATGTAGACACCGTTAGCATGACATAGCCGATGGAAGCATCTGAAGGCTAGCGCGATGGATGAACAAGTCATGGATGACTTGGAGGGATCCGAGAGACGTGAGGCTGATGGAGGTGGCTAGAAGGCTTAGGTCTAGGCTAAGGGTGGTCTAGAAAGTATGGGGGCACCATACTTGGGCTAAAACCTCATGTTTGAGGTGTGCCAGTCGACTGGTGTCATGTGGCAGTCGACTGGACCGAGTCAACTAGGGTTTGACTACGGGAAGTGGCCTAACAGTCGACTGCCAAAGAATGGCAGTCGGTGATGCTCAGCGATCGTCGATTGCATGATCGGTCGGTGGTGCTCGAATTCGGCCTGAAGTGTAGTCTCACTCGGCCTGGGACCGGCCGGTCAGTGAGGACACCATCGATCGGTGATGGGTTTGATCAGTCGACTGATGGTAGATCCGTTGGACTTATCCAGCGTGGATCTAGCCGTTGTCTCACGACAACAGTGGCATCAGTCGACTGATGGTCCCGAGCAGTCGACTGATCGACTTTTTCCACCACAGGTTGAAACTTTATAAGGAGCTCGTGATGGAGGAATTTGATGATTGTTCTTTGAGGCGATTTGGGGCGAGTTGCTGCTGCAATTCAGGGTCTCCAAGTGCTACTCGATCAACCTAGCGATCAAGCATTCAAGAGCATTTGTAAAGTGTTTTTCTTTACTAGTCTTGCTTTGTATTTCATTGTATTTGCTTGTATCTTTTGATTATTGTTGTAATCATCTTGTACGAGGTTTCTCCGCCTCCGGATTGTTCCGAGAAGGAGTGTTTTATAGTGGTGTGTGATTGGCATTGCTAGGGTTCGTACGAACCCGATCTGTGGAGTAGGAACTGTGCGGTTCCGAACCACGTTAAACAGTTGTGTTCGTGTGTGATTGTTTATTTCATTATTGTATTATTTCTATTTCCACTGCGTACTAACGAAATTGTAGAGACGATCACGATCAAATTCCATCAACGAACGAACACTCGCTATTCACCCCCCCTCTAGCCATTACAAAGATCCCAACAAGTGGTATCAGAGCCCGGGGCTCTTCTACGGATTAACAACCCGGAGTCAAGATGCTAGAGGGAAAGATGGAAGTCCAAGAACAATTAGGATGGGACATCAACACATCGGTCCCTTATTCATTCTATGGACGAGAAGGCTTCAATTCTTGGAAGAAAAGGATTGAAGAATTTTTTATGATGAAAGATTTTGAGGGGTGGTCCCTATTAATGGAAGGATTTGAGTTTCCAAGAGGACCAAAAGGCGGATTCCTCAAAAGGAAGAGATGGATTGAAGATCAAATTCAAGCCTTCAAGAAAAATGTAAAGGTAGTAAATTTTATTTTTGATTTGGTCCCTAATGATATTGTGTGTATGGTAGGGGACTTTATGGATGCTAAGGAGTTATGGAGCCAAGTGGCAAAGCTCCATGAAAACTCATCATCGGTCCAACAAGAAGAAGAAGAAGAGGTGGAAGAAGTATCCACTTCTAGGATTGAGGAGGAGAGACCATCTACACCGGAGCAACCTCAAGAAGAGCCTTCAACATCCGGTCAAGATGAGGAAGCTCAAAATTCAACTCCGGCACCTACCATCACCCTAGGTAACTCAAGCATATGTGTTAATAATAAAATGCATATAATATGTTTTGAGTGTAGGGAATTTGGGCATTACAAGAGCAAATGCCCAAAGAAGGTTAGGAAAGCTCCACCGGCACCAAAAGTCAAGGATGCCGGTTCCCCAACATCTAAAGGCAAGGAGCACATCATATGCTTCAAGTGCAATTCAAAAGGACATTATAGGAATCAATGTCCTAGGGGGAGCAAAAAGACCAAAGAGGGAGCTACACATGTAGGGGGAGCATCCAAGGCAAACCCTAAGGTATATTTCAATAATGCACCTTCCTTAGTTAATAGGCAAAAGCATGCTAGAAGATTTAATTCTCTTGCTATTGTACATGAAAAGCATGCTAGAAGTAATAGACATATTTGTTTAGGTGCTAAAAAGGTCCACTTAGGAAATAAGGAGAAATTTGAGACTAATGTCCCTAGAAAAACCTTACCTAAGGAATCTATTAGAAAAATACAAGAACACTTAGGTTTTAACCCTAAATGGATTAGGCATATGCCTAGAAAGGACAATGCCCATGGTTTAAATCAAAACTCAAAAATTGGGCAAATAGAATTGGAGAACCAAGCCTTGAGGTCAAGGCTTGAGAAACTAGAAAAGACCCTTAGGAATATACAAACTCAATTTAAAGGGTCTAATGATCAAAAGTCTAGGTCTAGATCTCAAAGTCAACATCTAGGACCTCAAAGTCAAAAGTCAACCAAGGACAAGCAAGGTTTGGGTCACAAACCTAAGTCTAAGGTGGCTTACCATAGTGTTCCATTTGATTATGGAACACAAACTAAGTCTAAGAAGACCAAAGTTACTAGGGAAGCTATCCCTAAGAGTAACCATAGTTTGTGCCTAGTGGCTAGGGTTTCTAGGAAACCTAGGGTGGCTACTAAGAAGGTTGCAAGGGGAGTTACCCCTAGAGTCAACCTAGGTAAGACCCAAATGACCAAGGCTAATAAGCCTAGAAGGGTCATTAGGAAGGTATCTAGGGAGGTTATCCCTAAGGAATACCTAGTTAACCCAAGGAGCTCAAATAGGTTTTGGGTTCCTAGGAGCGTGATAGATTCACGCTAGATGGGGTTAGGATGTGCCAACCTTGATTGGATGGGTAGTTAACTCAACCATGGTAAAGGTGGCAACAACAACAAAGCTTTATCCCACTAGGTGGGGTCGGCTGTATGGATCCTTCTACGCCATTGGACTCTATCCCCTACTATATCATCATCTATATTTAAATAAATTTTATCTTATTTTATTGTTGCTAACCAAGTCTTTTTTGGTCTTCCTCTTCCTCGTTTGATGTGTATATTTGGTATCGTTTCACATCGCCTAACTGGAGCATTTATTGGCCGTCTAAGTACATGTTCGTACCACCTTAAACGTGTCTCTCGGAGCTTTCCTTCAATAGATGCAACACCAACTTTTTCTCTAATGCTCTCATTTCTTATTCTGTCCATCCTCGTATGTCCGCACATCCACCTTAACATCCTCATCTCTGCAACTCTCATCTTTTGCTCATATGCTCGAGTCGTAGCCCAACATTCAGCTCCATATAACATAGCAGGTCTAATCGCCGTTTTGTAGAACTTCCCTTTAAGTTTTAGAGACACTTTACGATCACATAAAATACCCGATGCTTTCCTCCATTTCAACCATCCTGCTTGTATTCTATGTAAGACATCTCTCTCAATCCCTCCATCATCTTGCAAAAATGATCCTAAATATTTAAAGCTCTCAATTCCAGACAACTCATCATCTCCTATCTTAACACTTGTCTCATTACGTCTAATATTGCTAAATTTAAATTCCATATATTCTGTCTTTCCTCTACTAAGCTTAAAACCTTTCGCTTCTAGTGTTTCCTGCCAAGATTCTAGTTTAACATTTACTCCTTCACGTGTCTCAGCTACTAAAACAATATCATCTGCAAACAACATGCACCACGGTAATGTGTCTTGAATGTGTCCAGTGAGTTCGTCCATGATTAGTGTAAAAAGATAGGGACTTAAAGCTGATCCTTGATGTAACCCTATCTTTATTGGAAATGCTTCAGTTAATCCACCTGAAGTCTTCACTCTGGTCGTTACTTCCTTATACATATCCTTAATTAGTTCAATATATGTTACACTAACACCTCTTTTTTCTAAAATTCTCCATATTATTTCTCTTGGAACTCTATCATAAGCTTTTTCTAAATCAATGAATACCATGTGTAGATCCTGCTTTTGCTCTCTATACATTTGAGCCTAAACCATGGTAAAGGTGGCACTTTAGGATATTTTCAAGGTTATGGTTACCTTGAAAATACATTTGAGTCTTAATCCTAAAAGTTTTAGGATGTGTCAATATTACTTGAGAAGTTTGATAAAATGATCAAAATTGGCACAATTTAGGTTTAGAGGTTAGTGTGCCATTTTGGATTTTTGGCACACTTGGGAGAAAAATAGAAATATGGCAAAATATAATTAATTATATGAAATGGCAATTAATATTAAAATTTAGGTATTACTATACCTATATATTTTATATGTCATGCTTTGTTTGCCATATAACATGCCATGACATCATGCTTATTTTTAATCATTCTATATGTCATGTTCATGTTTTAGGATTAAGGTTTTAAATATCATGTGTTTTTAGATTTTCTCATATGCCATGACATCATGATCATTGGCCATGCTTAATTATTTCTATCTTTATGCCATGATCATTTCATGCATTTAATTGATTAAAATTAAACTAAGGACAATGGCATGACTTGAAGTCCCATTTATAAGGGAATCATGTAGGGTTGCCTAGGAAATGCATGAAACCCTAGATTAAATAAACCAAAACCCACATCTCACATCCAATTGACATGTATGTGTATTTATACACCCTAGATACATGTGAGATGCTAGGATATGAGTTAAGTTAAAGGTGCATAGTTTTTGCATCTAGTTGAACCCAAACTCATCTTAACTCAACATGTGGATCATTAGGAAAGCATATGTACAAGTCATGTACATAGAGCCCAAGGAATATGATCCAAAATAGGGTTTTGAAAATATTTTAAAATCATTTTGAAAATCCTTGGTGAAGTCTATCTTTTGATAGCAATCACCATTGATGAGATTGATACAAAGTGAGCTTAAACTTCAAAGTTTTTAGTCACTTTTGGATTTTGTATCAATTTCGCTATTTTATGGGTAAAATATTTTTCAAATATTTTTCACCCATTGTATTGGTCATAAGTATTATACGTATAAATTTCGTGATTTTTCGATATATGTATAATTAGTTATGATTTTCCAAAACTCATTTCTGATAACTGAAAATCGAGATTTTCAGTAATCAGTCGACTTCCCCTGGGTGTCAGTCGACTGATGGGCGTGTCAGTCGACTGATTTCTGAATCACTCGACTGATAGCCTGATTTTGGGGTAACCAAGATTGTTTAACCCGATTTCAACTGCGATTAAGGTCCCTAACCACTCCTAACCCTAGGATATGCTTTGGGAAGCATGATGAAGGGTGAAAATTCATTGGATATGGATTAGGAGAGGTGTTTAGGGTTTGTATCAATTTTAAGGTGTTGGAAAGTTCAATGTTGAATTTCTAACCTTAATTTTGATGGCTTAGAGTTCTTATTGGCTTAGGGACTTCCCAAGGACATTATTGGTGCAATGGTCAAGGGGGAGCAAGCCTTTAGGGGGAGGTATCCATCTTGGGATGATGGGTGTGTTTTTTTTTTCCTTGAAGAGGAGAAGTTATTGGGAGAGTATCATTAATTGGGAAATTGATGAGATTTTTAGAAACCCAATTTGGAAATTGGGAGAGTGTATAGGATTGCCTCTCTTGAGTGATATGGGACTTATCACTAAGAAGATGGTAGGCATCCTAGGTATTTTTGGACCAAGGGGGAGATTGTAAGATCTCATTGGGACATGAGACATAGACCTGGCCACGGTCCGGTTTCGATCCGGGTCCGGGTCGAAACCGCCGGGTCCGGGTTGACAAAATACCGACCCTTAACCGGCCCGCTCGTGGCCGGTTACGGTCCGAGTCGTGGAACCGCCAGTTCCGGTCCGGGTCCGGGTTCGGGTCAAGTCCGAGTCGAGTCCGGGTCCGGGTCCGATCCGGTTAATCGTCGTCTTAGTTAAATAAATAAAAAAATAAAAAATGATGTAAATAATTAAAATAAAAAAAATTCACAATTAAACTTATAAAAACTCTATCAAATATTTCATTATCTCAATACAAAATATATTACATCTTAGACTTAAATAAAAAAATCTATTACAATAAAAAAATCAAATACATTTCAGTCGTATTCGGTATTTCCTCCCGTCGTCGTAGTTCCGGATGTTCCTTCTGTTTCGTCTTGGTCTTCTTCGTCACTTTTAATATGTTGGGTTCGACTTGCAGCTTTTGACCAATCATTGAGTAAACATTGCGCTTCCAAATTTTCCGGCCTTAAGCTAGAACGTCTCTCGTCCAATGTATTTCCTCCGATACTAAAAGCTTGTTCCACTGCAACCGTTGAAACTGGACAAGCTAGAATTTCTTTTGCCATTATAGATAAGATTGGAAATAATTGAGTTCTTTGCGACCACCATTTTAGAATGTCGAAGCTTTCTTCATCTGCATCACTAAAATCAAAAGAAGTGGTCAAATAATTCTCAAGTTCCTGACTGGAACTTGAGGATCCTCGTGGACGTTTAGTCCGTTGCCTTAATAACAATTGTGCTTTAGTGAGTTTAGAAGTAATAATACTAGTTGTAGTGGATTGATGTGTTTCATGTCCAATAATTTGTTCACCATATTTAATGTTATATTCATTATAAATATCATGTAAATGTGTTTTAATATTAAACAAAATCAAAGGAATATTAGGAGCAGTTTCGGTAATAGGACTTAAAGATTCATAATATAATGCTAACATATCTTGCAAACCATCTAATTTAAGTCTAGGATCTAAAACAAAAGCACATAAAAATATTTCAGGAATGTTTAAGAAATATTTTTCCCATTTTTCTTTCATTACATAAATACATTGAGATAAATAAGTATCATTTGATTAAATATGTTCATTAAAAATACATGCAATATTACAACAATGTGTTAAAACTAAATGTGAAGTTGGATAATAAACACCTGATAATTGGTCACTAGCATCACTAAAAACTTTTAGAATTTCACAAATACTAGTGCATATATTCCATTGATTTGAAAACAAATAAATATCACGTGATTGAACATGTTGATGAAAAAATATACACAATAAATCTTTATATTCAAAAGTAGATAACAAAAATTTATAAGTAGAATTCCAACGAGTTGGAACATCACGTGCAAACCGTTTAGGCTTCATGCCATTTATTTTACAAAATTTTCTCCATTCTTTCATTACTTGAGGATGTGTCCATAAATAATGAATTGCACTCCTAATTGGTTGAATATGTGATCCTAAATTTTTAAGTTCATCTTGAACATACAAATTTAAAATGTGACATGTACACCTAATATGAAAAAATCTTCCACCTATTGATGGTTTACATATATCAATAAGTTCACTAATACTAGAGGTATTTGCACTAGCATTATCAAAAGAAATTGAAAAAACTTTAGAAGTTAGACCATATTCTTCTAAAATAATAAAAATAAGTTGTGAAATATTTTGTGCTGTGTGTGTTTCGTTAAAACATCTATATGCTAGCAATCTTTTTTGAATGTCCCAATTATTATCAATCCAATGACAAGTAATACCCATATATGAACAACTTTGCCAATGATCACTCCAAATATCGGAACACAAAGAAACTTTACTGTTTAAACTAGAAAATTCTTTAATCAATTCTTGTTTTTGTTCTAAGACTAATTTTAAAAGTGTACGTTTTAGAGTATTTCTTGGGATACGTTTAATAGAAGGATTTGCACTTGTAGAAAGCCAATTTTCAAAAGATAATTTATCACTAAAACTAAAAGAAAGTTGTTCAATTGCACAAAATTTAGCAGTTTCTTCTCTAAATCTAGGTTAAATCAAATTTAAAGAGTTTAGATTCGTTACCCCAACCCGATTGAGAAGAGAATGTCGGAATTTGAGTTTGAGAACGATCAATACCAATTTCCACCGGATGATTTCTCTCCACGTGTCGAGTAAGGGTTCCGTAACCTCCTCCTTGTTGAAATTTGTAACATTTCGAACAATATTTGCATTTTGCTTGCATGTCACCGGAAGGGAGCGTTACTTTTTCGAAATGTTTGGTGAAGATATCGGATGCGGGGCGAGGCACTCGAGTTGGTTTTGTAGCCGTAGAACCCGCCATCGTACTGGATGTATTGCTCCTACTTTCTTGACTTTGATGATGATGACGTATTTGAAATTCATCACCGGAAATATCAAGATCATAGTCGGCGCCGATATCGAATGGAGGTGAATTACCGCCTTGCTCGAATTCGAACTCGGGCGGTGGTGGCATTATGCTCTTTCCCTTTCTGGCACCGGCCGTACCCTTACAACTTGATCCGGCTCCAGACATTTGTAAAAATATGACTTGAGAGTTGAGACTTGAAAGCAAATGAGGGAATGAGAATTAGAGAAGAGAAGTTGTGATTTGTGAAAGAATGAAAGGGAATGGAGGTGTATTTATAGGAAAAAAAACTTAAAAAAAAAAATTCCAACGGCCGACCCGCCGGGTCCGGGCCGGGCCGACCCGCCGGGTCGGCCGTTGCACAACGGCCACGAAATCGTGGCCGTCGATTCTTTTTCTTTAAAAAAAAAAAAAACTGACCCGCCGGGTCGACACGCCTGTGCTCGGCTGTGTCCAAAGCCCGTGTCGTTTTGGTACTGCCCGTGTCGTGACGGACAGAGAGCAACACGCACGCCTCGGCTGTGCGACACGCCCGTGTCGTGACGGACAGAGAGCAACACGCCTCGGCTGCGCGGACGTGTCGTGTAACGAGAAAACAGTGACACGCCCGTGCTCGTGCTGGTTTTTTTGTTTTCCGGTTCAGTTTTTTTGTTGACCCGGTTAACCAGACCGTTGACCACGGTCCGGTTCCGGGTCGGGTCCGGGTTTGACCCAGACCTTGGCCAGGTCTAATGAGACATTGACCTCCTTGGAGAGAAAACCTTTTTGATGTTAGTCAAAAAGGGGGAGAATGTTTGGGGGAGAACATTTGGAGAGTGTTTACCAATTTGGGATAATTGGTAAGGGATTTGAGTAAGTGTTCCAACTCAATGATTTGTTTGGTTTTTGTCAAACATCAAAAAGGGGGAGATTATTGGTGCAATCGACCCAGGTCACGATTGACCAGGACTCGAGTTTGACTCGAGTAATGTTTTGATGTTCGACAAAAATATATGACAATGTAATTGTCAAGGTAAAGTCCAAGTCATTGGTACTTGGCATGGAAAGTCCAAGTGGAACACTTGGCATTTGGTAAAGTCCAAGTCTTGAGTACTTGGCATGAAAGGTCCAAGTGGGACACTTGGCACATGAAAAGTCCAAGCATGGGTCTTGGCAATGTAAAAGTCCAACATGGGTTGGCAAGGGAAAGTCCAAGCATGGTCTTGGCATTTGAGAAGTCCAACATGGGTTGGCAAGGGAAAGTCCAAGGGATTTGATATTGGCTGCGTAAAGTCCAAGCGGGAGTCTTGGCAGCATAAGTCCAATGGTTGGCGGCGTAAAGTCCAAGCGGAGTCTTGGCGGCGTAAGTCCAATGTGCCTTGGCGGTGTAGACACCGTTAGCATGACATAGCCGATGGAAGCACCTGAAGGCTAGCGCGATGGATGAACAAGTCATGGATGACTTGGAGGGATCCGAGAGGCATGAGACTGATGGAGGTGGCTAGAAGGCTTAGGTCTAGGCTAAGGGTGGTCTAGAAAGTATGGGGGCACCATACTTAGGCTAAAACCTCATGTTTGAGGTGTGCCAGTCGGCTGGTGTCATGTGACAGTCGACTGGACCGAGTCAACTAGGGTTTGACTGCGGGAAGTGGCCTAGCAGTCGACTGCCAAAGAATGGCATTCGACTGATGGCTCGAGCAGTCGACTGATTGCATGATCAGTCGACTGGTGCTCGGGAATTCGGCCACAAAGTGTAGTCTCACTTGACCGCTGGGACCAGCAGTCGAGTGAGGACACCATCAGTTGACTGATGGGTTTGATCAGTCGACTGATGGTAGATCCGTTGGACTTATCCAGCGTGGATCTAGCCGTTGTCTCACGACAACAGTGGCATCAGTCGACTGATGGTCCTGAGCAGTCGACTGATCGACTTTTTCCAGCACAGGTTGAAACTTTATAAGGAGCTCGTGATGGAGGAATTTGATGATCGTTCTTTGAGGCGATTTGGGGCGAGTTGCTGCTGCAATTCAGGGTCTCCAAGTGCTACTCGATCAACCTAGCGATCAAGCATTCAAGAGCATTTGTAAAGTGTTTTTCTTTACTAGTCTTGCTTTGTATTTCATTGTATTTGCTTGTAGCTTTTGATTATTGTTGTAATCATCTTGTACGAGGTTTCTCCGCCTCCGGATTGTTCCGAGAAGGAGTGTTTTATAGTGGTGTGTGATTGACATCGCTAGGGTTCGTACGAACCCGATCCGTGGAGTAGGAACTGTGCAGTTCCGAACCATGTTAAACAATTATGTTCGTGTGTGATTGTTTATTTCATTATTGTATTATTTCTATTTCCGCTGCATACTAACGAAATTGTAGAGACGATCACGATCAAATTCCATCAACGAACGAACACTCGCTATTCACCCTGTTAGTAATATATGAGAGATGTCCTAAGGCAATCGCCTTATGTATGAACCATTTATATGATAAATGAAGATTCACTATTCGAGTATACATGTTTAATGTATTTGATTGGATCTTAAACTCATTTACTGAATGTCCACGATACGATTCACAGCATGAGAGAATTTGTGATTGGATCACAACTAGTGAGTATCTCTACATGTGTAATTGTGATGTATCGGAATTATCCCTAGTCGATGAATTGATGGATTTGGACCCCATCAATTCTGTCGAGACTAGCACGAGGTATACTCCTTGGTGTATCCAAGCAGCTGATTCTCACTGGCTGGAGACATTGTGATGTCCGGAGTTAATCGTGGATGCTAGTTATGGTAACTAGTTCATTGGAGTGACCAGCTGTAAGACTTCATATGGTTCTCTGCATATATAGATATGTCAATGAAGTTCTTACTGTGGCTTAAGTGCGATGTTCCTTTGACTTGCGGTATTCAAGTCATCTTGATCATGGAGACTTATGCTTTGACATCTTAAGCAAACATCTCCGAGGAGATGTGGACCCGGGATGATTGGGTATAAGTCGAAGTGATCGAAGGTGTTTGAATAGCCTATAAAGGATTCACCACTCCTTGCGAGGAGATGTATACCCATGGCCTCTCGTCGGATTGTTACTAAAGTCTTTGGCCAAAGCATTACATGTTTAGAGTAAAGTACTCTTCGATACATGTGGAGTAACTAGAATCCGTAGGACGAAGAAATGATACTTGGGCTAGGTGTGACGTAGTCAGCCTAGTGGGGACTGACACAATAGACCATGTCCTGAACCAAGTGGGTATAAGATGAGTGAAGGGAATGGGGCACGATTCATTCGAGCTACTGAAGGGTTTCAGAAATAGTTCTAGATCAACCGTTGATCTTTTCGGTTAATTGGGGATCATGATGTACTACTAGGTGCCACTCATGATCGTTCTATAATTAATGGTTAATTATAGACGGCCAACATAAACCGAGAACCTATTTGGTCACACGCACAACAAGTGTAATCCAAAGGATTTAAAACGAGCTTGAGAATGGGATTCTCAGACCGAGAGAAACTATGTTTGGTTGGACCAAACATAAAGCGAGCATGAAATTGTTTCAGTCGCAATGGAAGCGTGGATTGGCCGTGTCTTATGAAGACATAATGGATGGACCAAAATGGTTTGGTTCTAATCCAATGGATGAGAATAAACCAAAGGGTTTGGTTTATATTAAACGAATGAACCAAAGGTTGGTTCGGTTCGTTTTAACTTAAAATAAACCATCATGGTTTGGTTTATTTTAACTTATCCTAATGGAGCGGGTTAACGGGCTTTATGGATATGATCCATTAACCATTAAGAGAATTAGTTCTCTATAAAAGAGGGCTTAAGGGATTGTTAAACCCTAATCATCCAAAACCCTAGCTTGAAGTTGCCGCCCACCCCTTGTTGGAAAATTCGGCGCCCAACATCTTGTTGCCGGCCAGCTTGTGGTGCAGCCTTCCAACTTGTTGCCGGCGACCAACCTTCAGCCGGTGAACCTCCGGCCACCCTCCGGTGATCTCCTCTAGGTTTGGCCAAGGTGAGGCTTTTCATTGGTTGGCGGGCGCCTATATCCTCCACCAAGCTGTCCAGTTTTCTGGACAGCTTCTCCTCCTTCGCCGGAGCGTCGTTTGACGACGGTTAGTGCTCCGACAGCGGCTAACTTATCGGGATTTGATCTCCGGTAATCCTCTGAGGTGGAGGACGGCGATTCGTCAAACGGTTGACGAATACCTCTCCGGAGAAGCGAGTTTTGAGAACTCGTTTTAGGATCCGAATTTGGATTCGGATCGTGATCATCTCTCGATCACGTCGTCTTCAACACGAGGCTAGTAACCCGTACGAAGACGAAGCTCGTGACTTAGCGAAGTCATCCTGAGGAGCTCGGCGTGGATACGGATAGAGACGATTCTTACGAGGATCGTTCCGGTTGATGCCGTTCCCGCTACACGTCATACGGAAGGTATAACGTAGATAATTTTCTTTTATTGCAAATTTTAATTTACGGTTATGTCTACACTTGTTGTAATATGCATGCGTGTGTTGTGTGTGTTGTAATAAATATAGATTTATTATTTTTAATTGCTTCCGCTGTGCTCATGTTTACGAAACATGATCGAACACACACACGCCGCGGTGCAGGAAACCCAACACACCCCCCCCCCCCTCTAGCCATTACAAAGATCCCAACACCGATTGCACCAACAATCTCTCCCTTTTTGATGTTTGACAAAACAAACCTTGAGTTAGGCCCCTAACTCAAATTCCCTTACCAATTTTCCAAATTGGTAATTTAACTTTCTCCCCCTTTTTGACATACATCAAAAAGGTCTTCTCTCCAAGGAGGTCAATGTCTCATGTCCCAATGAGATCTTACAATCTCCCCCTTGATCCAAAAATACCTAGGATGTCTACCATCTTCCTAGTGATAAGTCTCATATCACTCAAGAGAGGCAATCTTATACTCTCTCCCAATTTCCAAATTGGGTTTCTCAAAATCCCATCAATTTTCCCAATTGATAACATTCTCCCATTCAAGAAGAAAAGCACTCCATCATCCCATGATGGATAACTCCCCCTAAAGGCTTGCTCCCCCTTGACCATTGCACCAACAATGTCCTTGGGAAGTCCCTAAGCTAATAGGAACTCTAAACCATCAAAAATTAAGGTTCAAAGTTCAAACATGAACTCTTCCACCCTTAAATTTGATACTTTGACCTAACACCTCTCCAAATCCATGTCCAATGGATTTTCACCCTTTATAATGCTTCCCAAAGCATATCCTAGGATTAGGAGTGGTTAGGGACCTTTACTATGGCTGAAAATGGGCTAAACAACATTGTTTTTTCCGAAATCAGCTTGGCAGTCGACTACTTACAGTAATCAGTTGACTACCACTCACATCAGTCGACTGCCACCAAGGGAAGTCGACTGATAACTGAAATATCCAAATTTCAGTTATCAGAGTTGAATTTTAAAAAATCAAAAGTAATTCTATGTATATCGAAAAATCACGAAATTTGATACGTATATTACTTATAGTCAATACAATGGGTGAAAAATATTTGAAAATTATTTTACCTATAAAATATCGAAATTGATACAAAATCCAAAAGTGAAGAAAAACTTCAATGTTTTAGCTCACTTTGTATCAACCTCATCAATGGTGATTGCTATCAAAAGATAGACTTCACCAAGGTTTTCTAAATTGATTTTAAAATGTTTTTAAAACCTTATTTTGGATCATATTCCTTGGGCTCTATGTACATGACTTGTACACAAGTTTTCCCAATGATCCACCACTCATATAAGATGAGTTTGAGTTCATCTAGATGCAAAAACTATGCACCTTAAACTTAACTCATATCCTAGCATCTCACATGTATCTAGGGTGTATAAATACACATACATGTCAATGTGATGTGAGATGTGGGTTTTGTTCTCCCTAATCTAGGGTTTCATGTATTTTCTAAGGCAACTCTACTTTATTCCCTTATACATGGAACTTCAAGTCATGTCAATTGTCCTTAACTCAATTTTAATCAAATGCATGAATGATTATGGCATTAATGATGATATAAATAAGCATATGCTCATGATCATGATGTCATGGCATAATATGAAATCTAAAAATACATGACATTAATCCTTAATCCTAAAAACATGATCATGACATATAAATGCTAGAAATAAATATGATGTCATGGCATGTTATATGGCAAATCAAGGCATGGCAAATAATAAGTATAGGTATAATAATACCTGAATTTTAATATTAATTGCCTTTTGAGATAATTAAGTATATTTTTTCCATATTCCTATTAATCTCCCTAGTGTGCCAAAAACCCAAAATGGCACACTAAGACTCTAAACCCTAAGTTGTGCCAATTTGATTGATTTATCAAACTTCATAATTAATATTGGCACATCCTAAAAACCTTTAGGATTCAAATCAAACCACATTCCCAAGGTAACCATAACCTTGAAAATGACCTAAAATGTCACCTTTACCATGGTTAGGTTAACTACTCTTCCATTTAAAGTTGGCACACCCTAACCCATTTAGCGTTAATCTATCACGCTCTTAGGAACCCAAAACCTATTTGAGCTCCTAGGATTAATTAGGTATTCCTTAGGGATAACCTCCCTAGATACCTTCCTAATGACCCTCCTAGGCTTGGTAGCCTTGGTCATTTGGATCTTACCTAGTTGACTCTAGAGGTAACTCCCCTTGCAACCTTCTTAGTGGTCATCCTAGGTTTCCTTGAAACCCTAGCCACTAGGTACACATCTTGGTCAGCCTTAGGGATGACTTCCCTATTGATCTTGGTCTTCCTAGACCTAGATTTAGTTCCATAGTCAAATGGAATATTATGATAGGTTTCCTTGGGCTTAGGTTTGCCCTTGGATGAATTTAGTTTCCTAGGTCTTGATTTTTGACCATTTGACTCTAGGCTTTGACTTCTAGACCCTAAATATTGACCTCTTGACCCTTGAAATTGATTTTGCATTTTTGCAAGGGTCTTCTCCATCTTTTCAAGCCTTGACCTCAAGACTTGATTTTCCTTTTCTAATTGCCCAATTTTTGAATTTTGATCTAATCTTTGGGCATTGTTTTTCCTAGGCATATGCCTAGTCCATTTAGGGTTGAGACCTAGATGCTCTTTTACCTTTCTAATGGTTTCCCTAGGTATGATTTATCTAGAATTGTTTGACCTAGGGTTGCCCTTAGGTAAAATATTTCTAGGGACATTAGTCCCAAATTTCTCCTTCTTCCTAAGGTTGACTTTCTTAGCTCTTAAACAAAAGTCCCTATTCCTAGCATGCTCTTTATGATAAATTGTAAGAGAATTAAAATTTCTAGCATGCTTTTTGACATTTAAACTAGAAGATGCATTACTAAAATATACCTTAGGGTTAGCCTTAGCTCCCCCTACTTGTGATGCTTCTTCTTGGGTCTTTTTGCTCCCCCTAGGGCATTGTCTTCTATAGTGTCCCTTTTGATGGCACTTGAATCATACTACGTGCTCCTTGTTTTTGATGGTTGGGGGACCGGCTTCCTTTGATTTTTCTTGACTTTTAGGTGTCGGAGGAGTCTTTTTAACCTTCTTTGGGAACTTGCTCTTGTAGTGCCCATACTCCCTACACTCAAAACACATTATATGGATTTTATTTGAAATTAGAGTGTTTGAGTTACCTAGGTTAATGGAGACCGGAATTGGATTTTGGGCTTCTTCATCTTGACCGGATGTCAAAGCTTCTTTTTGGTATTGCTCCGGTGTTGAGGATGGTCTCTCCTCCTCAATCCTAGAAGTGGATGCTTCTTCCACTTCTTCCACCTTTTCCGATTCGGATGTTGATTCCCTATCAACCTCTGAATTGTAACGACCGGGCCCTTGTTGGCGGAATTCGGTGACCCCTATTGGTCAACGACCGTCGCCCCTGTTGGCCCGTCGTTACTCACCTGGACTTCCCACCCCTGGAAGTGGGTTTTTGCCTTCCCCAGGATTCGAACTCTAGACCTCCAGACTAAGTACTAAAGTTTATGAATCCTGGTAACCAAGTGATCTCATGTCACGCCCCGAGGTAGACTCTGTCCGGCCAACAGACGACACCCCCTTATGACAATTCCAATACGGTACAAAGTCGCAGCCAGTATAACACATATCGAAAATGTATAACAACACAGCAAAACGTACTACATCAATAGCGGAAGCCAACACATGGAAATACAAACTCATCAACATAAGTACATCGGTATATCCGCCCATACTAGAATAAAATCCATACTGAATAACAAAAGAGAAACATACAGCATGATCTCCAAAACAATAAGAGTCCATATAAAGATACATGCGATGGGAAGCAAAAACCCTCGGAAAACGGCGAGATGGGATCAGGTGGCAATGCTCCAAGTCCATGCCGAAGTCTTCTATCTACTACAGGCGACAGAAACCTGTGGTCCAGGGTGAGTATAAAGCTTCGAGGGGTAATATATAGAGGTGCATGAACAACATACGAGGGTAAGAGATCTACAAGTATACATGTGAAGATCTCTGTATCAGACATGAGTCCAATGTAGTAATCGGTAATCACATATATGTCCTACTCATAGCATAAACTGAACTGATCAACTTACATAAAGTAATGTACATACCTGACGGTCTGTCCTCCATATGATCTATAACATCCTGAACAGGTATATCATGACATAATCCCAAATAGTACACACTCATGCTCAACACATGCGATATATAAAATATGCAAAAGGCATGTAGCATGATGTACAATCATATCACAATCAAATGCAGATCTCACGGGCATATGTAAAACATATATCAAATATATGCATACATATATATCGAATGCATATGCATGGTCATCTTTGTCTGCGGACCTGTCCAACCACGACCCCAGTGGCGGGGTGGTACGACAAATGACAACTAGCCCGACTCTAGCTACCACTACTCTCGAGTGGCCGAAGGGTTGGGTAGTATGAATGAGTAGTATATAAGCGTAAAGCTAACTACTCCTAGGGTCCTCCTGCAAGCCACGCCGTCCCTACCCATGAGTAGACAAGCGCCGCACAGGACAATCGCACGCCATAACAACCACCATCTATAGTGGCGAGTGCTAACACCACTCTGCAGTGGCTGTGTGCATCTCCACTACCACCATATATAGTGGTCAGCGCACATCTAATGCTCTCGCCTCAACCTCTACCACTACCCCGAGTGGCGGGAGGCAGGATGACCGATGACCGTCTCTTCCACAAGGAAGACTCCGGCCACAAGATGCATGCAAATGTAATGATGCATAGCTCACACATACATCCCCACAACACTCCCTAATCCACAAGGAGATCTAGTCAACAAAAGTCAACCATGCAAGGACGATTGATCCAGTAACCCCAACTTACTTATCTATGATAAATAGGTTCATCAAGTTAACTCACTAATATATGTATGCATAACGATCGAGGACTCATCACCTAACCTAGTGATGGAACCGGTAACCCCATCTAAGTCCACACTAGGGACTACATGCATTTAGCGAATACCTATTAGCTAACATACAAACAGGGTTATAATTTCTATCCGAGATAAAGGTATGATAGATTAACAGTAATATCTCAAAGATCGCAGGTTAAGTACAAGCACAAGATACAATATGAGTGGATCTAAGGTAAACAAGAATAACCATATGTAAACTGTCATGCACTAGAATTGATCAAACTACCGGACCAGGTAGATATTACCCACCTGATACGAAGCTCGTATAATCCTCACGGTCGCGGGCCTGCTTCGTATCCCAAACCTGTACATAATAACAAATTAGGATTAAGCATAAAGCTCCAATAATAATACGAATAAAATACTAACTCATTTATATTCGTATTCTTTTCCCAAAGACATTATAACCACTTCCTAAGCTTATACATCATAACCCATATGATCCAAACGCTAACATCTCCAAATCAAAACATACTCTAATGAACTAACCTCCAACCACCCTTCGGCAGCTTACCATCACCTTAATTCATAGCAATTACCAACATCCCACACAGATCAATAACTTCACAACGTAAATCTAACAGGAGTCTATAAATTACAATCTCAAAACATCGAACATCCACACTACAAATCATCCAACTAATCTAAGGAAAACCTAATTAACAACTTCAATCCACTATTTATCCCTAATTTACGGAGAAACCATCCCGACTTCTTTAATCATCTACAAAACACCACACCAAAAGCACACTCGGACCTTCCCCCTGGCTACTCCGCTTACCCTCTGCTCACCGAAGAAATTCCAGATCAAGCACATCGACAAACCATAACCAAGCTAACAATATCGGACAACACATGGGTAATAAGGCTTACCAGTTCTAGACCTCTGTCGGATTTCGGCTGCTCCCGATGGAAATCCTGCCTAATCCCGAGCTCTCCAATCCACCCAAATCCACCTTACTCGTCCCGACACGGCGAAGATCGGAGCTCGATCCCTAGCCCGGCGCGGCCGATACCACTTTTCCCTCTTCGCTCACCGAACCAACCACTCGATCATCAAACGCTAAACATCGAAAGTCGTAGCTAGCAGAAACCTTAACTCTTGGCGAGGAAAACAACAATCGATACCTACCTTCAATGGCAGCTCACTGCCGCGACGACGACGCCGCATGTCTACCGGAAGTGTCGCCGCGGTTTTTCCCAGCTGAGAACCCTTCGATCCCTGGTCGGAGATCAGCCTAGTGGTGGCGCCGTCAAGCTGCTCGTGCCGGACGCCGATGAACGGAGATCGACGATGCGATCGCTGGGGATCGCGGTGAAAATGAGACGATCCTTCGTTCGACACCCTTTTTAACGATCGTTCCATTGATCCGTTAACCTACTCAACCCAAACCAATCGATTGGGTTCAAATTAAGCCCATTTCCAAATTTCGTGATCCATTCACTAATTAAGCCTAATTAATCCCAATTGATTACGGGTTAATCCATTTTTTTTTTCGTATACTACATTCTCCCCCACTTAATAAAATTTGGTCCCCAAATTTCCGTACTTATATGCAGTAATCAAAGTAAGAAATTCTTGAATTACTACATACCTCACGTGAACAGGTGAGGGTATCGAGCTCGGATGATATTCTCCAGCTCCCATGTAGCCTCCTCATCAGTGTGATGCTGCCATCCAACCTTTACAAGGCGGATGGTTTTGTTCCGTAACTGACGCTCTTTGCAACCAAGAATCCGCACGGGAAATTCCTCATATGTCACGTTAGGCTGGAGTGGAACTGGCACCTCCGTCAAAACATGATCCGGATGCGGTACGTATTTCCTCAGCATAGAAACATGGAATACGTTATGAACGCTCGCAAGCGTCGGAGGTAGAGCCAATCGGTATGCTACACCTCCAATCCGCTCCAATATCTCGAATGGTCCAATGTAGCGGGGTGCTAATTTTCCTTTAATTCCGAACCTCTTGACTCCTTTCGTAGGCGATACACGTAGAAACACATGATCCCCTATAGAAAACTCCAGGGGTCTTCGCCTCCGATCCGCATAACTTTTCTGTCTGTCCTGAGCCTCTGACAATCGTCGTCTGATAACACGAACTAACTCTGCATCGTTCTGAATACTCTGAGGGCCCAATAACTGTCGCTCCCCAACATCCTCCCACAATACTGGAGATCTGCAGGGTCGACCATACAAAGCCTCAAAGGGAGCCATCTGAATGGAAGAGTGATAGCTATTATTATACGCGAATTCCACCAAGTGAACGTGATCCTCCCAGCTGCCTCCGAAATCCATGACGCAAGATCTCAATAAGTCCTCCAGAGTCTGAATAGTACACTCCGACTGTCCATCTGTCTGTAGGTGAAATGCACGATCTTGAGGCGGCTCGGTGCCCATAGCATCAAGACTACGCGTAATCGTGAAGTAAAACGCGGATCTCTGTCAGATATGATACTCAAAGGTACTCCGTGCAGTCTGACAATCTCTCTACAGTATAGCTCAGCTAGTCGATCTAATGGATGAGTCTCACGAATTGGAAGAAAATGAGCAGATTTGGTTAACATATCCACAATCACCCAAATCGCATCATGTCCTTTACGGGTTATGGGCAACCCCATAACAAAATCCATCGTAATATGTTCCCACTTCCATTCTAGAATTGGGATTCTCTGTAGCAATCCGGCGGGTTTCTGATGTTCAGCCTTCACCTACTGGCAGACCAAACATCGAGCGACGAAATCCGCAATATCCTTCTTTATACCGTCCCACCAATATGAACGCCTCAAATCCTGATACATCCGGGTACCTCCAGGATGTATAGCAAATCTCGAGTGATGTGCCTCTCGTAATAACTCCTCCCTAATCGGATGTGTGTCTGGAACACATAATCTCCCTCTGAATCGGAGGACTCCAGTCTCGTCACACGAGAAATCTGTCTGTCGTCCTGAGTCCAGAGTGCTGCATAAGAACTGCAGATGCTGATCACTAGCTTGTGCCTCCTTGATCCTCTCAATAATAGCAGACTGGGCAACCATAGATACCAATATCCCCCGGGATGTTTGACCCTGTTCCGACAACCCCAACTCTGAGAACTGTCGAACAAGATCAGTCACTGCGGTCAAATGACTTGCCAGAATCCCACGGGACTTCCTGCTCAGTGCATCGGCTACGACGTTAGCTTTACCCGGATGATACTGAATGGTGCAATCATAATCCTTTAGGTACTCCATCCATCGTCTCTGTCTAAGATTCAATTCTTTCTGAGTGAAAAGGTATTTCAAACTCTTATGGTCCGTATAGATCTCAAAAGTAATCCCATACAGATAATGTCTCCATATCTTTAGCGCAAAAATAATGGCTGCTAACTCCAGATCGTGTACCGGATAATTCCTCTCATGATCCTTAAGCTGACGGGAGGCATAAGATACTACACGGTCGAACTGCATCAAAACTGCTCCCAATCCTTGGAAAGAAGCATCAGTATATAGGACCATCCCATCGCAAGAAGAAGGAATCACCAATACCGGTGCAGAAACTAGACGCTGCTTAAGCTCCGAAATCGACTCACATGCCTCGCTACAAACTTGACTCCTTTCCGGGTCAAGCGAGTAAGTGGTGTGGCTATACGGGAAAATCCCTCCACAAATCTACGGTAATACCCGGCCAATCCAAGAAAACTACGGACTTCCTAAACTGACTTTGGCTGCTCCCAACTGGTAATCACTTCGATTTTCTGGGGATCAACTGAAATACCTCTGCTAGATACCACATGTCCAAGAAATCCCACAGAAGATAACCAGAAAGCGCACTTACTGAATTTGGCATATAAATGCTCTCGTCGCAATGTCTCCAATACAATCCGAAGATGGTGCTCATGCTCCTCCTCAGAACGAGAATATATCAAGATATCATCTATGAATACGATGACAAACTGATCTAAGTACCTCAAGAATACCCGGTTCATCAAATCCATAAATGCAGCTGGAGCATTAGTAAGACCAAATGGCATCACTAGAAACTCGTAATGTCCATAACGCGTGCGGAACGCTGTCTTCTGAACATCCTCGTCTCTTACCCTCAGCTGATGATAACCTGATCGCAGATCAATCTTGGAATACACGCAAGTATCCTTGAGCTGATCAAACAAATCCTCTATCCTCGGCAGTGGATATTTGTTCTTAACGGTCACTGCATTAAGTTGTCGGTAATCAATACATAACCGTAGAGATCCATCTTTTTTAACGAGACCGAGCTCCCCAAGGTGAAACACTAGGACGCACAAAACCCCTATCCAATAACTCTTGCAGCTGTATCTTTAGCTCACTTAACTCTTTCGGTGCCATCCGGTATGGAGCTTTTGACACCGGTGCGGTACCTGGAATCACCTCTATAGCGAATTCCACTTGCCTCGGAGGTGGCAAGCCTGGAAGTTCATCTGGAAATATATCTGGATACTCACGAACTACCCGTACGCTGGAAAGAGGTGGTATCTCCTCACTCTCCACTTTGACCAAAGAGAATAAGTAACCTTGACAACCACGACAATAATCTCCGAAGTCTGATAATAACTGACACTCCATCATCACGGGTACCCACGAATTCCCATGCAGTGATCGGGTGGTCAAGGTCACTACTCGCTCTACAATCCATCAGAGCATAATATGTAGCCAACCAATCCATTCCGAGTATAATGTCGGATTCCACCATCTCTAGCACCTGAAGGTCCACCGTAAGTATATGTCCCTCGAAATCCAACGGACAACCCTTAATTACTTGATGACTGGTCAAAACCTCGCCCGATGGTAATGATACCGCTAATCCACAAGAACGAATCATAGGGATTCTCCCAATTTTACTCAGAAATATACTAGAAATAAAGGAATGCGAGCTACCAGTATCAATCAATGTATCAGCAGGTATAGAATAAACCAAAATCATACCCCGAATGACCGATCCCTCGGCCCGCTGAGCGTCCTCCCGGGTAATGGCATAAACTCGCCCACTCCATAATGCGTAGAATGCCTCCACTCCGGATGGATCGGGTTTTGCGATGATCTTTCTTTGGAGGTCGACTCTTCGTGAGCATAATATATCCCTGAGAGCCGGCCGGTAGATATCGCTGAGTAGGTGGTCCGGAATAATAACTCTCTGGAGCTGGTGTATAATGAATCGCCGCCGGCATCCCGGAAGAATCACTCCCATGTATATGATATATCTGGGCTGTAGGAGGTAGTGTCTGTCTCTGACCATGCATCTGCGTCCTAGGTCGACCTCTGGCGATGATCGTCAGATCTCTTTCCCTTCTTTGGAATTGCACAGAACCCTCTTTGTGCCTTGAGTACACTCTCGACTAGTATGCGGATGCTTGCAGTAATAACAAACATCTCGATCCAGGGGACACTCGGGAACACTATGATTTCCAGACCCACATCTACGACATCTAGTCATGTATCCACTCTTACGGTTCTTCTGAGAATCGCCAGACTGTCCAGAAGCTAGTCGCTTCCCTTTCTGTGCCCTAGATGATCCCTCTGCAGTACCTCGAGAAGCCCCACTCTGATTCTGCTTCTTCTGAGTCTCCGTGGTCGTATCCTCGCCTTGTTGCTTTCCCCGACATCTCGCTTCTCTACCTCCTTCTCCTTTGCAATTTCGAGAAGTCATCTCAATAAACAGAGCCCTATCCAAGGCCTCTCAGTGCAGTTAATGGAGGATCCAGACATTCTTACTCGAATATAGGCTGCCAAACCCTGTGTGAATTGTAACATCCGGTCCTCATCCTGTGCTACCAGACGCGGACAGAATTCCGCTAATCGAGTAAACTCTGCATTGTATTCCATAACTGATCGATCCCCCTGCTTAAGGCTTAAGAACTCCTGACGGCGTCTTTGTAGAACGCATGGAAGGAAAATCACGCTCCAAAATATATCTCGGAAAACTGCCCAGGTGATGTTCTGCTCTCCCATCAAGGTCTTCTGCATTTTCCACCACGTAACCACCTGCTCCCGAAGATGATAAGCTGCTAGACCCACCTTCTTCTCATCGGTGCAACTCATGAACTCAAATGTATCCTCCAAATTGTCTAACCAAGTCCGTGCAATCCAGGGATCAGACTCGCCTCAGAATAGCGTGAATCGGTCCTTGGCTGACCGTGCTAACACCGGTATACGTGCCTTGACTCTGACCCAACTGGAATCCGTAGCAGTCGGCATAGTCAAGGGTACATCAGGCTCTTGAGGTTCCGAACCTCTGGTAGGAGACTGTCGTGGCTCCTCCTGATCAATCGGTCCTCCGGTAGTAGGCTGTTTAGAGGGTCGACCTCTCTTACGAGTCTGAACAGGTGCCATAATATCGTCTGTTCACACCTGTTGAACGACTTCCATAAATATTTAACCAGAAAATATTAAGTGTTAAGATTTCTTACTTCGGAAAACTTGGAGCTCATGCCTTTGTCAATCCCATCTTACCAAAATCGAAATCAAATCAAATCAAAACGATTTCCGAGGTCCCAAAATCCGACAAAAACATTATTGCATGGCATCGCAACCTAGAGCTCTGATACCAATAAAATTGTCACGCCCCGAGGTAGACTAGACTCTGTCGCCAATCTGACGCACTTTATGATACAATTCCAATACGGTAAAGTCGCAAAGTAGAGATAACACATATCGAAAATGTATAACAACACAGCAAAACGTACTACATCAATAGCGGAAGCCAACACATGGAAATACAAACTCGTCAACATAAGTACATTGGTATATCCGTCCATACTAGAATAAAATCCATACTGAATAACAAAAGAGAAACATACAGCATGATCTCCAAAACAATAAGAGTCCATATAAAGATACATGCGATGGGAAGCAAAAACCCTCGGAAAACGGCGAGATGGGATCAGGTGGCAATGCTCCAAGTCCATGCCGAAGTCTTCTATCTACTACCTGGGCGACAGGAAACCCAGGGTCCAGGGTGGTGAGTATAAAACTCAGGGGTAATATATAGAGGTGCATGAACAACATACAGGGTAAGAGATCTACAAGTATACATGTGAAGATCTACAGGTATGCAAAGATGAGTCCAATGTACATACAAGACTAAGCATAATGTCGGTAATCACATATATGTCCTACTCATAGCATAAACTGAACTGATCAACTTACATAAAGTAATGTACATACCTGACGGTCTGTCCTCCATATGATCTATAACATCCTGAACAGGTATATCATGACATAATCCCAAATAGTACACACTCATGCGCAACACATGCACAACGATATATAAAATATGCAAAAGGCATGTAGCATGATGTACAATCATATGCAGCAATCAAATGCAGCATCTCACAGGCATATGTAAAACATATATCAAATATATGCATACATATATATCAGCAATGCATATGCATGGTCACTGTCTGACCCGGACCAACCACGACCCAGTGTGGCTGTGGTGGCACGACAAATGACAACTAGCCCGACTCTAGCTACCACTACTCTCGAGTGGCCGAGTTGGGTAGTATGAATGAGTAGTATATAAGCGTAAAAAGCTAACTACTCCTAGGGGTCCCTGCTGCAAGCCACGCCGTCCCTACCCATGAGTAGACAAGCGCCGCACACAGGACAACTGCACGTCATAACAACCACCATCTATAGTGGGCGAGTGCTAACACCACTCTGCATAGTGGCCAGGTGCGCATCTCCAGCTACCACCATATATAGTGGTCGAGCGCGGCACATCTAATGCTCTGCCTCAACCTGCTACCACTACCCCCGAGTGGCGGGAGGCAGATGACCGATGACCCGCTCTTCCACAAGGAAGACCCGTCGAAGATGCATGCAAATGTAATGATGCATAGCTCACACATACATCCCCACAACACTCCCTAATCCACAAGGAGATCTAGTCAACAAAAGTCAACCATGCAAGGACGATTGATCCGTAACCCCAACTTACTTACCTATGTACAGATAAATAGGTTCATCAAGTTAACTCACTAATATATGTACGGTACAATGACTGAGGACTCATCACCTAACCTAGTGATGGAACCCGGTAACCCCATCTAAGTCCACACTAGTGACTACATGCATTTAACTGAATACCTATCAGCTAACATACAAACAGGGTTATAATTTCTATCCGAGATAAAGGTATGATAGATTAACAGCAATATCTCAAAGATCGCAGGTTAAGTACAAGCACAAGATACAATATGAGTGGATCTAAGGTAAACAAGAATAACCATATGTAAACTGTCATGCACTATAATTGATCAAACTACTAGGACGTAGATATTACCCACCGATCACGAAGCTCGATAATCCTCACTTCGCCGGCCCGCCAGATCCCAAACCTGCACATAATAACAAATTAGGATTAAGCATAAAGCTCCAATAATAATACGAATAAAATACTAACTCATTTATATTCGTATTCTTTTCCCAAAGACATTATAACCACTTCCTAAGCTTATACATCATAACCCATATGATCCAAACGCTAACATCTCCAAATCAAAACATACTCTAATGAACTAACCTCCAACCACCCTTCGGCAGCTTACCATCACATTAATTCATAGCAATTACCAACATCCCACACAGATCAATAACTTCACAACGTAAATCTAACAGGAGTCTATAAATTACAATCTCAAAACATCGAACATCCACACTACAAATCATCCACAGAACTAATCTAAGGAAAACCTAATTAACAACTTCAATCCACTGTTTATCCCTAATTTACAGTAGAAACCATCCCGACTTCTTTAATCATCTACAAAACACCACACCAAAAGCACACTCAGACCTTCCCTGGCAGCCTACTCCCGCTTACCCTCTGCTCACCGAAGAAATTCCAGATCAAGCACATCGACAAACCATAACCAAGCTAACAATATCGGACAACACATGGGTAATAAGGCTTACCAGTTCTAGACCTCTGTCAGATTTCGGCTTCTCCCGATGGAAATCCCAGTTCCAATCCCGAGCTCTGCAATCCACCCAAATCCACCTTACTCGTCCCCCGATTACCGGCGAAGATCGGAGCTCTGATCCCTAGCTTCGGCGGCACGCGACAGCCAGCTTTTCCCTCTTCTGCTGCTCACCGAACCAACCAAATCATCGCCAAACACTGAGCTAGGCTAAAATCGAAAGTCGTAGCTAGCAGCAAACCTTAACTCGACAGGGAAAAACAACAATCGATACCTACCTTCAATGGCAGCTCGCTGCCGCGACGACGCCGCCGCCTGTCTACCGGAAGTGTCACCGCGGTTTTTCCCAGCCGAGAACCCTTCAATCCATGGTCGGAGATCAGCCTAGTGGTGGCGCCGTCAAGCTGCTCGCGCCGGACGCCGATGAACGGAGATCGACGATGCGATCGCGCGGAGCAGAGCAATGACGAAAAAGAAATTGGGGATCGCGGTGAAAATGAGATGATCCTTCGTTCGGCACCCTTTTTAACAGCCGTTCCATTGATCCGGTTAACCCAGCTCAACCCAAACCCAATCTGATTGGGTTCAGCCCAAGCCCCATTTCCAGCCCAATTTTGGCCCAGTCCATTACAGCCCATTTCGGCCCACTAATTAAGCCTAATTAATCCCTTAATTAATCCCAATTGATTACGGGTTAATCCATTTTTTTTTCGTATACTACATGAATCCTCAAGCTCTTTAGATGATGATGTACTTGCTTGAGCTTGAGAAGGTGAGCACTCCTCCTCTTCTTCTTCTTCTTGGATTGATGATGAATTTTCATAAAGCTTGGCCAAATCTCTCCATAGCTCCTTGACATCCATGCACTCACCTAGGCTACACAAGAAGTCATTAGGAATTAAATCAAAAATGAAATTGATTACCTTCTTGTTTTTCTCAAATCTTTGGAGTTGATCTTCACTCCATTTCTTCTTCTTGAGGAAGCCACCCTTTGGTCCTTTTGGATATTCGAATCCTTCCATTAATATGGATCATTCCTCAAAATCCTTCATCATCAAAAAATATTCAATTCTTCTCTTCCAAGAATTGAAGCCTTCTCGTCCATAGAAAGCATATGGGACCGGCGTGTTGATATCTCATCCTAGTTGTTCTTGGACTTCCATCTTTACCCTCTAGCGTGCTCCCTTAGTTGTTAAACTTCAAGAGCGACCTTGCTCTGATACCACTTGTTAGGGATCGATTGGATGCTAGAGGGGGGTGAATAGCGCGTGCTAGTACCGATGATGGAAATCATTCGCGTGCTTGTCTATAATTTTCGTTAGCTCAGCGGAAACAAAGATAATAAAGCAATAACGAAAATACAAACACACAAACGCAAGGATATAACATGGTTCGGAACTGAACGGTTCCTACTCCACGGATTGGGTTCGTACGAACCCTAGCGATGCCACAAACACCACTAAGCACAATAAGCTCCTTCTCGACAACACGTCGGAGGTGGAGAAACCTCATACAAGGATTACACTAAGTAATACAAAGTAAATACAACAATCTATGCAAAGAAAACTTTACAAATGCTCTTTGGATTGCTTGCTTTTGGTTGCCTTGGACTAGCCTTGAAGGACTGGAAGAGCACCAACTATTCCCCTTCAAATCGCCCAAGAAAATGCTTGCTTTGAGCCTTCCACGAACAGCTGCTTTTATCCTCCATCGGGTTGGATTTCCGCCTGGCAGTCGACTGTCATAAGGCCCCAGTCGACTGCCAACACTGTAGCTGTGAGACAACGACTCAATCCATGTTGAAAAAGTTGCAACGGGACTCTCACCGATTGCCAACATTAGCGATCGGCCCAACCCGTAGTCAAGCGCTTTCGATCGCTCAAGCGATTACGCATGCTCGCAACTCAAGCTAGCGATCATTGCCATCCATGGATCGACTACCAATAGTCAAGCTGCTCAATAAGCGATTGGATCGGGCAATTTAGCCCTAAATGGCAGTCGAGCTCTAGTCAACTCACGGCAGTCGAACCGTCATAATGTCAGTCGACTGCCAACCTCAAAGAAGAGGTTTTAACCCAAGTATGGTGCCCCCATACTTGCTAGACCACCCTTAGCCTAGATCTAAGCCTTCTAGCCACCTCCATCAGCCTCACGCCTCTCGGATACCTCCAAGTCATACATGACTTGTTCATCCATCGCGCTAGCCTTCAGGTGCTTCCATCGGCTATGTCATGCTAACGGTGTCTACACCGCTAAGGCACATTGGACTTATGTCGCCAAGACTCCGCTTGGACTTTACGCCGCCAACCATTGGACTTATGCTGCCAAGACTTCACCCTTGGATTTTACGTCGCCAATATCAAATCCCTTGGACTTCTCAAATGCCAAGACTCAAGCTTGGATTTTCCCTTGCCAACCCATGTTGGACTTTCCATGCCAAGACCCATGCTTGGACTTCCCTTGTGCCAAGTACTCAAGACTTGGACTTTCCCAAATGCCAAGTGTCCTACTTGGACTTTCCATGTGCCAAGTACTCAAGACTTGGACTTTCCCAAATGTCAAGTGTCCCACTTGGACTTTCCATGCCAAGTACCCATGACTTGGACTTTACCTTGCCAAGACTCATGCTTGGACTTTCCCAGAATCACATGGTCAACCCTAGTCAACCATCAAAGTCTCCCTTGAGTCAAACTCGAGTCTGGTCAATTATAACCTGGGTCGATTGTATAAACAATCTCCCCAAAATATTAACCGACATCAATGTCAAACATACTATGTCAAACCACTTTGTCAAACATCAAAACATCACTCGAGTCAAACTCGAGTCTGGTCAATCGTGACCTGGGCCGATTGCACCAACAATACTTCCCTTCAAGGGAAGTGATTTAGGCAACAGTATCAGTAGAAGACATCGTAGAAGACTCAGCAGACAACAACAAACAGTTACCCCCAGATGTGGATTGGCTTAGTACAGAGGAGAGAATATACGATGATGGTCGTATCTATTTTGTATTCTACAGTTGTAGGTCATAGGATTTAGGGATAGGATCAGATGATCTAGGAAAAATCCCCAAGGCATTCGTCGTAGAAATGCGACCGCTTTGTCGTGGATTATTGGATCTGATCTTTTTCTCTTCGGAGAAAGGTTGAGACCTACGTGGAGCTTTTGGATCGGATTGACAGATATTTGATCGTTCAGGGTATTACTCTAGTTTTACTCTTTGGGTTAATATATTGAGAGATACTTGTAGTTTACAGGTATCTTTGTCTAGAACATTCTTAGTTTGATTAGAAGGGTCCTTTATATCGACTTGTGGGTTGGTGGTATCTCTACTATCAGGTGAGATGTTGACCAACAATTAAGAAGTCAAGGGGTGCCCGTAGACTTTGATAGGTATACTTTGCTGTAGACATATCCTTGCGGATGGTCAAATTCTTGAGATTATGACATGATTATGTCTCCCAGATGTGCGAATAATCCGAGAGTAGTCGGATGTAGTTTTGGATGAACTCCTAGGCTTGTCACTACATAGGCAAGTGGAATAGGCGATCGGAGTGATTTCGAATATAGTGTCGATATTGAATACCTCATACATGGGATAATTTTGTTGGTGTAAGTGTTACTAAACACTATGGGAATTGGAAGAATGTAAGTTGTGATTATAAGGAGATGTTGGAGGGGATATTTATCTGTCCCAGTATTTCTCCTTAAGAAGGATCCAGAACTCTTTGTTAAAAGAGGGATAAACCTTTGAGATTATTCATCGATTATCGATGATGAAATGCGATAGTTGTTAAAGGTGAATATCCTCCGTTGTGGATAGATGATCTGTTTAGATCAGTTAAGGACACCTGTATATACTCTAGGATCGATTTACGACTGGAGCATTGATATTGTAGTGACATGGTGTCATACAATTATCATTGTCGTGGTGATGATTAATATATATCATCAGCTTAGAGTAAAGGGGATGCAGGTGTGTAGAGATGATAATTTCATACTTGGTATGAATTTTATGAGTTTTGATTAAGTTGTTAGACTAATTAATGATTTAATCGCCATTGGATTTGAGAATCGTGTATCCTGGACACGATTGGATCAGTTTATGGTTGTTGAAGTTGCGTAACCTGACCACTGTTCATTGTGGTAGTTGGAGTTGCGCACTCGACCACCGTAGATGGTGGTTTTCCTTGTATGTTTTGGGTTAATTCTGTAGATGTGGATAGAATGTTTGGCATTACTATACCACAGACTTGTTTGGCAAGGGTGATGATGGAAATCATTTAGTCGAAAGTTGGTAAAACTAGTTTACAGGACCTAGACGG
The DNA here is from genome assembly GCA_025175895.1 of Wurfbainia villosa. Lineage (NCBI taxonomy): Eukaryota > Viridiplantae > Streptophyta > Magnoliopsida > Zingiberales > Zingiberaceae > Wurfbainia > Wurfbainia villosa. The sequence goes on along the minus strand of CM046000.1, from coordinate 12,973,197 downwards.
CGGTTAACTTTTACACGAGTATTAGTTAACCCTTCCGGGGTGGATAAAAGGATGTTGTGTGCAAATGTATCGTTTCAAGGATCGAAGCGAATCCGATACAGTTGCATGAGGCATATTTTATGCTTACGACGGTTGAGAAACTACGAGATAAGCTATTAGGCATGTGACGTGGTTCTAACAAATATGAGCTTGTGTAGTAGTGGTATAGAGCAAAAGTGCTCATGGAATTTTGACTAGCTACTGGGTAGCTACTATAGAGTTGTTAGTACACAAATAGTTGTAACAAGTGAGATTGATCGCTATAGTCTCCCATACACTTACAGAGTGTGTGGTGGAGTGAATTTTGGACGGTTGATGGACTTCTCTTTTGAGAAGATAATTCCCCATCTATGATGAGGATTGTGGGTTCCGGAGTTGCATCGTTTAAGGAATAGTTGCTACAGGAAGCACATCATTTGAGATGGGCTATACACCCTGGTGGTACTCATAGCTACCAAGACTTGAAACGTTTATACTGGTGGAACTGTATAAAGGGAGATATAGCAGATTTTGCTGCTCGATGTTTAGTATGTCAGTAGGTAAAGGTTGAACATCAGAAACTCGCTGGATTGCTCTAGGAAATTTCTATTTCCAGAATGAAAGTGGGAGCATATCACTATTGATTGCGTTACGGGATTGCCTAGAACCATAAAGGGCATGATGTGATTTGGGTGATTGCAGATCGACTGACTAAATCAGCTCATTTCCTTTCTATTCGTGGGTCGTACCCATTGGGTCGTCTGACAGTGTTATATTGTCGAGAGATTATCAGATTGCATGACGTACCTTTGAGTACTATGTCTGATAAAGACCCGCAATTTTTACAGAGTCGACAGCAGGCCATGGGCACAGAACTTCAACTCTGTACAACGTTTCACCCGAAGACAGATGGACAGTCTGAGCATAACATTCAGACTCTGGAGTATCTATTAAGATCTTGTGTCATAGATTATGGAGGTAGTTGGGAGAATCACATTCCTTTAGTGGAATTTAACTATAAGAAGAATTATCACTCCTCCATTCAAATGACTCATTCTGAGGCCCTATACAGTAGACCCTGTAGATCTCCCGTGTTGTGGGAGGAAGTCAAGAAACGACGGCTATTGGGACCACAGAGTGTATTATTCAGACTATAGAAGGTATATTGGGAGTATAGGTAATTGATGTTAGAGACTTGTATGAGACCTGAAAAATAATATTCAAGCTCAATACTCTCACAGGGTTACTGGAGGTGCCTTACTTTTCTCGAAGTACTTGAGTTGATTAGTATGATAGTGCTTACTCGTGGTGCTTAAGTACGAAAATTAGGGACCAAATTTTTATTAGTGGGGGAGAATGTAAGATACTGGGAAAAAAATCCCTTGCTAATTGGGAATTATCTTGTGGAATTTTTCAGAATTTTTCAGAAATTTTTCTGAAATTAAAAGGGATTTGTATGGCCGTTTGGAGGAAGGTCAAAGTCTAAATGGGTGTTGGGTCAAGTTGGATTAGCTCGGATTTGAGCTAGGCTAACTCAACCACTTAGCGTTAAAAACTCACTCGTCTTCTCCTTTAATGCGAGCCGAGCCATTTCTTTCGTTTTTCCCTACATTTCCCCGATCGGCATTCACATGTATGACTTCTCCCTCATTTTTCTCTTCTATACTGCCGAGCCGATCTCGCTACAAGACGCCACCGAGCCAAAGACACTGTCGCTGCCACGTTGTTTCCGTCACCAGCCGCTCAATCTTCGTCTCTGCGTTCTTCCTCTACCGTCGTCGTCGCCTGCATCTTCATTCGATCGCTACTTACACGCGATCGGCTGGCGTTCGTCATGAGCGGCAGCACCTCCAAGAGCAACAGATCCACTGCCTATGCTCTAGCCGCTGTGGATTTGTTCCAACTGTCGTCGTTGCAGTTGAAACTCCATTGCCTGTTCTTCGGATCGTCGCCCGGTTGACTGCCATCTCCAATCGGTGCTGCCCAAATCATGATTTTCTTTTTCTCCCGAGCCCTAACTGTTCCAATCGCCCCGACCACTGCATCGACAGCGTCGCCTCGTGGTGATCACGGTCGTCACCTGCCTCGCCAATGAGCCACTCTTGTTGGGTTCCTTTTTCTTATTCCTCATCGTGCTCAGCATGCTATCCTGTTTACACCGTCAGATCTACTGGCTGCATTCCATCGATCTAGGTAGCAACGATCAGAAGTTTGGGTGATTTGAGTCGCTGCGCTGTGTGAATTGGGCAGTGGAAGGTGGTGAATCGTTGAAGGATTTGTATCCATGCTTCATTGCTTCAGTAAATTTTGATACAACATCGTAGATTTGCCATGGTTTGTGAAATTAGCATGGCCTCTGAACATGAGATGAGAGCAAGGTTCAAGGGCGAATATGAGTTGATGATAGCTTACAAACTGGTTTACATGTGCGGAGGATAGAAGGGGAGGCAATTACTAGTTGGTATTATGTATTCGAAACAAGGTAAGTTTCGATTTGGATTAGTTCAGATTTTTATGCTTATCATTTACTTGTCCAAATGTGCCAGTAATGGTTTAGCATGGTTGATATAGATTGGATTGTACAGGGTTGATGTTCTACTATGGATCAAGAAGCTCTTACCATGGATTTGAAACTAGGTAAATGCTATGAATTGTTACTTTAACTGTAGATTGAGATGGTAATTAGTTAGCTTGATTAGCTATGATTAAATTGATAGTTTGGTACTGTGATTAAGAGCTAATGGAAGAAACTATTCAGTAGTTGATCGAGATATAAAGTTGATGCAGGATTAGGATTTGGTCCTAATATTAGAATTGACAGTATGATTGGATCGTATATGATTTTGTTTGCAAGATGTTGATTTCAGGACCTTGATTCAAGATAGGTTAATGGATGTGAAGACTATTGACATAGTCTACATAGCAGGTGGATAATTTCCTACCCTGGTCAGGTAGATGTAATTGCATTCAGATTTAGTCTTAAATATGAGCATGTTAGGTGTTCATATTATCTTGATCCTGCCCTTATTTATCTTATGCTTGATACTTGTCGTTGGCTATATTTACTCGAAGGTTGATATCACATTTCCTTTATTATGATTTAGGGTTATAGATGTGATATAAATAGGCCTAAATGTTTAGCAGGGTGTAGATGTTGGAGTACAGATGATAACCTGATTTGTAAATTGGGTAAAGGTTCATCCGTGGATAGGTAATGCCCTAAAGGTAGGATTTATTCCAATACCCGTATGTTACATACTTATTACCAACCATGTGGTGTGTAAAGGTTAAGTGAAGGATGATTAGTGTATCGCTACGGACCGGTGGTCCCAGCTTGATATGATTAGTCGAGTACAACTCTCTACAGGATAGAGAGTGCGTCAATAAGTTGAGTACGACTCTCTATTGGATAGAGAGTTATGATCAGTTGGGTACGGCTCTCTACAGGATAGAGAGTCCGTCGATCAGTTGAGTACGACTCTCTATTAGATAGAGAGTTATGATCAGTTGGGTACAACTCTCTACAGGATAGACAGCCCGTCGATCAGTTGAGTACGACTCTCTACAGGATAGATAGTATATTGATCAGATGGGTACGACTCTCTGTTGAACAGAGAGTCTGTGGTAGATGTATGTACGTGTGACAGTACATTAATATTATTTGCATGCATTCTGATGGCATAGTCTCTCTTGGGGTTGAGAGAGTCATCAGTCATCTTGCCTCTCAGGTTACTCCCCGAGGAGTAACTTGTGTGAGGGAAGAGCATTTTTTGTGTCGCATTCTACCACTATAGACGATGGTAGTTGGAGTTGCGTGTAGTTGTCTTGGGTGTGTGGCACTCAACCACTCATTGGTAGTGTCAGTCGGAGTGGCCAGCAGCAGGGGCCCCCGTTGTGTAGCGAGCTCTTTACGCTCATATGCTACTTGATCATACTACCCACTCGGTCACTCTAGAGCGGTGGTTGGTGTTGAGTTGAGATAGTTGTCATGTCGTGCCACCTAGGTCACACTGGGGTCGTGGTAGCAAGTAGGGGTGCACAGACATGACCATGCATGCTGAATTACCGTATCTTATGGTGCTTTGCATATTACCATATATATACATATATACATGTATATATATATGGATGGTTGTGATTAATATATATATATAGATGCAGTCTATATATATATGCTTATTGTGATGTTGCATTTGATTGTACTATGCTTGCTGCATTTGGTTGTACATCATATTCATGCATGCTTCTTGCATTTGTTATACGGTTGTGTCAGATACTTGTATATGTGTTTGACAGACCATTAGATACCTTGACCTGTAGCAGGAGTATATTGTGAGTTGGTATTACTCTTCCTGTTTTATATATGTTGGATATATGCTCAGGTTGGATCAGAGTAGTGTAGCAGACTTTCAGGTATGTCTGCATTTTACGTTGTTCATTTGGTTAGACGGTATATTCTTGTATTTATATACTATGCTGATATACCTGTTGTACCTCTAGATTATGTTGTTGAATTACATGTGATATTTGATATATACATGTTTTCCTATTACCTGCTGAGTTTTACTCACCACCACGGACCTTGGGTTTTTCTGTCGTCCAGGTAACAGGTAGCCGACTTCGTGATGGACTTGGAGCACCACTGGCTGGCATCGTCTCATCTCAACTCCGAGAGTCCGAGTTTTTGGGTTTTCCGTATGTCTTGTTATGTATTTTGAGTTTTCATGGTGTTATGTGTTATGTGATGTACGCACATGTTGGTGCGGGTTTTGACGAGATTTTCTTTATGTTCTGGTGTTATTCATACTGGTATGCATGGTGTGTGGTTGTATTGTATATGTGTGGTTATGGGTATGTCGTTGTATTAGTTTTCGCTATGTTTCGTTATGTTGTTTTGTTTATATGTGTGTGTGTGTGTGTGTGTGTTGTTGTTGTTGTTGTGGCCTATGGGCCTTGTATTAACCTGAAATATTGCCACGTCTAGGGGAGATGTCGTCCGTTTACTTTTCGACACGGCATGCTCTCGGGGTGTGACAGTGGCGATTGGCATTAGGCCAAGTGAGAGTTTGTTAGTAATATATGAGAGGTGTCATAAGGCAATCACCTTATGTTTAACCATTTATATGATAAATGAAGATTCACTATTTGAGTATACATATTTTCATGTATTTGATTAGATCTTAAACCCATTTACTGAATATCAACAATACAATTCACAGCATGAGAATATTTGTGATTGAATCACAACTAGTGAGTATCTCTATATATGTAATTGTGATGTATTGGAATTATCCCTAGTCGATGAATTGATGGATTTGTACACCACCAATTCTGTCGAGACTAGCACGAGGTATACTCCTTGGTGTATCCAAGCAGCTGATTCTCACTAGCTGGAGATATTGTGATGTCCGGAGTTATGGTAATTAATTCATTAGAGTGACCAGTTGTAAGACTTCATAGGACGAGGAAATGATACTTGGGCTAGGTGTGACGTAGTCAGCCTAGTGGGGACTGACACTATAGACCATATCCTGAACCAAGTGGGTATAAGATGAGTAAAGGAAACGGGGTACGATTCATTATAGCTGCTAAAGGGTTTCAGAAATGGTTATGGAATCAACGGTTGATTTTTCAGTTAATTGGGGATCATGATGTACTACTAGGTGTCACTCATGATCATTCAATAATTAATGGTTAATTATAGAAGGCCAATATAAATCGGGAACCTATTTAGTCACACGCACAACAAGCGTAATCCGAAGGATTTAAAACGAGCTTGAGAATGAGATTCTCATATCGAGAGAAACTAAGTTTGGTTGGACCAAACAAGGAGCGAGCATGAAATTGTTTCAGTCGTAATGGAAGCATGGATGGGCCGAGTCTTATGAAGACATGATAGATGAACCAAATTGGTTTGGTTATAATCCAATGGTGGAGAATAAACCAAAAGGGTTTGGTTTGTTTTTAAACGAATGAACCAAAGTTAGTTCGGTTCGTTTTAACTTAAAATAGACCAACGCGGTTTGGTTTATTTTAACTTAAGTTATTGGAGCGGGTTAACGGATTTTGGTTATGAATCAATAACCGTTAGGAGAATCTGTTCTTTATAAAAACATGGCTTAAGGGTTTTTCATGGATAACTTGTGTGTTGGAAACCCTCGCCACCCAAGCCCTTCTCCTCTCCTTGCCGCCCAACAAGGTTGTTGCCTAACTTTGTTGCCGCCCTCCTTGCTGGATGCCGCCACCTGCTGTCGTCGGCCTCCAGCAGCTTCTGGCTATCCTCCGGCGACCCTCCTTGACTCCGGTGACCAAGGACCAGCCGACCCTCTCCCTTTGGCCGGCGCTAAGTCCTCCACCAAGCTGTCCATTTTTGGACAGCTTGTTTCCTTCTTGTCGAAGCGTCATTTGGACGACATTTAGAGCTCCGACAGCGACTTCCTTATCGGGGATTGGATCTCCGATAATCCTCATAGGTGGAGGACCAAGGATTCGTTAATCGGTTGATGAATACCTCTCCGAAGAAGCGAGTTTTGGGGACTCATTTTTGAATTCGAATTTTGATTCGGATTGTGATCTTCTCTAGATCACATCGTCTTCGACACGAGGCTAGTGACTCCTACGAAGACGAGGCTCGTAGTTTGGCGAAGCTATCCCGACGGTACTTGGCATGGATACGGATAGAGGCAATTTTAGCGAGAGTTGCTCCGGTTGATGTCATTCCCGCTGCACGTGATACGTCAGGTATAACTAGCATATTTCCTTTTATTGCAAAATTTGAAACTGCGATTATGTCTACACATGTTGTACTATGCATGTGTGTGATGTGTGTATTGTAATAAATTCGATTTATTTCTTTTTAATTTTTCCTCTGTGCACATGTTTACGAAACATGTTCGAACACACACTCGCTGCGATGCCGGAAACCCAACACTTGCCATGTTGGTCTCACTGCATCGTCGAGATGTCATTTTACTTTTCTTTATTGTTATCGTATTATGTGTACTGCTTGTGGATTTTGGTCGCAATGCGATTTGGTATCATAAATCTATTTTACTTTCAATTGATTTGTACTTTAGTCGTGCATGCATGCGTATAATATAATAATTGTATTCTATTATTATTTCAAAGTTTTACTATATTTGGTTCCAATATTGTATTTTGGAATATTGTTACTAAGGGGCTCCTCAATCATCTGAATGACGATTATCCCCCAGGGCATGACATATGTAGCACACTAATTGAGTTATGTGATTTCTTCAGAAAGATTACTGTAAGATTTTTACACACTGCGGACATATGTAAAATGGAGGAGCAAATAGTCTTGATATTGTGTAAAATGGAATGGATATTTTCTCCGGTATTTTTTGACATTATGGTTTATTTGACAGTTCATTTACCTCGTGAAGTCATGTTAGTTGGCTCAATTTCGTCACGATGGATGTATCCCTTTGAGCAATATTTGGGAAGACTAAAAAAATATATTCGTAATAAAGCACAACCTAAAGGATCTATTGCAGAGGGGTATATTGTAAATAAGGTCTTGACTTTCAGTTCATTATATATGAGTCAGATTGAGACAATCTTTTCTAGGTCGAAACGGAATAAAGATGTTTAACCATCAATATAAAAATTAAGTATTTTTTCACAGGAAACAAGAGTCTTTGGCAACCAACAAAATCTGAAATTGCCACTGTCGTTGTTTAAGAAAGCACATTGGTACATTCTGAACAATTATAAAGAAGTCGATCGATATCAAAAGTAAGTTTTTACATTAAGTTATTACTTTAATTCTATTTCATTCACATATTTTAAATTGATTAAGTTTTTATACAGTAAGCATCTGCAACTTATGTCCCAAAAGGTTCATATTGATCAAATTATACAATATCACGAGCGAGATTTCCCACTATGGTTTAGGGATAAAATTATAACGCTAAAAAATGTTACAAATTCAGAGATCATAGATGAGTGATATTATTTAGCAATGGGACTTGATGTTGAAGTTCAACTGTATGATGCATGCATTGTAAATGGGATTCAATATCATACGAGATCCCGTGTTTCATGCAGAACTACTCAGAATAGTAGGGGCAGCATACCATCCTCTGACGATAGGGACAATTTAGATTTATTTTGGTGTGTTGAAGGATGTGGTTCAAATATTTTACTCTTTTAGATATAAAGTCCAATTGTTTTGGTGTGAATGGTTCCAATGTAATCCCCAAAAAAAAATCATTGGTGGAAGAGTATAATCTCTTGTGTATTGACACTTCTAAAATATGGTACGATGATGGCTCATTCATTTTGGCAAATCAAATATATTATTTGAATGATATCAAATGTGGAGGTCATTGGAAGGTCGTGCAAAGGGTTCACCACCGAGAATTATACGAAGTAACTGAAGTTGATGAAGTATCTGAAGATTTTGAGGTTGGTAATATCTTGAATATAGAGTCAAACCAAGAGATTTCATCCAATGATTCAACTTCAGTAGTCGGTGAAGACTTAGCGATAACTCAACTATATCATTAGATGTTGAGCATCAACAAATAAATATAACAAATACACAGGTGGATCTGGATATGGGGGCTCAAAGTACTGTATTGATCAGGGTGAAGATAGTGAAATTGACGATGAGGCGGATGATTATTTATCATTTTCAGATAATGATAGTGATTAGATGTATTTACATGGTATTTATATTGTTCTTCATTTATAATTCATATATTTAATATAATCTTTTATTATATGTCGATCTGTATATGATGCTTATGTCACAGCTATGCCGCCTAAGAGAATTGAGCGCCCCCCAGTTGTGCCTATACCTAACGATGACAACGCTCTTGCTCCTACTGGTTTATTATGTGGTTTTAAATATATTTATTTTGTTTTCTATTTATTTAACTTGTTAATTGTTAATACTTTTTTATTTATAGTTCGTCTGACACATAGAGAGACACGAGGCACATACTCTGATCGCCTCCGACGGTAAATCGAGGAACGGGATAGATTGCCCATTACCTTTCATAAGAGCGATGATTATCCTATCGGGACAAATGCAACTGTTTTTATGATAGAGTTTGGTCTGTCAATTAAGAAGTTCGCTCTCCTACAAGCTAAGAGCTGGAAGCATATCCCCGCGGACAATAAACAGATGATATATGACCGATTATCAGTAAGTACGAGTAATTTGATATTTATATAATCAGCCATCATTCATTAATAAATTTTAATATTGGTATTTTTCAGGTTGCTTTCGATATTAGTTTTGCCGAGGAGGCAACGTCGGTAAGAAAAGAGATTGACAGATTAATGAGTGCAAGGTACAAAGACAATCGAAATAAGATGCACACTCATTATAAGATCCTACTGCATCTTCCCCCTACTGAGCATCAGCATCATATGTCGATCGAGTTTTGTGAGACATAGGAAGATTGGAACTATATGTGCGATCTGTTTGAATCAGAGAATTTTTAGGTAACTCAATCTATACCAATTATCTAAGTTATATATAAATTAAATTATTTATTCTTCAACTCATGTTTTACATTTTATCTTAACAAATTTTTATATTATAGACACGATCGACAACAAATACCCAAAATCGATCACAACTACTATTTACCCATCGAGGTAGCTCAAAATCATTCATTCAATATAGTTACGACGGTGTAAGTACAAACTTTATAGTTACAATATATTATTTGTTATTTTTAATATTAACACATTATAATATTTTTCAGACCATCAGTCTCAGAGAAAAGATCGGATTACTGTCTTTAATACAATCCATTGTAGCTCGTCAAAAGGGTGGAGTGGAGAGAGAGTCGAGGTTGCATACGTAAGATATGATCGATATAATTTAGTAAACTTATTTTTAAATTTGCATAATTCTTTGTAAACGTATTAATAACATGTTTGTTATTCTTATGGTGATATGGTTGTGGAGGATTCGGTGACCGCTAGAGGGGGGTGAATAGCTCGTTTCGATACGTTGATGGAATTCGTTCGTGCTTGTCTCTACAATCTTCGTTAGCGCAGCGGAATATATATAATAGCAATAACAAAAACTAAGACAAACACAAGTACGCAAGGATGTAACGTGGTTCGAAACCGAAAGGTTCCTACTCCACGGATCGAGCTCTAAAGAGCTCTAGCGATGTCAATCACACACCACTAATAAACACTCCTTCTCGACGCAAGTCGAAGGCGGAGAAACCCCTTACAATGATTACACTAAGTAATATGAAAGATACAAGCTAATACAAGTATGAAATATAATGCAAGTAAAGAAAAATACTTTACAAGAGCACTTTGGTTGCTTGATCTTTGATTGCCCTGGACTAGCCTTGAAGGACTGGAAAGCACCAACTGTCCCCTTCAATTCGCCCAAGAAAAATCGCTGCCAAAATCTCTCTTCCGAGCTTCTTTTATAACCTGCAATCGGGCTGGATTTTCACCTATCAGTCGACTGATCGGGACCATCAGTCAACTGTTGGCACTGTTGCTGTGAGACAACAGTGTAATCCACGCTAGAAAAATCCAACGGATAGGACATCAGTCGACTGATTGAGCCTTCACTCGACTGCTAACCCCAGCAGTCGAGTCAGACTTCATTCTATACCCGATATACCAAGCACCAGTCGACTAATCTTGTGATCAGTCGACTGCTCGGCCAATCAGTCGACTGCCAACCTCTGGCAGTCGACTGCTAGGGCACTCCCCGCAGCCAAACCCTAGTTGACTCACACCAGTCGACTGCCACATGATATCAGTCGACTGATACACCTCAAACATGAGGTTTAAGCCAAGTATGGTGCCCCCATACTTGCTAGACCACCCGTAGCCTAGACCTAAGCCTTCTAGCCACCTCCGTCAGCCTCGCGCCTATCGGATCCCTCTAAGTCATCCATGACTTGTTCATCCATACGCTAGCCTTTAGGTGCTTTCATCGGCTATGTCATGCTAACGGTGTCTACACCGCCAAGGCACATTGGACTTACGCTGCCAAGACTCCGCTTGAACTTTACGCCGCCAACCATTGGACTTATGCTGCCAAGACTCCCGCTTGGACTTTACGCCGCCAACCATTGGACTTATGCTACCAAGACTCCCGCTTGGACTTTACACCGCCAATATCAACCCCTTGGACTTCTCAAATGTCAAGACTCAAGCTTGGACTTTCCCTTGCCAACCCATGTTGGACTTTCCATACCAAGGCCCATGCTTGGACTTTACATGTCAAGTACTCAAGACTTGGACTTTCCATGACATGGTCAACCCTAGTCAACCATCAAAATCTCTCTCGAGTCAAACTCGAGTCCGGTCAATCATGGTCTGAGTCGATTGCACCAACAATCTCCCCAAAATATTATCAGACATCAATGTCAAATGTCAAACATCAAAACATCTCTCGAGTCAAACTCGAGTCCAATCAATTGTGACCTAGGCTGATTGCACCAACAATGGTGAGACTGCGAGATGAGCACATTCAATCACAAGAAATCAGAGATGACATCGATGCAGTCCAAATTGCAGATCAGGTTTATGATTAAGTCCTCGGTGTTCGTTCTGGATATATTAGAGGACTTGGAAGTGGGCCAAAATTAGTTAGATCCACTTCTTCGGATGTCAGCTCCTCTAGATTAACTAATGCAGCGCTGCGTGAAAAACTTGAGTCCACCGAGCAACGATTAGAAGGGACGCAAGAGGAGCTAGCAAACACTCGAGCTCAATTAGTCAGCACCCAAGATGAGTTGGCATCAATGAGATCGAGATAAGATATTTTTGAAGCAATTCTGAATCGACTTGCACTTAGAGCTTTACAATCATTGATTCATGAGTCATCTTCAGCTCCACCTCTTCCTCCATCTTAGAGTTTGTGAACATTTCTATTTTGACCTAGTGAAATTGTGAATTTGAATGTGTTTGAATTTGGATACTATGAATTTGTGAAATTAAATATTTTGGACTTTAAATTGGATATATTTGTGAAATTAGATGTTATGTTAGTTGTTGTTAAATGTAATTGTTGTTAAATTATTTGAGTTGTATGTTGTTAAGTTAAATTGTGTGATTGATATTGTATTACAGGATTTCAAATACAAATTAAATAAATTCTGGAAATCTGTATTTTCATGGTTAGCGACAATTTTTTTCAATTTCGTCGCTAACCGACTGGTGTAGGATATTAGCGACGAATTTTTATAAAATTCGTCGCAAACGATTCAACTAAATAGAGACGAAATGAATTCATTTCATCGTTAACCCGTCAGTCGAGTCGTCAGTCGAAGCTCTCCCGATTCTGTGGCTGGCCATAAAATAGACAATCGATTGCTGTCTTGCGTCAGTCGACTGATATTTAGCGACGAATTTGATATATTCCATCGCCAATATTAGGGATTTTTCTCTTTTCGATATTCTAGATTTAGTGACGAAATATTTATTTTTCGCGACGTTTTTCATTTCGTCAATAATATTACCGACGAAAAAATTATAATTCGTCGCTAACTTCTCTTAGCGACAAGCTTATTACGATGAAACTAGAGACGAAATATTATCGTTGTTAATATTATTTAGAGATAAATTTTTGATATTAGCGACGAAAAAATTTCATCGCTATTTTCTATTTTTCTTGTAGTGTAATAATAAGTGGAATGAAAAATAAGAGTTGACAATATATTAAAATTAACGATCTTAAATGAGGATTTTAAAGTTAAATTATGACATCTAATTTTCTTGATCTCTTGATAAAAATTAGTGCACATTCTTTTATTATGTTTTGCAGTAAATAATTTATGCTCATTTCATTTTTTATTAAAAGATTGTGACACAATATTCGCCACGTCAGATGTGGAAGAGCTGCTCAAAAACTGCCCTAGATCACGCACTTAAATGCTGCTACAAAATTGGCCTAGATCAGGCACTTAAACAACATACATGGTTATTGTAGTTTAAACCTCACCCTTCACCTTCCCCAAAAAAACCATTTTTAGTTTTGCGGATCTATTCTTTTGTTGTTTTTTTATTGTCATCAAGATATTCAAACCTTCAGTCCGATTAATCTCTGAGAGTGATCGATCCTGTCCCACAGACTTTCAGGATACCTCATCAATAACTGAACCGGATAAAGTCGAAGCCCAAGTGATTTCTATCGGTCACCAAAGGTAAATCAGATAAGTGCTCATAATTTTTTTACGATTCAATCCGAACTCCACAGTTATGTCATTCTTCAATGACGATCCAACGCCGAAGTCGTACTCCGTCCACCGGACAAACTCCTGAGCTTCAAAGTCGCCCGAATAAATTTTTTCTAAATTCACCATCGAACAATGTCGCAGCAGAGGATCAAATTATATTTTCCTATAAAATATCTTTTCACTTTTACCATTGCACCGTCCCCAAGAATGGATCTATTCTTTTGTTACCATGAGTGATAGAGGTGTAAATTGACCATACTCACACATAAAATGTAAGGATAAGCAGTGAAACTACAAAAGATATTTTGACAAGATTTATAAAAGTGGAAGAGAAAAACAATATATTGCTAAAAAAATACGTCTGGGATAAGACGAAATTTCTATTATCAATAATTGTGTCTAAATACAGCACGGGGAACACTAATCATCATCATCACAGCCATTCAATTTGTTACTTGATCCAGGCCACTACTAATGATGCACATAGATGGTTTTCACTAGTTGTTTCCCAGCAGTTTATTAAAAGATGCATTCCAATAATACTTTGGCCCCAACAAATAATCAGATAATTCAACCTTTAACTTCCAATCCTTAGTGGTGATAAAATTTTCTGTTTCCGGGAGACTGTAGAGAGCAAACCAAGTATCGGCCATGTCCTGATTAAGGAGAGCGCAAACCAAGTATCGGCCATGTCCTGATTACGGCTATGTAGATTAGCAACCATATTGACGTCTGCTGCTTTAGCAGTAGTTGATTTACAGAGTTGTACAGCAAAGCAACTACTGCGTGAATAACCTTATCGTCGTTCTTGTTCTCTAGTTCTTGTCCTGATGAAACAACAATTTGCCCAACATCTTCCGCATCCGCATTTTTGCGCTGATCTATATTCACAACCTCGATATCCTCAGATTTCACGTTTTGGTTTATTTTACTATCAAAGAACTCCTCTTTATGACCGTTCTGTGCCCCATATTTCTTAGTTGCAGCTACAGTTCTATTTTCCATGATGTTTAAGAATGGGCCTTGGTCAATTGATGGCTCATGATGCAAATGTAAACCCTGCGTTGGTACCTGCACTATGTAGTGTGGGATATCAGAACGTTTAAGTGTGTATTAATCATGATCGATGAGAAGGTCACGAATTCATTATTTGTAGAAGAGCATGTCGCTGCACCTTTTTCTTTTCGTGCATGTATGGACTAGATTGAAGAACGCCAAGGAACTCACAAATTGCTTCAACCCACCTGCAATTTAAACACCATGCCATTAACGTGAGCCTTATCAAAATCTACTTATGTGCTAATTCAAGAGATATCTGTTCACAGTTTATCAATACTCTAATCACTTTGTACTCTTGGAAGTAGCAAAAAGACATCGCAAGGTCGGAAAATATTTCTTTTAGCGGCAATAGTCATTACCCATCCAAAATTTAAACAAAATGAAGCTCCAAAAACATGCCTTAGAGCCAAAGATGAAAAAAAAAAGAAAAACAGTACCACAAGCTTTGAGCTGTTAGTCCTCTAAAATATGCAAGGTGTCCACCATGAGTGGTAGTTGCCAAAACAACGTTCGCATTTGCCCTACACAACGGACTAAACCATAAGCTAAAGAATCCAGGAGAAACCTACTCTCAATCTCACATGAGGAGCCAATTGTTTGTGCTTATACCTGCATTCATCCCAGGGGATTGCTTCCCTTGTGCATAGTGGATCGTCCAATGCGCTGATGCATAGAAGTGGTACAGCAACCTTTCCAATAAAGTTTACACTGCTACTGCAGCGATAGAATGTATCCACAGTCTGAGAACATAAACGCATCTCAGTAACTAATGGAATACAATCCAAGTAATACAGTGAGAAGAAACTACCTCAAACTTCCCAACAAGCCGAGTGGCATTATTGTCAAATTCCCGGACCAAGCATGACTAGTAAGAGCAAGAGTATAGAATACAGATTTAGGAAATATAAAAAGAATATAGAATATTAGTACAATATATTAGAAAAAATATAGCATACTGATAAAATATCATAAATTAGCCAAATACTAAAATGAAGTATGTCAAAATTTCCTATGTGAATGAAGATTATAGTGTTCTATTTATCCATTAATAGTTCAAAACTGTCTCCCAAATATGGAGGCTAAGAAGCTACTCATCCTAAGTCAAAATCATAATCGTCATCATCAACATATGTTCATTCTAACTATTTGGGGCCGGCTACAGTGAAACTTCATCATTCCATTGCCATTGAGTTCTATGCAAAGCAATGTCAATTAGTAATTTTTATTACCTTAACAAATATTTTGAGGTTCATGGGAGTAAGCCACAAAGATCTTTGCAGGAAAGCTCTCTTGGAAGAACTACAAGATTGTCTTTATTATTTTTCAGAAGACAACACGCCCTTTTTCATTTTGTTAGGGTCTTTCTTGGTGGGAAGATCAATCATCTTGTCTCAATTGGGAGTAAAACGAGTACATTGCCTTATCAAGACCTAATACCCTAGGATAATGATCCTATTCCATGTCACTAGATCCAGCTTACTTGGCTCTATCACAAGTCAACACTCCTGCTTATGTAAAGGTTAAGAGCCCCACACAAATCCCTACACAAATCGGACTTGAGTTTCTCATACAACTCAACATCTTCCCAAGTTCCTCACATAACTCAGCATCCCGAGTTCCTTATACAACTCAGCGTCTGAGTCCCCCCATACAGCTTGGTTTTCTGAGCTCCTTGATCAACTTGGCTTCTCGAGTCCTTATAGCTTGATTACCAGGGCATCCCTGTGCGACTAATTAGTACCTAAGATCCTCAATCAGCTGGGCCTCCCGATTAGCGCTCCTTGACCTCTCCCCTCCAAGCTCCCTGGGCTCCCAATGCTAAGCCCAATCTCGAGCTCCCCATTTTCCTTGCAACTCAGTTATGACACCCCTTGCAGTTATGGACCACAACCAGGCATGGCCCCTCCACAATCCTTTCTTTTATGACTCACGATTCCTAGGGCCCAACAACCCCAAGGTTTAGGGTTTAGGACATTGATCCTATATAAGTTTTAAAGTTGGGAGTTGTATGCATATAGAACAACTCACTTTCCTTCTATTACAAGTTTACAGTTTCATTGGCTACCACAACATCAAAGTGACTTAAGCATCAAAGAGTTGCTAAAGTTGATGTGTGTTACTTCGTGCAGGACACTCTTTATGCCTGATTGAAACTTCTACTTCAGTGTCTAGCATGGTGGTTCATTTTGTTAGGGTCTTCTTGGTGTAATGATTAATCATCTTCTTGTTCTGATTAGGAGCCATGAGTGCATTGCCTTATTGAGACCCTTCCTCCCTTTTTCTATATTTCTTTCTTATTTGTAGGGTATTATCCAACTCCTTAAGAGAAGTATATTTCTCCTTGTATTTTAAGAATCTTTTAAAACCCTTCAAAGAAGTTTGAAGGTAAGGAGTTTGCTAGTAAACACTGCAAAGGCTTTTTCCAAATTCATTTTATTCTCCTTGAGCCATGAACCCTTTTTCAACACTTAAAATTGTTGTAGTGCATTATGATTATCAGCCATATAAAAATTATTAAATATCCTCCTAAGGAACTTTTTGCATGTTGTATCCTTGAATGTAAATTTTTTTCTAGTGAGTCTGAAATTTCATTTACCAATGCATGTTTTAGTATTGTAAGGGAACAATGTTCCAAGTGGTTGGTTTTAACCAAGTTGTACAATGGTGCCCCGAGTGGTTGAGTTTAATCAGGTTTTTTTGCTGATATTAGCAATGAGTTTAAATTAGATTTAACCTATGTCACTATCACTGATACGTGCATTAAATGGGTAGAGATTTAGAAAAGTGCATATGGAGTTTGTGAAGCTCAATGACTTGAGGTAATCGAATTAGTTTATGCTCAACAAATCAAGGGCCTAGAACAAGTGTAGGGGCTTGGGGAGCTTAGAAGGCATTGAAGGGCAAAGAGAGTTGAGTGGTGGCTAATGCGATGAAAGATGGTGGATTTAATGGCTTAGAGGCTTGGAATGAGGTGGACTTAAAAGGCGAGGAGAATTGAATGCTTAAATCAAGCTCATGGAGCTTGGTGCATCCAATAAATTGAAGGTCAATGCATAGTGTAGTTAGACTACTTGAAACAAGGTGGACTCATAGGCATGGAAGAACAAATGACACGAAATAAGCTCAGAGAATTTAATGCATTCACTAGATCGAAGGTCTAACACAAGTTGAACTTAAGGACAAGGAGCATTGATAAGGTTAAATACCGAAAGGCATGAAAGCTATAAGAAACTATGAGTTTAATCTTGGGTTTTTGCTTGCTTTTGAGCATCATCGAATCTTCGGGATGATATGTTTAGCTAGGTAGGGGTATACTATTGAATTGTTTGGTTTAAAGCCTTCAGCCAAGGACAACAAGTCCCAAGTCATAGCTTGAAATTTAATTCGGTTCTAACACTTTATGTTGGCATACAGGGAGATAAACCTAGTAATGGAGGAATCACTGACAAAATTTAATTAACTAAAGGTCAATTCAGTTAACAAAAGAACAATCAATTGAGTCAAATGAATGTGAGGATTTGGAGAACAAAAATATTTTGTTTGAGCAATAGTCAATTGGATGTTCCTTCATGTCATCTGGAAGCTATACTAATCAACTAGATGAGATGTCCAGTCAATTGTCAATATAAGTATATAATAGTTAGTGGCTCAATGGAAACATATATCTGGTTAGTCAATTAGAAGTGAATAAAATGTGTTCAATGAAACAACACATGTAAATTATTAACTTGAAGAGTTTTGAGCTAGAAAATGTTATACGAACCCATCCTTAATACATCTGTGAATGCGTGCCCAAGTGTTCAAATTCTTCAAAAGCTCGCAACCTAAGTTGAAGGCTTTAACATATAAGTCCTTGGTATTCTCGTCTTACTAAGATTTATATTTCATCTTCTACATAAGAGAGGACTGTAATATTGCAGTCATCTCAAAGGTTGAAATTGTAAGAGGCTTGCTTCATCCCCTCTTGTGAAGGAGCGACCATAGTAGATTATTCAGATGTAAAGCACTGGATGCAACGTAGGCCATAGATTAGGACCAAGGTCGCTAGACCACATAAAATAGGCATGTGTTTGTATTTTGTTTTTATTCTTATTTTTCCCGCCATCTATGCTACTTGAAACGTATAATTGGACACACATGAGCAACGTTGAACAACACACTTTGAGTTATTCGTGCTTTCGAAGAAAAGAACTAGTACTTAAGGTTGTTGAAAAATTTAGTGTTGGTGGATTGGTATCATGGCTTGTGAACTCACATCATTCAATGGACTCCAAAAACATGGTCCTTAAGGCTTAATTTGCTACTATCAATTGTATTCAATTAGAATTCGAGAAAATCCCTTTTGGATATAATGAGATCACCCACTCTTTTGTAACTTGCATTATGGAGGAAGAGCCTAATATCCATGCATCTTAAAAATGAATATGCCCATTGGAGTGTCCAAATTTGAAGTTCGGAGCTTTATCTGTATGAACAAACTCTTTTGTAACTCGCATTGCCGAGAAATAGCCTAATATCCACACAACATAGTGTTGGTTCAATTAAATTGCTGGTGTAATCAAGTGATTGCACTATTTTGATGTTTGGATAATATGTTATGATTTAACAAATATATCGAGTAGATCAAAGTTAATTAGATACTTGACATTAGATGAATTCCAAATGGTCAAAATGGACCAGACATTTGCCAAGGATCAAAAGTCCACTATGGAATTTGTAATAGAAAGGTCTAACAAATATTAGCATGTGTCAAGCAAGTCAATGAAGATTAGATATTTAACAAGTGATGAAAATCCAAACAATCCAAGGAGAACTGAATGCTTTATAAGCAATGAAATCTAAGCAAGTTAAGAAGGAATAGATGTTTGATAGTGTGGAAATCTTAGCGAGTAAAGGCTGACTTAAGGTTGGTAAGTGAAAGTTCTGATGCGTCAAGAGTAATTGACACTGGGCAAGGGAGGAAGTCCCAGAAAAATAATCACTAGGCATTGGAAATCCTGATAAGTTGAGGTTGAATTATACTAGGGAAACAATAGCCAAGGGAGTTCCAGGGACATGGGTCTCTTGGCAAGACAAGACTCAACTTTAGAGTTAATTGGAGTCAAGGTATCAATCGACTAAGTAGTCGACTCAAGTTGAAATGCCAACGAAGAGAATCTTTCTGTCAAAGAGTTTGTTGACCAAGGTATAACCAATCGATTGATGAGCAAAAGAAGTTGACTAATAAATTCAAATTATTGTAATCGATAAACAAGATATAATTTGAAGAAGTTTACATTTAGCGAAACAGTAGCAATCCAAGGGAACTGTTCAAATTGATCTAGATCAATGGACTGCTTCTAAAGAAGAATCGATTGATGACAGTCAACAAACAAAACTTAAATCCAAGGGAATCAGTAAAAATAAATTTGTATCCATCAATTGCCGAGAGAGAATAGTTGAGTAACGACATGAACTGATATAACAAATTCTATAAATTAGCAGGTGGCTACAAAAGGAGGAAGACAAAGATTTTGACATCAGATTCTTGGACGACTCTTGAGAGAGTACTACTGTATTCGTGAGCCATCATTAAGCAAACACAAACGAAAGGAAGCAAAGAGAAAGTTTCAAGTAATTGATTTTCTTGCATTGTATTTATTTTGCTTGTATCTATATTCTGCTTTTGTATTTGCTACAAGAAACATGTGTTGTGTTGTAAGAGCCTTTTCTATCTCCGGAAAGTATCCAAAAAGGAGAAAGAAAAAGAGATTATGGGAGTTATCCATCAATGGAATATAGGCCATAGAATTAGAGCCAAAGTCATTGGTTTGTGTGTTTGTTTGTATTAATAAATTTGGGCCCACCAACCTTATTTTTAATAGGCTAACCCCTACGTTGAAATTGAAGAAAAGGAGACTGCCAAACTTTCTTACACACGAGCACCTCCAAGGAAAACGATAAAGGGAGCTAGCTAAATAAGACACTGACCCTTCTTTCACTTGTCCTCCTTTCAATGAAAATCAAACAACTTTCAAACTTGCCAAAGGATGACCTAGCAGAGGATAAGTAAGCTATGCTGGAGTGCCCAAATATGATGTTCAAAGATTTATCTACACAAGGGAGAAGGTTGCTTCCATAGGGCAAGGTGAGGCTTGTTGTATGCTATGTATACCCTCTATTTAATTATATCTCTAGGATTATATCAATTTGGTTTTGAACTAGGCCCTTAGACTATTTAGACGATCCAGATTCTAGGTACACCAGTCTGAGAAACTTGTTTACCTAAACCCATTGGCTCACAAGGTTGCATCAATTGGATCGAGGACTAATGGCACGCACAAAGGATTGGCAGACCAATTCCCTATGTGGAGGCCTATATTGAACATGAAGCTCATTTGTGAACATAGTGAACGAGGCTTACTTGCACACATTTAAGTGCAATGTGGCACTTTGTTGATGCTTGTTTCACTTCACATGTATACATCATTGTTAGATGTGTTGTGTATTTAATTTATTACCACAAAGGAAGTTGTATACCACATGGTTTGAAATCTAGTACCATGTCAAGTGGCATGATCGAAATGTATTTGTTCTAATAAATTTTTAAAAGTTGATATTAGTTGGCGCAAATAATCTCTCTTTTGTCACTGTATCAATTATGTTGTTGATTACCATGTCATGATGCAATCATTGACATGCTACACCACAGATTCAAGATGAATTGAAATTATATTTGTTATTTTTGTATAGTTTATATCATCTAACATAATGTCAAAATTGTGCCATAGACAATCTAAATATAGGTGTATAGTTGTCTTCTCTTCTTTTTTCAGGTCTTTCCTTCCTCCACTTCAGCTTTGCTACCATCAATATGCATTAAAATGTCAACACGATGCCAAAATAGTATTGTTTCAACCAAAGACCAGAACTTCAACAAGCTGAAAATTTTAAACCTTGCTCTACCTAGGCCATCACACAAGATAATTAGTCAACTAATAGGTTGCATGCACAAATGGACCAATTTTGAACTAACTGGCATGACCTTGTTACTCAAGAACCGAGAACGATCAAGACAAAATAAGTGCATCCCATGAGATAAAACTCAACTAATAAGGGATTCCAGCGGCCTTTTTCCAAAATTGGATTAATTATGGGTTCTTCCTTGTTGGCACACATCATAGAAAAGCAAATGATTTAGTTGTGTCCAAGAGGGAATTCATCAAATCTTAAACAATTGTTGGAACAAATTAAGCTTTAAGGAGAGTGACCACATGCTTATATCATTTGTTGCTATAAGTTCACAAGTTATCATTCCAACCCACTGATAAAATTTTCCAACAAAACCATCACACCTCTATCACCTATGTACATACTAATCCAAATTTTACCTAACCAATTAAAAATCATCGGAACCAATAGCTAGCTTCTTGTCCATGAGAATTCTCATTAATTTTTTCATTAATATGGAGTGACACAGGCTAGTATATTGGTACATCTTCTAGTAGTCTTACAATTTCACATGGTAACTCCACTGATGTTGAGTTGCTAAACAAAATTCTGTATTCATCGACAGGATACAGCACCTAAGATTCACCCTTTTTTTTTGCGGAAGAAGTTACAAGATGATTGATTTATTGTTGTTTGTCTGCAAATACAATATTTGTTAGTGCCTATAAGAATCATATATCTCCACAATGGTATGATATTGTCCACTTTGAGCCTAAGCCGTCATGGTTTTGTTTTTGGGCTTTACCCAAAAGGTCTCATTCCAATGGAGATATCTTTTTATCTTATAAGCACATGATCTTTTCCATGTCTTACCAATATGGAACTTTAATTGTATTCCCAATACTCCAATAATCCCCCCTCAAACGAAGGACCACATTGACCCCCCTCAAGCCTATCCGTCCTCAAAGGACATCCTCTGCTTGATGTCCGATCCTCAACCCACCAGGACTTCCTGCCAACTGTCTGGTCCTCCTGACCCAGTTGGACTTCCTACCAGTTGTCCAGCCCTTCTAGCCCAACTGGACTTCCTACCAATTGTTCAGTCCTCCCGACCCAACTGGACTTCCTGCCTGGTGTCTGGTTCTCTTGATCCGGACATGGGAGCTCAACTTCCTTCGTTCGAGGTTCATGGCTTGACATGGACCATGACTCTGATATCAATTGTTAGTGCCTATAAGAATCATATATCTCCACAATGGTATGATATTGTCCACTTTGGGCCTAAGCTCTCATGGTTTTGTTTTTGAGTTTTACCCAAAAGGCCTCATACCAATGGAGATATCTTTTCATCTTATAAGCACATGATCTTTTCCATGTCTTATCAATGTGGGACTTTGATTGTATTCCCAATACTCCAACAATACCGAACATGCTTGAAGCTCATGCATGTTTGCTTATATCTGTATTGATACTTTGCCTGTGTAGAAACTGTTGGGTTTCCGGCACCACGGCGTGTGTGTGTTCGATCATGTTTCGTAAACATGAGCACAGCGGAAGCAATAAAATTAATAAATCTACATTTATTACAACACACACATCACACGCATGCATAGTACAACAAATGTAGACATAACCGTAAATTTAAATTTGCAATAAAAGGAAATTTAACTACGTTATACCTTTTGTATTACGTGTAGCGGGAACGGCATCAACCGGAACGATCTTCGCTATAATCGTCTCTATCCATATCCATGCCGAGTATCCTTAGGATGACTTCGCTAAGCCACGAGCTTCGTCTTCGTACGGGTTACTAGCCTCGTGTTGAAGACGACGTGATCGAGAGATGATCACGATCCGAATCCAAATTCGGATACAAAACGAGTCCTCAAAACTCGCTTCTCCGGAGAGGTATTCGTCAACCGATTGACGAATCCTTCGTCCTCCACCTCAGAGGATTACCGGAGATCGAATCCCCGGTAAGTTAGCCGCTGTCGGAGCTCTAACCGTCGTCCAAACGACGCTCCGACGAGAGGAGAACAAGCTGTCCAGAAAACTGGACAGCTTTGGTGGAGGAGATAGGCGTCGGCCAACTAAGGGAAGATAAAGCTCACCTTGATGCCAAACCTAAAGGAGATCACCGGAGTACCAACCAAGTAGCTGACGCGAGGGGGAAGGTCAAGACCTTACGGGCCGGTTGGAGCCTCAAGGTGGGCGGCGGCAAGGAGGAGGAGAGTTGGCGCCGAATTTCTCTAAGGAGAGGTGGGCAGCAACTTAGGGTTGTGGATTAGGGCTTAACAATCCCTTAAGCCCTCTTTTATAGAGAACTAATTCTCTTAATGGTTATTGGATCATAACCATGAGGCCCGTTAACCCGCTCCATTAATATAAGTTAAAATAAACCAAACCATAATGATTTATTTTAAGTTAAAACGAACCGAACCAACTTTTGGTTCATTCGTTTAAAATAAACCAAACCCCTTTGGTTTATTCTCCTCCATTGGATTAGAACCAAACCATTTTGGTTCATCCATTATGTCTTCATAAGACACGGCCCATCCACGCTTCATGATCAAACGATTTCATGCTCGCTTCTTGTTTGGTCCAACCAAACCTAGTTTCTCTCGGTCTGAGAATCTCATTCTCAAGCTCGTTTTAAATCCTTTGGATTACGCTCGTTGTGCGTGTGACCAAATAGGTTCTCGGTTTATGTTGGTCGTCTATAATTAACCATTAATTATAGAACGATCATGAGTGGCACCTAGTAGTATATCATGATCCCCAATTAACAAAAAGATCGGCGGTTGATCCGTAACTATTTAAAACCTTTCAAAGACTTTCAAATGATTCGTGGCCCCAATTCTCTACTCATCTTATACCCACTTGGTCTGTGACATGGTCTATTGTGTCACCCTCACTAGGTCGACTACGCTCACACCTAGCCCAAGTATCATTTCTCGTCCCACGGATTCTAGTTACTCCACATGTATCAAGAGTACCTTACTCTAAACATGTAATGCCACAAAGACTTTAGTAACAATCCGACGAGAGGCCATGGGTATACATCTCCTCGCAAGGAGTGGTGAATCTTTATAGGCTATTCAAACACCTTCGATCACTTCGACTTATACCCAATCATCCCGGTCCACATCTCCTTAGAGATGCTTTGCTTAAGATGTCAAAGCATAAGTCTATGATCAAGATGACAATACCGCAAGTCAAAGGAACATCGCACTTAAGCTACAAGAAGAACTTCATCGACATATCTATATATGCAGAGAACCATAAAGTCTTACTACCGTCACTCCAATGAACTAGTTACCATAACTAGCATCCACGATCAACTCCGACATCACAATGTCTCCACCAAAGGAGAATCACCGCTTGATACACCAAGGAGTATACCTGCTAGTCTCGATGTAATCACGGTGTCCAAATCCATCAATTCATCGACTAGGATAATTCCGATACATCACAATTACACATGTAGAGATACTCACTAGTTGTGATCCAATCACAAATTCTCTCATGCCGTGAATCGTATCGCGACATTCAAGAAATGAGTTTAAGATCCAATCAAATACATAAACATGTATACTCAAATAGTGAATCTTCATTTATCATATAAATGGTTCATACATAAGGCGCATTGCCTTAGACATCTCTCATATATTACTAACAGACTCCCACTGCCTAATGCCAATCGCTACAGATCCAATACCATAAGTCTAACATGACCTCAAACTTACTTGAGGTAATGCTTAGTCAAAGGATCCGCTAAGTTCTTTCAAAGAATTTTCTCGATTTGTATTTCGCTCCTACCGATGATCTCTCCGATAAGATGATAGCGAAGCACATGTTCGATCGCTGATGAGACCTTGGCTCTTTCGCCGCGCAATGCTGCTCCATTGTTGTCGCAGCAGAGACCGATTGCTTCAACAATGGCCGAATCACACCAAGTTCATAAACGAACTTCGATCCAAACCGCCTCTTTGCCGCCTCGCCGCAATGTATTCTCGCCTCAGCTGGTAGAATCCGCTACATGCTTGTTGCTTCGAACTTTTCCAACTCATCGCGCCTCATTCAAGGTGAACACGATCCGCATCGAGACTGAATCATCCTTGTCTGTTCCGAAGCCGCATCCAGATACCCGCCAGTATCACCATGTCCCTTCTCCATATATTAGAACACATCCTTAGTTCTCAAGTACTTAAGGATCGCCTTAATACTACCCAATGATCCATTCTCGATCGATCGTATCCGCCGTGACACTCGTGAGCATACGATACATCGGGCCTCGTGACATAACATAAAGATACATGATAGATCCTATCATGGATGCATAGGAATCTTACTCATGCAAATCCTCTCGCAAGGCGGACACATAGATTTCAAAGGTGTACCTACGCCCGATGGGTAGGAAACCTTTCGATTCCGACATGCTAAACCTCTTTAGCACTCGGCCTATATATAGATCCGCGAAGACCAAGCAACCGCTTCGATCTATCTCTATAGATCTTAATCCCGAGGACGAGGTCGCTTTCTCCTGTGTCTTTCATGGAGAATGTCTCGATAACCAAACCTTAATCGATCAGAAGATCAAAACATCATTTCCTATAAGTAATATGTCATCAACATATAATACTAGAATACGATCGCACTCCCACTAACCTTTGTACACACAAGGTTCTGGCTCGATTTTGTGAGAAATCAAACTTTACGGTCTCATCAAACGGATATTCCAGCCTCGATGCTCGCTTCAATCCATAAACGGACCGCCGCACTCAGATACCTCGTTTTATCAACCGATGCGAAACCCTAAGGTCAGATCATATACACGCCCTCGAGCGTGTTTCCATTAAGGAAAGTTGCTTACATCCATCCGCCATATCTCATAATCATAATGAGCCGCTATGGCCAGAGCATCCGAATGGATTTAAGATAGCTAAAGTAATAGATTTCGCCATAATCAACGCCTTGCTTGACGCATATCCTTCGCCACCAATCTAGCCTTATAGGTAATCACATTACCATCCACGCTGCTTTCTTCTTGAAAACCCACTTGCACCCTATAGGCTTTACGCCTTCAGTGGGTCAACCAAGTTCCAAACTTAGTTTTCATACACGGAATCCATTTCCACTTCACGGCACCAAGCCACTTATCCCTTTCTCAACTCACAAGACTTCTTCATAACTGTAGGCTCTCATCATCAACGAGTAACACGTCGCTCGATTCACTTACGAGAATCCATATCTCCTGAATATCATGCGGTTCTACCAGATCTACGAAGACGCTGGTGTTACAATAGTCCAAATAATCGCTCATCACTACGAGTCAGTTTACCGTCAGGCTTCACTGTATCTCATCAATGTCTATTCGAGTCTCTCGAGCCTCCTCAAGCTCAACGACACTCCCAATCGCTTTCTTACAAGAGAAACTCTTTCTCTAGAACACAAAGACGCCTCAAACAAACACCTTGCTCCATGTAACGATAGAATTGTAACCCTCGCTTCCTTAGTATCCAATAAATAGACATTTATCGACTTAAGATCCAATTTGTTCTGACATCGTCCGCTTCACATAAGGTGACAACCCCATATCTTCAAGTAAGATACGAGGTTTCTTACTATTTCATATCTCATACGGAGTAGTAGAGACTACTCTTAGGCATTCTCGCTTAACAAGTAAACAACGTCTCATGCATAACCCCAAAAGGACTTGGGAAGAGTCGCATGATTCATCATCGACCGACCATACGCCCAACAAGGTCCGTTACGCCTCGATACACCATTACGCGGTGTATGTATGGCGGAGTCCATCGAGACAATATACCATCGTCTCTAGATAATCAAGAAACTCTCGACTTAAATATTCACCACCTCGATCCGATCAAGTATTTTAATACTCACATATTGTTTCTCTACTTTATTTCAATTCTTCAACCTTTCAAAGGTTTCAGATTCAGGTTTCATCAAGAACACATACCCAAACCGCGAGCGATCATCTGAAGGTAATGGCAAGTAGCTATAGCCTCCTAAAGCTTAAGTCGACATAGTCCACATACATCAAGATGTATTAGACCTAATAACTCTCCCACTGCTCACCTTTTCCAAAGAAGGTAACTTAGTCATCTTGCCTTTTAAGCATGATTCGCACGATGTATCGATGTAATCCAATTCAACGATTCCGTAATTCCACATCGTGTAATTCGACACGCGCTTTCGCTTATACGGCCAAGACGACAATGCCACATATAGAGTCTATTGATTATCCTTTCGAGCACGCTGTTGCTCGCTTCGATATTGAAAATGCCACCGATACGCCCAACGATAAATGCCATTACTCAAAGTTCCAGCCCATAAAGTACGCTATTCAAAGTTATATAACAACAATTGTTACTAAACCAAATGGAAATCATTTCTATTTAAACAGAAATAAACAATGTTCTTTATTGTAGAAGGAACATAATAGCAATTGTCCAGCTTCCAAGACTAGTCCACTAGGAGCTTCAAAGAAATAAGTTCCGATGATGGCATCACAAAGAACCTCGCTCCCCATCACTAACTCGCAAATTCAATTCTCCGACGAAGTCTTCTTCATTCCTACCAGATGTCATTACATATACGTGAGCCACACTCGATCCAATACCCAAGTGTCTAAGGAAATAGAACGACAATCAATAACGAAGATACTCAAGAGGACGGGGCATCTGATGCCTTCTTCTTCACGGACTCAAGATAAATTCAGCTTTCTTCGCCAAGGCCTTCTCGCCACAACGACGGCAAGTGCCCTTTCATACCGTTCCGCCTTTCGCTTGTTTCTTCCCTTTCTTCTATTCTTTCGCTTTCCTCTTAAAACCTTTCGAGGAATCAACTAACGTAACCGCTTTCTCTCACGCTTCATGTAAGGCTCCACAGCCTTTCAAAGATATCGAGGAGCTCGAATAAGTGGATTCCAATTTGTTCATCCGATATCATCACTAATCGCGGAGAAACTGGGCAAAACAATGCACTAAGTCAATACTTAATTCGCGATCCATCACAAACCCGAGGGTAGCTAGCCGCCGATGTAATCTGCTCATCTTTAGCACAAACCGCACTACAGATTTAACTTTCAGATCTTCGTGGTTAAGAGGAGCCAGAGACTCGAACCTTCTGATCTCGCTTTCATCGAACAACTCACGAAGATGAAGACCATAGATAAGATCCATACGCCATGCCGCTGCACTACCATCGCCGCAAGATGATGCAACTCGCCACCGACCGCCACACGCTTCGATACCAACATTCGTCTGAGTCGATCGCCCCAGATCGTGGGAAGAGGCTCTTCAAAGACATGCAAGCTTTTTCGCTGAGAACAATTCTCGTGTTTCTAAGCCACCTGCATAGTTAGCCCAATATTGTTCAATCCAAAATAATACAAGCAAATTCAAAGACATCACGATCAATTTATCGCTCTAGTAAATACAAAACGAGCATATATGAGAAAATGATTTTAAAATGCATCAATATACATTTATAAATCCCATTCATTTTTCAATTTCAAAACCCCAAAATCACTTCGAGATCGTAGGTCCATCTCTCGAACGGGTCGACATCCATCATGATATATCGTTGAATATCAGAGATACGACAGTGATAATCATATCCCTAAAATATCATTAGAATAATTATTTCAGATAGATTTTCGATTTATTCCTGTGATAGGTTTCGATTTATTCTTTCAATAAGCCCTAATCTCGTCTATAACAGGCTTCTTTCATGTACGAAGTTAAGGATATCTCTAAATTACGAAATAATACGGCATCGAGAGCATTAGGTTTCTTTTAGGTTTCCACAATTTTTTTCCTCTCTCCCGCTTCTCTCCCGAACGCTCTTCTTTCTTTTCCGCACCGCGCTTCTTTCCCGAACGCTGAAGTTTCTTCCTCGCGAGCAAAGCCTGACAATGACATTTCTCTTCCTCGCGAGCAGAGCTCTGAAAGGAAGGTCCCGACACGACTCGGCGACGCCGGCACACAGGCGCGACCACGCGGGCGGGCGTAGATCCATCGCCTTCTTCCCAACTAAGAAACTTTCTTCCCAACGGCGGCGGCGATAATTTCGGCACCATCTCCTATGGTGGTCTCATCCATCATCATCATCTCCTCCACCTAATCACCTACCGGATTTCATCCATCCTCTATCACGGCAGATATCTTCTTCTTCGTCTAAACCTCCGACGGAACCGCCCCATTCTCGCTTCTACCGATCACTTCACATAGCTCCGCTCATCTTCTCCGGCAAGATTTCCAGCCTCCTACAGATCGCCTTCATTTCGTACTGTTTCTCCTACAGATCTTCTTCATTTCGCAATTGTTTCTCCCAGCCTTATCATAAAGACCATTTCCAAATTGCCGACCATTTCCATCATCCATCTTCCAACTTCCTAAGAAGACTTCCACAAATACTTATTTCAATTCCTACAGATTTCCACCCAAAGTTGTTTGAAGAACACAAGATACCATCGCTCCGATTCCCATCCCTTCCAAAGAATGGATCCCTTCCAAAGAATGGAATCCCTTCCAGCAGCTAGCTCGATAACCCAATACGCCAGACGGCCGCCTAATTCCTCACGCTACACAAGTCGTATTTCCTTTATCGTATATCTCGCTCATGCGAGTCCTCGGGTATTCGACTGGGCCACCGATCATATCACCGTAATAGATCTCTTTTTCTTCACTATCTACTTCCTGCTATTTACCATTTGTCACCACGGCAAACGGTTCTCGAATTCACCTCGTATCGGTATTGTTTCATCCTTCCATCTCTTTCATTCATAATGTTCTTTATGCTCCCTGAGCCCCTTTAATTCATATCAATAAGTCACCTTACTCTGGCCTCTCGATCAAGGCTGCCTCGCTTACTAAATCTTCGCATTACAGACCGAGTACGGGAGGATGATCGTCTGATATTTAGTCTCACGGCCTATATATCGATTTCACCAGCCTCTTTATTGGTTCAATGCAAGATTCCACTTGTTATTCACGCCACTGGGACATCCTAGTCTCGATAAGTTAAAACAATTACATCTTAGTTTTTCTCATTTAAAGTCTTTATCTCAGTCACGCTGCTAAAAAGTAATGCTCGTAGTTCATTTTCTCTCGCTATAAGTCGGCTACATCTCCTTTCGCTTTCGTTCATTCCGATATTCGGGGTCCGAGTCGTGTTTCTTCTACATTCGATCACGATATTTTCATACCTTCATGACCATTTTTCCTATCAGACTGCTATATCCACGAAGGATCGCTCGTAATCGCTTTTATTTTCCAATCTTTTAATGAAATCAAACACAATTGGTATCCTCTTCGATCCTCGCAGTGATAAACGCACGCGAGTATCTATCTACCCGCTTCGCACCTTCAAAGATCTCGTGCAGTATGACATATCAACGCCTCGTCCTCATACTCCCAACGTAACGGAGTCGCAGTAACGCAAGAATCGACATCTTCTCGAGACCGCCTGACTCTTCTTCATCACTCTCATGTTCCTCTTCGCTGGGGAGAAGTCAGACATCGATGTTATCTTATCAATCGACGCCTTCCTCTATTTTACAGGTCAAATACCTCATCACGCATTTTATCCAAATCTCCCTTCATCCTTACCACCTAAAGTCTTGTTCTACATGTTTCGCTTTACGCTTCGATCCTGCATCGATAAACTCTCTCCTGGCGATAAACGTGTTTTTTTCGATACCCACGGCCTCAAAAAGGGTACAAGTGTTATTCTCCTACTCTCCGCTTCAGATTTCATCTCTCACGATGTCCACGCTCTTCGATTCTGCCTTTCTTTCGACCTTCAGAGTCCCGAGTTTCTCCTTCTATGCCTTACGCTAGCTTTTATCCTCCGAGGATTCTTTATCACCCCACCTAATTTCTCCTCCACAGCAGTTTATCAGCCTTCACCGCACGCCACGCCTAACACCGATTCTATCATGAATCATGTCCGAGCGATCCTCCGCCTTCCTCCGAGATAATCTTCTCAACTGATATTCTATCAGACTTCGCAAAGGTATACGCTCAACTCGTAATCCTTCTCCTCATTATACGCTCGAAGTTATCATCGCCTTTCTTCTTCCTATTATTCTTTGCCTTTTCCTCCTCGCTGCCTGCTTTCTCCAAAACTACAGGAGATGATTCGCCCATCCAGACGGAAACAAAGCTACGCTGACAAATGAGTGCCTTACGAGTCGCTGGACTGGGACTCGCCCCTCTACCACCGTGAAAATCCGGTTGGCCGTCACGATGGGTATATACGCAAGGTCGTCCAGACGGAACGGCCAAAGACTTAAGGCTCGCCTCATTGCTAAAGGCTATACTCAGATCTCGATCGATTACGGGATACTTTTTCCCGCTGCTAAAATGCTTCGACACGCCTATTCACGCCCATCACGCGATTCAACACCGCCTCTTTATCGCCAGACATCAAGAACGCGTTTCACATACGCGACCGCCAAGAAGTCTACGGAGCAACCTCCGTGTTTCATTGCCGTGGAGTCTTCCGGCCTCAGACGCCGCCACAAAATCTTTATACGGTCTCAAGCAATACCTAGAGTACGGTTCTAGATTCAAGATTCGTAATTCAACAGCCGCATGACGACTGAGCGAGGTCGACCATTCTGCCTTTTATCGCCACTCATCTACGTCAGATCTATCTAGTGGTTTATGTTGATGATATCACTATCACAGTAATGATCATCTCTGAATTTCACAGAAATAACATCTTTTCAAACATTTCCACAAAAGATCTCAAGAACTCAAATATTTCTTGGGATGTATAAAGACAATCCGTAAATGGGATCATTATATCCCAAAGGAAATACGAATGGATATTCTGAAGAAACAGAATGTTAAACTCAAAGACAATCTGACAACCCTATGGATCCTAATGTTAAGCTCCCGCCAAATCGTGGGGAGCTCTACCGATCCCGAACGATACAGCGACAAGAGGAGACTAAACTACCTTATCATACTCGTCCAAATATCTCATTCACGTAAGTGTAGTAAGTCAATTTCAACTCTCCGTAAAGAACATCGACGTGGATTCGTGATTGTTAGATATATCAAAGGCGCCCAGAAAGGTCTTTGCTCAAACAAAGGACATACTCGAGTTATAGGATATTCTCGATTTAGATCGGGCGGATCTCCAATCGATAGGAGATCCACCTCTGTTTTCAGATATTTTGAGGTAACCTTGCTTTCGAAAAGCAAAAAGCGTAATGTCGTCATGGCGAGATCCAGCTATGAGGCAGAGTATCGAGCTATGGCCATACCAAATAAGAGCTTATACGGCTCAAACAATTGCTTCGAGCTCAGCTCGAGATGTTACACAAATGTCACTATACGCTGATAACAGCCGCCACGCATATCGCTCAAATCTAGTTTTTCAGAGGACAAAACATATCAAGTCGATCATTCACTTCAGAAGAGAGAAAGTCATATCCGAGAAATATCTACTAATTTTGTTAACTCGCATCAACTCAGAGATATATTTACTAAGTCTCCGAGAGGTCCCCGAATCGACTATATGTAAATGTGCATATAATTTATACGCCTCCGCCGAGGGGAATGTTAGAATATCAGAGATACGATTAGGGATAATCATATCCCTAAAATATCATTAGAATAATTATTTCAGATAGATTTTTATTTATTCCTGTGATGTGGTTTGATTTATTCTTTCAATAAGCCCTAATCTCGTTCTATAAACAGTGGCTTCTTTCTACGTAAGTTAAGGATATCTCTAAATTACGAAATAATGTATACGAACAACCTCAAGAGAGTCCAACAAGCCATTCATAACTACGACAGATGATCAACTATACCGATCAGATATCACGATACGGAACTACCACAACGTGCTATCAACTAATCAACGCTCACACATACATCGGGTTGTTAACACATTAACAAGTATGCATCATATGCATAGCACCCAACTTCACCTCCCTTCACATCGACCTTGGAGAGAGTCCAACAAGCCGATGCTCCAGGTTAAAGTCAACCCATTAATCGAGAAATAGTTTTAATATGGTTAGAGCGCATTCAACCAATTAGCCCAGCTTGGAGAGAGTCCAACAACCAAAGCTAACGATTGACCTCTGACTCTTACCATATTAGTATTAAACTATTCCATGGTTTGAACATGTTCGGGTTCGAGCCGGGCTTGGAGAGAGTCCAACAACCCAAACAAGAAACGGAACTCTGGTTCTAACCATATTAATGGAAGGTGTAGGCTTTAATATTGTTTAAGGGTTTTTATGCCTCATCCTCTTTGCATGCAAATAACTATTATCTACATGGCATGGCATACATGGCATACATCTACATGTCACGACACGCGCATAACGATACGATCTAATTTAATTATACGGCATACAATTACGCATGTATATAATTTTCTTATTCATAACTATTTTCGAAATAAAATATATTTAAGATTTGATTCTCCAAATCAAATCATGATTAAATTAGGAAACAAATTTCCAAATCTAATCACATATTTTATTTATGGAAATAGTTGATTAAGGAAAATCAATTTAGGAAACCAATTTCCTAAATCATCAAAACTACTTATGGAAATAAAATATTTTAAGATTTGATTTCCCAAATCAAATCTTGATTAAATTAGGAAACAAATTTCCAAAATCTAATCAAATATTTTATTTATGGAAAATATCAATTTCCATAAATACTTCCAACTTTTCAAAAGTGAAAGATTTCCATAAATACTTCTAGACTTTTCAAAATTGAAAAATTTCCATAAATACTTCTAAATTTCCAAAATTAGAAAATTTCCATAAATAACATTATGACTATCGCAAAACCATTTTACGATTATGTCGAAACACAACCTGGGCTCTGATACCACCGCTGGTTTCACATCGCTAACGTGTGTGTTCGATCACGTGTGTGAAATACGAGCACAATGAAGCAATAAAATTAATAAATTTACATTTATTACAACACACACATCACACGCATGCATAGTACAACAAGTGTAGACATAACCGTAAATTTAAATTTGCAATAAAAGGAAATTTAACTACGTTATACCTTTCGTATTACGTGTAGCGGGAACGGCATCAACCGGAACGATCCTCACTAGAATCGTCTCTATCCGTATCCACGCCGAGTATCCTTAGGATGACTTCGCTAAGCCACGAGCTTCGTCTTCGTACGGGTTACTAGCCTCGTGTTGAAGACGACGTGATCGAGAGATGATCACGATCCGAATCCAAATTCGGATTCAAAACGAGTCCTCAAAACTCGCTTCTCCGGAGAGGTATTCGTCAACCGATTGACGAATCCTTCGTCCTCCGCCTCAGAGGATTACCGGAGATCGAATCCCCGGTAAGTTAGCCACTGTCGGAGCTCTAACCGTCGTCCAAACGACGCTCCGACGAGAGGAGAACAAGCTGTCCAGAAAACTGGACAGCTTTGGTGGAGGAGATAGGCGCCGGCCAACCAAGGGAAGATAAAGCTCACCTTGATGCCAAACCTAAAGGAGATCACCGGAGTACCAACCGGCAGCAGCCGACGACGGCGAGGGGAAGGTCGCACTTCTCGACGCCGAGCCTCAAGGTGGGCGGCGGCAAGGAGGAGAGTTGGCGCCGAATTTCTCCAAGGAGAGGTGGGCGGCAACTTAGGGTTGTGGATTAGGGCTTAACAATCCCTTAAGCCCTCTTTTATAGAGAACTAATTCTCTTAATGGTTATTGGATCATAACCATGAGGCCCGTTAACCCGCTCCATTAATATAAGTTAAAATAAACCAAACCATAATGGTTTATTTTAAGTTAAAACGAACCGAACCAACTTTTGGTTCATTCGTTTAAAATAAACCAAACCCCTTTGGTTTATTCTCCTCCATTGGATTAGAACCAAACTATTTTGGTTCATCCATTATGTCTTCATAAGACACGGCCCATCCATGCTTCCATTGCGACTGAAACGATTTCATGCTCGCTTCTTATTTGGTCCAACCAAACCTAGTTTCTCTCGGTCTGAGAATCTCATTCTCAAGCTCGTTTTAAATCCTTTGGATTACGCTCGTTGTGCGTGTGACCAAATAGGTTCTCGGGTTATGTTGGCCGTCTATAATTAACCATTAATTATAGAACGATCATGAGTGGCACCTAGTAGTACATCATGATCCCCAATTAACCGAAAAGATCCAGAACTATTTCTGAAACCCTTCAGCAGCTCGAATGATTCATGCCCCATTCCCTTCACTCATCTTATACGCCACACCTAAATTCAAGTATCATTTCTCGCCCCTACGGATTCTAGTTATCGCGCACGATCAAGAGTACCTTACTCTAAACATGTAATGCTTTGGCCAAAGACTTTAGTAACAATCCGACGAGAGGCCACGGGTATACATCTCCTCGCAAGGAGTGGTGAATCCTTTATAGGCTATTCAAACACCTTCGATCACTTCGACTTATACCCAATCATCCCGGGTCCACATCTCCTTAGAGATGTTTGCTTAAGATGTCAAAGCATAAGTCTCCATCAAGACGACTAATACCGCAAGTCAAAGGAACATCAGACTTAAGCTACAGTAAGAACTTCATTGACATATCTATATATGCAGAGAACCATATGAAGTCTTACGGCTGGTCACTCCAATGAACTAGTTACCATAACTAGCATCCACGATCAACTCCGGACATCACTATGTCTCCAGCCAGTGAGAATCAGCTGCTTGGATACACCAAGGAGTATACCTTGTGCTAGTCTCGACAGAATTGATGGTGTCCAAATCCATCAATTCATCGACTAGGGATAATTCCGATACATCACAATTACACATGTAGAGATACTCACTAGTTGTGATCCAATCACAAATTCTCTCATGCTGTGAATCGCATCGTGGACATTCAGTAAATGAGTTTAAGATCCAATCAAATACATGAAACATGTATACTCAAATAGTGAATCTTCATTTATCATATAAATGGTTCATACATAAGGCGATTGCCTTAGGACATCTCTCATATATTACTAACAGAAACTGGCAATGTTGTTCGTAGGTTGAACGAAAAAGGATCGATGATTGTGAGGACAGACGGTGTGAGAACAATGTGAAACCTTATAAACATAGGCGTTTATGGGCCAGGGTGTCTTATCGACATAGATCCACAAAATCAATTAGAATAGTTAGTTAGGACATAAGGTCGTAGTATGGTTTGATCAAGAGAACACATAAGAAGTTTCCTGGAAATATCTTATTCTCCTAGCTAACATCCGTGTGATTTCTTTTCATTTTGTGTCTTTTTACTTAGCAACCAAGGTATGCGGCCATTAAATTTATTTTTAGGAAGAATGATGCTGGAAAATTGGTTTGTAAATCCAATACTCACTAATTAACAAAGGTTAACTTCTATTAGGATGGTTTAACATAATCAGTGTGTACCTGCCTGATGCCTTCCCAGTTTGCCAGCCTAGTTAAGACATTCTCATGCCTGCATCAAATTGGAAGATTGACGATATGAATTGATAATTAATTTAATGTACTAAAAAGTTGATAAAACACTAGCCACTTAGGTTAAATGTCAACGGATTTGCATATTGACTAAATTCATTTACTACAAGGATTTCAGAACATACAATTTTGCATAATCCTGGAGACCAATTGTTAGGGCTCTGTTATAAAGTTGTTGGATTGGCTTTCTATTAAGAAACCTGTCGCAAACCTACAAAATTCACAAAATATCATATATATCAACAAGATGAAACCTATAGTTAGTATTACAAAAAGGTTAAAGTTGGGTTACATGATTATCAACACAAAAATATGGTACATGGAATGTGTTTATTAAGGGAAGAGAAATGTGTCTATTAGTGAAACCATATTAATCCATTGTATCAAAAGAAGGTTCAGCAAAAACAATTTGGAAGAATGATACTAGTTAAAGTGTCTCTAATTTTTTTATTACTACAAAATAAACATATAGGAAAAGAATAATTGAATAATCAAATGACACAGAAGTATAAATTTTGTGGAGAAAATCTTTCTCCATCATGTCTGTACATAAATAGAAAAAACAAAATAGTTATTTTTTTTACCAGAAGCATAATTAAAACCTTGCAAAACTAGGAGGGAAATCACTTTTTGGTAGACACGAAACTTTTTTCAGGGTTAAAAACAAAGAAAGGACATTTGCTTTAGAAACTTCCCAGTAAATTAAAAATTAAGTCAACCAAAAATAAATGCAACTGAAAGGATGATTGGTCACCAAAGTTCTTTATAGGCCTTCAAATTGTTATAAGCATTGTTCTAGTTATCAAGTCATTGGAGTTAAATGTGCTGTGAGTTTAGTTCCTCTTTTGAAACTTTAATTATAGCTTATTATGTCAAGTTCTATACATATGACACAATTATTTTCTTTTAACAAATCAACTTTGGTATCAGACAGAGTGTGTTAGGTAAGGGTTTCTTCCGTCCTCAATCCCCTTTATCAGGAGATTGAGTTTGAAATGAAGAGGCAGCCTTCCCTACCTCCGCCATCAACAAAATCCTAATTCCCTCCTATGTCTCCCCTTCATCCACCAACCTAAAAGGTCCAGTTAGTCATTGTGTCCCTTCAATATTACAACATTTTGTTCCTTAATACCATGAAAACTCACTCCTCTCTCCATGATTTGCCAAATTATGCAACGTACTTGATCCTGTCTCTATTAGAAACCCAAAATCCACTCCTACTGTGCAAGAGCCAAACCAAGATATTCACTGGGTTACACTTGCTGCAAGACCTGATGTCACACGATAATAGCTCCTTGCCAGAACCACACCACCTCACTGGATTACAAGAGCAGGTGCTCACACTGATTTCATGGTCTTTATGCTCAGCTCCTTCGACCACATCCCCTCCACTCTCATCTTTCAATGTTGGAGGTAAAAAGATCAGCAACCTATTCACATTAAAAGAAGATCCCCAAACTTGTTTTTAGTTGTCTCCTTCCCTTGTCCTTTGTGCTTCACCTCCTCATTTTGCCTCACTGTTGTATGCTACAAAAAGCATGGTTTTCTCCATCTTGTGCATCAATATTTTTTATTTCATCATCTACATCATATAAGATGAAGCATGCATGGGACACTTGATCCAAGCCCAATAACTTCTTTTTTAAAAAAAATAAGCAACAAAATGGCATTTGAGGAAACGAAGTCAGTGACAAAATAAAAAATAAAAAAAAGGCATATTAAAAAAAAGGACGAATGAATCATGGTTTAAAATCTTGATCCATACTAAGCGGTACAAGCAAAATTTGTCGTTCTATCTCTCGACCAATACCGATACAAGATTGTGGTGGGATTGCGGCACCTCCACAACTGCGAAAGTCATGCGATGCCATGGAACTCCTCACGGCCATAGGAGGTCTCACGACCTGAGGCGCCTCAAGGCCACAGGACACCTCGGGCCCAGGCCATCTAGCGTAGGAGCTTTTTCTATTTTTTTTTTCTTTATTTTTCCTTTTTTATTAATTTTAAAACTCTAATTCTAAAAATTTTCCTCTTCGTTTTTTCTCCTTTTATTAATTTTTTTCATTATTCCTTTCTTTTTTTCATTAATTCTTTCTATTTTTTCTCACTTTATTAATTTTTTATTATTCTTTTCTTCTTTTATCCCTTAATTCTTTCTCTTTTTGTATTTATTAATTTTTTATATTTTTTCCTAAAAAATATAAGAAAAAAATTATTCTTCACTTTCTCCCTTTATTAATTTCTTTTATTGCTCCTTTCTTTTTTCCCCCTTAATTCATTCGCTTTCTCTTTTAATTAAATTTTTCGTTATTCCTTTTTCCTTAATTTTTCAAATTTAAAAAAAATGAAAATTATTTTTCTTTGTTAATTTCTCTCTCTTCATGAAAAAATGACACATTGTCGGAGTTTAAGAAGGACATTGTAAGAACTAATGTTTTCATTTGACTCACGACACTCTATTTGGTATTAGTAAGATAACATGTTATGTATTAATTTTAATTTAAGTTAATGATATATCAATTTTCTTTAAAGAAAAATATATTTATTTGTTTTTGTCTAAAAGATATCAAACATTTTAAGAGAAGATATCAAAATATAAACTCAACAATAAACACTTGAAATAAAACAAATAATGAACATTTAAAATAACTAAATATTAATAGAAATATTTTTTAAATTAATATACATTAATACTTAAAAAATAGAAAAAGTATTGATATCGTATTGGTACGACACGATACAATACCAAAATCGAATCATTCCGATCGTGGACCGAAATCTCGACATAGGTGAGATTTTAAACCATGGAATCAATCATTAAATTGTTTATTAAAAGAAAAAGTAGCTTAAAAATTCATTAAATGGGAGAAAGATTAGTCGGTATAATCATGTCTATGTTTGAAGGGGAGCCTTGACGCAATGATAAAGTTGTTGCCTTGTAATCTTGAGGTCACAGGTTCAAAACCTAAAAATACCCTCTTGCAAAGCAAGGTAAGATTGTGTATTATAAATCCTTCCCCGGGATCCTATATGGCAAAATTTCGTGCACCGGACTGCCTTTTAATCATGTCTATGTTGAGTTCGACCAACTAGTTTGTATTCAAACCCAAGCAATGTTTTTGTTCTCCTACAAGTTTTTTTGTAGAAAAGTTTTTTGTACGAGGTTGCTTCACATTTTGAAGGAGAACATTTTTAGTTGGATTTTTGAAAAGTGACTCACCTAACAAGTCACTATGTTGTGAAATAAAATCGAGATCCAAACCAAATTAACAATGTTTTTTTTTGTGGTTATATTTCCATTGTATATCTCTGACTTTATCTAAGCCTTGTATTTTATATAAGAGTACCACACCACTGATCCTACAAGATTTAGAGAGAACAAAAAAATATGAAGATTTAAAGAATTTATTGTTCGCAATTTTTCAGTCTTGTAATTCCTTTTTGTCACATGCTAGGACCACTAATCTCTAACTCATCATCCATTTATTGTTTTCTTGTCTCGTGTGCATGATTGAAAATTGGGTTAGTTAGTATTGGTGGTTTTAATATCATTTTCTCTTAAAGGAAAAAATGACTTAACTCAATTTCCTCTGACATTTCACTCTTGGAGTAGATGATTAGTATTTGTCTCACTTGTAGTTGCAAACCCTTTATCTTAGTTGTATGCAATTTTCACAAGAGTAGTTATTGTTTGTAGTTTCTAACCTTTCCTCTCTTGGATAAAATAGTTCGCAACTTAGTCACCTTCTAACATTTATACACCTCAAAGTAGAAGATTGAAATCCTAATCTCACTTATAATTACACTTTATATCAATTTCTTCAAAGCTAGCTACTTTTAAAGTATATGTCGTCGTTGTTCTCTTTGTGTATTCTCTTTCTATCAAGAAATATAATTAATTTCAATATAGCCTTCAGCTTTGGCTTTATCATTGTCAAATGTCTTTGTCAATTTTATTTTCTTTATTTTTTTTTGTGAAATAACTTTTTGGTGTTATTGTATTACCAGTTCAGTCCCACATTGGGTAATTTAAACACACACATGCATGCAATGGTAATTTTAACAAGAAGACAATGTTTCATCCACTCGATAAGTTATTAGAAACTCCAAAATTACTGCAAGATGTGACATCAAAGCAATTTGCATCCATTTGTTAATCCTCAGTAGATAAGCTCATGTATCTCAAAAGGTTAAATTTGAACACATATTCACAAGTTTGGAAGCCAGAACTTGTAACAAAAAAAAAAGTGCTAAAACCGCCGATGTCGGACCCAAGCTCGGATGAAAAAGATTAAGGGTTGCATTAGGTTGTCAACCAATGTCAAATATAGACCACTGTTCTATGAATGGGTTCATCAAACTATTATACTAATACTAACTTATTCCTCGGAAGAAACACGTCGGAAGGTTCAACTATAATGTTTCGACGAAAATTACTATATTTCCATGAGAATTTGAGAGTATGTTAGATAGCAAAAGTTCTCAGACCATAAGTTGGATAAAAATAAATATTATAGAAATACCGATTATCTTAGATTTGGAACATGAAACATAAAAATGCTCACCAGTAAAGCAATGAAGATAGTAGATATGATAATTAAGAGAAAAATTAATATTCTGTATTTACAAGAAACAAAATGAGTAAGAGAGAAGATAAAAGATAGAAAATTCATATTTTAAGTTATGATACAGACAGAGTAAAATAAAAAATAGAGTAAGTATTGTTATAAATAGTTCATTAAATGATGAAGTAGTAATAGTTACAAAAGGAATAGGATTATAACTTTCAAGATAGCAGTGCGAAAAAAACTCTTAATGTAATTAGCATATATATACCTCAAATAGGATTAGATGATGCCGAATATAAATTTTGGAAAGACTAGATAAGCTAGTATAAAAAATTCTATCAAATGAAATAATTTTTAATAAGAAGTGATCTAAATGGGAATGTAGGAACAAGAAATGAATAATATAATAGGATGCATAAGGATTACAATTTAGAATAGGAAATGAAGAAGAAAAAATTATATTAGATTTTGCAATAGTATATGAATTATATTAGCTAATATGTTTTCCAAAAAAGAAAAATAACACATAGTTACGTCCAAAAGTGGGAACAATAAATCGCAAATTGACTTTTTATGGTCAAAAAGAAGAATGGCAAGATTTGTAAAGAGCCCTAAACTTTAGAGAAAATTTATATACCCAACATAGGTTAGCAGTGTTAGATACGCAACTCAAGCATAGCATCAATTAAAGAAAAATATACACGACTCCTAGAATCAAATAATATAAGTTAAATTAGCCCTTTCCTGGATTCAGATGCCCCCACGTGTCTTGGCCACCACGTCAAGGCTCATAGGGCCCTCTATGTTTTACCTCCCTCACAATGGTCATGAGACAAGCTATTGGGGGCCACTAAGTTGGCGGATTCCAACCTTTGCGGAAATAATGGAAATTAAAGGATGAGAAATAGAGTATATTTGAGAAGAGAATAGAGCATAAGCATTAGTAGAAATACATGACAACATGAAACAAAGTGTCATTATAGTTGAAGGCATACTCATTAAAAAAATCTTGATAGTAGAAAAAGAAAGTGAAGGAAAAACAAATAGGCTAAAAGTTAGTATACACTTATAATAATGAAAAAAAAACAAGTGCACAGTAGCTAAGAAAGAGGCCAAGAAATTGGTGAATAAAACCAAAAATAAAACTTTTAAACATTTATATTTGCAGGTGGACACAAAAGAAGAGAAAAGGAGCATCCATAGAATAGCTAAAGTGAAAGAGGGGAATACAAAAAAATCCTACCTAAATAAGATGCGCTAAAGATGAATGTAATAGGATATTAATAAATGATAAGAAAATAAAAGAGTGATAGAAGATATA
This sequence comes from Wurfbainia villosa, assembly GCA_025175895.1. Taxonomy (NCBI): domain Eukaryota; kingdom Viridiplantae; phylum Streptophyta; class Magnoliopsida; order Zingiberales; family Zingiberaceae; genus Wurfbainia; species Wurfbainia villosa. The sequence continues at coordinate 12,930,581 of CM046000.1, read as the reverse complement.
TTTTTGTTAAATTTTTTAATGAACGTTCTATTAGAATCGGAGTTGCGCTAGAGGGGGTGAATAGCGATTCGACTCGATCTTCGATTTCGTTCGCATGTTTGTGCTTGTCTACAAGAGGTTAACGAAGCGGAAACTGTTGGTGCAGTAGGCACCTAAGTCGAACCTAAGTTTTGATTATAGCAAACGATATAAAGTTAAGCTTATATTGTTATCTCACGAGCTAAATCAAGTGTGCAGAAAAGTCTCAATGCTGGAGCTGAAGGCTAGCGACACCCGGAGGAAGCCGTGGTGGTCGGGCGACACTCGAGTTACTTCGGAGGGAGCCGAAGGAATCGAGTAAAAGGTCGGAAGCAAAAGCGACACGTAAGTATCGAGGTAAGCTCGTGTGTGCGAGCGTAAGTGAGGTCGTATCCTCTTTACGGGGATGATCTTAGGCGACGATCCGACCCAAGACTTCCCATGGAAGGTCTATGTTGAGATCGGAAGCGATCCGTCGAATCCACTTATATTTCGAGCTAACTCTTATTGTAGTCAAAATCTCGCCATCAGCTCAACCGCCGGCGATTACTCACTTCACCGGCCAACCGGTGGTCAAAAATCAGCCTCGAGGAGTCAAGCTTTATCACCATTTTTCAAGGAGCTTTATGCCCATTTGTGATTGGTTGAAGACCCATTCGTTGAGGGGCTTAAAGGCTATAAAAGGAGGGTCAAACCTAGGGTTTCATCCTCAATTCTAAGTGCTCAAAAAGCCTCAGATTCTAACTGCAACTCTCCGACGACTCTACAACGAAAGTCGCCAACAACCCTAGCTTAAAGTTTCTTTTGTTTAGTTGTTGGTATAATCTTAATTTGTTATTGCTTTCAATATTGCAATTCATTTTAATCGAGGCTTTTCGTTGCATTTTACTTTAATAGAAGAGAGGGTTTGTCTCTCTATCTTTTTGCTTCGAAGGCTTTTGTAATCGTAAAACTCCTACCTCCAACGAGGAGGAGTGTTTTGTCACACTGCTAGGACCGTTAGGGCCTTGGAGTAAGAATGGCAGGCTACGAACCAAGTAAAAAAACTATTTGTCTCATTTAGTTTTTATTTACATTTCACGCGTTTAATTGTCATCGAACGATTTAAAAGAAAAGTTTTTATCGCTATTCACCCCCTCTAGGCGATCCGCTCGATCCAACAATTGGTATCGAGTAGGGGTTGCTAAGATTTGGTGAAACCACCAATCTAGCCATTTTTCATAGATTTATTTTTCTTTTATTTCGCTTTTATTTCGATTTATTTCGCTTTGTTAAATTTACTCAAGATTACTAATCCAAGACGCGAGTCTTGGTACTTTGCTTGTGTTTTTGCGTTGCTAGTTTCTTCGTCTTCGTCCCTTTTGTCTTTTGTTCTAATGGCCCATCTCGAGGTTTTAGCACGTCCGACCTCCGTTTTACAACGGAGATGACTTCCGTTATTAGAAGTCGGATGGAATGCTTTCTCAAAACCCAAATCGAGATGTGGATCATAATCCAAACGGGTGACTGGATTATGATCAATGGACCATCATGACAAAACGACAAGTCGGCCGACGCCAAGGCAACACAAATCCTCCAACGCGGCTTCGAGGAGGAGTTAAATCGCGTCGGCCCCTTCATTAGCTATGAAGGACCTTTGACAAAGCCGATCAGTTACACGAAGGATCGGATCAAGCTAAGGTTCTCAGAACGTGATTTGTTGTCAATAAATTGACACACTAAAAATGCAGAACACGAATGCGACGCAACTCCACGCCCGTGTCCAAGACATAGTCAACAACCTACACGCATTCCGCAAAAGGTCGAAAACCGCGACCTTATAAGGTATGTTCTAAACTCTTTTCCGAGGACTACCTTGTGGGCATCCATGGTCGATGCCTACAAGGTCTCCAAGGACCTTTCTAAACTTAGATTAGATTAACTCTTTCGGATTTTCAATTATACGAGCAACTCAACTCCTCGAGAGGGGTATAGCCTTGTTTGCAGGTTCAAAGAAGAAGAAATTGCAAGCAAGCCACCACCAACCGAGGAGGAAGATGAGTCAGAAGAAGAGTTGACCGGAATCGAATCATAACTAATGAACCTAGCTCGAAGGATAGCAAGGGACGAAGCGAACCACAACTCGACTCCAACCAAGGTAAGCCTAAAAGTTCTATTAGGTGTTATGAGTGCGAGGTAACAGTTCGACATATAAAGTCCGAGTGCCCCAAGCTCAACCACCAAGCACCTAAGCACAAGAAGGCCCTCAATGCGGCGTGGGAAGAAGCGTCATCCAGAAGAAGGCGAAGACCACGTCTTCACGGCGAAATCGATTGAGTCCGACACGGAGACCGAACTCGAACGAGTCGGAACTCGAGGATGACTCGGACCACGGCTACCTTCAAGTCAGCCGCGGACACGCATCCGGTTAAAAAGATACCCTTAAGGTGAGTCGAACCTTATTTAATACTTTACATAATACGGTTAGGTTTTTGCAGGAAGTTAGCTAAGTCCGAGTCCAAGGTCGAGACCGGTTGAGGAAGTTAAACTCCTCAAACACGAGGTCTCTAACCTCTTCGATTAGTCGAGTTCAAGAGAAGGACTCAACTCGGGTTGAAAAACTCAAGTTGAGAACTCACTCTTGAAAAGTCAAGTCGAAGATCTTAGAATACGTTGGAAAGGTTTACTTTGGGATCCAAAGGACTTGACCTCCTACTGATCGCAAAGGGCCGTTGCACAACAAGGCGGACTAGGTTTAGCTCAAACACGACGATAAGTCGTATATGCCAATCGTAAGTAGGCGTATAAAAATGTGTCCAAGGCGTGGGTCCCTAAGACCACTTTGATTTCAACTCAGGATCCAACTCGCATCGGGTTCCTAAGGACCAAATCCACTATGTGGATAGACGAACCGATTCAATCGGGGCAGAGCCAAGATAAAACATGTTGTGTTTTAACTTAGAAATCGTGCATGCTTAGATTTATTTTTGTTTTTTTCTTTCGTGAACTCACTTAGAACACGTAAATAACCAACTAAAATCCTTGAAAAAGATTAAGCCTCGGGAGCCTCTTTCAAATAACCAACTAAAATCCTTCAAAAGATTCGAGCCTCGGGGAGCCTCTTTCAAAAATAACTAGTTAGACGAGGAAATAATTTTAGGTGAGTCAGTCATCATTTTCTTGAAAATGGCTTGTACAGGAAGTGGTCGATGATCCGATAAAAGAAGGCCCTGTGCCTACGCGACACTGAAGCCATGATCTTGAAAAGGTAAACTCGAGAAGCTTTAGGGTCAAATCCAAATCTAACATTACTTAAACATAAATGCACTTAATCAACTTAATTAAGTCATCTCACAAAGAACACATAAGTATAACACGCTGATCATATAGACTCGGTGAGACGACCTAGGTTTAACAACTTACAACCAATTTTTTTAAAATATAATAATCTAACATCCAATCCAACCACCTTGTGTAGGATCAATGGATGTTAGGACAATGATGCTGCTCCCACATACGACGGGATCAACTCAAATTCGCAAAACTTCGATTCAAACGACAAGGATCGGTAGCCTTTGGGAATAACGCAAGCTCAAAATCATCGGATCGGGTGATATCGAGCTTAACTCGAATTTCATATTAAAAATGTATTACTTGTAGAGAATTTTGAATATAACTCGCTTTAGCGTAAGCCGAATTATGACAATAATTATAAGGTCGTATTTTTGTAAAAATGAATGTGTAATTAAAACAAACGAACATAAAAACAATACTCAAAGGAACTAGACAAATAACATTTATACAATTAACTTAATCAAATCCTCACCAAATGTCTTATGACACAGAAGAGGAATCACGGTCATGTAACTGCACGACTCCGCTCAGACCAAGACTCATCCACAAGACGAGTCGAGCGGCTAAGTCGAGGCTTACCCAACCTTAACAATTTGGTTAATAAAATCAGAATGCTCATTAACAAGGAAAACAACCCAGACACAACAAGTTAACTAACTAAGAACGAACCTCAAGTGTACTTGAGCATATGGATCTATTCGATTCACACGTGAGCCAAGTCACTTAATAAAAGTCAATATCATTAGTCATAATTGGCGACTACTCCAGTTTACCTAGGTTAGGTTCATCAAACATAAAACGATACTAGATCAATTAATCAATTTATTCAAATTAATCGAGAATCAAAAACCTTAAGGTTAAAAGAATTAGAAGCGATCGTGGTGGTGAATTCGAAAATCAAAGGTTCACCGACTCACGTAACCTAAGCGGATACCACCGAATTCTCTTGCCACTAGGACCCCTCAACAAAATGGCTAGTGGAGCGGAAAACCGAACTCTACAAGCTAGGACCGTATTGAACGAATACGACTACTGCAGATAGGGTTTGGGAGAAGTAGTGCGGCGCCATGTCCCAAAATAGAATCATTATGGTAAAGAGGCACCTTAAGACCTCATACGAGATTTATCACGATAAAATACCTAACATCAAGTACTTTAGGGTATTTGGGTGTAAGGTACATATCCTAAACACTAAGGATTACCTAGGAAAATTTACATCCAAGATCACGACCGGAATCTTTCTAGGATACTCGACTACAAGTCGAGCTTATAGAGTATATAACCATGACACCCTTAGAGTCGAGGAGACTATCAATGTAGTATTTGATGAAGGACATGAACCTACAAAACCCCGTGACCCCAATTAGCGAGCCGATTCATACTAGACCTAACTCTGATCCGGAGATCAGGTCTAGTGTTAATCCTAACCTAAGTCAACCAAGTCACTCTATTGATCAAGTGATAGATGACTCCAACCAAACTAATGTTCAACCAAGTCACCCCATTGATCAAGCATTAGGTGACACAAACTCAACCCAATCTAGGATTCAGACTAACCACCCTATCGATCAAGTGATAGGAGATCCTAATCTAGGAGTTCGAACTAGAACATCCTATAGGAACGTTAGTCAAATTTCCTTAATTTCAAAGATAGAACCCAAATCAATTGAACAAGCTCTTCTTGATCCCGATTGGATTATTGCAATGCAAGAAGAGCTAGCTCAATTTACTAGGAATGAAGTGTGGGAATTAGTACCACCACCTAAAGACAAAACGATAATTGGAACAAGTGGGTGTTTCGAAATAAGCTTGATGATAAAGGTGAAGTAGTTAGAAACAAGGCTAGGTTAGTCGCCAAAGGGTTTAGTCAAGTCGAAGGCTTAGATTACGAAAAAACCTACGCCTCAAGATGAGCTAGACTCGAATCCATTCGAATGTTGCTAGCTTACGCCGCAAGACATCAAGGATTTAAGTCGTTTGAATGGATGTTAAGTCGGCATTCTTAAACGGATACATTAAAGAAGAAGTTTATGTTAGCCAACCCCGGGTTCGAAAATCTGATAAAACCCGACCATGTTCTAAAACTTAAGAAAGCTCTCATGGACTTAAACAAGCTCCTCGAGCTGATGCGAGAGACTTTCAATCCATCTTAAGTCAAAAGGGTTTAACGAGGCTTAGTTGACCCAACTCTCTTCGTAAAAACCTTAGGTAAAGAAATATTCATAGCTCAAATTTATGTAGGCGATATAATTTTGGAACCTCTAACTCAAATTACTAAACGAGTTCGTTTCACTCATGGAAAGTGAGTTTGAAATGAACTTGGCAAAGTAGTTAAGTTTCTTTTTAGGTCTACAAATTAAACAAACTAAGGATGGTATATACCTATATCAACAAAAATACACTAAGGAGTTAATTAAAAGATTTGGAATGCAAGACGCTAAGATAATAAACACCCCAATGGCGATTAATATTAACATAGAGAAGACCTAGTAAAGTAAGTCCATTGACTTAAAGTACTTATAGAGCGCGATAGAAGTCTCCTATACTTAATCGCGAGTCGACCCGACATCCTATTCGCATAAATATACGCCACTGTGTTTCAAACTTGTCTAAGGAGTCTCACCTAACCCTAGTTAAGCGTATCCTTAGATATCTTAAGGGTACACTTAACGCCGTATTCGTACCCTAGATCTACGGAGTTCAACTAATCCAATTCGATTCGGATTACGAGGTAGTAAACTCGATAGAAGAGCACGAGTGGTTGTTGTCAACTACTCTACCAAGTCTAGTGAGTCGGAGAAGCAACATTGTGTTGCCTTATCTACCACCGGCCGAATACGCTGCGATGGGTGAGTGTGTAACTTAGCTTCTTGACGGGAAGCACACACTCTCCGAGACTTTAGGTTGGACTTCACCAAAACTAAAATTTTTGTAGAGACAACATAAGTTCGATAAATCTAACTAAGAACCCTATACGCCATTCAAGGACAAAGCATATAGAGGTAAAACACCATTTCATTCGAAACATGAGCCAACGGCTCCATACAACTTCGAATATGTTGACTAAGTCTAACCCAAAGACATATTTACTAAACCACTACCCGGCGAATTTAGTCTCTTGAGACGAAGATTGGCGTGTGCGTAATAGAATCAGAACTTGCAAATTATATTTTCTTACTACTATTTCTTACTTTTTTTTTGGAACTAAGATAGACATACCTTAGATATCACGGCACCTATAGATTTAAGGAGCTAATACATCTCACAACACATAGGGACTAATGTGTTTGTGTACTTAGCCACGTAGATGGGCGTGAGATGTTAGGACCTTACCCCTGGTTCCAGATGTAGAGCTAGTGCATCGCTATGAACCACGGAGTATAATCATACCGACTCTGACCAGGACTGGTTGATCCTTCATATCAATCAAGCCAAATACGAGTCGAACATTTTATAGATGAACTTATTTTGATATATTATTTTTAAAAATAAAAATGTGGAACATGCTTGGACTTTAAATTTAACATTTATTTTGTTTTCCACACACCCTTACTCTTTTCGATATCTGTGAAAAGGGGAGAAAAGGAGAAAAGGACAAAGTTAAAGGGTCGAAAAAAATTTTTTGATAACTTAACTCTTACTTCGTAATTAAACCAAAAGTTAACTTTAAGTTTTGAAAACTTATTTAACTTTTAACAAAGGCCAAGGTTAAGAAATCATTTGGTTTCTTAACTTAAAACTTATTTTAAACACTACGAATATTAAGTAATTTCATTACTTAATTCTTTTCTTAGTAAGACATATCAAGGAGAGAGTTAAAACTCTTTCTCAAGTACTCACCTCGGGGGAGGATTCTCAAGGGGGAGCACTAAAAAGAATTTTTATATACTCCTACTCATTCACGATAATCTCATACTTATTTTTGTCTTAACTTTGTATGTGGGTTTGCCATAAATCAGGGGAGATTGTTAGTGCGGTGGGCACCTAAGTCGAACCTAAGTTTTGATTATAGCAAACGATATAAAGTTAAGCTTATATTGTTATCTCACGAGCTAAATCGAGTGCGAAAAGTCTCAAATCTTGAGTGAAGGCTAGCGACACTGAGGAAGCGCGATGGTCGGGCGACACTCGAGTTACTTGGAGGGAGCCGAAGTGGAAGGTCGGAAGCAAGTGTGACACGTAAGTATCGAGGTAAGCTCGTGCGATGAGCGTAAGTGGTCGTATCCTCTTTACAGGGATGATCTTAGCGACGATCCGACCCAAGACTTCCATGGAAGGTCTATGTTGAGATCGGACGGCTGACCGTCGAATCCACTTATATTTCGAGCTAACTCTTTATCAGAAAAAATCCCGCCATCGGGCTCAATGCCGATTCTGGGCCAGCCAACCGCGATTCAACCGGTGGTCAAAAATCAGCCTCGAGGAGTCAAGCTTTATCACCATTTTTCAAGGAGCTTTGTGCCCATTTGTGATTGGTTGAAGACTCATTCGTTGAGGGGCTTAAAGGCTATAAAAGGAGGGTCAAACCTAGGGTTTCATCCTCAATTCTAAGTGCTCAAAAGCCTCCGTTACGCTGCAACTCTCCGACGACTCTACAACAACGAAGTGCTGCCAACAACCCTAGCTTAAAGTTTCTTTTGTTTAGTTGTTGGTATAATCTTAATTTGTTATTGCTTTCAATATTGCAATTCTTTTTAATCGAGGCTTTTCGTTGCATTTTACTTTAATAGAAGAGAGGGTTTGTCTCTCTATCTTTTTGCTTCGAAGGCTTTTGTAATCGTAAAACTCCTACCTCCAACGAGGAGGAGTGTTTTAGTGAATTGCCCTCCGTACACGGTCTAGGACCGTTAGGGCCTTGGAGTAGTAGCCGAAGGCTACGAACCAAGTAAAAAAACTATTTGTCTCATTTAGTTTTTATTTACATTTCCGCTGCGTTTAATTGTCTATCGAACGATTTAAAAGAAAAGTTTTTATCGCTATTCACCCCCCCCCTCTAGCGATCCGCTTCGATCCAACAGAAACAAAACATACAAACAAAAATAAACACAAGCACATCTCACAGATTTTATGTGGTTCGAAATCCCCTATTCCTACTTCACAGTTTAACTCTATGATAGTCCCACTATCTCTTTCTCCTTCTTAGAAACTTTCTGGAGGCAGAGAAACCTCTTACAACCTGGAGCTTACAAGAATGCAACCAACAACAAGTGTAAAGGAAACTTTACAAAGTCCTCCTTTATAAGCTCGGCTTCGGCTGACCTCGTCTACCAGTCGATTGGTCTTACCCCCAATCAATTGGTCATTCGACTGTTTACTCACAATGGCTCCTTTCACATCAGATTTCAATTAATCAGTCGACTGCACTACGCCATTAGTCGACTGATAAGCTTCCAGTCGAAATGGTCAGTCGATTCAGAGGGTTTGTTCCTTGACTACTAAAATCAATCGACTGCTTCACCACAGCAATCAATTGCTATGTCGCGAACCTCCCGAGCACCCAATTTTTCATTTTCCCGAGCATCACAGTCACCCGAGCATCAATTCCTCATCGCCCAAACACTCACTCGTCTAAGGACCATCGCCCGAGCACTGCGCCCCGCACTCGAGCACAATGACTTCTCAAAAGCCCGAGATTCGCGGCCGACCGATCGCATCGATCGCCAATCGCCTAGCACCCGCACGCGTGTCGTTCCTACCGGCCGTGACTTCTCATTCGCGACTGCCCGAGCACCAATGTGCCTGCCTGCGCTCCTCAATGCCCGAGCACTGTGAATACCCGAGCACCACTTCGTCGTCGCCCGAGCACCAACCCTCAACGCCCGAGCACCTTTCCCAAGTGTTGCGACTTCCCGATAGCGAGTGCCCGAGCACTAACTTTCTCATGCGTGCCAGTCGACTGGTGAACCCCTGCCAGTCGACTGATCCTTCAGTCAGATTACTCTTGAGTCAAGTCTCACTTCACCTAGTATTTGGTTAACCTCAACCTACCAGGGCTTTCCTCGTCCAGCATCCAATCACTCTTTACCTATCGGAACCTCCCATGCTTAGCATCCGATCAACCGTGACCTACTAGGACTTCTCTTGCCAACCACCTTGACCAATTAGGTCTTTACTTGCCAAGCACAGTCTCCCTAACCTATCAGGACTTCATTTGTCAAGCACGGTCGCCCTGACCTTCTAGGACTTCACTTGCCAAGTCGATCGCCACTTCAACTTCGCTAAGACGGTTTCGACGTACGGGACACTTGCCTAATCATCTACTCACCTACCCTGTCAAAACTTCCCTTGCCTAGTCATTCGGCCACCTTGACCTACCAGGACTTCTCTTCATCAAACATCCGATCCTCCTTGACCTGTTTTGACTTTCCTTGTCTTACATCCAGTCTCCAAACCTACAAGGGTTTTTTCAACACCAAACATCCGGTCCTGCTTAACCTGCTTGGACTTTCCTCTCTGTGTCAAGTGTCCGGTCAACCTTGACCTGCCCGAACTTTACACTTGCAACTCCCAGTTGGAATTTGCATCACCATGTATCTGGTCCTCCCTAACCTACTTGGATTTCTACCTTGCCAACGTCATGTTAGACTTCCGCCCACCAAATGTTCGGTCCTACCAGGGCTTTCCTCGTCCAGCATCCGAGCACTCTTTACCTACCAAAACCTCCCTTGCTTAGCATCCGATCAACCGTGATCTACTAGGACTTCTCTTGCCAAGCATAGTCACCTTGACCAGTCGGATCTTCACTGCTGCACGCTCCTAACCTCGAAAGACCGTTCATCAGCGTACGGTCGCACGACTGCTAGGACTTCACTTGTCAAGTGCAATCGCCTTGATCTGCTGGGACTTCACTTGCCAAGCATGATTTCCCTAACATGTCGGGACTTCACTTGTCTAATCATCTGCTCACCTACCCTGTCAAAACTTCCCTTGACTAGTCATCCGGTCACCTTGACCTACTAGGGCTTCCCTTGCCTAGTCATCGAGTCACTTTAACCTACCAGGACTTTCCTTCACCAAACATCCGATCCTTCTTGACCTGTTTAGACTTTCCTTGCCTTACATCCAGTCTCCAAACCTGCAAGGGTTTTTTCGACACCAAACATACGGTCCTGCTTAACCTGCTTGGACTTCCTCTCTGTGTCAAGTGTCCAGTGAACCTTGACCTACCCGAACTTTACACTTACAACTCTCAGTTGGACTTTTCATCACCAGATATATGGTCCTCCCTAACCCACTTGGATTTCTACCTTGCCAATGTCATGTTGGACTTCCGACCACCAAATGTTCGGTCAACCATTACCCACTTGGATTTCTCACTCGTCAACTCTCAGTTGGACTTCTGATGTAGGGGCATCTAACAATAAACGCGATCTAGAGGCATTAAAATAGGATTTTGGTTTTTTCTATTAAAGTTTGTTTATTTTTCGATCTAGATAGAGTTTTGACTTTTTCTATTAAAGTTTATTTATTTTTTTCGATCTAGATAGGGTTTTGAATTTTTTGTTTATTTTTTTTCGATTTAGATAGGGTTTTGAATTTTTCTATTAAAGTTTGTTTATTTTTCGATCTAGATAGGGTTTTGAATTTTTCTATTAAAGTTTGTTTATTTCTTTAGAAACTTTCTCTTTTTCTAAGCCTATTTAAACATAGGTTTAGGCTATTGTAAGGCATGTAATTTTGGATTAATAATATTTCTTTTTCGTTTTACTAAGAGGTGTCCCTCTTTGTTAGCGAAACTCCTCCTCCTACGACTCTTTCGCTCTCCCTCTTTTCTAACTACGCATCATTATCTCCTATTCCTCTATCCGCCTGCATCAGTTGGTATCAGAGCCTTAGATCCATGGAAGGTCGACAAGGACGTGGTCGTGGTCGGCAGGTTCCGATTGAGGAAGCCGCACCTCAGGATCAAAATCCCACAGAGACCATCGAAGATCTACGGAGGCAAGTCACGGAGTTAACGCTTGGTCGCACGGGATTCGACGACCGTGAAGTACTAGATCGACACTCTACCGCGAGTCTTGACAATCTACATCATCGAGGTCACCATGGGCGTATCGAACGATATGGAAACCTTGGTTTTCACGTCAATCTCCCCGAGTTTTTTGGCACTCTACATGCAGAAGATTTTATTGATTGGCTTGATGAAATTGAACGAATTTTTGAATACAAAGAAGTCCCTGATCGTATAAAGGTAAAACTTGTCGCCCTCAAACTCAAGGGTCGAGCCTCAGCTTGGTGGGAACAACTCAAGCGCTCATGTGAGAGGCAAGGCAAGACCAAAATTATCACTTGGGACAAGATGAAGAAGCAACTGCGAGGTCACTTCCTTCCTTTTGGTTATACCCAATCATTATTTTTGCGTCTTCATAATTTGAGACAGTGTCCCCGATCTATCAATGATTATACAGAAGAATTCTACCAACTTGTTTCTCAGAATGATCTATATGAGACGGATAATCTGGTTGCATGATATTTAGGAGGCTTGCGACAACACTTCCAAGATAGCCTCAGCTTGCACTCTTTTTTGACGGTTTCCGAAGCTCATCAACGAGCCTTGGTACTTGAAAAGCAACAAATTCGGAAGCCCCCGATTCGAAGCCACCAAGCAGTCCACCCCCAAGAATCTCAACCTCCACCACAGGTTCTCCCTAAAACTACTATCAAATGTTTTCGTTGTGGTGAACCAGGACATAAGGCTCCTGAATACAAGAAATTTGCCAAAGGAAAAAATATGCTAATTGAAGAAGAAGATGATGAGGCACCCAACGAACCAACATATGGTGAAGATAACAATGATGAGATCCTCTATGGAGATGGTCAAGAAATGTTAGTTGTCGTAAGACACTTCTCACTCCCAAGAAAGAGGCTAAGGATGATTGGTTGAGAATAAATATTTTTCACACTACATGCACAATTGCAGATAAAGTATGCAAGATGATCATCGACAGTGGTAGTTGAGAGAATGTGATATCTAAAGGAGCTGTGCAAAAGTTACAATTGAAGACAGATCGTCATCCTAAACCGTACAAACTATCCTGGCTCAATAAGGAGAACGAGGTAATAGTTGATCAGCGATGCCTTGTTTCTTTTTCCATTGGCAGTAAATACTTCACGGCAATGTGGCGACGTCGTGTCAATGGATGCATGTCACATACTATTGGGACGACTCGCAATACGATCGTGTAGCTATCCATGATGGACGGAAGAACACTTACACCTTCCACCTCCAAGGGAAGAAGATCATGTTAGTCCCACAACGAAAGGATTCTCCACCAGTATCGGTATCCCCTAGCTCTTCTCTCCTCTCTATATCCAGATTTCTAAATGAAGTAGCTCAAGAAAAAGTTGTCTACGCTCAACTACCTCACTCGAAAGACACGATGGACTCCGAATCAGATTTACCAGTGGAGGTACAACATATACTCGAGGAATTTTGGGATCTAATGCCTATGGACCTTCCCTCCGGACTACCACCCATGAGGGACCTTCAGCACCAGATTGATCTTATCCAAGGATCGAGCACTTATCGCCTCAGTCCTAAGGAGGCCGAAGAGTTACAACGACAAGTGGTGGAGCTCTTAGAACGAGGATACCTTCGAGAAAGCATGAGCCCCTGTGTCGTCCCTGCCCTACTTGTTCCAAAGAAGAACGGATCATGGCATATGTGTGTGGATAGTCGGGCCATCTCAACAAAATTACCTTGAAGTACCGATTTCCGATTCCACGATTGGATGATATGTTGGATCAACTAGCAAGTGCAAAAGTCTTCTCCAAATTAGATCTCAAGAGCGGTTATCATCAGATTCGGATCAAGCCGGGTGATGAATGGAAGACAGCGTTCAAAACGCAACATGGCTTATACGAGTGGATGGTCATGCCTTTTGGATTATCCAATGCACCGAGCACTTTCATGAGATTCATGCATCAGGTACTACGATCTTTTATGGGTAAATTTGTTGTGGTTTTCTTCGACGACATTCTTATTTATAGCCCCACCTAGTCATTACATTTTGAGCACCTACGAGCGATTTTTGAGAAACTGAGGTCAGAGCAATTATTTCTTAATTGAAAGAAGTGTTCTTTCTTCTCCACATCAGAACTTTTCTTGAATTCATTGTCTCTATGGAGGGCGTTCATGTGGATCCCTTAAAGATTGGCGCCATCCTAAAATGGCCAACACCACGGACCTTGCATGATATTCGGAGTTTTCATGGATTAATTTCTTTCTATCGCCGATTTATCCGAAACTTTAGCACTTTGGCAGCCCCTATTACCGAATGTCTAAAAGGGAAAATTTTCAAATGGTCTGAGGAGGCCGAAAACAGTTTTCAGTTGATTAAGCAAAGGATGACCGAAACTCCCGTCTTAGCACTTCCAGATTTTGAAAAAGTATTTGAGGTACATTGTGATGCTTCTGGCACCAGCATCGGTGGAGTTCTTAGTCAAAGCAGACGACCTGTGTCCTTCTTCAGTGAAAAATTGACCAGTTCTAAACTAAACTACTCTACTTACGATGTCGAATTCTACGCCATCATCCAATCTTTGAAATATTGGCGACACTATCTCATACAGCGAGAATTCATCCTCTTCACGGATCATGAAGCTTTAAAATACATCAATGGGCAGCATAAGTTAAGCAAACGACACGCTAAGTGGGTGGCATCTTTACAGGAATTCACTTTCACTATCCGACACTAAGCGGGGGTCCTAAATCGTGTAGCGGATGCCTTGAGCCAATAATCTTCCTTACTTGCCACCATGCGAGCCAAAGTTATCGAGTTTGAAACTTTTACGGAGCTTTATATATCCGACCCATCTTTTAGCAAAATCTTTCAAGAAGTAAAGGAAGGACTTCGTCATGATTACATAATATTCGATGGCTTTCTATTTCGAGGACTACAACTATGCATTCCGGATTGTTCACTAAGACGACAAATTTTGGAAGAGTTACATAACGAGGGTCATTTCGGTCGTGATAAGATGTTAGCCCTCATATCATCAGATTTTTATTGGCCAAAATTGAGAAGTGACATAACACATTTTGTGACACGATGTTATATATGTCAACAAGCTAAGGGAACTCCCACTAACGCTGGTTTATATACTCCCCTACCTATTCCCGAAGCTTCATGGATAGACGTCAACATGGATTTTATACTTGGACTTCCCCGTACTCAAAGGGCGTCATATTCTATTTTGGTAGTGGTTGACAGGTTCTCCAAGATGGCTCACTTTTTGGCTTGCAGAAAAACTATAGATGCAACACGAATTGCTCACCTATATTTCAAAGATGTGGTTCGACTACACGGCATTCCCCACTCTATTACCTCAGATCGAGACACCAAGTTCATAAGTCAATTTTGGAAGTACTTATGGAGTAAAATGGGGACTAAGCTTAATTTCAGTAGGGCCTATCACCCACGCATGTACGGATGCATGCAGGTCGTCAATCGAAGCCTAGGCAACCTATTGAGGTGTCTAGTGGGATCTAAGCCAAAACAGTGGGATATGACGCTACCTCAAGCAGAATTTGTCTATAACCGATCAAAGAACAGAACTACCGGACTTACCCCTTTCGAGATAGTGTATGGGCGGAATCCATCTGGCATATTAAACTTAGCTCTCATCCCTCACATCAAACAACATAACCATAAATCAGAAGAGATGACTAAGCACTTTCAAAATATCCAAGAACAAGTAAAGCAAGCCCTCAATAAAAGTAACGCTAAATACAAGGAACAAGTGGATCATCATCGTCGTCAGGTACTCTTTGATGTTGAAGATTTGGTTTGGGTTGTATTAACCCGTGATCGCTTCCCTATTGGAGAATACAACAAGCTAAAAGAGCGAAAGGTGGGTCCTTGTGAAATCCTGCAAAAAATCAATGACAATTGTAAAATACTAGGAAAAAAAATATAAAAAAAAATAAAATACTGGTTTAGGAGGAAATTACCGCATAAAATTTTTCAGGAATTTTTTTAGGAATTTTCCTGGATTTAGATGGAATTTCTATGAACTTATGGGGAAAGATTTAATAGGCTTTTATAAGGCATGTTTAGATTATCTATAATTGAGGGATTAATGGGTTTAGTTAACTCTAGGTTTAAATAGCTAAACCTAGGTTTTAATTTCTCTTATTACCCCAATTCTACCCGACGCAGCTTCCCATCCGCGATTCCCCTTCTTCTTATTTCTCCACGGTGCGATTTCCTTATCAGATCGCATCTTCTTCTCGCCTTCTCACGCTTCGCGACCATCTTCTCTTAGACGCAAGTGGTCGAACGGCCTTTTCCTTCCTTGTGACGGCAACGACCCCGCCTTGGCGGTCTACCGGATCGTCGGCGGTGAAGGGGCACACAGCAGGAGTCCGCGTCGGAAAGGTTCGATTGAGGTCGTTTCTCCACCATCTACGCCGGAGCTAGAGGTTCTGCGTGTGGCGAGAAAATTTACCGACGACGACTACTTATTGTCCTGACCTCCACAAGCCAAGCTAGGTAAGAGTTCGATTATTGGTTTCTTCGTGAGATCTAGCCGCGATCGTGTATGCCCTTCAAAGCTCTGTTCTTGCGATGGTTGATCGATTCTAGGTGAGGTTCACGATTACGCAGCCGGATCGGATCACCGGTCTTCTGTTTGTCTTGTTAGTGGTTGTCTTCGACCGACCTTCTCCATAGGAAGCTTAGATCACGGGTGTGGGGAAAGGGGGCAATGAAGCAGAGCCGATTAACGATTCGCCAGGTAAAGTGAAATTTCGATATAATCTCTGTTTTTCCTTTTTATTTTGTTTCACATTGTAAGTGTAAATAGTTGAGTCGGAGTTATGATCGGTGTTTGGAGGTTCTTGTCGAGGAGTCGGTTGTGGAGTTCTCGACCCATGGTGCGAGTTGGGGTATCTACCGTCGATGAAATTCTAGGGCGGTGAGCTTGATTGGTTGATTTGGGTTGATTCCGAGTTATTCGGTTGATCGGTATGATATTTGGAGGATTAGGAATTAATTGGGTTATGAAGGAAATCGATTAATTATTCGATTTGTCGTTGAATTGCTTTTCGTAACTATAGTTATCAGTATGCGAGTTTGATGGCCACGGCGTGTTCACTATCGCGACGATCCGTTCTTTGCGGATATTTTATCAAAGTGTATTTTGACTTGTCATTTTCGATATAGTCATGTTGATACGCTAGATAGTTATAGCTTGCGATAGTTTTCATGTTTATCTACCTCGATGTTATTACGCCTATTCGACATACGATTTGATCCGCTTACGTTATACTTTCCGCTTTACTTGGATCATGTATACGTACCTTTTATCGCGCATATTATTCGGATACATATGTTAGTCGTATTACATGCTTTAGTGTCACGCACCATCTTGCATGATTGCATAGGGCCGGGTTCCATTATTGCTTGAGCCCGCAGCCTATACGGCTCGCACACACCGCTCACTCATGAGTTAGCAGTACATCAGAGGTGTGTCAATTGCTCTTCGCTCAGTTCGCCGTCCGGCCACGGGTAGCGATGAGGCGTGGTAATGGCGAGGATCCCTCCTGTCTCGCGACACCGGAGATCGAGCTTAGCTCCCACTATGTTTGGGCGGGAGGATAGGTGTACTCGACAAAGATCCTCGCCCACTCTGGCCACCAGAGCGCTGACGGGCAGAGTGCATGCATTATTCTACCCACTTGGCCACCATCGCTACGGCCGATCGCGTGGGGTGACTACGCCATACGCACGATGCATTTTTTCACGGATCGTGCATTTGTATTGTGTTCACGTGATTATCAGTATTGACGCCTCGGATGTCGTATACGATCCATGCATACAGATTCATATTCATATACGATGATGACTTTATCTCTTATAGTAAGACACGCTCCTATATCGTGGTAGAGATTCGGTGAGATACATTTTCAGATTTATTTCGCTTACCATATATACGTAGACTGCATCGATACGATTAGTATTGTTAGCTATATCTTCCTATTCATATCGATAAATATCCGCTAAGTTCTTTGAACTTATCCCGTGGTTTTATATTTATTTCAGGATGATGCTGTCAGGAGAGTCCAGCTGCCAATCCCCCTCGTCGAAATGAATAGGTTGTCTTGGTCTAGTGGTTTTGGATTTTGTATAGAGGATAGGTATAGGTCCCGATGTTGTGGTTATGTACTTACGGAAGTTTGGGAATAATCGCGTGGTGTCCTATGCGACTATTCAATTTGGTTGTATGCTTCTCGCCGGATGGCGCGGAAGGGGTAAGTCTAGATGTTATAGACTTCATTTATTTACTATGATGGTTGGGCCCGAGGCCTTATGATCCGCGTGTGTAGATGTTTTGTGGCCGTGTTGGCCGATGTATACCGCCTGCAGGCCTTGTATAAAAATTGTATCCACCCATACGGAGACGCTCGGATTTTGTCGGGGACTCTCGGCGTGACAATTTATTCGCATCGAGCGAGGTTTAGGTTCCTGTGGTCTTTGGGTTTATGGAGTTCGCCAAGTTTGGCAGTTAAGCTGGTATTTTCGAGTCAGATTTGATTCGATGATTTTTATGTTTGAAATTGAGGTATTATCGACGAGGTCAATATGGGGATTCAAGCGCAACAGACATCTCCGCATACCTAATGTAAATACATTCTAGAAAATTTTCTAGATTTAAGACATATTTATATTGGTTACGCGTGATATCATGTTTTATTCAGTATTGTTTTAACCCGATATCTATCGGATCATTAGATTTTTTAGGTTCGGTTTATAGATAGCATTTGGTTATAAATCGCTATTATCGCTATACGAATGGGTTATCATCATGTGATAAAAATGATTAGATATTATCGGGTAGATGTTTACTACTTAGATTTGACTAAGTATTAGGATTATTAGACTAGTCAATAATACGACTAAGATGGATAAATCTGCAAGGCGTGAGGACAATGATTACATAGCTTATGTAGTTTAGAGTATATATAAGCATCGACGCTTTATTTATATATTGCCTTGACTTGTTCGGCGTGACCTTTTAGTAATACCTAATTAATTTCCCATTGATTCCCATTAGTAGGACTATCTTTGCCGTTTATTAAACGACTTGTTATACGCTTTATATGATTCGTGTTTTCGATGGACACCACGTGATTAAGACTAGTAGAGATAAAATAACTTAGATAAGGTTATTCGGTAGGAGCAGATCTTAGGTATGAAACAATATTAGTAGAACCCCAGGTGTGAAACCCTCAGGTGTAATAACCCTGGATATGCGTATTGGTATATGTTTATCCATTTACTATTTCAAATGATACGGTGATCTGACTAAGAGAGTTTGTATGGTTGGGACGCAATTAATACTTACTATATCTCCCAATCACGTGGGTGAGATGATCCATCGTAAGGTTATAATTTTGTGTTATCTGCTCGGAGTTGGTGATAATCGGATTCATTATGGCGCTGTAGCTAGATAAATTACTTTACATCTTAAGTACCCACGAGATTTATTCGTGGTAGCATGTCATAGCACGTGATCAGACCGGTAGAACGGTATAATTTAGGCTTAACCCTCTCGGGCTCGATAGTAGATTTGTGGTCTTTATTAGCCTTGAAAGGCGTTTCTCGTTAGTTGGGATGAAACCCTACGATTACTCGTCTCGACGAGTTTATTAATGGACATACGACTTTTATCGACCTTGATAACCGCTTATAGGAGAAGGGTTAGAACCTTGACTAACCATCCGAGGAATTTATTTATTACCGATGATCTTTACCGACTTCGTAAACATTCGGTATTAGAGAGGTGTCAAACCCTCGCGATCGCCTCAACGGGCTTAATTATAGATCGATGATCTCGACGTCGAACGGTCGCTTTGGATGTATTGGATAACCCGAGGTTTAACAACCTAGGATGATCGACTGCTCACTCGACCTATTGGTGATAGTATGCTAATGCCTGCAGTCGATAATTAGATATTTATATACCGTCTCATCTACGAGTCTCATTCGTGGTAGCGTATAGTTCTTGCGTAAGACCGCGCTATCGTCATTGTCGGCCCACGGGTTACGCCATGTAGCTCATGATAGTTTCCTTTGCGAGAGCCACGAGGCTTTGTCGTGATATCCGGATGTGCACTGCTTATTGCAGTGGTTGTATATGTTACAGGTATATTTATTATCTCTGACAGTTAGGTTGCAGATCGATATCGTACTCGAGGGTTGGGTTACTCTAGCTTGTTCCTCGCGACTTCCATTATATGCATTATGATTACTATTGTCTATACATCCACAGAGTGGTTGTACTTATCCTCCTCACTTATCCTCTAGATTAATCATGGAGGACGTGTCCGATTGACCTCGTGTCGCCAGAGAGTTCTTCTGGCTTGTCTCCTCGCATCGGGGACGCGCTTTGTTTTACTTTATCGGTGTTGCATTTTATTACGACTTTGGATTTTCACATTTGATTTGGTGTCATAAAACTACTTTACTTTAACGGATATATGTTTAGTTAAGATGCGACGATTATTAAAATACTAGTATTTCTATAATTGTTTGAGATTTTTACGATTTGTACATGTATTTGAATATTGTCAGGGCCTCTGTTATTTGGATAGCGGATATGCCCCTGACGTAACAATTTTATTAGTTCTGCAATTTTGGTTTGTGGGGTTTGTGTTTTGAGGATTTTATTTTCCTTGGATTTTGGGAGTTCTCGTGTTTTGGGACCAAGCAATCGAAGGATATCTCCGAGCTATAGGAAAAGTATTGTCTTTAGTAGTTACTGGTACTTTTGTGGCTAGGAAAACTATCGACTTAGTGAAATTGCCCTCTACCGTGGCGTGGGACGAGTTCGACGACGTATTGATCTTGAGTAATCTAACGATGATTTCAGAGGTATGAATTCTTTAGAGGTGTCGCCGATGTCGAATTAGGAAGCTAGGAATACGACCGCTAGTCATCCATTCAAGGTCGGAGTAAACCCTCGTAAAATATCACCTCTACTATTAGTGATTTGGTTATGGATAAGGCGTGTCGCTGCATAATCGTTAAGATGATGAAAGATCGTTTTACCTTATTATAGGAGGTATTGGAGGGACGTTTATCGCCCTGCAATTTCTTCCGAGAAGATCCTAACTCTTTGTTAAAGAGAGTGAACCTTTGAGGTTATCATCGATTATCGATGATAGAACGAGTAGTTGTGGAAGGAAATGAATATCCTTAATTGTGGATAGAGGATCTATTTAGATCGGTACGCTTCACAGGATTGATTTATGATTGATGGGTTGATATTGTAGTGACACGGTGTCATACAATTATCGTAGTCGTTGTGATGATTGTTATATCATCAACCCAGAGTAAAGAGGACGCAGGTTGTATGGCGACAATTTCATACGTACTTGGTAATCAGATGAGTTTATGATTATCTTATTAGACTTAATGACGACTTACCGTCGAGGATTTAGGAAGTCGTGTATTCCGGACACGATCGCCTGGGCCATGGTCGTTGGATCGCGTAACTCGCCACCGCTGAGGTGGTAGTTGAGTTGCGACTCGCCATCGTAGATGGTGGTTTTTCGTGTTGATATGATTATTACGATAGATACGGATAGGATGCTCTGGCGATTTACATCACGACCGTTGGTCGACCGTGAAGGTGATGGAATTTATTCGTCCGTGACTTGTGAAACCTAGTTTTAGGGCTCGGATGATGGTTGACTTTTTACGCGGTGTTAATTAATTATTCGGTGTGGATGGAAGGGTAGTGTATATGGATCGACGAACCTTTGGGATCGAGCAATTCGACGCTATGTAATAGGGCGTATCCTAAGATTACTGTTTAAAGAATCCGAGATAAGTCATATATACGACGTGGACTTAGCGATGATTAGGTGGTATTGTAGAGGTGAAGAGCGGGAATGCCACGGGGTTTCGCTACATCGATACACTATAGAGTACCGAACACAAACGGTCAGAATAAGGAAGTTCGTCGCGATAGCCTCCCATGACTTACAGAGTGTGTGGTGGAGTGGATGTTGGACGGTAGATGGACTACTGTCTCGATACGAGGAGGATAATGGTTTCAAGTCGCATTAGTTTAAGAGCAGATGCTTACTGAAATTCCAATTCGGAATGGAAGGCATATTATTATAGATGTGTGGGTGCCAGACAACACATCAATACGACGCGATTTAGTAATAGTGATCGACTAACCAACCAGCACTTCAATGCGATTCTAAGACCGACTCTTTGGATCGCTTCGATGAGTTATATTGTCGATATCATCAAATCGCACGGTATTCTTCGAGCATTATATCGATGAGATCCCGGTTCACGCCTCGCCAGGTCGCAGCAGCCTTAGGTACGCAGCCTTCGCTTTTAATCTTTGCATTCCATCCGCAGATAGATGGATACCGAGCGGACCATTTTTAGATACTAAAGGATTTGTTGGGGTCTGTGTTATGGATTTGAGGCAACCGGGAGGACGTTGCTAGGACCCATAGAGCTCGGTATGAGATGTGGTCGGGTCCGCATCATCGCAGTAGGATGGCAGAGGCGCAGGATCGCCGAAGAGTTATGCAGATCGGAGACGGAGACCTCGAGTTCTCTATCGTAATCGTATTCTCGCGAGTCTCACCCACGAAAGGGGTGAAGAGATTTGACTCCGTGGTAAGCTAGCTCAGTACATCGATCCGTTTGCGATTTTGGAGAGGATCGAGCCGCTACCGCCTGCTGTCTACCACCGCTTTTTAGGTATCCGGGATGTGTTCATGTCCACGCTGAGGAAGTATATGTCAGACTCTACACATTCTATCAGATGTGTCAGGTTCCATTCAACCTGATACTACTTACGCAGAGGTTCCGGATGGATTTCGATTTCAAGGAACGAGTTGAAGAAGATTGTCCGACTTGTCAAGGTCGGTGGGTCACCTCGCGGATGAGGAGGCTACTTGGGAGCTTGAGGAAAAGATCGAGCTCAATACCCCACTTAGTCACTGAGGTGTGTGACTTGTCTCAGATATCCGAGATGGTTGTTATGACATCTCGTGACTACATACAAGCGTGAAATTTGGGGATCAAATTTTTATTAGTAGGGAGAATGTAAAATACCAGGAAAAAAATATAAAAAAATAAAATATCTTGGTTTAGGAGGAAATTACCGCATAAAATTTTTCAGAATTTTTTAGAATTTTCTGGATTTAGGTGGAATTTCTATGAACTTATGGGGAAAGATTTAATAGGCTTTTATAAGGCATGTTTAGATTATCTATAATTGAGGGATTAATGGGTTTAGTTAACTCTAGGTTTAAATAGCTAAACCTAGGTTTTAATTTCTCTTATTTCCCCAATTCTACCCGACGCAGCTTCCCATCCGCGATTCCCCTTCTTCTTATTTCTCCACGGTGCGATTTCCTTATCAGATCGCATCTTCTTCTCGCCTTCGCCGCTTCGCGACCATCTTCTCTCCGAGACGAAGTGGTCAACGGCCTTTTCCTTCCTTGCGGTAAGCGCAACGACCGAGCGGCGCTACTGGATCGTCGGCTGAAGGGGCACATACAGGAGTCCGCGTACAGAGGTTCGATCGAGGTCGTTCTCCACCATCTACGTCGAGCTAGAGGTTCTGCGTGTGCCGAGAAAATTTACCGACGACGGCCACTCTATTGTCTCGACCGGCCGCAACCTCTGCCAAGCTAGGTAAGAGTTCGATTATCGGGTTTCTTCACGAGATCTAGCCGCAATCGTGTACGCCTTCAAAGCTCGCTTGCGATGGTCGATCGATTCTAGCGAGGTTCACGATTATCGCAGCCGATCGGATCGCCGGGTCTTCTGTCTTTTCGTTAGTGGTTGTCTTCGACCGACCTTCTATAGAAGCTTAGATCACGGTGTGGGAAAGGGGCAACAGCAGAGCCGATGAAACGATTCGCAGAAAGTGAAATTTCGATATAATCTCGCTTTTCCTTTTATTTTGCTCACGATCGTAAGGGTGTAAATAGTTGTGAGTCGAGTTATGATCGGTGTTTGGAGGTTACCGTCGAGGAGTCTCATGGAGTTCTCGACAGTAGTGGGTCAATGCGAGTCAGTATCTACCGTCGATGAAATTCCTAGGCGGCGAGCTGATTGGGTTGATTTGGGTCGATTCCGAGTTATTCGTTGATCGGTATGATATTCGGAGGATTAGGAATTAATTGGGTTATGGGCGAAATCGATTAATTATTCGATTTGTCGTCAATCGTGCATAACTATAGTTACGCTCAGATGCGGCCACGAGGCGTGTTCACTACGCGACGATCCGGGTTCTTCATGGATATTTTATCGGTATTTTGACTTTTCTTTTCGATATAGTCATGTTGATACGCTAGATAGTTATAGCTGCGATAGTTTTCATGTTTATCTACCTTGCATGTTATTACGCCTATTCGACATACGATTTGATCCGCTTACTGATTATACTTTCCCTATTTTACTTGGATCATGTATACGTACCTTTTATCGCGCATATTATTCGGATACATATGTTAGTGGTATTATATGCTTTAGTGTCACGCACCATCTGCATTTATCGACGTCATGGGACGGGTTCCATTATTGCTGAGCCCGCACAATATATACGGCTCGCACACACCGCCACTCATGGTTAGTGGTACATCAGAGGTGTGTGCGGCTTGCTCGTTCGGCTCCGGGTCCCGCCGGTAGCGATGAGGCGTGGTAACGGGCAGGATCCTCCTCCGTCTGCGTGACACCGGAGATTTAGAGCTTACCCCCCACTATGCGGGGCGGGAGGATGGTGTACTCAAAGATCCTCCCCACTCTGGCCACTCAGAGCAGCGATGATGGCAGAGTGCATATTGTTATAGCCTACCCACTCTGGCCACCATCACAGGCGATGGGCGTCGGGTGACCATGTCGTATACGCACGATGCATTTTTCACGAATCGCATTTGTATTGTGTTTCACGATTATCAGATTGATGCTGGATGTCAGATATCACATGCACATACAGGATTCATATTCATATATGATGATGACTTTATCTCTTATAAGAGGCACACGCCCCTATATCGTGGTAGAGATTCAAAGTAGTACAAATTTTCAGATTTATTTCGCTACCATATATATGAGATGCATCGATACGATTAGTATTGTTAGCTATATCTGCTATTCATATCGATAAATATCCGCTAAGTTCTTCAACTTATCCCGTGGTTTTATATTTATTTCGTGACGATGTCGAGAGTCCACCGCCAATCCCTCGTCAAATGAATAAGTTTTATCGGGTCTATCGGTTTGGATTTCAGATAGAGGATATGTATAGGTCCTGATGTTGTGGTTATGTACTTATGGAAGTTTGGGAATAATTGTGGTGTCCTTATGGACTATTCAATTAGTTTGGTTGTATGTTCCTGCTCAGATGGCAGAAGGGGTAAGTCTAGATGTTATAGACTTCATTTATTTACTGTGATGGTTGGCCTGAGGCCTTATGATCTGCGTGTGTAGATATTTTTGTTCCGGTCGTGTTGACCGATGTATGTATAGCCTCAGATAAAATCGTATCACACCCATACAGGGGAGATCATTGATTTTTCTGGCGGGGACTCCTGGCGTGACAACGCCACCGACACGCCTCCCTAGCCACATGAAGACATCGGATGTATTCAACGTCAAATATTTAAGCCCTTATGTAAAAGGAGAAAAGTCAACTTTGAACTCGATATCGAGTTCTTCTCAACTCGGGGCGCCTAATGTAGGGGCATCTAACAATAAACGCGATCTAGAAGCATTAAAATAGGATTTTGGTTTTTTCTATTAAAGTTTGTTTATTTTTCGATCTAGATAGAGTTTTGACTTTTTCTATTAAAGTTTATTTATTTTTTTCGATCTAGATAGGGTTTTGAATTTTTTGTTTATTTTTTTTCGATCTAGATAGGGTTTTAAATTTTTCTATTAAAGTTTGTTTATTTTTCGATCTAGATAGGGTTTGAATTTTTCTATTAAAGTTTGTTTATTTCTTTAGAAACTTTCTCTTTTTCTAAGTCTATTTAAACATAGGTTTAGGCTATTGTAAGGCATGTAATTTTGGATTAATAATATTTCTTTTTCGTTTTACTAAGAGGTGTCCCTCTTTGTTAGCGAAACTCCTCCTACGACTCTTTCGCTCTCCCTCTTTTCTAACTACGCACCATTATCTCCTATCCTCTATCCGCCTGCGTCAACTTCTAACCACTAAGTGTCCGATCTTCCTTAACCGACTTAGATTTCTCACTCGCCAACTACCAGTTGGACTTCCCTCGTCAAGTCTCTAGTACTTGACTTCTCGTCACACCTCACCCATATGACTATGGACGTCCCATATCATCCTATAGTCATATCCTCCACTCATCATATTGACATATTGTCAAACATCGAAACTCAACTCCAACTCAAGTCTCACTCAAGCTTAGTCAACCTTGACTTGAGGCTAATTGCACCAACAATCTCCCCCTTTTTGATGTTTGATAATATCTTTATATTAGGCTAACCAATAAGCCCAACTTACTTCTTCCTATGCCAAGTATAATGAAGGTTTCCTAACTTAAACCCTTCATTCTCCCCCTTTGACACACATCAAAAAGTCTTTCATGACTTAACTCATTCTCTCCCTTTTTTTCATCTTCAACCCTTCATTCTCCTTAGTGATAAAACATTTATCATTAATCAATCATTACACCTTGATGATCAATCTCCCCCAAAAGACTTGCTCCCTCTGAACCATTGCACCAACAAAATCTTTGAAGAGATCCTAAGCCTATAGAAAATCTAAACTTCAAATGTGAGGTAAAAATTCAACCTTGAACTTTCAAATTCTCCTAAGATTGGATTCTTACCCTAATTAACTCTCCTATGCATTTTCACTTAAAATCTTCCCTTTTTAATGTTTTTCCAAGCATGTTAGAGGGTTAGGAGTAGTTAACTAACCTAGAGTAGATGTTTAATGGCTAAATCGAGCTTATTCAGCCAAAAACAGCTCGACTAGTCGAGTGAGAGGGGCATCAATCAATTGGTATCATTATCAGTCAACTGGTGCCTAAAACCAGTCGATTGATAGCTGATTTTTTTGAAATCGGAATTTTTTTCAATCGAATTTCATAAATGCATAAGTAATTCTACGTTTATCGAAAAATCTTGAAACTTCATAACGCATTACGAATGTCAAATATTATGGGAGAAAAATAATTTTCTATAAAAATACCTATTAGTTTCAAAGAATGATACAAAGCTCAAAAACATTAAAACTTTCAATATTTTTGTCTAACTTTGTTTTAATCCTATCAATGGTGATTAATATCAACAAATAAACTTCACCAAGATTTTCTAAAATGATTTTAAAAGTGTTTTCAAATCTTATTTTCAATCATGATTTATAGACTATGTACATAATTTGTACATTAGTTTTCCTCATGATTGATTTATATTATTTAAAGAGTTTGAGTTTATTTTGTGCAAAGGTTGGAACCGCCAATCTAGCGGCCCCTACCAGCCCGCTCCCGGGCTATCGTAAGGGAGGTAAATCACGGTGGGCCTTTAGCCCTTGAGACTAGTAACCAACACATGGAGGGACGGAACTCGCTTTTACAAGGGATTGATCCGTTGTCCATTTGTGTAACTTTCTGCATGCGCTAGCCACTAGCCCCTTCCCGTAGGGGCCAAGTTTGAGTTTATTTTGATGCAACATATGAGCACCTTGAACTTAATTCATTTTTCTAACATCTCACATGTGTCTAGAGTATTTCAATACACATACATATCATCCTATAATCTTTGTGAGATATAGATTTGGTTCTTCCCTAAACTAAGGGATCATGCATTGCTATCTAGGCATATCCCATTTGATCATCCTACCTAGGATGTCAAATCATGTCAATTGTCCTTAAGTTCTAATTTGATAAATTTAATGCATGAATATAATCATCACATATATGATTGAATAATTTAAAAGTATTGTGAATGATGCATGATGTTATGGCAAGATACAAATCTACATAAATATTAATATGACATATTCTCTAAGTAATTATATAAGATATGAAGTCATGGAGTATAGCAAATAAAGCATGGCAAATGTGTAAAATATAAAGGTATAAAGATACCTAAGTCTACTCATCATTTGCTATAATTATATCAAATACTAAATTCGACATAATAACGAACTAACTCCCTCCAAGTGGCATAACCCTAAATTTGACACACCAATGACTTTCACCTAATGTGTCAATCACAATCGACTTTCAACTATTTATTTCCATTAGCAGATTCTACCAACTTTTATAATCAAATTCTAATTTCATTTTCAAAGTATAACTATACCTTGAAAATGCTCTAGAGTGTCAACTCCACTATGATTAGGTTAACTATTTTTCCATTTTAGGTTGACACACCTTATACCCATTTGGTGTGAAAGGATCACACTCATATGAATCCAATACTTATTAGAGCTTCTTGGGTATTCTAGGTATTCATTAGAGATAATCTCCCTTGATACCTTCTTAACGACTCTCTTAGGCTTCTTGGAAGTTTTAATCAGTTAGCTCTCATCAAGGTTAACTCTAGGGATGACTTCCCTTATAACCTTGATATTTCTAGACCTAGAATTAGTTTCATAGTTATATGGAACCCTATGATAAGATAGAAAGTCTTCCTTAGACTTAGGTTTGTATCTCAAATCATTCTTGCCCTTATGTAGATCTTGCCAACCAAAACCTAGGTTTTGTTCACTATACCTTTTAATCATATTGTCTATCTTTCCAAGGGTCTTTTCCAATTTATCAAATCCTGATTTTCCTCTTTTAATATAGCTACTTTTGATTTTTCACTATATCTTTGGACATTCTTCTTCCTAGGCATATGTCTAGTCTTCTTTAAATTATTGCCTAGGTTATTCTCATCCTTCCTATCCTTAGGTAAACTAGGTCTACCTCTTAAAGTTCTAATATTTTCCTTAGGAAGGATCGTTCTAGAGTTTATTGATCTAAAATTATCCTTAGACCTACTTTCATGATGTCGAACACCTAGATCATAAAACTTATTACTAGCATGCTTCTTATCTTGATAAATTGTCAGTGCACTATAGAATGATGATACCTTAGTTTTTGTCTTAGGAGCTCCCTCTACACATGAGCTCTCCATCTTGTCCTTCCTAGGGTGCCTTCCTCTTGGATATTAGTTTTGGTAGTGTCCCTTTTAATTGCACAAAAAACACACAATATGTTCCTTGCCTTTAGGTATCAAGGTACCAATCTCCTTTGGCTTCTTTTTAGCATTTGGTGTCACTTGAATTTTTTTCTTGATCCTTCTTGGGCACTTACTCTTGTAGTGTCCCTTCTCCCTACACTCAAAGCATATAATATTATCTTTATTTTGAAAATTGAACTTGAGTTACCTTCTTTGATGGCAAAGGAGATATGGGTTTCTTCTTCATCAGCTCCGGATGTAAAGATCTCCTCTTGCTCTGGTGTCGATTGTTTATCCTCCCCCTCAATCCTAGAGGTAGACTTCTACAATCTCTTCTACTTCGGATGTTGAGCACCTCTCGACTTTCGAATCTTCAAGCTCTTAAAATGATGAGCTTGCTTCCTCAGATTTCTCCTCACTTTGTGCCACAGAAGGTTCTTTATGGAGGTTCGTAAGTTTGCTCCATAATTCCTTAGCATCTTAATATTTACCTATCTTGCACAAGATTTCATTAGGTATTAAATTAACTAAGATTTTCGTTACCTTTTCATTTGTCTTAGATTTTGAATTTGCTCCTCTGTCCAATTCATTTTTTTTAAGACTTCCTTTCTTATTCTTTAGAGCCTCAAATCCTTCCATCAAGATGAACCATTCTTCAATGTTTATCTAAAAGAACAACCCCGTCCTTAACTTCCATTGAGCGAATCCTCCAAGTCCGTAGGGAGATAGAAATCTGATATCGAGTCCAAAACCATCTCTGAACTCTAATCTTTTAGATGGATCCTTTCTTCCTCTAGCTTTATGCTTCCTCGACAATTAGTCCGGTGAAAAGCGACCCGCTCTGATACCATTTGTTAGGACCGGAGTTGCGCTAGAGGGGGTGAATAGCGACTCGACTCAATCTTCGATTTTGTTCTCATGTTCGTGCTTATCTACAAGAGGTTAGCACAGCGGAAACAAAACATACAAATAGAAATAAACATAAGCACAACTCAGATTTTACGTAGTTTGGAATCTCCAATTCCTACTCCACGGCCTATGTCTACAATAGTCTCACTATCTCTTTCTCCTTCTCAGAAACTTTCTGGAAACCGAGAAACCTCTTACAATCTGGAGCTTACAAGAATGCAACCAACAACAAGTGTAAAGGAAACAAAATGAAATACAGTAATAAAATACTTTACACAAGAATACTTTTGATCGTTGTTTGATTTGGATGCTTTTGAAAGCTTCTTGAAGATATGGAATGCAACAACTCCTCTTCAAACTCTCCAAGAACCGACATCTGAAAACTTCGCGAAGTCTACTAGTAAATGGTCTTACCCCCAGTCGACTGGTCACTCGACCATTTACTTACAATGGCTCCTTCCACGTCAATTTGATCGATCGATCGGCGCTCTCGCATCATCGATCGGTGATAAGCTTCGATCAGTGGTCGGTCGATTCGGAGGTTTCTGTTTGATGACCACTAAACCAGTCAATTGTTGTGTCGCGAACCTCCCGAGCACCCGATTTCCCATTTTCCCAAGCACCACAATCGCCCGAGCACCAATTCCTCATCGCCCGAACACCCGCTCGCTTGA
The DNA here is from genome assembly GCA_025175895.1 of Wurfbainia villosa. NCBI lineage: Eukaryota > Viridiplantae > Streptophyta > Magnoliopsida > Zingiberales > Zingiberaceae > Wurfbainia > Wurfbainia villosa. Next base: position 12,900,460 of record CM046000.1, on the reverse strand, counting down.
GGACCATCGCCCGAGCACTACGCTCCGCGCCCGAGCACATATTTGCTCGATTGCCTAAGTACCGCGATCGGTTGATTGATCGCGCATCGATCATTGCCCGTCCATTCGCGATTACTCAAGAATCCCGAGCACTGTGACTGCCTGAGCACCACTTCTTCATCGCTCAAGCACTTTTCTGAGTGCCCGAGCGACTTCCCGTCGCCCGAGCACCAGCCCTCAATGCCCGAGCACCTTTCCTGAGCAATGCGACTTCCCGACAGCGAGTGCCCGAGAACCCGAGTGCCCAAGCACCCTAGTGCCCGAGCACCCGAGTGCCTGAGCACTAACTTTCTCATGCGTGCCAGTCGACTGGTGAACCCCCACCAGTCGACTAATCCTTCAATCAGCCTACTCTTGAGCCAAACTCGCTTCACCTGGTATCCGATTGACTTTAACCTACCAGGAATTTTCTCGTCTAGCATCCGGTCACCCTTGAACTGCCAGAACCTCCCTTGCCTAGCATCCAGTCAACCGTGATCTACTAAGACTTCTCTTGTCAAGCACGGTCACCTTGACCGGTTAGATCTTCACTTGCCAAGCACAGTCTCTTTGATCTGCCGAGACTTCACTTGTCAAGCACGGTCACCCTGACCTGCTGGGACTTCACTTGTCAAGTATAGCTGCCCTAACCTGCTGGGACTTCAATTGCCAAGCACGATTTTCCTGACCTATCGGGACTTCACTTGCTAAGCACAGTCACCCTGACCTGCTAGGACTTCACTTGTCAAGCACGGTCTCCCTAACCTGCCGGGACTCTACTTGCCTAGTTATCTGATTACCTTGACTTGTCAAAACTTCCCTTGCCTAGTCATCCTGTCACCTTGACCTGCCAAGACTTCCCTGCTTAGTCATCCGATCATCTTGACCTGCCAGAACTTCCCTTCACCAAACATCCAGTTCTCCTTGCCCTATTTGGACTTTCCTTGCCTTGCATCTAGTCTCCAGACTTGCAAGGGCTTTTTCAACACTAAACATCCGGTCTTGTTTAACCTGCTTTGACTTTCCTCTCTGTGCCAAGTGTCTGGTCAACCTTGACCTACCTGGACTTCACACTTGCAACTCCCAGTTGGATTTTTATCTTGCCAATGTTATGTTGGACTTCCGACCACCAAGTGCCCAGTCAACCATGACCCACTTGGATTTCCTACTCGCCAACTCCCAGTTGGACTTCTAACAACTAAGTGTCCGACCTTCCTTAACCGACTTAGATTTCTCACTCGCCAAATCATAGTTGGACTTCCCTCGTCAAATCTTTGGTCAACCTTGATCTATTTGACTTCTCGTCACACCTCATTCATATAACTACGGATGTACTATACCATTCGATAGTCATATCCACCACTCATCATATTAATATATTGTCAAACATCGAAACTCAACTCTAACTCGAGTCTCACTCAAGCTTGGTTAACCTTGACCTGAAGTTGATTGCACCAACAATCTCCTCCAAACACGTTCAAGTGACTAACTTAACTTGAGTAATTTAAGTGGATTCGAGGAGTATAGAAATTTTATATTTTTATTGTAGAATTCGAACCTTAAAAGTAGAACAAGATTTAAATGGGATGCAAAATGAAAAAATAATTAGACCAGATAATATTCCAAAAGATGTATAGGAGTGTTTAAGAAAGCAAGATATTAAATGGCTTGAGAAGGTATTATAATAAAAATGAAAAAAAAAATTGATTAGTGGAAACTAAGTACTCTAATCCTCCTATATAAAAATAAAAGAGATGTACAAAATTACGTGAATTCTAGGGGTATTAAGTTAATGAGTTATACCATAAAACTTCGAGAAAGAGTAATAAAAAATTAAGGAGATCACAGTGATCGAAAATCAATTTGGATTCGTGTCTGGAAAATCGACAATAAAAGCTACACATCTTCTAAGCAACTAATTGAAAAGTATCGGGAACAGAAGAAATTTACACATGATATTCTCGACCTAGAAAAAGTTTATGACAGAATCCTGAAGAAAATTTTATGGTGAATTTTAAAAAAGAAAAGAATTAACGTAACACATATTGAAATAATTAAAAATATGTACGATAATGTAATAACAAAAGTGAAGACTCCAGGCAGATTAATCTGCACATTTCCTATAAAGATTGGGTAACATCAAGGATCAACGCCAAGTCCTTATTTTTTTCACTGATCATGGATGAACTCACTAGACACATCTAACCCAAATTCCCATGATGCATGTTATTTGCAAATGATATTATTTTGGTAGATAAACACGTGAATGAGTAAATATTAAGCACATATTTCCTGTCTCAGATAACTCACCAACTTTTTTGAGTTATAGACTAGGAGTCATTAGAATATTACATAGTTTAGCTTCTAATTTTCCTACTACATACAATAAGTTAAGCACATATTTCCTGTAAGACAAAAAGAGTCCTTTCTTACTTCTTGTTATTTTAACACCTAAGAAGTATTTTACAATCCCTAAATCTTTTGTATGAAATTGATTATGAAGAAAGGATTTAAAAGATGAAATAACTTGCAATATCATTTCTAGTAATGACAATATCATGCATATATACAACCAACAAGATGATGTCCTCTGCAAACTATTTGTAGAACACACAATTATCATACCTACATTTTTATCATTCTAAACTTCTTAATCAACAACAATAATAACAACAACCAAGTCTTATCCTATCAAATAGGGTTGACTATATGGATCCTTCTACGACATTGGATTATCTCCTACTATATCATCCAACCTTCATAAACACTTGACTAAATTTACCAAAGCAAACGTGAGGACTTTGTTACAAACCATATGAGGATATATGAAGACGATAGACTTTTCCGTACTCCTCCAAAGCAATAAAGTTCGGCGGTTGCTTCATATAAACTTCCTCCTAAAGATCACCACAGAGGAGCATTTTTAATGTCTAACTGATGTAAGAGTCAATTATAGGTGGTTGTCATGGAAATAAATAAACGGATGAAAGCAAGTTTAGCAATAGGAGAAAAAGTATCAGAATAATCCACTCTATAAGTTTAGGCATAGCCTTTAGCAACAAATCAGGCTTTTAGTCGAGCAATGAACCCATGAGTATTAACCTTAATTGTAAATACTCATTTGCATCCAATTGCCTTCTTCCCTATAGATAATTTGACTGGGGTCCACGTATCATTGTCATCCAAAGCATTCATCTCTTCGATCATAGCATTATATGCCAACCAAGATGAGATAGAGCTTCATAAATGGTTTTAAGAAGAGATATAGAATCGAGAGATACAATAAAGGAACAAGTAGATCATGATAAGCGGTTATAAGACAAAAAAAAAACGCACTGAATAATTACATTGATGTTTACCTTTGCGAAGAGCAATTGGTAAATCATCACTTGAAATTAAATCAGCCGATAAAGAAACTGGCACAAGACGTGAATTAGGAGGAATATGTTGCCGAAAATAAATCTATTGTATGGTAGGCTTAACAAGAACAAATAGAATAGGATTAGAAATAGAGGATGTGATGGTATAAAATAACAAACCATCATCCTCCCCCTAATTAGGGCGATTGATAGAGGAAAAGAAAAGTGACATTAATGAATACCAAATACTTGTCAAAATTAGGAGAGTGACATCTATTATCCTTTTTGAATCTGAGAATACCCAAGAAAAATACACTTTAGAAATTTTGAATCAAATTTTGTGACATGATGACGAATATCCTGAACAAAGCATCTTGTAGTCTCGAGAATGTGTCAATTTTTTCTCTTAGCAATCCCACTTTGAGATGGTGTGTCTACACAAAAGGTTTGATGAAGAATGCCATGTTGAGTCACATAAGTTTGAAAATATTCCATAAGAATTCCTTAGCATTATCACTTCACATTATTTGTAGAAGACATTAAATTGAGTTTTAATCTTAGTAAAATAGTATATAGGTAATAGAATAACTCAAAACGATCTTTCATCAAATATAACCATGGCATCCGAGAATAATCATTAATAAAAGCAACAAAATACTAAAACCCAGGTTGAGACATAATAGGACAAGGCCTCCAAACATCTAAAGGAACTAATTCAAAAAGAGCACTTGCTCGTTTATTGACTCTTGAATGTAAACTAAGACGATGATATTTAGCAAACTAACATGACTCACAATCTAATAAAAATAGACTATAAAATTAGGGACCAAGTTTCTTCAAAAGTGGAAGAGAAAGATGACCCAACCAAAGTTTAAAATTTCGACCCGAATCGATGTTTCGGTTCGCGATCGGAACGATACGGTTTCGGTATCGTATCGGGGCGTATCGATAAATTTCGATAATTTTTTAATATAAAATATATAAATTAAAAATGAAAATATTAATTTAAATATTACAAAATTAATAATATTAATTTCAATTAAATAGGATTAAAAAATAAATTATTATTTATAATATATAAATTAATAAAATAATTTTAATTAATTTTATTAACCTATAGTTAAACTATAGTTTGGGAAGTTAGGCCTCGAGGCAATGGCGGCGGCCCTTACACGAGGCCCAGCGGCGGCTGCGACCTCGCGTGGTCGCGGCGGGCTACTCATCACGAGGCGCAGCCACGGCTTCTCAGGGGCCTCCGCGCTGATCGTTGTCGTTCTCACCGCGGGTCTGAGCGTGCGATTTGATGGCGTGGCGAAATGAGAAATACCGTCCGTTTCCGACGAAACGGGTCGATATTTCAAACAGTTGACCCAACCGACAATGGGCATCAAATGAGGTGATTATTCTAGAACGAACGATGGACTTATACTTATGCCTCAAGGATGTAGAGGCCCCCAACTTCATATCTTTTACCAATAATCTTCTTCATTGTAAAATCTTGAAAAAGACGATAATGAGGAAAGAATAAGATATGGTACAAAATTAAATTAAAAGACAACTGAGGTACGTTTAAGATAGTGTAATGGATATGGAATTGAAGGAGTTGGAATAATTATGTCAACCTAAAAACATAAGAGGTTAACCCATCTATTAAAGTAACAATAGAAGTAGAGATATGTGACTGAAAAGTAGAGAACAAATTAGAATTATTGTCATATGATATGTGGCACTAGAATCAATGACCCATTTAGAGGATGAGGAAACAAAACAAGTATTCGGTTACCTGACCCGATGATGGTAGCAATTGATGTAGATGAAGATTTTAATGATTCTTATTACTGAGAGAATTTAACATATTCATCAACAAAAATCATGACACTTCTCAGCCACATCACCAAAGAGGAGTAAAAACAAACGAAAACAGAAAACTAAATATGAAATACTAAAGAAACTTTGAACCTATTGCACAAAAATGTTAAATACTGAAAAATTTAAAATATTAAATTAAATGGCCGAAGAGATGAAAATAATCCTGGAAATTTTTCGGGATTTTTTAGGAATTTTTAGGAATTTTTCTGGATTTAAACGGAGGACGTACGAGATAATTACGGGGATAGGGAAAACAGGCTTTTAAAGGGGTCTGTTTAGATGAGTAAATAGGATAAATTATAAAATTTTCTTTTTCTATTTCTTTCTTTTAGTTTTCCCCCGCCGCGCCCTCTTTTCTCTCTCGCGACTCCCTCTCGTCGACGGTTTCACTCGCCCTCTCTTCTCCCTCGCAATGTTTCTTCGCCGGCGCCACGGACAAGCAGAGCAATTGGCGATTTCTCCCCGCCACGTCGGATTCCCTTGTGACTTCTTCCCCGCGCCTCGCCTTCTTCTTCTTCCTCGCGTCCGCTCGAGTTCTTCCTCGCTCTTCGCAAGGCCGACGGACGTCCGCCTCTCCTCGCCAGCGAGCCTCGCCTCTCGAGCCGCCGCGAAGTTTTATCTTCCTCGCCATACGAGCACGGGCCTCGCTTTAGCCAAGCGACGGCCGACGCCGGCCACGTGTCCGACACCACCAGGAGGGAGGGTTGTGGTCTCTCGGCGAGGTTGGAGCGAGCTAGTAGGCATCGGCAGGTCTTCGTCTCCGGTGAACCGAGCGTCTGGGAGGTTTAGTCGGCTGATTGCCAGACGATTTGGATCTAGGGTTGAGATTTCCATTTGGAGTAGGTGAGTTATCTATCCTTTACCTTGATTTTGGTGATTCAGCTCATGCAAACCCTAACACCGCTGAGTCGGGTTTCGTTTAGCACTTGCAAAAAGGAGTTATTCTGAGCAGAGGAGGATAGGAGAAGAAGGGGTTGCCGAGGGACTTCTAAGGAAGGTAAGCAGTATTTACAATTTTAATGTGAGTACTGATAAATTTCTTTACTGCTGTGTGTGGATATCTGTGATGAAATTGGTGATTAGGGGTCAGGTGTGTTGATGTCGACTGTGAATTGGAGGTTGCGTAGCTATGAGTGAGAGAAGAAGGTTTATTTGAGTTGTGTGTATGTCACCTAGGGTTAGGTTGGATTTATACTGATTCGATTGGTGATGATGATCGGTTCTGTAATTCAGTATGGAGGATTGATTAGGTTGAATAGGATAATTAAATCAATCTGGTGGATCGGATATGTGGTCGAGGTAGGATTCGATTCGATCATTTACTATAAGATGGATAATATTTTCATATGATGAGTATTGATCATGGTGAGATTAATTGCAAGGATATGTTCTTGGATTGAGGAGTTAATCACAATTTGTGACCTACGGGTTGAGGATCTACTTGGGGATACATAGTAGTAATTTAGCACGTTGTCGTGTGCTTGGATTTGATGGATTTACTTTGGATTATTTGGTTATAGAAAGAATCGATTAAGTATTCGATTTGTAGGTGAATGGTATTTTGTGCTTAACAATAGTTATGCATTATGCAGTTTGATTGGCGGATCCCGTCGCGACGATCCGGTTCTTCATGGATATTTAAGAGCGGTATTTTGACTTATCTTTTAGATATAGTCAAATATGATATCTAGTTAGGATAGCTTTGATAATTTTCATGTTTATACGCACAGTATGTTTTGTGCCTATTGATACGTCGTTGGATAGGATATGATTTTTGTCTTCCTGTTTATTTGGATCATATACTTGGATTATGGATACGCATACGTATTGATTATACGTATTATTTGGATAGTATTTTGAGTAGGATCGACATGTTTTAGATTACGCACCATCTGCATGATTGCGCCGGGCCGGACAGAGGTTCCATTATTGTTGAGCTCGCAGCGGCTATACGATTCATCACACCGCCACCTCGTAGGTTAGTGATACATCGGAGGTGTGTCGGTGCTCTGTCCAGGTTGCTTCGCCATGGGTAGCGATGAGGCGTGGTGCGGGGCAGGATCCTCCTGCCATGACACCGGAGACGAAGCTTAGCTCCCCCAGTATGTTTGGGGGCGGAGGAGGATAGGTGTACTCGACAAAGATCCCGCCCACTCTGGCCACCAGAGCGATGATGGCAGAGCGTCTGCTTATACTCTACCCACTCGGCCACCATCGCGTGAGGCGGATGAGGGCGTCGGGGTGACCACGCTATCGCACTGCACGCACTTTGCGCTGGTGCATTTGTATTGTGTTTCACGATTGTATTGATGCCTTGGATGCGTATGATTATCACATGCATACAGGATATACGTTTTATATACGGTCGGACTTTATTACTTCTAGTCGCACGCTCTATATCGAGTAGGAGATTCGGTAAATCTGATCGTTTGTATTTCTTGCTTGCATACCCTATTTATGTGAGTATCTTGGGATATTTTTTTATTGTTATATACCTTACTGATATCTACTATACCCAGAGTTCTTTGAACTCACTTGATTATTTATCGACTGGCCCTATTGGTGGAATTGGCGACTATTGGTCGACGCGATACGCCTGTTGGCCGTCGTTACTTGGACTTCCACCCCGGAAGTGGGTTTTGCCTTCCCGTGATTCGAACTCTAGACCTCCAGGCTAAGTACTAAAGTTTATGAATCCTGGTAACCAAGAGGTAAAAACCCACTTCGGAAGTCTCAGTGTTAACGACAGGCTGAGGCGGCGTCGTCGACGATAAATCGCCAAATTCCGCCAATAGGCCCTGCTATAATAACTCGCCTCACATCTCATAAATTATTACAGATGCTATTAATGAACAGATGTTACTAGAAGTAAAAATATATAAAATTTTCATCATACCTATTTCACAAAGAGAGGTTCCCACGCTAAATCCCCATATCGACGGCTATAAATCCTCAATTCAAATATAAAAATCGCTTTGATATCCATACCAATCCAAAATTTTTCAAATTACTCAGAAACCTCGCCAAACGCCAAGGCTAACTCCGAAAATCCAAAACCCCTAGAACTCAAAACCTAGCGCTCGATACCAAATAAATTGTCACGACCAAGGAGACCCCGCAAACGAAAAATCCGACAAAGATCTCCCCGCATGTGACAATCCCAAATTTACATACCAGCCTACACGCCACATATACATCGGCCAACACGACCTAATCCAAACAACACACGCAGAGTATAATTAGCCTCGTGCCTTCAATCCAAGTAAATAAATAAACAATCTATCACATCTAAACCTACCCTTCTCCGCCATCCGCGTGAATACTCAATCAAATCCATCCGTAACAAAAACTCCTAATAAAGTCCTTAAGGACACCAAAAATCCACAAATACAAAATATCGAACTCCAATACCAAAAATTTCCTCTAACCAAAATATCCAAACCATAGAAGCAAATAACCAATCAAAACTTTCACGGCGAGGGTTCGGGCAAATTGACTCTCCCGATACCTTCATCCTCGAAATAGATATAATCAACGGGTGAGTTCAAAGAACTCGGTATAGTAGATATGCAAAGTAAGGTATAGCTAATAATAAAATATCACGCCAAGATACCTCACATAAATAGGGTATACAAGCAAGAAATACAAAGATCAGATTACTCAATCTCCTACTCGATATAGAGTAGCTGACTAGAAGTAATAAAGTCCTCGACTATATATAAACATGTATCTCAGATGCATGACAATCATATGACATCCAAGGCATCAATACAAACGCAGAAACACAATACAAATGCACTGCAGTAAAGTGTATGCCGTTAACGACACGGTCACCTCGACGCTACCGCTTCACACGCGATGGCGAAGCCGAGTGGGTAGGCTACGATAATCGCAAGACTCGCCATCATCGCTTCCCGAGCGACCGAGCGATGGACGCGCCGGAGTACACCTATCCTCCCGCTCTAAACATACTGGGGAGCTAAGCTCTCATCTCCCTGTCATGCATGCAGGGAGAGAGATCCTCGCCGCTACCACGCCTCATCGCTACCTACGAGCGGACTAACTGAGCTCGACAGAGCAACTTCACACACCCTCCCGATGTATCACTAACCCACGAGCGGCAAAGCAGAAAGCATGAATCGTCGCAGACTCAATAACGGAACCTCGTCTACCAAAGATTTAATCACGCAAGATGGTGTACGATACTAAAGCATGTCAATCCTACTCAAAATACCTATCCAAATAATATGTACAATCAATACGTACATATCCATAATCCAAGTAACTTCATGATCCAAATAAACAGGAAGACAAAAATCATATCCTATCCAACGATGCATGTATCAATAGGCACAAAACATACTAGCATATAAACATGAAAAATTATTATCAAAGCTATCCTAACTAATATATCAACTCGACTATATCTAAAAGATAAGTCAAAATACCTACCGCTAAATATCCGCAAAGAACCGTGATCGTCACGACGGGATCCGCCGCGATCAAACCTCGCATAACATAACTATCATACACAAAATACCATTCACCTACAAATCGAATACTTAATCGATTCTTTCTATAACCAAATAATCCAAAGTAAATCCATCAAATCCAAGCATACGACAACGTGCTAAATTACTACTATGTATCCCCAAGTAGATCCTCAACCCGTAGGTCACAAATTGTGATTAACTCCTCAATCCAAGAACATATCCTTGCAATTAATCTCACCATGATCAATACTCATCATATGAAAATATTATCCATCTTATAGTAAATGATCGAATCGAATCCTACCTCGACCTCATATCCGATCCACCAGATTGATTTAATTATCCTATTCAACCTAATCAATCCTCCATACTGAATTACAGAACCGATCATCATCACACCGAATCAGAAGTATAAATCCAACCTAACCCTAGGTGACATACACACAGCCCAAATAAACCTTCTTCACTCACTCATAGCTACGCAACCTTCAATTCACAGTCGACATCAACACACCTGACCCCTAATCACCAATTTCATCACAGATATCCACACACAGCAGTAAAGAAATTTATCAGTACTCACATTAAAATCAGAATACCGCTTACCTTCCAGAAGTCCTCTAAGAACCCCTTCTCCTCCTATCCTCCTTTGTCACTTGCTTAACCAAAACCCCAACTCACGTGTTAGGGTTTGCAGAATACGAATCCCGCCCAAAAATCAAGGTAAAGGATAGACAACTCACCTACTCCAAATGGAAATCTCAACCCTAGATCCAAATTGCGTGCAACCGCTGCCGACTAAACCTCTTAGACGCTCGGTTCACCGGAGACGAAGACCCACGACGCTCTACTAGCCTCCAGAACCTCCGAGAGACCACACCCACGGTGGTGTCGGACACGCGGCCGTGGCGTCGGTCATGCTAAAGATTGATGAAACACCTCATTTCCCAGCGGAAAACAGGAATATGGATTTAAGTTTTCTCCTCAGATATACGTATCGAAGTGGTCAGGCACTCGGAGATATCGGTTGTATGGTTCTCAAGAATACGATAGAAGAGGTTACACCTAGATTCATGCACCGAATTCTTATTATGGGTCAATGAAATAGAGAATCCATTAAGAGCGTAACTTGGATGAGTTCAGATCTTTACTCGAAAGGAATTGTAGATGATCAAGGATCGATCATCGAGGTATTACTATAGTTTACCTTACTTGACGATATATCGAGAGGTACAGGTGTTTACAAATATCTACATGGTTAAAACATATGCGGATAGGATTAAAAGGATTTTTATATTCGATCACGTGGATTAATAGTGTTTCCACCATGTGAGATGTTGAGACGATTACATGATGATTATCGAGGGTATGATATCGATTTTGGATGTTTAGAGATCGATTGATGAAAATGTTATATTATAGAGAGAGTCGACTTAATTGTTTATAGTTGACTTGGTTGATATGATGTGGATATCCGGATATTAATTTGGAGGTTATGCTGACACGATGGTATAAGGTCTCTGACTGATAATTCGAGAGTAATCGGATGTAGTGTCGAGGAACTTCAGGCTTACCAGATAGTAAGCAGAGTAGCGATCGGAGGGATTTCAAAATAGTTTCGATATCGAAGATCCCCATCGCGAGATAATTTATTCGCATCGAGGTAATGTTATTTTTACGAACTAATATTTTTACTTACGGTGCATCGCCGAGGGCTAGTGTAAAGCGACAAGGTTGTTAAAACTCGTGATCTACTCAAGGCAATGTCATTCAATCGTAATCCAATCGAGTCCGCTAGATCTGGCCATCGATCGGTTTTTCGAATCGCAAGGTCTGATGACGCCAAGAGGTATTTGTTAGAATGACGACGATTTTTCGGGGATAATTTAGTGTATCGGTTGTTGCTTAACACTATGGGAATCGAAGAATCTAAGTTCCAATTATAGGAGGTGTTGGATGGGATATTTATCGTCCCGATATTTATTGCTTGAGAAGCTCGGAACTCGTTGTTCGAAAAAAAAATGAACCTTTGAGGTTATACAATCGATTTCGATGATGGAACGCAGAAGGGTAGAAATGATTATCCTTCGCGGTGGATTGAGGATTTATTTAGATCACCATAGACATCTGATATACTCTAGGATCGATTTATGATTGGGCGTGTTGATATCAGAGTAAAGGTGACATACAATTATCAAAGTCGTAGGACGATTGATATATCATCACCTAGAGTAAAGAGGATGCAGTGTATAATGGTGACAATTTCATACTTGGTATGAATCAGACGAGGTTTGATTATCTTGTTTGACTTATGGCGACTTAGTCGTGGATTCGGGGAAATCGTGTATTGGATACGATTGGATCATTTTGCGATGGTGGTAGTTGGAGTCGAGCACTGCCACCGTAGATGGTGATTTTTCCGGTATTTGATTTGATTATTATCATAGATATGGATAGGATGCTCTAGTGGTACTACACCGACGGGTGATGGATTTATTCGTCCAAGCTTGTGAACCTAGTTTGAGCTCGACGACGGTCGACTTTTACACGGTGTTGTGTGATCATTCTCGGTGAAAGGAGGGTTAATTTATACGCGGATGCGATGTTTGAAGAACGAGCGCTTCGATTTAGTTGATCGAGACGTATCCCATATTTACGCCAAACGAGGAACTACGAGACGGGTCATTATATATACGACGCGGACTTAAAGCAGATATGATGTTGCTTTATATAGGTGAGGAGCCGGAATGCTCGTGGGTTTCGCTAGCTACGGAGTAGTGCGAGAAGATAAATAAGGAAAATGAAAGCAAGTTCTATTACAAATAGATCTTAGTAAGCAGTGATCGCTTATGAGGAAATATTTCTCCGCTCCGAGAGGAATGGTGGGTTACATAGTTACATCTGATTTTAGGAAGAGTTACTTTTGATTCAGATGTGAGATAGATCCTGTTGGGATGATAGAGAGCATCTACCATAGAGTCAGACTCTTGCTCAGGTTAGAGTAAGTGATAGTGGAATTTGTATGTCGTAGGTGGCTAGAAAGCTACCTGACATCTTGACTAGCTACGAGTCCCGGTCATAGTAGCATGTCGTTGCCCGTAAGTAGTGCCTTTGATATTACCTCGAGAGTCACGAGGCTTTATCATGATATTTTGATAAGTATCAAGATCGAATAGTTACGTATGTCATGGATGTATAGGATTGTATTCGGAAAATAGTAAATATAAAAAAAAAACGTTCTCCGTGGTAACGGCTACGCGAATATAGCCGATTCGGAAGTCCGTAAAGGTGGTATATAAATAATCGTGAAGGTTCAGATCGAGATACGGAAAGCATAGTATGATGGGCGGATGTTGGGGAGATTATCGAAATTCGAAAGGACTTAGTATGATTAGCTAAGTCCGCCATTTTCGATCCATACGATGAGTTTGTTGGATCAGGATAAGTTATACCGCTGAGATTTTCACATGGAGTATCTTTGAGTATCGTATGCGATAGCGATTCAGGATTTACCTTCGGATTATGGATAGTCTTTAACAGGTCACGGATATAGAGATCCACTCAGGTACAGTTACGTACTTGTTATAGGTGGACGAAATGAAGATATTATTCATACTTTGGAAGGGCTGCTATAAGCAGGTGATTTGATTTTAAGGGATATCAGTAACCCCACTTAGTCACTTGAGGTGTGACTTGTCTCCAGATGCTTGAGATGGTTGTTGGGACATTTAGTACTAATATACGAGTAGGAAATTTGGGGACCAAATTTTTATTAGTGGGGGAGAATGTTAAATACTGAAAAATTTAAAATATTAAATTAAATGGCCGAAGAGATGAAAATAATCCTGGAAATTTTTCGGGATTTTTTAAGAATTTTTAGGAATTTTTCTGGATTTAAACGGAGGTCGTACGAGATAATTACGGGGATAGGGAAAACAGGCTTTTAAAGGGGTATGTTTAGATGAGTAAATAGGATAAATTATAAAATTTGATTTTCTATTTTCTTTTTCTATTTCTTTCTTTTAGTTTTCCCCGGCCACGCCCTCTTTTCTCTCTCGCAACTCCCTCTCGTCGACGGTTTCACTCGCCCTCTCTTCTCCCTCGCGATGTTTCTTCGCCGGCGCCACGGACAAGCAGAGCAATTGGTGATTTCTCCCCGCCGCGCCGGATTCCCTTGTGACTTCTTCCCCGCGCCTCGCCTTCTTCTTCTTCCTCGCGTCCGCGCCACCCGAGTTCTTGCGTCGGCCGTTCCTTCACAAGCGCCGACGGACGTCGTCTCCTCGGTGCCCAGGCGACAGCTCCTCGTCTCTGAGCCGCCGCGAGTTTTATCTTCCTCGCCACATACCGCAACCTCGCTTTAGCGGGAAATGACAGCCGCCACGCGGTCCGACACTACTGGTTGTGGTCTCCGGAGGTTACCGGAAGCAGAGTAGGGCATCGCAGTCTTCGCTCCGTGAACCGAGCGCCCAAGAGGTTTAGTCAGGCGGCGCAGACGCATTGGATCTAGGGTTGAGATTTCCGCTGAGTAGGTGAGTTTCATCCTTTACCTTGATTTTGGGCAGATTCATGCTTCATCGCAAACCCTAACACCGAGTCGGGTTTTGATCATACAGGCAGTGAGGGAGTTGTCCGGTGAATGAGGAGGATAGGAGGAGAAGGGATCGCTGAGGGACTTCTAAGGAAGGTAAGCGGTATTTACAATTTTAATGTACGATAAATTTCTTTATCACTGTGTGGATATCCGTGATGAAATTGGTGATTAGTGGGTCGTGTTGATGCCGATTGTGAATCAAGGTCATGTAGCTATGGGTGAGTGAAGAAGGTTTATTTGGCGCGTGTACGCTACCCAGGGTTAGGTCGATTTATACTGATTCTGTGATGACGATCGGTTCAGTAATTCGATCATGGAGGATCGATTAGGTTGAATAGGATAATTAAATCAACTGGTGGATCGGATATGCAGGTCGAGGTAGGATTCGATTCGATCATTTCTTGTAAGATGGATAATATTTTCATATGATGAGTATCGATCACGGTGAGATTAATCGAGGATATGTTCTTGGATCGAGGAGTTAATCACGATTTGTGACTACGGTCGAGGATCTACTGGGGATACATAGTAGTAATTTAAAGACGCTGTCGTACGCTTGGATTTGATGGATTTACTTTGGATTATTCGTTATGTAAAGAATCGATTAAGTATTCGATTTGTAGGTGAATGGTATTTTGGCTTAACAATAGTTACGATTATACGTGTTTCGGCCACGAGGCGGATCCCCTACGCGACGATCCGGTTCTTCATGGATATTTAGACGCGGTATTTTGACTTATCTTTTAGATATAAGTCGATACGCTAGTTATGATAGCTTTCAATAATTTTTCATGTTTATACGCCTAGTATGTTTTGCGCCTATCGACACACGCATCGATAGATAGGATTTTTGTCTTCCTCGCTTATTCGATCATAGTTACTGATTACGGATACGCATATACGATCACATATATTATTCGGATAGTATTTTGAGTAGGATCGACATGCTTAAGATCACGCACCATCTCGCACGTGATCGCACGCCCGGACGGTTCCATTATTGTGAGCTCGCGCAGATACCTCCGCACACACCGCCACTCACGGGTTAGTGATACATCGGAGGGTGTGTGCAGCTCGTCAGTTCTAGTCCGCTCATGTGTAGCGACGAGGTAGCGCGTAATGGGCAGGATCCCTCCTCCTGTCCATGACACCGAGACGAGCTTAGCTCCCACTATGTTTGGGGGCGGGAGGATAGTGTACTCGACAAAGATCCCGCCCACTCGGCCACCAGAGCACGGATGGCAGAGTGCATAGCGAGTTATAAATTTCTACCCACTCCTGGGCCACCATCGCTACAAGCGGCCGATCAAGGCCAGGGTGACCATGCTATCGCACTGCACGACTTCGCATGTATCAGATTCAGTGTTTCACGATTTAGATTGATGCCTTGGATGCGTATACGATCACATGCATACTGAGATACATATTTATATACGGTCGACTTTATTACTTCTAGTCGTGCACACGCTCCTATATCGTAAGAGATTCGTAAGTCACCATTTTCAGTATTTCTTGCCAGATACCCTATTTATGTAGATCAGATCGCATGATATTTTTATCATAGCTATACCTTACTTTCAGATATCTATATACCCGCAGAGTTCTTCGAACTCACCCCGCTTGATTATATCTATTTCGTGACGGTTGTCAGAGAGTCCACCGCCAAACCCCTCGCCGTGAAAGTTTTGATTGGTTATTTGTTCTACGGTTCGATATTTTGGTTAGAGGACATGTTTGGTATTGGAGTTCGATATTTGTATTTGTGGATTTTTGGTGTCCTTAGGGACTTTATTCAGAGTTTTGTTCTGGATGGATTTCAGTTGAGTATTCCTGCCCAGATGGCAGAAGGGGTAGGTTTAGATGTGATAGATTGTTTATTTATTTACTTGGATTGAAGGCCTGAGGCCTAATTATACTTTGCGTGTGTTGTTTGGATTCCGATCGTGTTGACCGATGTGGGCGCAGTAGGCCTCAGATGTAATTGATCACACCGCAGGGAGATGCTGTCGGATTTTCGTCTGGCGAGGTCTCCTTCAGGGCGTGACAAAAAAGTCTCACACTTGAATGGTGTTGACTCAACCAGGTATGTGAAGATGTTGTATAGAGCAAGGCGAACAAAATAATGACAACTAAAGAGATTTCCAATAACAAACGTGCTTTCACACGTCAACATATGGGACTAGACCAGAAAACTTGTAACAATGTGTGTGACTCACAGGAAGAGATTCCAATGAGTGGAATCTGGGCGATCATAGATCAACAATCAACAGTTCCTCCTAGGCCAACAACGGCTAATGCAAGACAAGAATTGTCACCGTCAATTAATAATGGAACAAAAGAAGAGGCTAGAGTTTGGAATAACGGTTAGGGTTTGAAGAAATTTTAGAGGAATTAAAAAATGTCATTTGTTTATTCATCAATCTCATACATATATAGAAAGAATATCCATACTTAATCAAATCCCTATAATTAAGGTAAATCATATCGCTATAACTCTATATTTTTATTTATATAATTTGCAATAATCTTACATAGAATATAAGTAAGATGGTTAAAATGAAGGAGAATGTCAAGTGTTCTTTATGATCATAAAATACCTTTAAAACTTAAAGGAAAGGTCTACAAAATAATAGCTAGACTTGTTATGTTATATAGAGTTAAAATTGGATTATGACTTAAGCACATAAGCAAAAGATAACAGTGGCAGAGATAATGTTAAGATGAGTGTGCAAATATACAAAGGTAGAGAAGATAAGAAATGAAATGACAAAAAAAGTGTTAGGATTTCATCTATTGGAGAACTCCAGGAAACAAGTTTAAGATAGTACGAATATGTACTTAGACGATCAATAAATACTCCAGTTAGACGATATAAAACTATGACAAATACGCACATTAAACAAGGAAGAAAAAGACTAAAGAAGACTTAATTAGCAATGATAAAATATGATAAAATTTATTTAAATATAGATGAAAATATAATAGGGGACAAAGCTCAATGATGTAGAAAGATTCATATAGACGACTCTACCTATTAGGATAAAACTTAGTTGTTGTACAAAAAGGAGACTACTTTTGACTATCTCCGATGTAGAAACAAAAAAAAAAACAGAACATATAGCAGTCAATTAAGTTATTAAAAACCAAAACTTGAGAAACATATCTTATAGAATAATATTCCTAAGAAATAATAAAGTTTTGACCAATGTTAAACTGACCAGTAAATCCCATGGAGAACAAATAGATGCAGCACCAGCTATAGGCGTGTTCCCTTCATCTTCTCCAAGATACTTCACCTAAACTTGTAACATAGGAAAACTAAAATAAAAAAACATATTGCATGGAAAAAAGCTAAAAGGTAATGTGATTGCTTATAGAAATTGATAACTGGGGGAATTGAAAAAGGAAAATATTATGCAATAGAACACAGAATAACATCTAGTGGTAGAGCATCTTTCTAGTTGACTAAAATCTAAGTGCAACAACAATCTGAGATGAATTATCAGTGTAACAGAATATGATGGGTTCAAAATATTGTATAATTAGATGATATTCAGATTTATAATGATCTATGCTTTGAATCATGCTCCAAAATAGCAATTCAAAAATTCAAAGTTGACCATTGGGCCCACTGAATCATAGCCGATGCATTCTACTGGATACTATTGGTGGCTATGGTCGAAAAAAATGAGCTGTCCTATACTTGCATACAGATACCAAATTAGACTGTCCTGCTTACATAGCATATATATCTAATTAGAACCACGCAGTTAGATCATTCAACTTGTTCAATATGTCTCCATAACAATTGTAATAATAATAATAATAATAACTTGCTCACTATGTAAATAAAAATAGTTATAAGCTTATGCTTAAAATTGGTTCTTGAATAATACCATTGATTTTATCAAGAATATTAATATATAAATTACTCCAGCATGAACTTTTGAGAAATGTGTTAGTGAATCTGCTATATACCTAATAATAATAATACAGGCTAATTTAATTATTTTTGGATTTAATAGTGGTTAAAAAAATAAAATTTATAGGTTGATATAATATTTTTGCTACGGCAATTTAAAGTTTAACTGGGTTTGTTAATTTAGTCTTATTTATAGCTACGAGTATCGAGAAAAAGACCGCGGTGACTAAAAATTTTAGGAGTATTAAGCTAATGAGTTATACCATGAAACTATAAAAAAAAAACTAAGGAAGGAAACCACAATAATCGAAAATCAAGATTTATGTCAGAAAGATCGACAATAAAAATTATACATCTTCTTAGATAACTAATTGAAAAGTAGCGGAAACGAAAGCAAGACTTACATATGGCATTTATTAATTTTGAAAAAGTTTATGATAGAGTTTCAAGAGAAATTATGTGAAGAATTTTAGAAAACAAAGGTGTTAGTGTAGCATATATTAAAATAATTAAGGATATATACGAGGATGCAATGACAAGAGTGAAAATGTCAAAAGAATTAACTGCAGTATTTCTCACAGAGATAGGGCTACATCAAGGATCATCTTTAAGTCTGATGGAGCGGGTTCACATCAAAATCCCTATCTTTTTATATTAATCATGGATGAACTCACTAAACACATCTAAAAAATGGTATCATTGATGTATGTTATTTGCAAATTTATTATTTTGGTAGATAAGGCACGTGAAAAAGTAAATGTTAAATTTAAATTTTGAAGGAAAATGCTAGAAGTGAAAGCTCTTACACTTAATAGAGTAAAGACAGGATATATAGAATTTAAATTTAACAATATTAGATACAATAAAACAATTGTTAAGTTAAGAGATAATGAGTGTCTATAACTGAAAGTTTTAAATATTTAGGATCATTTTTTGTAAAAGAATGGAGAGGCTGAGAGAGATATCTTACATAAAATACAAACAAGATGATTGAAATAGAGGAAAGCATCAGGTATTCTTTGTGATCATAAAGTACCTTTAAAATTTAAAGAGAAATTTTACAAAATGACAGTTAGACCTGCCATCTTATATGGAGTTGAATGTTGGATTATGACTCGAACATATGAGCAGAAGATAGAGTTGCAAAGATGAGGATGTTAAGATGAAAATGTGGACATACAAGGATGGAAAGTAAAAATTTAGAATATTAGAGTGAAATTTAGGATTGCACTTATTAAAGGAAAACTTCGGGAGACACGTTTAAGATGGTACGGACATGCACTTAGAAAATTAATAGATCCTCTAATTAAGAGATGTGAAACTATTATAAATATGCAAATCAAACGAAAAATAGGAAGATTAAACTTGGTTAGCAACAATAAAATAAGATAATTTATTTAAATATAGATGATGAGATAGTAGGAGATAGAGCCCAATAGCATAGGAGGATCCATATAACTGACTTCACATAGTGGGATAAGGCATGATTGTTATTGTTGTGGTTGTTATAGCTACGAGTTGATTGAAGACATCAAAGCTTAGGTTTTCTTAATTTTCCTAAGTTTACCGCCACCTCTTCCCTCCCCCTCTCCCTCTCCCTCTCTCGTGCACGACCTCCATGTACCACAATTGCCACTTCCTCATGCCAAATCCACCCCACCGCCGCCGCTTTCCTTATGCCAACCAACCAAGCGCCACGAACCCCTCACTGCGAGCAACCACCGTCAATCCCAACCATTTCTTGGTTTTTCCTGACGCGAGTAGTTGTCGTGCCTATTCCCTTTCCCAACCATGAACCGACCTTGCCACCGTGCCACAGTTGTCACAGTCTGCCCCTCCTCCGCATTCTATCGATCCCAACAGCAGTGCACTGGCGTCAAAGTAGTCCAGCAAATCTGATTTGAAAGTAGTGATAATTAATCATAATTAGTAATAATTAATTAATTAAGTGATTAATTAACTGATTAATCAATTAATTAATTAATCAATTGATAAATTAGCTAGCCGACCCCATCTAGTGGGATAAGGCTTTGTTGTTGTCATTGTAATTGATAAATTAGCTGATTAATTCAATTAACAGGTGATAATTAATTAATTAATTGATAAATTAGCTTATTGATAAAAATAATTAGATAACGATTGATTAATAATTAACTGATTAACTAATAGATCAATTGATTAATCAACTAATAGATTGATTTATTTGACCATTAATCACACTATTAACCTAGGGTTAACTTCGCTCATTTAGAATTTATTAGTAAATTTTACTTATGCAGAGGTAGTAATAATTATGAATAATTATCTAAGAGATTGAGATGAATATTAGCTTTAAGGGGGGAGAATAAAATAATTCAAATTTACAATCGAATTATTTTGTAAAAATTATTCTATCACTTAATTTGACTTAAAGCCTTTTTATTTGTAGATTTAGGTTCTAAGAAGACCCTCTGATTGAAAGAACAACCCTATCAAGGATTTTCAACAATTAAAGGTTGATAGTTCTATCCTTTGATCTCTCTAAAATTTTTCCTTTAGTGCTTGAATAATTAATTAAGCCCGTTAAATAGGTCGCAATTACTTACTTTTTATTTTTAATATTCTCTATTATTCTTGAGATTGACACTTATCAGTTTACTTATTTGTCCTTCCGTTCTGGTTGAGATATAGGCATTCTTGTTTGCTATTCCTGTTTTACTACTTACTTGCATGTTCAATAATATATTCTTGTTTTGAATTATTGAAGCTTATACAAAGGATGTCTTGCATTTTCATACAGGGGACTAAAAATCTATTTATTGTGACAGATTAAATTTAGTAGAAATATGTTGCAATCTTGTGAATGCTTATGATTAATAATACAACTCTGAACTTGCTTCAAAGTAGCCATTTGCCCATGAGTGCAGTCATGGTAGCGAGCCGTCATTTGCAAATGATATCTTAATTTGTGCCCTGACCACCCACGAGTGTTGTCGTGATAGCAAGCTATCACCCACGATCAGTATTTACTTAGGCACTTTAACTGCCCATGAGAGATGTCGTGGTAACGAGCTATTGTCCACAGTTAATACTTTTACATCTTGACCGCCCAAGATGTTGCCTTGGTAGCAAGCTATCGCTCACGATCAGTATTTATCTAAACGCTCTAACTATCTATGTGGCAATGAGTTGTCACCCACAATTAATACTTTTACACTCTAACCGCCCATGAGTGTTGTCATGATAGTAAGCTGTCTTTCGTGGTCAATATTTATCTACGTGCCCTCACTGTCCACGAGTATTGTTGTGGTAGCAAGCTGTCGCCCACAGTTAGCATCTATCTAGCATTTAGTTTCGCTGTGTTGTGTTATTTTCTATTTGACACTTTGTTACATCTAAGTGTGTATTATTAAACTATACAAGAAGGGGATAATCCTCGTGTGAGCCCGTTGGTGGATAATAATTGCGTTGTTCATTATATAATACGGGAATAAATTAGTTTTTCCTTCAACCTCCATAAAATCCTTAATTGATGCACTTTCTTTTTTATATACTGATTAAGTAAATTTGTACTTACCAAATGTTGTTTTTTACCTCCAGGTTAGCGAATAACAAATTTGTGCATTCACATAGTCAAATGGTTGCCACAGAGCCTCTTAGAGATGATGGCTTATCAATTTCGATTGACATTGAGAAGTTTACCTTTCTTTTGTTGTTTTTTAATTTTTCTTTTAGCATTTAATGTTCAATAAAATCTTTCAATTCCAATTTGGATTTAGATATACTACACTTGCAGTCATATTTAATATTTTGTTTGATTTATTGGTTTCTTCGTATTTGTGATTGTAAGATTAGTTATGGTTCTTCTTTCAATTATATTGTCACTAAGGAATACCCTTTGGTCCGATGAAGATTTATACTTTAGGGTATGATAAATTTATTGGTATTAAAGCCCAAGTTGCGACTTTTGTTATGGGATTTGTATTCTACATTTTCGAGATGTATGATTATATAGATTTTATGTTTTGGGTTCTTCGTTTCGATTTATGATTTTCAAATTCTGGACTTTCAAATAAGTTGAGGGATAGAGCTATAAGAAGTAGGAAGTGTAAGTGTGTCTCTAGTTGCTATGTTATTTGTCTATTGAGTACTTATTTAGGCATAACAGGAAAATGCCCCTCAGTGAGACAACCCGTACTCATGGTCATGGTCGAAGTCGACCTCGTAAGCGTACAATTGAATCATTGAGACCTAACCCCTAACACAGAAAACATAGATTCTTTGGAAGCACAAGCTAATTCAAAATTGAAGTATAGGCCGAGTTTGTCAACAACCTATTGGAGGTTAAGAAAGAAACTCTCAGTAGCTCGTCAACATGAATTTTTGAACCTTACGGAGGGAGTCCATAGCATAATGGAGTATAATGAAGAATTTAATCGACTTGCTGAATGTTGCAGGCTACATCAGGATTAAAATGTGAGTCCTCTATCAGTACATATTGGGAAGCATTAGACCAAATCATACTAATCGAAATGACCCAACAATAGGTCTTCCAGGAAAAGAAGGCAAGTAGGCAACCACAACAAACAAAGTCTCGGAATCAAAGCTATCTGGCTAGTAGTCAGAAAATGCAAAGTTAAACCCTAATGTCATGAGGTGCCATCGGAGAATCCTCCCAGAAGACAAACCAGAATATCAATAGGATTATCTTGTCCCTCCCAATAAGGTCAGACTTCTAGCACCGCATGCTTAGATGTTACCAATGTGGATCACGAAATCATAAGGTATCAGAATGCCCTTAAGATCAGTGTATATGCTTTTACTATAAGCTACCAAAACATATAAGCAAAGATTGCACCTTAAAAGAACAACTTGAGACGATAGATCCCGTCCTTAGAAAGACAGACACGTTGAATGATCTATGTAGCCTCAATAGCAGAAAGGACCACAGAAGCCCTCATCATCTCACCAACAAAATTTTACACCCCCTCCACAATCACAGTTATATTATTTATAGTCCCAGGAGTACCTTTCGATGCCCCCATCTATACAATATCCCTCACCATCATCCTATAATTATTTCTTATACCCACTTCAAAAATACCTACTGCCTCCACCTCAAACTCATCCGATGACTTTAGCTCCTTCAAGTCAATCGTAGCAAGATCTCAGTCAACTCCCCCAACAAAGAACTCAACAACTAGACGCAAAAGTCAGACAAGTCTACGCCATGACCCGGGAGGAGGCACAGCAAACCAGAAGCTCTATTATTTGCGGTACTAATTAGTTTACTACACTCCTGCTGATATATTGATAGACAAGGGTAGTTCACATTCTTTTATTTGAGCTATCGCCTGTATTCATTACTTTTACACCTTGACCACTCACGAGTGTTGTCGTGGTAGGAAACTATCGCCCACCATTAATATTTATCCACACACCTTGACTGTCCACAAGTGATGTCATGATAATGAGTTGTCGCCCATAGTCCGCATCTATTTAGCACTTAGTTTCACTGTATTGTGCTATGTTCTATTTGACACTTTGTTACATCTGAGTATCTATTATTAAGCTATACAGGAAGAGGATAATCCCAGTGTTGGCCCATTGGTTGATAATAATTGCGTTGTTCATTATATAATGCAGGAATAAATTAATTTTTCCTTTGACCTCCAAAAACCCTCAATCCATATATTTTCTGTCTTATATACCCACTGAGTAAATTTGTACTCACCACCTATTTCCTTTGACCTCCAAGTTAGCATATAGGAAATTTATGCATTTACATAGTCAAATGGTTGTCATAAAGTCACTCAAAGATTGGCTTGTCGGTTTCGTTTGACGTCGAGAAGTTTATGTTTCTTTTGCTATTTTTTTACTTTTCTTTTAGCAGTTAATGTTTAATAAAATCTTTCAATTCCAATTTGGATTTAGATGTACTCTTGCACTCATATTTAATATTTTGTTCGATTTATTTGTTTTTGTACGTTTGTGATTGCAACTGATTCTTCTTTCATTTATATTGTCACTAAGGGATACCCTCCGATCTGATGAAATTTATACCAACTTAGCATGGTATACATTTAAGGTTCAAATCCTAACACATAAGACATTATTGGGTCTAGGTCAATCAACTGTGCACCTACAAATACATACATATATACATATAGGGGAGCAAGATTTAAAATCTCAAGTCATGCTAAAATTTCGATCTTTGACTAGATCGATATTATTTTGATATTGTATCAATATTTCAATGCATGAAGTCGATAATGGATTAGAGTTGAGAAAGTAAAGAGATGAAGCATAGAAAAGATACATTGTATATATCGAGTATCAAGTATGGTTTTAAATCTTGTTTCATGTTGGCAAATGGATGAAACATATCATTCTAATAAATTACCAAAACCCGATCCACTCAACTCAAACAATGTTCCTTTCTTTACTTTATCTCCTTCCTCAAGCCTCCAATTTGTCACTAGAATCATACATCGAAGCATCGACACAATACTAAAACAGTATCTTTCAGTCAAAAACTAAAATTATGACACAATATGAGATTTTAAACCTTAATGTTAAGTGGCATCGAGTTTCGGTGATTTATCGGAATGATACATTTCAATTGTTTCACCCAACACAAAAAAAAAAAATTCAAACCATGAAAGGGAGCATTAAAAAACCATACCTCAAAAGTTTTTAATCATAAAATTTTTCATTTGATCTCAAGTGATATTTAAATTTAGACAACCATATGAATGTAACCTTGGCTACGAGTGTCTAAACTAGACTCCAATATTAGATGTTATAAAAGATTTTTGGAGAATTGTACTCAAAAGTAATAAAATGGTTTTCCATGCTTATAATGCATTTCGCACATTAAATGTTCTATTACCCTTTTAATCTAGAACATAGTAAGATGGCAACATTTATCCTCTAGAATATAAGTTTATTCCACATTATGAAGCAACGGTCAAAAGAAGATAAAAAATAAAGGACAGTCCGGTGTACAAAGCTCCCACCATGCGGGGTCTCGAGGAAGGATCCATTGTATGCAGTCTTATCTTACTTTTTGCAAGAGATTGTTTCTAGGATTCGAATCCGTGACCCTTAGGTCACAAGGCAGCAATCTTACCATTACGCCAAGGCTCCCCTTCAGTCAAAAGAAGATAATCACACAAATAATATGAATTTGCAGACATCACAACAGAATCTCCAACAAAAACAATGAGTTGTATGCTGACCAGAATATTAGCACCAACACTTGTCCCAACAGCAAAAAGATTAGCTTTCGGATACTTTTGATGAAGATAATTGACAACTTCTCGGATGTCTTCAGTCCATCCAGCATTGTAAAAGCAATCAGACTGTCAAATATCAAGAAAAATGCTTCTATTATAATCACCTAAAGTGGATCTCTATCAGGTTTACTGAGCAATTTCAAATATCTATGGTGCCATTAGTCTACTCAGCTGTCTTCCAATTAAAAGGAATCTTGAGTAAAAACAGAAATGCATGCTAGCCACAAATAAAAAAGAAAATCATCTCTGAGAACTTGGACTTCAAGCAAGCACTCCAAAATGATCATCTGACAGATGGACAAAATGAAATATCCTAATGTGGAAAAGGCACTTACAAAAGACAAGATGGAAACTAAATACATGTAGATCAGCAACGATAGCAACATTCCAGATAAACACATGAGCATCCACTATAAGATAACAACAACAACAACTAGGTGGGGTCGGCTATGCATCCACTATAAGATAGAAAAGATAAATACCATGCAAAATGTAGATAATCATGTATATGATTTCAGTTCAGGAGATAGTGACCAACTTAGATATAGGAGCATGCCCCCAACACTTCTGAAACAAATCTGTAAAAAAGGGTGAAGGCAGTGAACTCAACTTTGACAATGTGCATCGTCCACTCCTCTCTTAAGAGGTTGTTTATGTGACTAGAAATCCCTTCTAGTACAGTACGTGAAAAGCTACTAATGATGTCAAGGTTAGCACCTAATTCAACAAAAATGTAGCCAAGATCATCAAATATGGAAAAATGTGGAAACATTAAGTGGGAAAAAAAAGGTGATGCATTTAAAATGTACCGAGTCAAGTGGTTGAGAAGGCATAATTTTGTAAACTGATTAGTATTTGTTATATTTATGGAGATCTCACAGTAGTTTCCCAGTGAAGACAAGGAAGAAGGCATATGTAGCACTAAAATTGAAACCTCATAACTCAAGCATTATTACTAAGAAGATAATTGACATGGGAGACTGGGTTCACTTTTAAAGTCTCCAATCAAACAAAGTTGAAACAAATTAAAATATTCTAGCTAAAAAAATCATATAACTAAAAGGACTCAACCAAACTTGAAATATTTTCCTACAGGATAATTATCAAATCAAAAATTACTTTAATTAACTTATTTTCCTAAAGGATCTTGAAATATAAAGTTTCAAAAGTCAAAAGGAATTAAAATTCTCAATTTGCATTATTATCTTAGCCAAGAAGATAATAAGTGAAACGTTAGAAGTGAAACGTCTTATATTTAGTAGAGTATAGACTGAATATATGAAATTTAAATTTAGCAATGTTAGATACAATGAAATAATTATTAAGTTAAAAGATAAGAGTTGTCTGTGACTGAAGTTTTAAATATTTAGAATCATTTTTACAAAAGAATAGAAAGGTTGAGAGAGATGTCTTATATAGTATACAAACAAGATGATTGAAATGAAGAAGAGCATCGAGTATGTAACACCCCAAATTTTAGTTCCTATATTTTTATTAGAGGAAAATAGAAATAAGAATAAGAATAGAAATAATAAAAATATGAATAGAATAATAATAAAAAAAATAGAAATAATTAAGAATAGGAATTAAAAAAAAAATCGAATAAATGGTTCGTTAGCCGGGGCTCGAACCATGAACCGTTGGTTTGAGGGAATAGACTTCCTACCACTAAGTCATAAGATTACCAATGAGTAGGATATAACAGAATATATCTATAGGCGAAAAAAAAAAGAAAAAATTGATTAATTTAGCTAAGCATTTAAAGGGGTAATTAAATTAAAGAAACCCTAATTTATATATAGATTTTGTTTTCTTCTCTCTCCCTCTCGTTTTTTTCCTTTCCCTAACCTTTGCGCCGCCCTCTCTCTCCCTCTTCTCTCCCAACGCCAACCCACACCCTCTCTTCTCCTCTTCTCTCCAATGCCTCTTTTCCTCCCGTTTCCTCCAGCCACAGAATCAAATAAAAAAAAAGAAATTTTCCCTTCCGCTTTCTCCAGCCACCGAGGAAACCAAAAGAAAAAAAAAAGTTTCTATAATTTCTCCACCGTGGGATAATTCAAGAGGGATCTCCTCAAGGACTTGGTAGAGGATCACGCTAAAGCAAAGGAATACGTAGAAGGTCTTCTCTTTATGAAATATAACGGTATAAATTGGTGAAAAAATATAGGAAGTAAGTATTGCTCACCTGCAGTATAAGTAGTTATCGTATGTCATTGATATATTTTTATGTGCATGTTATTTCCAATTATGCATGGTATTTTCAATTACGTGATTTTACCCGTTATGTCATATTTGATTTAACATCATGTGTAGATCCATGATAAAAGTGTGATTTATGATCATGCATGTTGTAGATGAGTTGTAGCTTACAATTATATGCATGATATAGAGTAAGATGTAAAAATATTTCCTTTATAAAGAAAATTTAAAGATGCTCCTCATTCGAATTGGGATTAAGAGCACAACGATCTTCAATATGCTCCCCATTTCAGTTTTGGGGGTCAAGAGCATAATGATCTTTATGGTGCTCTCCATTCGTGATTTAGGGGATTAAGAGCATTCTGTCAGTATGTATAAGAATATAAATATAAAGGAAGTATTTTACTTTTGAAATGGCATGTACCGGACATCAGTTCGCCCACGGGCCAAGGCCCTCAGTCTCAGTTACCCTAATAGGTTCAATGATTGGCCACCCCGGCCTATTAGGAAAGCGCGCATTGTACTATACCGGACCCATATCCAGGATGATTATTATTTTGAAGTATCAGTATAAGTATAAGTAAAAGTTTTCAAAGTTAATCATTCCATATCAGATACACTGTTTACAAGTTTTAAAATACTTAAGAGCATGATTTATACAAGAGACATGTAATAAGAGTTATGATTTTCAGTTATGTTTGCATGTGTATCAATGTATCCAGGGCAAGAGAACTAATTGCATGATTTCATACAGTGCATGTTTTTGTGAGCATAGAAAGTACTTACTAAGTGTTATTGCTTATAGTTTGCATTTCCTTATACTGCAGATAAAGGTAAAGAAAAGCTTCAGTAAGGTGGCATGGCGGATGAAGTGTTGGGTGTGTATGGCGACGGAACAGTGGAAGTAAAAGATCCTAAGTGCAGATGTCTAAACCAGATTTTTAATTTCTAATTGTTTTCTTTTGATATTGTTGAAGTTCAACTGGATTACTTATGGTTGAGACCAAAGAATGCTAGAGTCATATTGGGTTAGTCTTAATACTTGCATGTTAGGTGAAGATCTTGAAATGATTATTGTTTAAGTGATGTCAAGGTCCTTATGATTATTTTAGTCATTAGTATATTACATGAATTAAAGATAGAGACAGTAAAGTAGTGACATCTCCCCTGGTAGAGAGTGGAAAGACTAGAAGGGGTGTTACAAGATGGTATCAGAGCGAGTTTCCACCCTTCCGTCACACACACATCGAGCATCAGTCCTGCCGCCTCCAAGTAAGCAAGTATTTATCTGTTTTATTTACTTTATGAGTAGTAAAGAATGCTTCTTTTAAGTTAAACCTGCTCACCTAGAATGTTATCTTTGAGTTAAACATATTTGCATATATATATATAAAGATGATAGACAGTAAGTAATAGAGCATATCTAGATATGTATGTGAAGATGATAAAAAGTAGTGATAATAGTCTTATAGTGGTTTCACTTTATCATCTTATGAAGAGTAAGAAATGCCTCGAGGAAGACCCTGTAGAGGACAAGGAATGAATGAAGAAGTACCACCACCTGCCTGGATGCAGATAGTCACTCAGCTCCAATAGCAAGTGGCAGAGCAGCAGCAGGTCATCAATACCTTGATGACGAATCAGCGAGAAAATCCTATTATTCAACCAAGGACTCAGAATGTCTTTCCAACTACATCTTCCGCCCCACCAGTCCCACCAACAGCTCCAGTGGGAGGGGTGGGGCAAGAGGCCTATCTGATTCAATGGCAAAAGCTGAAGCCAAAGAGTTTTGCCGGTGCAAGTGAACCATGGGATGCTCAGGCATGGTTCAAGACAGTAGAGAGCATAGTGGAATTGCTGGACTGGCCTGAGAATGAGAAAGTCAAGTGCGCCTCGTTCTGTCTGACCGGAGATGCCAGAATATGGTGGGAGCGAGTAAAGGCCAAGAGGGTGGTGAACCAAATGTCATGGACGGACTTTGAGACGGAGTTCTTCGAGGAGTTCTTCCATATGCGAGTCACCAATAAGCATTATGATGAGTTCACGGAGTTCCGACAAGGGGATTTATTAGTAGATGAAGCGGTGAAGAAGTTCAATAGGTTGGCTCGTCTATGCCCGGAACTGGTCAGTACTGAGAAGGAAAGAGTTAGGTTGATGCTAAAAATGTTGAGACCGGAGATAGCTCTGAATGTGGTTGATGGAATTAATAGACCACAGACTACTGAAGAGCTAATCAGCAGTGCGCTAATTACAGAGCATTACATGAATAGTATCAAGCACCAGAAGCTAGCCTTGGTAGAAAGCAAAAGCCAGGGAAGTTCAGGAGGTCAGAAACCTCAGAGCGGTAATTCGAAATGGAAGCGAAACAACAATGGCAAGAGGAAGCAATGGAATAATGCAGAGGGAGGTTCAGCCAATAAGCAGCCTATGTATCCTACATGTTCTAAGTGTGGGAGGAAGCATTTAGGAGTTTGCCGCCAGGGCGTGAGCGAGTGTTATATATGTGGTGTTGAGGGACACTTCGCCAAACAGTGCCCCACTAAGACCAATCTGCCTCCGCCACAGTCTATTCAGTATGGAGGTAGACCAGCCCAACTACATCAGATGCAGGGAGCACTGGAGGGTCCTTACATCAGCCAAGGAAGATTGGAGGCCCCATCAGTTACACCTAATGCCCGGATCTTCTCCCTCACCAAGGAAGAGGTAGCAAATGCTTCTACGGTGGTCACAGGTCAGATACCTATCCTTAGTCAGCATCGCTTGACATCGGGCAATCCATTCTTTCACGTCATGGCATTTATTAAGAAGATAGATATAACTCCGGATATCTTAGATATTCAGCTTTTTTAACGACCCTACCTTGGGTGAAATAATGACATACGCAGTCTTGGCTGTAAATTTCAAACAGAGAGCTTTATAGTGATTTGATTTCTTTGACAGACTATGATGTCATCTTTGGAATGGACTTTCTTAGCAAGTACGGTGCTTCCATTGAGTGTCGTAAGGCGAAGGATAGTATTCCAACCCGAGACCGAGGCCAAATTTGAGTTTATTAGAGAACCAAGGAAGAAGACTAAGAAGTTCTTCTCATGGAAGCTCGGAAGATGTTAGGTGGATCGTTGGGTATTTAGCATATAGTTGATACTAAGCAAGAAAGAAGTCAGTGGAAGAAGTCCCAATCAGATGTGATTACCCTAAGTATTTCTGACGAGCTACCAGTGACTAAAGACTAGAAGGGAAGTTGAGTTTGAGATCGAGCTTATTCTCGTACAAACTCAATCTCAAAAGCACCCTATCGTATGGCTCCAAATTGAATTGAAGAGCTCGGGAACAATTACGGAGTTATTAGACAAGGATTCATCCGCCTAGTCATTCTTAGGGAGCTCGGTGTTGTTCGTGAAAAGAAAGATGGGTCTACGAGGAATGTGCATAGACTACCGAGCCTTGAATCAGTGATGATCGAGCGGATATCCTCCGCCGAAGGATAGAGGATTTTTGATCGATTAAAGGGAGTCGCGATCTTCTCCAAGATTGACTTGCGGTCGGTTATCACCAAGTAGTTAAAGAGGACGAGTATATCAAAATAGCCTTCCGAACGAGGTATGGACACTATGAGTTCGTGGTCATGCCCTTCGAGTGACAAATGCACCCGCTTATGTTTATGGACTTGATGAATCGGATATTTAAGGAGTTCCTTGACAAGTTTGTGGTCGCTTTCATCGACGACATCCTTATCTACTCGAGAACCCAGAAGAACATGTCGAACACTTGAAGACACCTGCAGACCCTTCAAAGAAAGACAATTATATGCAAAGTTCTCCAAGTGTGAGTTTTGGCTTGATCAATATCGCTTTCGGGTCATGTTATTTCAAAAGATGGAGTTATGGTAGACCCACAAAGATAGAAGCAACAAGAATCGGGGTCAACCAAAGAATGCCTGAAGTCGTAAGTTTCTGATTAGCTGGTACTATCGAAAGTTTGTGGAAAACTTCTCAAGGATAGCTTCACCGCACGATTCTACCAAAGAACAAGAAGTTCGAATGGACCAAGATTGTGAAAAGAGCTTCCTTGAATTAAAGAGGAGACTCACAAGTGCTCCAAAGGCTTACCCTTCCGTAAAGTAATGAGGATTCGACCATGTATAGTGATGCATCCAAGACGGGACTCTGAGCAAGATTATACGTATGGTAAAGTCATTGCTTATGCATCTAGACAACTCAAGGACTAAAAGAATTACCCCACCTTGAGTCACAAGAGCAGGGTCTTTGCTCAAAGTTCGAGACATTACTTATACGGAGTCCAATGCAAGATTTACACAGATCACCGTAGTCCAAGTATTTTCTTCACTCAAAAGGATTTGAATACGCGACAACGCAGATGGCTTGAGCTAGTAAAGGACTATGATCGAAATCCACTACCATCCCGAAAGGCAAACAAAGCAATGACGCTACCGAGTAGAAAATCATGCGCCACTGATGTCCCTAGCAACACTATCCCAACCATCGGAGAAAGAGATAATGAATTTTGGAGTCGAGATCATTTCGATCTCTCCGCCGACCATAGTACCTACACTATTCGAGGATATATTAGCTAGATAGAATGAATCACAGCGTCGAAGGATCGAAGCAAAGAGATCGAAGGGAAGGATGAAGGATTCCAGTGTCTTTGATAGTGGGTATTATATTTGGGTGAACGCCTTTATGTATCCCCAATGACCCGGACTTAAGAAAGAAGATCCTAGAAGAAGCTCATGGGACCCGTATTCGATGCATCTGGATCACAAGATGTATCAAGATATGAAAGGAAATTACGGTGGCTTGGTATGAAGAGGGGCGTGGCTAAGTATGTTAGCACTTGCACGACATGTCGAGAGTGGCCGAACACGAGACCGGGAGAAGTTCTCTGACCTATCGATTCGAATGAAAGTGGGAGGAACTAGCCGTGGATTTCATAGTAGGATTGCCCAAAAACAACCAATAGCTACGATTATTTGGGTAGTTGTCGATAGATTGACAAAGTCTGCTCGCCATTACTATCGAATATCATACTCCGTGGGCGATTAGCCCGATTATATGTCGAGAAGTGATTAGGCTGCGTAGGTACCTAAGACCATTATCTCGGATAGAGCGATTCAACCGCCCACTTCCAGAATGTGTTCGGAAAGCCCTCGGCCTTTAAGTTCACGATTGATTTGCATTTTATCCTCGAACGGATGGCAAACGAAAGAGTGAATCCAGTTTTGGAAGCGTGCTCGAGCTTGTGCCTTAAATTTTAAAGGAAGGTAGTGCAAATATTTGTGTTTGGCGAGTTTGCCTATAATAATAGTTATCAAACCACGATTGGAATGGCACCTTATGAAGCCTTGTATGGAAGGAGATCTGGATCCTTTATCTGTTGGTATGAGGGTGGCGAGAAAAAAGAAATGGGACTCAAGTGATTTTATAGATGGCGCCACCAAACTATAAAACATCGGAAGGATGAGGCCCTTGAAGTCGGCGGAAGAGTTCTGGCGATGTCATGAGACCCTAGAGTTCAGTCGGAGATTCAGTGTTCATTAAGGTAGTTCCTATGAAAGGGATAATGAGATTTGAAAAGAAAGGCAAGTTAAGTCCCAGATATATAGGCCCCTACCTGATCACCAAGAGAGTTGGTAAGGTAGCTTATGAGCTAGAGCTACCACAGGAAATATCAGCTATCATGATGTATTTCGATGTTTCAATGCTTAGAAGCCGTCCCATACACCAACCAAGTGATTGAGCCAGGCGATCTGATTGAGACAGATCTAAGTTATGAAAGTCGACTATTGGTTAATAGATCGAGCGATCGAAACTAAGAAATAAAGAAATATCGTTAGTAAAAGTCTTATAAGCGAAAGTCGAAAGTTTGAAGAAAGCGACACAGGAGCGTGAGGATGACATGAAAGCAAAGTATCAGGAAATTACAAGTTTAGATGAAACTTTTATAAGGTATAAGGGATTGTAACACCCCAAATTTTAGTTTCTATATTTTTATTAGAGGAAAATAGAAATAAGAATAAAAATAGGAATAATAAAAATAGGAATAGAATAATAATAAAAAAAAAAGAATAGAAATAATTAAGAATAGGAATTAAAAAAAAATCGAATAAATGGTTCGTTAGCCGGGGCTCGAACCATGAACCGTTGGTTTGAGGGAATAGACTTCCTACCACTAAGTCATAAGATTACCAATGAGTAGTAGGGTGTAAAATATATGTCATGGCGAAAAAAAAGAAAAAATTGATTAATTTAGCTAAGCATTTAAAGGGGTAATTAAATTAAAGAAACCCTAATTTATATATAGTTTTTGTTTTCTTCTCTCTCCCTCTCGTTTTTTTCCTTTCCCTAACCTTTGCGCCGCCCTCTCTCTCCCTCTTCTCTCCCAACGCCAACCCACACCCTCTCTTCTCCTCTTCTCTCCAACGCCTCTTTTCCTCCCGTTTCCTCCATCCACAGAATCAAATAAAAAAAAAGAAGAAGCTTTCCCTTCCGCTTTCTCCAGCCACCAAGGAAACCAAAAGAAAAAAAAAAGAGTTTCTATAATTTCTCCACCGTGGGATAATTCAAGAGAGATCTCCTCAAGGACTTGGTAGAGGATCACGCTAAAGCAAAGGAATACGTAGAAGGTCTTCTCTTTACGAAATATAACAGTATAAATTGGTGAAAAAATATAGGAAGTAAGTATTGCTCACCTGCAGTATAAGTAGTTATCGTATGTCATTGATATATTTTTATGTGCATGTTATTTCCAGTTATGCATGGTGTTTTCAATTACGTGATTTTACCCGTTATGTCATATTTGATTTAACATCATGTGTAGATCCATGATAAAAATGTGATTTATGATCATGCATGTTGTAGATGAGTTGTAGCTTACAATTATATGCATGATGTAGAGTAAGATGTAAAAATATTTCCTTTATAAAGAAAATTTAAAGATGCTCCTCATTCGAATTGGGGATTAAGAGCACAACGATCTTCAATATGCTCCCCATTTCAATTTTGGAGGTCAAGAGCATAATGATCTTTATGGTGCTCCCCATTCGTGATTTAGGGGATTAAGAGCATTCTGTCAGTATGTATAAGAATATAAGTATAAAGGAAGTATTTTACTTTTGAAAGGGCATGTATCGGGCATCGATTCGCCCGGGCAAGGCCCTCGATCTCGATTACCCTAATAGGTTCGGTGGTTGGCCACCCTGACTGTATTAGAAAGCGCAGATTAGTACTTATATGAGCCCATATCCAAGATGATTATTATTTTGAAGTATCAGTATAAGTATAAGTAAAAGTTTTCAAAGTTAATCATTCCATATCAGATATACTGTTTACATGTTTTAAAATACTTAAGAACATGATTTATACAAGAGACATGTAATAAGAGTTATGATTTCCAGTTATGTTTGCATGTGTATCAATGTATCCAGGGCAAGAGAACTAGTTGCATGATTTCATACTGTATGTTTTGTGAGCATAAAGTACTTACTAAGTGTTATTGCTTATAGTTTGCATTTCCTTATCTGAGATAAAGGTAAAGAAAAAGCTTGATAGATGGCGTAGCGGATAAAATCTTGGTGTGTGTGTGGTGACGGAACAGTGGAAGTAAAAGATCCTAAGTGCAGATGTCTAAACCAGATTTTTAGTTTCTAATTGTTTTCTTTTGATATTGTTGAAGTTCAACTGGATTACTTATGGTTGAGACCAAAGAATGCTAGAGTCATATTGGGTTAGTCTTAATACTTGCATGTTAGGTGAAGATCTTGAAATGTATTGTTTAAGTGATGTCAAGGTCCTTATGATTATTTTAGTTGTTAGTATATTACGAATTAAAGATAGAGACAGTAAAATAGTGACATCTCCCCTGGTAGAGAGTGGAAAGACTAGAGGGGGTGTTATAGAGTATTCTTTGTCATCGTAAAGTCTCTTTAAAACTTAAGGAAAATTTTATAAAATGACAATTAGATTTGTTATGTTATATGGAGTTAAATGTTGAGCTATAACTAGAACATATGAGCAGAAGATGAGAGTTGTAAAGATGAAGATATTAACAAGGATGGAAGGACATACGAAGATTGATAAAATAAGAAATTAAAATATTAGAGTGAAAGTTAGGATTGCACTTATTGAGGAAAAACTTCAAGAGATGCATTTAAAATGGCACGGACATGTACTTAGACGACCGATAGATGCTCCAGTTAGACTATGTGAGACTATTACAAATATGCAAATCAAACATGAAAGAGGAAAATCAAAGAAGATTTGATTAGCAATGATAAAATAAAATAAAATTTATTTAAATATAGAAGATGATATAATAGGGAATAGAGTCCAATAGCGTAGGAGGATCCATATAGTCGATCTCACCTAATAGGATAAGATTTAGTTATTATTGTTGTTGTTGTATCTCAGCCAAGAAGAACTAAACTTAAAGTAAGTTGTCAGTATATTTCTTTGGTCATCATTTCTAAGTTACTAAACAATTGCGTCACTAACTTTGTTTAACATGGTCTATTTATTTTGTCTCTTCCAATAAGTGAGGCACTGGTATATTTTTTTTTTCTCCTTTTGGTTCTTGAATGACTAAACATGGTTTCATTCACATCTTCCTCCTTTTTAATTACTTTTCCAACAAAAAAAATAGTATGGTCCATGAAGTTCTCGCTAATGTAGGATCTCAGAAAAGAATCAAATGACATTAGATTTATTATACGCAGTCTTACCCTCAATTGTAAGAGGTTTCCGTAACTTATACCCAAGGTAACACAGCAACAACTTTATCATTGCACCTCAAGTGCCTTGCATTTCAATTACTTTTCCAATGAAGAAAAAAAATGTTACAACTAATGGGGGAAAGAACCTAAAGTAGTCATCGCATGTGGAAATGATAATGCAAAATATGAGAATGCTAGGATGAAAACTAAAGGAGTGTGACCTAAGGCAAAATCAACATTCAAAGGCAAAGGCTCAAAAGTTTCCTAGTAAATTATCAAATTCTCTAATTCAAAAGTTGAACTACTATTTAGATAATTGATAAGTGACTAGATTTAAAATTGTATTAATCAAAGCTTCTTTGATACATAGGATATCAACCACCTTTTTATAGATTAATAACACGGCTTATTCTTATGAAATAACAGAATTTTTCTAATGTGCTTAATTTGATCATGTTCTACTTGATTGTAACTATGTTAATCACAGAGTTATTATCACAATAAAGTCTCATGGGTCATTTCACTTGATCTTCAAGTCCTCTAAGACAATCTTAAACCAAACCAATTCACACATACCTTAAGTCATTGCTCAGAATTCAACCTCCACACCAGGTAATGCTACTATATGTTGTTTTTTGTTCCTCCATGTCACAAGGTTACCACCAAAATAGATACAATATCTGGTGGTTGACCTCCTATCAACTATTAACCCCGCATATCAACATTCATATATGCCTCTAGCACGCCAATCTCCATTTTTTTTTAAACGGAATATTCCTTCCTAGTAGTGTTGCTTTGAGATACTGTGACATTTCAGTGAGCTGCTTGCAGATGAGCATGTTTTAGGTTATGCATGAATTGACTAATCACATTAATTGTGTATCTTATGCTGGCTTTTGTTTAGAGTGAACCACCTCAATCCCAAGAAACTATTTCAACCTTCCTGATATTAGATTTCAAACTCCACCAAACAATGACTAAGAAGTTGTCTCTCCTTGTCATCATTTCTTGTCACTATTATATTACCAACATATACTAAGAGATTTGTAACTTCCCCTTAGAAGAGTGTTAAATAAATAATGTGGTCTCTCCAACTTTGTCTATAACGTATCGCAATCATAACTCTCACAAATAGGTCAAACCATGCTCATGGTGATTGCTTAAGTACATATAAAACTTTTTTCGATTTACATGAGAATGCAAATAATTTTCCATATCCTGGTTGGACTTCCATATA
This sequence comes from Wurfbainia villosa, assembly GCA_025175895.1. Taxonomy (NCBI): domain Eukaryota; kingdom Viridiplantae; phylum Streptophyta; class Magnoliopsida; order Zingiberales; family Zingiberaceae; genus Wurfbainia; species Wurfbainia villosa. The sequence goes on along the minus strand of CM046000.1, from coordinate 12,862,767 downwards.
AATTTCTTCCTTTAGTTCTCCATGCAAAAATGCATTTTTGAAATTAAACTCACCCTCAGGATTTGGGTTGGATTCTTGAACTTGCATTAGTTCAGGTACAGTCAACTTCTTCCTAAGTACGCCTTGTCAAGTCCCAAATTCTCAACGTCAAAAGTTGGAATTTTCACACAGGTTCAAACAAAGGTTTGCATTTAACATAGATTTTAGACACAGGATATATCATAGATTCAGATACTAACTTATACATTGAAAGTATTGCCAAGTAGAGCAAGAAATCTCCATCCTTATCTTCTAGCATCCCCTTCCCTCTGAAGGTAAGGTGTAGTGCAGTAAGAAACTTATTCACTGAAAGCAACATTCACTGAACTTAATGGAGGACAATAACACTTGCATCCTTTCTAAGAAATAAACAACATTTTAAGATAGCAGAGCCTATCTCGTTCTTTAGCATGTTCAATCATCTTCCACAAAACCTTGTCCTGAGTGCACCAAGTACCTAAAACCTTATTAAGGTTACTAATATATCTCAACCTTTCAACCTCTTTTAATTCTATTGTTTCTAAAACTTCTGTCATTTTTATGTCAAAACTTGCAAAATAAACTTGTGAGAGAAATGAAAAATAAAGGCCGAACAACTAGAAAAATTCTAACTATGAAGGCTGGTAAAGGAATCCAGCAATGAAGGCTTATAAAAAGAAGCCAATGAAAGCTGATCAATAGGAAAAATCAAGCTATAAGTTTGGTAAAAGGAAATAGAAAAACATCAACAATGAAGACCAAATAACAAAGATTAACCGTCAATGATGAAGACTAGAGAAAGGAATATATCTATGAATTAAGGATGTGCGGAGCATCAATTGAGGAAATGATGTGTGATGATGAGGAGAAAAGAAAAAGTGGTGACAAAAAAGACGCAAGGAAACAAACTAGGTTTAAGAATGCAAATGATTTGTGGATGAGGGTGGCACTGAAGCTTGAGGATAATAGGGAAAAAAAAAGTAAGCTTAAGAAGGGAATTGAAGGTAAAGCAATTAATACATCTAAAGAACAAGTAGAAGTTGAGTTTTCTCATCCTAAGCCTGAAATAGATGCCAAGGATGAAAAAATATTAGAAAAATCATCTATTTTATCAAGAGAAGGAGAAGAAAAACAAATTGCAATTAAGGAATTAAAACTTGAACCATCTATTGTATCAGCAAAAGGAAAAGCAGCAGAAATTGCACTGAAGGAATTAAAACCTGATATGGCAGAACTGCTAGCATTTGCGTCAGAGATTTGGAAAATGGTTTTGATACAAAGCAAGCTATCTTCTTAGGTGAAAGAATAGATCCCCTAGGAGAGGAGATTCAAAGACCAGTAACACCAAATAATGATATTTATGAAAGATCATAGATGCAGAGGTGGGTTATCTAAATTCCGCTTTCTCTGATATCATGCAAAAATTAAAAATTGTATCAACTCGGAACTTCTCTAATGCATGAAATCCTAACCCTTTCTATAAATTGATTACATGACTTATTCTTCATAAAATAACAGCTTTTCTAATAGAAAAAATTAATTATCCCAATAAAAATTCTATTAGATCTTTTTTTTTAAACTAATCTTTTATTGAAACTAGCTACCTATCGTATCCCATAATTTATGGAATATTTTCACCTTAATTTTTAGGGATATACATGGTTACAAAATAGTGTCTTCCCGCAATAAGTTAAATAAATTTAGATTTGTTTTTCTCATAATGTGACTAAATAAATTAGACAAGAGACTCCTAGAATAGTCATTACAAGACATATCAAGTTCATGAATATAATAGGAAAATATTATTAGGTCTTTTATTATAACCATTATTTAGTACCATTTTTTTCCTAATGTTGGCATGTGTCTCTAGTACAATCTTAGTATAACTCTCAATATAGGGACATGTAGTAGTTTTTCGAAAAACTCTTCGAATGAATGGACCAAACAAATAAAGTTCTAACTCATTTTGGTTTGTCAATTTTCAACTGAATGTCTTGCATGTTTATTGCATGATAGTTGTTTTGTTCAACTTCAGCTTTTATGTCTCTCAAGGAAACATGAATTAGTTATAATCTATTAAGTTATAATTAGTAGCATGCTAAACATATCATAAAATGTCATACCATGCCAGTCGGCTAAGACGAAATTTTTCATTCTGCCTATGGACCAGAACGATCTTCCACAAAGTCGCAAAGGAAATCACGACCTCATGGCGTCCTCCATTTTTTTTTTGTTTATATTTTTTTTTTTTTGATAGTTAATTCAAATTCTTCCCTTATTCCTTTTTCTCTTAATTTTTTCCCTCTGTCCATTATTTTTTCCCTCCTTTATCTATCCATGTGGGTAAGTAGAGAAAATAAAAATCCACTTTACCTCTTTAACGATGATTAGTTTTTTCTCCATCCATCAACAAGGTAAACCAAGAAAAAAATCCCTCTTAAAGGATGATTAACTTTTTCCCTCCATCTATCCATGGCATAAATAAAGAACAATAAACCTCTTTACGATGGAGGAAATATAATGCTAGGAAAAATAAAAAATTAAATATAATATAATAATTAACCTTATAAAATATACTACCATGAAAATTTAAACCTATTTGATCCTGTCATGCATACTTGTCGGACTTTAACTAACCCTAAATTGACTCAATAAGCATTAAAATTTTCACGAGATAATATCAAAACTTGAACTCTATATTCAACATATCAAATATAACTCAATAATAAGCATCTATAATAATCAAATATTAATAAAAATATCTTTTTTAATTAATATGTTGTTATAACTATGAAAAAAAACAAATGTCTCCCATTGCCTTGCTTTTTCAATAGCTTCGATTTTCTCTTCCTTGATGCCCATGTCACCTAATTGTCGCCTTCGCTTTCACTTCTCTCAGCCAACCACGACAACGAGTGACATCACAAGCTTTGTTGCCACAAGCTCCACTGCCAATGTCCCAACCAGTCCTCGCCTCACTCCCCTATAAATTTTTCCCTCCTCTATCGCCACTGTCTTATCCTCAGAAGGTTGTTGCAATTGTTGTTCGCCGTCGTTGTTCCTAGTTGCACACTACTGCCTCCAACCGTGTTCCTAGGTTGTTGCCACTAAGATCTCTGAAGGGCGTTGAACCTCCAGCCATCTTCCACTAGACATGGTCACAGAGAAGAAGGAACCAACGAAAATTAAAAAAAAAAAAAAGGAGTAAGGCTTTAATTGATTTAGAGGATCAGCTTAAATTAATTAAATGATTAAATTAGAAACGTGAGCTATAAATGGGATAATTAAAGGGATATTACTTTAATTAAAAGATATAAATATAATTATATATATTTTGATATATAGCTATATTTTTGCGATGCTAATTGTAATTAATCCAGATAGGGACTAATCAATTTAATAACCAATTGATTCCCTAATTAAGATACTGATAAGGTCGAAATGAATAATAAATTTAATAATTTTAGGTTAGAACTCCAACCTAAATGAGTTTAATAAATATGTTGAATTCCATAATAAACTTTTTATGCATAAATAAATAATTCAATGGATTATATATGTTGTATCACTATTTTCAAAAAGGAAAGAAACATAACTGATATTTAATATGGATTAGTGGTTATGTGTTAGATTGAGATTTGCCTGACAAGATTAAAATGAGGGGAAATGAATTGTTTTAAAAGTTAAAATGGATACTCCATATTTCTCTTTCGTTGACACCTATCTCATTTCACTTGTGTGCATATTCTATGACATCGTGGATAAATTAGTAGAATTCATGCTGGTTATTGATTATGAAACTTGAGACAAATAGAAAACTATATGCATCTCACAGTTGTTCTTTGAACATAGTTTATACTAGAATAGCCAACCACCCACAGGAGTATAGTGAGAGGTCGCTTACGGTCAGTATTTAGAGGTGTTTTGACCGTCTACAGAACTATATGGTAGCGAGTTAATGCCCATGGTCACGATTTATATTCATCGGTTACACATCGAATAACAACAATATACTTTGTGGATACTAACTCCAGACATTCCCTTTTAGTAGATTTATTATTCTGGTCGGCATCGGAGTCCGGCTCGACGGCGATGCCGAATGGCTAGCGCGGCGAGATTTTCCAACCGGAAGAAACACTGTGCATTCTCCATTACTATGTTTACTCGGGCGACAACGGAGTTACTGTGCATTCCCCATTATCGCACACGAGTCGAGCACGAGCACCATTAGGCGCTCTGCATAACAAACATGTGTGTGTGTGTAGAGAGAGAGAGAGAGAGGATTGTTATCTTGGACGACGATCGTTACGCGCCCGTGTGCAATGCACTGTGAGTCATCCGATCTCCATCCAATTCACGGGATTGCATAGTAAATGGAAAATGCACAGTACTCCCACCTGCAATATTCTTATCCGATAAGCACTATAGCCAACCCCTAAATCCGAAGTCGTCGTTGTCGTCCAATCGATCGGCCGAACCGCGACCGGATTTTAGTCCGAATTCGACCGAATTACGGTCACTGTCGACTACAATCGTGGCAGATTCCAGCCAACACTGAAGTCCGACCAAATCGTGGCCAAATTCCAACTTGATTGCGGCCAAAATCAACCGCGATTGCGGCCGCAGCAGTGGCGGCCGCAATTCAACCACGATTCGACCGACACCAGAGTTCGACCAGATCGCAGCCGGATTGTGACCGCCAATAGTCGCAGCACTGGTAGCCGCAATTCAACGGATTCCGACTGGAAGTTACTGTGCATTCCTCGTTATCTCGCACGAATCGCGTAGAAATAGGTGCTCTGGATATATATATATATATATATATATATATATATATATATACTTTTTATTATTAATCATCGGTTTTTAATTAAACCATTTAAATCTTACCCATTTTTAATTACCCGTCTACAACTATAAATGTACTTTAATCAAGTAATTAATGTTGAACCTATAACTCATTTAAAGCCTTACCTTTTTATTTATACCCCTTTTCTTCTTCTCAGTGGCAAGGTCAGGTGGAAATTGGTTGGAGGTTGGAGTGCCCTCTAGAGATCTCACCAGCAACAACACTAGGATCACATCCAGAGGCAGCAGCACATGAGCAAGAGCAACGATGACATTGGTAAAGTCGCTCAATGACGTGGTCGACCAAGAGAAGTGAAGGTGCATGAGATGGTCAAGTGACCTGGACATCAGGGAAGAAGAAAGCAAGACTATAGAAACATTTTTTTTTTCCTTCTATTATTATTATTATATATATAAGAAGAGTGATATTATTAAAATTATTCTAATATTTTGATCTAGATAAATTTAAGCTTGCCTTCCTATACAAGCTCAACTAGTCTAATGGTCCTCATTCTAAAAACTTTCATCTCTCATATATATGATATTAATGATATTGTTTTCTCTCATCATATTGACCTAAGCATATTGACTTGTAATGATGTTCATAAAATGAAGTAGCATAATAGATTAGATGCAATACACAAAATAGGATGATGATGAATTTATTCTGTAAACTATAATATTATAAATGATGAATAAGTAAAGAAATTACATTTCTTATTTTATTTTTTTTGTGAATAATGAATAATATATTGAGATTTTGTCAAAAGAAAAAACTAATTAATGTAGAAAATTTAAACTAGCCAACAAAATAACAAGGGTAATTTTCAAAAGGTTAAGTGTGATTACACCGGAATCATGCAAACTTAGTTTGATGTTGAAGTTTCCATGAGGTTTAAACCTTGATCACAATTAGTGAAATGGTCGTTCCTTACCTCGTAAAATCTTTGCAATTTACTTTGTAGTAATCCCAATCACCTTATGCTAGATCCTAATTTACCTTGTAAGTTTCAATATATATTGAAAGAAATCCAATATAATTCCAAATGAAGATGCAATTTAGTGTTTATAATGCAGGTTAGATCAAATCTCACCATTATAAGAGTAAACAGGAAAACGGTTGCCAAGCAAGATTCTGATGGGGGCTCTGCAACAAAGATCAAGGAGGGTCAAGTCATAAACACATTACAAGTGATGAACCTTCTTATTATTGGTATTGGATCTTCTTCCTTCAAGCATTGACTTCTTACGAGTAGAAGGAGACAGGGCTAGTTAGCATAACTTGCTAGATTTGCAAGAGGAACAAGATTCTAAAGGAGTGATTTAAGGGGATTATCATTGACACCAACGGATAGTCAAACAAATGTAGGGATGGTCATGGGATAAGTGGGGACTTAACTTCCTATCCCCACCCTATATAGGAAGCTAGCCAATTTATGGGTTGAATTTTTCTTGTCCATTAACCACCCCCCCCCCCCCCCTCCCCCATCTCTTATGTGGGTTAAGTTTGAAACAAGGCAACAAAAAAAAAAAATACACAAGTATCAAGAAACTATATTGTGAACTAAACTTCATGCGAGCCAAAAGGGGAGGAGTATAAAATTTCAATCTCAAACCCACCCCACATATTTCATTTATGTTTTGCCTCATCCCATCCCATTTACATGTCATGGCAAAGTAGAGTGGCCTTAATTAGGACAATTCTTAATTGGGGCACAACAACTCACCATCTCAAAACAAAATGAGGGCTTGGGGTAAGTACATAACAGTGACAAGGATGGTTCACCTTCTCATATAGGTGGCAAAGAGTTGGTCAGTTGTAGTCATTAAGTGTGGGTTGATAGAGAGAAATCTCATAACAGCACGAAGTAAGAATTCTTGATAACTTATATTTTAGTTAGATACTTATCTAAACTTGCTCAACAGGTGTATACAGACAGAATTATGGCACCTGTGCAGACTCGTAGTAGGGGTCGTCCACCAAGACGACCAACCGGAGTTGCCTTTAGTGTTTATACTCTCGGTTTTGTTAACTATGCATTTAGTGTTTATAACAGGAAATAACATGCAGTGTGTTGGTTATTATTCGTAATCGTGGTTTGTGCTGACCACGGGAATGACCTGTTGAGTCTGTGAGTCTTGAACCTGTGTCGAAAAGGTGAATTTCCTTTGAGAGTCGACTGATACCGAGTCGGAAAATAGGGGTCAAGTCGTAACATTTCTTGTGGAAATCAAAGACTACAGTCTTAGGGATTTTCACTAATTATGCTAGTCAGACCATTACCTGTTGGGTAATGGACAAGACGTGTAGGCTATTATTGATGCAGATAACGGAGGGTTAGTTTACGGTGTTTCATAGGGATTTTGATTCCTGAGTTATTCGTGTTAGGTTGTATAACTTTGAGGGTACTTTTGAGTATTTAACTCGTGTTATACAGAGGAAGTAGAGTTAGTTGCATATCATTATCGGGATCAAACCGGTACTTGGGGGAAGATGTAGGAAATAACCTTCGGGGAATAATATATCACTTGATCATGGTTTAGTGATGTTGAGAGAGTATTTCCCCGTGTCACTTTCTTTGACTCACCGTAGGGAATTCTTGAGCTTCAAATAGGGTGATCGTTCGGTAATGGGAGTACCGTGCAGAGTCGTTAGACTTGTCGAGGTTACAACCACTTAATAGCTCAAGAATGTGAATGGATGTTTTAGCCACCCACGGTTGATTGGCTTACATTTGAATTTGGATGTTTGGATCTTCTACCAAATCTTGCCGGAAAATATTGGATCGAATCATGAGTTTAGAAATGACTCCGTACAAGTGTTGTAAGAGTTGGAGACCAATAAGCAGACATTGCAAGTCAAATGTTGGAATGAGAAGCCTCCGAATGTTGGACAAAAAGAGCAAGATCGGAGTCATTGGCCACGAGCTACTATTGGAGAGTTTTTCTGATCATAGAAGACCAACTGTAGATTGTCAAAACTTTCTCATGTTATCAGCGAAATCAGAACAAAGACTCCGAAGGAATTATGTACGTGCAGTGTGGATCACAAAGTCACACAAAGTCGGATTATCAATTGGATCAGATCATCTGTTGTTGTTGTAAACAACCAGCACATTTGAGAATGTGTACTTTGAAAACTCAGTTGAAGAATGTCGATGTTGTTTCAAGAGGATGATACGCAATCTCGACAACAGAGATCATCATAAAAGATTGGGTTATCAAACCAACATCGATTTACTACCTCAGACGTGGTTGGAGTTCCTTGATACTTCCCTTCAGAGGAAGTGATTTACTTAGCAGTATCAGCAAAAAACATCTTAGAAGAATCAAACGTCCAGACAACAACAACTATTATCTCCTTAGGCACAGCTATACCATTTGCAGAGTATAAAGCGTGCTATGATATTTATAGGTATTGAGCGTTTTATAGTCGGTGGTGTACTCTTTACCAATACAACAGTGGTTACCACCTCCATTGCAGTCGTTTCGAGTTGCGTCCCTTTCAATGCAGTGGTGCATGCACAGGTGTGTTATGCCTCTCACAATCGTACGTCGCTCCGATCCTTGGGTGCTTCGATTAATGAGTCTTAATTGTCGTTCGAACCTTTGTAGTGCATTCGATTGTCTATTTTTGTCGATTGATTGTATGATTATTCAATAGTATAGTTATCGAGTATAATAATTGATTAGTTTCTACGGAGATGACGTGGTAATATTGGTAGTTGTATCTATATCTAGAACATTCTAAGATAGGATGAGAAGGATTTCTATATTCAGATTATGTGGATCGATGGTATCTTTACCATCAGGCGAGATGTTGACTAACAATTTAGAAGTCAAGGGATGCCCTTGGACTTTAATAGATATATTTTTACTGTAGACATATCCTTACGGATAGTTAAATTGTTAAAATGACAGTATAATATGTCTCTCGGATGTGCATATAATTCGAGAGTATTCGGATGTAGTTTCTGATGCACTTCCAGGCTTACCACTGTATAGGTAAGTGGAGTATGCGGTCTAAGTGATTTTGAGAATAGTTCGATATTAAAGACCTCATACCGAGAGATAATTTTATTGGTAAGAGTGTTGCTAAACACTATGGAAATTGAAAGAATGCAAGTTGCGATTATAGGAGGTGTTGGATGGAATATTTATCCGTCCCAGTATTTCTTCTTGAGAAGATCTGGAACTCTTTGTTAAAAGAGAGACAGACCTTTAAGATTATGCATCGATTATCGATGATGGAATACGGTAGATGTTAAAAAAACATTGTGGATAGACGATCTGTTTAGATCAGCTAAGGACACCTGTGTATACTCTAGGGTTACGACTGGATTGTTGATATTGTAGTAACATGGTGTCATATAATTATCATTGATGCAGGTGTGTAGAGACAACAATTTCATACTTGGTATGAATTTTATGAGCTTGTGATTATGTCATTAGACTATTTAACGATTTAGTAGTCCATGGATTTGAGAAATTGTGTATTCTGGATACGATTGGATCAGTTTGTGATTGTTAGAGTTATGTAACTTGGCCACTGTTGATGGTGGTAGTTGGAGTTGCGCACTCACCCACCGTAGTTGGTAGTTTCCTTGTATGATTTGGTTATTACTGTAGATGTGGATAGAATGTTTGGCATTACTATACCACGGACTTGTTTGACCAAGAGGGTGATGGAATTCACTTAGTCGGAAGCTGGTGAAATCAGTTTACAGGACCTAGACGGTGGTTAACTTTTGCACGGGTATTAGTTAATCCTTCCGAGGTGGATGGAAGGATGTTGTACGCAGATGCATCGTTTCAGGGATCGGAGCAATCCCGATGCAGTTGAATTAAGACGTATCTCATGTTTACGTCAGTTGAGGAACTATGAGAAAAGCAGTCATATGGCATGAACTTAGCAGTATTATATTGATTTGTAGGTGTATGGAGCAGGAATGCTCATAGAGTTTTTGGCCAGCTACTGTGTAGCTATAAAGTTGTTGGAACACGGACAGTTGCAACAAGGGAGATTGATCATTATCGTCTCCCAATCATTTCCAGTTCTGTGTGATAGAGTAGATTATGGATAGTAGATGGATTTCTCGAGTGACGAGAATAGAGTACTACGTTTCCGTGGACGATTATGTGTTCCAGACACGCATTCAGTTTAAGGAAGAGTTGCTACAGGATACACATCATTTGAGATTTACTATGCATCCTAGTGGTACTCGAATGTACCGAGATTTGAAGCGTTTATACTAGTGGAACAATATGAAGAGAGATATTGCAGACTTTGTTGCTCGATGTTTAATATCTGAAGCGGTAAAGTGAACATCGAAACCATTTAGGTTGCTTGAAATTCGATTCGGAATGAAAGTGGGAGCGTATCACTATGGATTTCGTTCACGGGAATTGCCTAGAACAGTAAAGGACATGATGCGATTGAAGCGATTGTGGATCGACTAACGAATCGGCTCGCTTTACGCTTTATTCGTTGGATCGTCTGGCGAGTTATCTTGTCGAAATTGTCGGATTACGCGAGTGCACGAGTATTATATCGATAAAGACTGCGATTTACCCGATTTCTATGAAATCTGCGGCGGTCGTAGGCGCGAAACCCGACTTGGACATTTCATCCGAGAGATGGGCGATCTCGGCGTACCGTTGGACGTTGGAAGATTCTTTGAGATCTTGTGTTATGGATTTGGCGGTTGGGAGGACGCGTTCATTTAGTGGAATTTACTACTTGACTATCACTCTTATTGAGATGGCTCCGTTCGATGCCTTATCGGTAGACCTATAGATCTCCGTGTTATGGGAGAAGATTGAGGAAGCGGCGATTCTTTGAGGCGCGAGTATCGGCGTGATGTAAAGTTAGCGTGAGTCGTGACAGCGGTTATCAGAGCGTAGGATTAGCGCAGAAGAGTTATGTGGATCGGAGGTGAAGGCCTTTAGAATTCTCAGTCGGGGATCATGTATTCCTACGAGTTTCACCCACCAAAAGAGTCAAAAGATTTGAGTTAAAAGGAAAGTTAATTCCACACTACATTAGTCCATTTAAGATATTGGAGCGGATTGGAGGTGTAGCTTACCAGTTGGCTTTACCTCCGACACTTGCGAGTGTTCATAACGTATTTCATATTTGCTTAGGAAATACGTGTCACGTTCTAATCATGTTTTGAAAGAGGTTCTGATTCCACTCCAGGCGAATGCGACTTATGAGGAGATTCCAGTGCGGATTCTTGGTCGTAAGGAGCGACAGTTGCGGAACAAAACCACCCGACTCGTAAAGGTTGGATCGCAGTATCATACTAATGAGGAGGCTACGTGGGAGCTGGAAGATACTATCCGAGCTCGGTACCCTCATCTGTTCACTTGAGGTATGTGGTCATTTCGGTGACTTGCTTGAATTAATTATCATATTATAGTACGAAATTTGAGGACCAATTTTATTAAGTGTGGGAGAATGTAAAATACCGTAAATAGATGGCTAAAGGGTAATATTTTTAGTGGGTTACTTAAAATTTTTTAGGGATGGTTAGGGATTTAATTAAACCTAATCTAGCTCAAGAGTTTATGGGTTTAATTGAACCTAGGTTTCATTGAAACTAGGTTTAATTGCTTATAGGGTCTTAAAACCCGACCCGGAATATTATCCGACCAGTTTTTCTCGCCTTAACTCCTTTTCTTCCGTTCGACTATTTTCCTCGCCGTCCTTCATTTCTGCGCCGAAATTCCCCGAGCTGTTGTTCACCGCGACTTCTCCTTTTCTCATGCACGACAACACCTCTTCCTTACTGTGCGTGCTTCTCGTCTTCCCTTCTCTTCCGAAATCGCTGTCGAGCTCTTTCCTTCCACCTCTCGCGGACGACACCTCCCTGCCCTCTCTCTGCCTCTCGCCGCTCTCTCGGCATCCTCTCTTCGTTTTGTTTAGGGAGCGAAGGGGGGTGACAGTGAGCTGCCCTGGCCGACCGTCGCCGGAGCTTGGGGTGTTTGAGCATTGGGCGTCCGGTGAACAGGGGATAAGAAGAGGGAGTCGGCGTCGGCGGCTTCCTTTGATCTGCTCGGGCCGTGATTTACGCCGAAAGCGAGTGGCGATGCCTTCTTCCCGATCTTGGATAGATCCTCTCGATCGCGATCCTTTTCTTTCGGTGCTCAGCAATTGTGGTGTTAGAGCGTGAGGTTTTCTGCCGATGAGCAGGCGATTAGGAAGTGTCGTGATGGTGAATTCAGGTATACCTCTCGGTTGCCTTCCTTTTCTCTGTTGTCCAGTGCATTTTATTTGGATCGATGTTATTGTTGATTCTTCTGTTGTCTGCCGATGAGTTTGATCTGTGGGATGGAGTAGGCTGTGAGTTGGAATTTTGGTCGGTTATGGGTTGTGATTGAGTTTAATGTCGGTTGTACGGCTGTAATTGGGATGTTACTCGACTGTGAGTGGGTGAAGATGGACGGATGGAGCTGTGTGGTTCACTTCGGGTTGGTCAGATCTCCAAATTGGTGTGAACATGGTTGTAAATGGTTGTGGGTTAAGCTAGGTTCCAATTAAGGTTGGTTAGATCCCTAATTTGGTGCAACGGTGGACTGTGAAGGGTTGTCGTGTGATTGTGGATGTTGTGCGACTATGAATTGGGGTTTTGGCCGGTTGTTACTTGATTGCGAGCGGCTGTGAGCATTTATCTGAGGTTGTATGTGTTACATGCGAGTGAGAGCGGGTTGGAGCAGCTCGATCTCGATTGTGGATGTGAGTTAGTACGTTTAAGTGATTTGGGTGGAGCGTACTTAAGAGGTTTAATGATTTAAACCTAGTTGGATGTTGTAGAAAAGGTACGCTTGATGATTAGGGGTTTCTAATTTGTATTCGATAAAAGGATGCGAATATAGGAACGATATAGTAGTGGATTTGTATATTTGTCGTGTGCTTAAATTTAATTGTAGTTGATGATATTTGCAGGACGTGGATACGAGACAGGTCCGCGACCGTAAAGATTTTCTTATTCGAGCTTTATAGCAGGTGGGTAATATTTCCTATCCTGGTCAGGTAGTAGCTAAACCCTGAAGTATATGACTTCATATTATTATCACTTTGACCTTGACTCCACTCTAATTTTTGTGATGCTTGATACTTGCCTTTGAACTTAAATACTCTGTTATTGTTGTTATCTATTCATTCATCTTTGTTATGAATTATAGATGTTATGGTAAGTGGACCTGTAGTGGTTTACCTATGTGTACGTAGCTAAATTCGGTTGTAAAACTGAATTGTGCAATCTAGATAAATCATCCGGGGATGAGTAGGATTCTAAAAGTAAAGTTGAGTTTTCATGTTATATCCTGATGATGTATACATATCCACTATGGATCATGTAGTCGTGTATAGACGTGTGATTTGTCGATACAGCGTCGCTATGAACTGGAGGTCCTAGCTAGGTTATTGTCAGTTGTATATGCCTCTCTATAGAATAGAGAGTGTATTGTGGACATGTGTATGTACTGTCGTGCATTCATTTCATTTACATGCATGTTGACGACTTGGTCTCCCTTGTGGTTGAGAGGGTCGTCAGTCATCCTGCCTCCCAGGTTACTCGTGGAGGAGTAACTGGTTGAGAGCAATGCATTTATTGTGCCGCACTCGCTCCACTATTGACTGTGATTGTTGGAATAGCGTGCAGTTGTCCTGGGTGCGTGGGACTCGACCACTTATGGACAGTGACAGTCGGAGTGGCCAGCAGCAGAGACCCCTGTTGTGTAGCTAGCTCTTTACGCTTATATGCTACTCCATACTGCCCACTCGGCCACTCGAGAGCAGTGGTTGTTGTTGAGTTGGGACAGTTGACATATCGTGCCACCTAGTCGCTTGAGGTCGTGTAGTAGCGATGGTCTTGTGACATAACCATGCATTTATGCGTTATGCGATATATATATATATATATATATATATATATATATATATATAGTTGAGTGTGATGAGAATATATATAGCTAGAGTCTATATATATAATCGTTCGATGTTGTATTTGTTTGAACTATGCTTGCTGCATTTGATTGTACATCATCTTGCATCCCACTTTCATATTTTATATGGTCGTGTGTGGATTACCAGTATTTAGATGGTCAGACTATTGTATACCTTTGACCAGTACCTTGAGGTGATACGGGATGGACCCGGTTCATTATGTATTTGACATAAAATGTTAGTATGCCGATTTTTTTTTGTTGATTATAGAGTTAGTATTACTCCACTATGTTGTAGGTGTTGTATTATGATACTTATACTCAGGTTGTATGAGTTATAACGTTGTCGATCTTCAGGTATGTCAGTACCTTATTTTGTTATTGTTGGTCAGTTTAATTATACAGTTGTTGTATCATGCTGGTGTATATCTGTTATATATTTAGACAGTATATTGGTAATTCACATGTGATATATATATAAATATATTATGCATGCACTTCTATTCTTATTACCGTTGAGTTTTGTACTCACCACCACAGACCCTGGGTTTTCTTGTCGCTCAGGTAACAAGTACTCGATCCGTGATGGGCTTGGAGCAACACTGGCTGGCAATCTCTCATCTCACTTCCGAGGGTCCCGGCTTGGATTTATGTTTCCTTTTGTTTTCGGATGTTTCGTATATCGATCCGGATTTATATGGTGGATGTTGTGTTTGACATTGTTGATGTACGCACTTGTTGATTCGGATTTTGATGATGCTTTCTTTATGTTGTATTAGTTATACTGGTATGCATGGTGAGTAGTTTGTTATGTCGTTGTATTAGTTTCCGTTGTGTTTTGTTTACATTTATATATGTTGTTGTGATTGTGGCCGGAAGGCCTTGTATTAACAGGATATGTTGCCACGTACAGGGGAGATGTTGTCTGTTTGTTTTTCGGCTCGGCATGCTCTCGGGGTGTGACATATATAGTCAACCCCACCTAATGGTATATGGCTTGATTGTTATTGTTGTTCAAATATGTTATCCTAATAACTCATAAAGCATTGTAGTGAAAGCATAGTGAAAGAGAGAAAAAAAAAAGTAGAGTGGCGGATAAAGAATATATACTAGTCATTATAATTCTTGCCAGATGATACAAGGATCGAATTCACAGAGAAAATTCCCTACTAAGTCAAATGAGCAAATAAAAATTTAAGTAAATCTTACTGTAATGGAAATGCCAGCCAATCCACGATGATTGCTCACCACAATGTTCTGCCCTTGCTTTGCCAAATTATACGCCAAATGCTTGAGGTACTGCAGAATTGTGTTGATGCTAAGATGTCAATAATTTGAAATGTTTGAGGTACTGTTTGACAAATACTAGATCTCAACTTGAAATGTTTATTAAAGTGAAAATTCCTTCTTAAAATGTTTATTAAAGTGAAAAATTCATAAAGGCACAGAATTAGTCGGCTCCAACTAGATATATCAATAAAATAGAAGGGACAACAAAGTGTTTGTGGTTATCAACATCTTGCTTGAATTCATGAATAAAAAAGATGGGTGTGTAGAAAAATAAAACTGGGAGCAACTGCACTTAAAAACTTGAAGAGCCTAAACCATGGGACAAAATTTTAGCGTCATCTAGGCACAAAAAACTTCATTTGTTTCCTGGTGTCATAAGTGAGCTAACAAGGTGTCATCAATCTCACATAACTAAGCCTTCACATCGATCAAGGTTCCAATTCACAACCCAAAGCAGGTCTTCAGTTCCTAACAAGAATATATGAGATTCAGCTTACTGGTAGGTGTTTTGTGTTCGGCTACATACATTGCATGGACAATCCCTTTGATGCTTCTTGATCATCATGATATGACCTAACGAGACTTGCGAAACAATACTCCAATTAATAATGTGCCAAAAAAAAAATCTTAAAGCTAAGTCACTGATATTAGTCTCATTTAGCTCCCAAAAATACATAATCCTTCTCAAAAATATATAGTGTGTCTAATAGGAAACCAATAACAACTAGTTGTCAAAATGGATTTCATACTTTGGATCACATACTAGACTTTTTCATAATTATGTATACGAGAAAAATAATATTCATGGTGTACAAGCATTCTCACAGCTACCTTCACAAATTATTATATACCCTATAAATTGATAACATCATTGATAAACAAATGATCTTTGGTATGCCTTCAGTTAAAACAGAAAATTCTACCAACATAAAATGGCTTCTCCAACTCTCTGGTTTGGCAAAGAAAATTCAATATTCAGGTAAAAGATTCCTAATTTGTTGAGCTCCCTTTCAATGCATCAAGGTTATTAAGAAACTTCACAGATTCAAGGGCACAAAACTCTGAAATGCCTTCTTAATGACCGAATAAATTTGGTGATTCTTTTCCTTTATCATTCACTTATTGTAACTTTACTACAGTAGATTAGGATTATAATCTCATGGTTACTTTTACTAAATATCTCTATGCATATCTTTCAAGAAATACAACTACCAGGCTTGGTAGAAGCAAACATACAGGAGAGACAGAATCACTTGTTAGTCCAGGGATTACAACTACAATAGGTGTAGTATCATGTTGTGTTATAGACTCGTCCATGTCATAGGAACATCCTGCAACTGCAAAACACAAAAAACTTTAGTCATATCAAACTTGACATGAAAAAAATTGTCATTTGCAATGGATTACAAATGAAACTAGAATAGAAACTAAGGGAGTGTTTGGTTTCCATTTTCATTTTCTCTTTTCCAGAAAACAGAAAACGATTTTTTTGTATTTTCCAATTTTTCAGAAAACGCTCCTTTATTTTTTGGAAAACGAAAATGAAAACAGAAAACGATTTTTTTATGTTTTCCAGTTTTTCAGAAAATGCTCCTTTATTTTCTGGAAAACGAAAATGGAAAACGCCAACCAAACGTCATTTTCTGCATTTTCTCGTTTTCTCAGAAAATGAAAACAAAAAATAGAAAATTTTCTACAAACCAAATGCTCCCTAAGCTTTTCCTACCTCGTAGAAAATGTGTTTGCAAGAATACTCAATAGGAGATGCTGACAAAGTGAAGACAACTCTGCTAACACTTCAACAAACAGGTTGCCTGGATCCTAAAAAAATGAGATCCTATTTTGCAAATAATGTTATCACTTTATCCACAGAGGCAACTATCTATCTTTCCTTGCTCCTTTAGAACCATAATATATCACTACATCTGAAATTCCTAAAGGAAGAATATGTGATGGATAGCAACCCACAAACTTGTGCAACATTTGATAGATGTTAATTAATGAAATAGTTTACAAAGAATTTACGTATAGTGAGTTTCGGTACAGATTTGTATAAAACACATAGTGCAAGACAGAACTTGTTCAGAATGATCTAATCAAGAATCTTTAGAAGCAGAGATTAACAAAAGGGAATTTACTTCAGAAATGTAACTACCAAAGCAAACATTAGCATCTACAACTAGAATTTAAGTGAAGTAGTGAGGAAAATTTTTCACTCCATAAATTATGTTGTAAATAATTTGAACTTTTAGTAGTACTCGTGAAATGCCGAATAGGATGGAATCAGTTACTGCCACTCAACAGTAGAGACACACATATGTCATTGGTTCATTAGCAAATGCTGAAAAAGTTAGCAAAAATAAATTTATTTAACAAGGGCTTTGGAATCTCAATTTTATCTTTGAAGCTTTGCATCAGTGAGACACGCATCAATAACCTTAGAATACCAATCTGGCACTCATCCACACTGAAAATATTAATTTTACCATCAGATGCAAGCAACCAATCCAAAGCAATGGTTCCACCATCATGTGTGCAGAATAATTGCCTGAAACATAAACATAGTATTTGTCAAAGCATTTGACACTTATAAAATCAATAGATGAACATAAAAAACACGATTTATCTATCAATTACAGAACATTATATTACAGAAGCATCTGAGAGAGAGAGAGTGAAAAGAGAAAACATTCGTAGACAAAGTAGGAGTATGAAGCTATATTGTTTTTTGTTGAAATCCTTTTGGCAGAAAAAAAATGTGGTTCTAATTTTGTAGAACATAAGAATGGTATGCATCTAGGAACAACAAAGAAAGCATCTGCAAACCCTCTATAAAGAGATCATTAGTAACAGATAGTCTTTGACTAGTAGAGGCTAATGTTGGATTTTATTTCTCCATTATGTGGGCTTACATGTTAATTTATACAATCCGAACTTGTCGTTGCAAACAAACCCGATAAAGTGATATAATTGATGTAATAATTACGGATTTTGTATTATTGGATATGGATTATATGTGTAGAATCCATCAATCCGTTATTATTGATGAACTAATAACGGATTCGATCCTAAGGTATATAAGGGGTGTGGCCCCCTTAAGGTTAAGGCAATCGATTCATCTTTCACCCCATCCAGAAGAGGAATCCAGTTACCATCGCCTTACTCTTACGGAAGATCAAGCTCCACTACATTTCTACTTCTTGATCTTTAGATTGATCCAACAACACTAAGGTGATGGCGATGAACCTCAATTCAGATGTGATTTACAATTTATTCGCTTATGTTTTTATCGCATCTTTATTCATTTTTGCAATTTGCTATACATATCGAAAACAAGATCCCGTATTGAATTGTTTGAATCTTTTATCAATTCACATACAGTGTACAATTCATGCTTAGATTATTCCATCTATCAACACATAAAAATTTACTAAATGGGGTTGAAGAAAGAGCATTCAGTACAATGTTTACAAAAATCCTGGTCACTATATGATTCTGTGGAAAATTCAAGGAAAAGGAGCAATGAAATGAGTTCTAAGAACCTCCTGTAGGTAACTTCAGGAGGTCTCCCGTAAAAATGCAAGAAGGCCGTCTGAAGATGGGGACTCGGAAGCC
The DNA here is from genome assembly GCA_025175895.1 of Wurfbainia villosa. Lineage (NCBI taxonomy): Eukaryota > Viridiplantae > Streptophyta > Magnoliopsida > Zingiberales > Zingiberaceae > Wurfbainia > Wurfbainia villosa. The sequence continues at coordinate 12,844,047 of CM046000.1, read as the reverse complement.
ACGGAGTGGGAACATACCTGCACAAAAGACACTAGTCATCACCTAACCCTGCAACCAAAATCGACACTGAAATAAACCAAAGGTAACCAGGGTGGAGCATGATTCACCTCCCTCGAAGCATTCGGCACTTAGCAACGATTCCTTCGTAGATAAACGAATTCGGATTCAAGGTCAGAACTACCGGATCTCCCCTGAATCCACGGAGAAGATCCCTGAAGAAGTGGAACTCCAATAAGTTATAGACGAAGACGAGGAGGAGGAGGAGGCAAGCCAGAAGGTAATGGGCAGCCGGCACCACGGAGGCGGCGCGGAAAACGAGCTCTGAGGCGGAGACCTCATCAGTGCGGCAGGCGGACGCCATGCGTTCCGGCGACATAGCGGGTGAGGATTTACCTATATAGCGTTAGTTACATAATTTTTAAAAATAATTAACATTATTTTATAGTGGTATAAATTGGTAATAAAACATTAGTTACTTTTGTATCATATTTTATATTATATTATATTATATAACAAGAGATAATTTTGTTGAAAAAAAAACTCTTGCAATAATTGTTATATATTTGTATTAACATGGGTGAAACTTATGAGCGTTGATTGCTCCATTATTTTTTATCTTCGGTCGTGAATATGGTAAAACTCTAAAACATGGTGGTTTTATGTTGATGTAGGGGCATCAGATAATTGAATCTAGATTTTGATTATGATAAAAATCTAAAGTTAAGATCATATTGTTATCTCATGAGCCGAATTAAGTGGGTAGGAAATGGTTAAACCGAGTTGAAGGTCAACGACACTCGGAGAATCCCGAATCAGAAAATCGTAGTGGTCGGGTGACACCATGAGAACTTCGTGGGAGTCGAAGAACACAGGTGAAGACCGAAAGCAAAGCGACAGGTCATAAAGAACCAAAAGTAAGTACGAGTGCGAAGAGAAATGGTAAGGTCGTGTCCTTTGTACGAGGACGACCGTAGGCGGCGATCCAACTAAGACTTCCAGTGGAAGGTCTAGGTCGAGATATGACGATAAGGAACCGTCATATTTACTATATTTTATGCTAACTTCTTATTGCAGGGAAGTGATCAGGCTGACAGTCGACTGCTGGATATTGGCAGTCGACTGATGGCGACGAATCAGCCTTGTGCGCTAGGTTAAAGATATAACGTTTGACGCCGCCACTTCACTATAAGATAAGGTGTCACCTCGTAATAAGTTTCACAAGTTGAAGATCTGGATGTAGACTTATTCCAAGGCACATGTCTATAAAAGGAGGGAATGACTCAAACCCAAATATCATCAATTTCTTGCTCCCAAGTGCTCCAACAACGCTACGCTTCGACAACGACACTACGACGCCAACACGCCGACGACAAGCTCTTCATCTCAGATTCATATTCGTCGGTAGTATTCAGTTTAATTTGTAATCGGAGTTTTTATCGTAACGAGGTGAGGTAGGTTTATTGCCTCATCCTCGAGTTTTTCTCTCGATTTTTGTGATCGTTGCCTCCTACCTCCAAGGAGGAGGAGACTCTATAGTGAATTGCCCTTTCGTACACAGTTAAGGATCGCAGGGCCTTGGAGTAGCAATCATTGGGTTGTGAACCAAGTAAAAAAACAAACTTGTGTTCTTTACTTTCCGTTGTGCATCTCTGTGTTTTAATCGAACGAACGAAAAGATTTCACGCTCGCTATTCACCTCCCCCCCCCCCTCTAGCGCGTGCTTTCGATCCAACAAAACCTCCCCCAATTTAGAATGCTCCTCCACGGTCTTGTCAATCATGTCAAAATCTAAAGGACTCCTCGTGATTTACCTCCCTCACAATGGTCCTGTGACGGGCCGATGGGGCCACTAGGTTGGTAGTTTCAACCTTTTTACGGGTGACTATGTCAAAAGGTATTGATAAGTACGATGCAAAATTTGCACAAAGAGTAAGGTTTGATCCCGACGTCAGTGGACTGTTTAGTGCCTGTATCGGACCACGTCCTCTATTGCACTTGTCAACGTACCAAGGTTAGTGATCATCCGTGATTTACTCACTCTCATACTTATGAGCCGAAGTGAGGGGGTCGTTAGGTTAGTGGTTCCAATCTTTTGCACAAGTGAATATGTCAAAAGGTAATTCAATCCACTTTTACTTCATTTTTTTATTTTAATTTCTTTTTTGTATTACTTCTTAAGTGATGCAGAATCATCACGTTGGTGCAATCAACTTCGGATCAAGGTTGATCGAACTCGAGTTGAATTTCGATATTTGACAATATGATAATATGACTATATGATGGTATGGGACATTTGAGGTCGTATGAAGGAGAGTGTTGATGTGATAGGAAGTCAAGTAGGTCAAGGTTGATCGGATACTTAATGAGTGAAAAATCCAAATAGATCAAGAAAAATCGAACATTTGGTACTCGGAAGTCCAATAACGAATTGGCAAGTAGGAATTTCAAGTGGTTAAGGGTGTGAGGATCGTGCCAAGCTAGAGGGGGAGGGTGAATAGCTTCGATTCTCTTTAAGTAAATTTAGCAGCGGAAAACTAGAAATGCAACACACACTCTAACACAGTGAGTTTTGCTTAGTTCGCCTCCCAGGGTAACTACGTCCAAGGCTAACCTAGCATTCTACCATCTCTATTATTTTTCTCCTCAGACCAAATATGAAGGTGGAGAAACCTTTTTACAATGCTTTTACAATACTTCCCACAGAAAGTTTACAGATCTCAACAAAAACAACGTACAAGAGAAAGAAGAATAAGAAAATTGTTACATTGTTTTAAGCATACTCTTTCTCTTGTCGCTTGAAAATCTTAAGCATTTAGATTATAATTGAGCAGTTGAACCGTTATCTTCTTTCTGGAGAGGTAGTTGTCCTTTTATAAACTTATGAGAGTCTTACTTTTTCTATCACCAGTCGATTGATCAGATTAAGCCATCAATTCTTGTTATTTTACCGTTCAACGATTACTAATAGTGTATCTGTATATGTGGATGAGATCATCCCTAGATTTAAGCATCAGTCGATTGTCCTGATTTCCCAATCGATTGTTATGAGATAATCGAATCAGCCAGTTGATTAAGAGGATTTCTATTGGCATAATACTGCAATCAATCAATTGATTCATCACAATAATCAATTGATCACTAGTGGTCGAATAAGCTAATCAATTCAAATACTTTCTGTGCTCGAGTTTTAACTCAGTAATCGATTGTAGTATCTCAGCAATTGATGTTGCATCGCGAGCAATCGATTTCTTATCCCAAGCATAAATTTTTCCCGAGCACCTTCCCCAGTCTACTGATCAACTCATCAATCGACTGGCTTTCCGAGTAGTCGAGTTCTGAGTGTTAAGCATTGCATTCTCTGCTTGCTCAAGCACCGCTCTCGAGTGTCAACTTTCCTAAGTACCAACCTTGCAACTGCCCGAGCACCCGAGTCCCAGACTCGAGCACCCGAGCACTTCCGCATGCCCGTTGCTCGAGCACATGAGTCCCCAACTCGAGCACCCAAGCATCTAAGTCCTGAGCACCTTGCAGCTAGTCGATTGATCACTCATCAGTTGACTGCCTGAGCATTAATGGAGCTTTCGAGCACCTTCCCGAGTGCCTGTTGGAACTACAATATAGCAGTCAATTGGTAGACATTGTCAGTCGACTGATACACATATTTTAGCCATTTTAAGATCAAAATATGCCTAAACTTTTCTACTCTCATCCCACAAGTACCTCACGCCAGATGAACCTTCTCTTCTATAGACTTTAGTGCTAGGAGCTTCCTTATCTCTGAGTCTTTATTCGTCCTTGCATCTGATCTCGTGATATGCTCATGCTTCTTCCTTGCAAAGAATCCGATCCTTGACTTTTTTGGACTTCAATGCCTTACCTCTAATCTTCCGATTTGCTCACACTTCTTCTCACCCAAAAATCTGTTCCTTGTCCTTTTTCTGCATACTCATTGTTGGTGCAATCGACCAAAGTTACGATTGACTAGATTTGAGTGGGACTCGAGTAGTATTTTGATGTTTGACAATTGTTTGATCATATATTGATCATATGACTAGTGAATAATTGAAATATTCAAGGTCATATGGGGGAGATTGTCATAAGAAAGATTGTTGGAACAATCAACTTCAGGTCAAAGTTGACAAAACTCGAGTGAGACTCAAGTAAAATTCCAAGATTGGATTCTTGCAATGGAGAAGTCCAAGTATGGATACTTGGCAAAAGAAGTCCAAGATTAGATTTTTGGCAATGGAGAAGTCCAAGTTTGGATGCTCGGCAAGGAAAAATTCAAGGATAGAGTCTTGGTAAGGGAAAGTCTAAATATGGATATTTGGCAAAGGGAAAAGTCCAAGGGTGTAGTCTTGGTAGGGAAAGTACAAGCGTTAAGGCTTGGCAATGGAGAAGTCCCAGAGGCATGACCTCTTGGCAAAGGAGATCTGTTAGCATGGCAAAGTCGACAGAAGCACTTGAAGGCTAAGGCCAAGAGTGAGGAGTCGTGGACTCGAACCAAGGGCTTGAGGCTAATGGAAGTGGCATGAAGACTTAGGTCTAGACTAAGGGTATCCGATGGCATGATTAAGTCGATGGAAGCACCTGAAGACTAACGCAAAGGGTGAAGAAGTCGTGGAGGACTCGGATGAACCCTAAGGGCGTGAGGCTAATGGAGGTGGCTTAAATGCTTATGTTTAGGCCTAGGGTGAGTATCAAGTATAAAAGGATCATACTTAGATTAAACCTCATATTTGAGGTTTACTAGTCGACTGGTGATATGACCAGTCGAGTGCACGTCACTCAGGAGGTCGACTAGGATTATGACCCAGCCTACTAGTCGAGTAGTCGACTAAGGCTTGACTGCCGACCTGTGGCTCTGCAGTCAACTACTAGGGTTGAGCAGTCGACTAAACACTGGCAATTGATTGCTAGGGATGAACAGTTGACTGGTCATAAGTGGACAAGACACAAAATGATTCGTAGTCAACTGATAGTTGTCGATTGCTAGATAAGTACAGTCAACTAGTCAGGCAGAATCCGACGTGAATTAGTTCATTGTGAGATAATGGATAATTAGACAGTTGACTGGTGGGTAAGGCCAGTAGTCTACTAGGTGAAAAATCAGCCTGTGTGGAGCTTTAAATGGAGAACACAAGGAGCTCTTCCACCAACAGGTTCTTAAGCGATTTTAAGGCGAAGTGATGCTGCATTTTAGGTCTTCAAAAGCTATCCAACGCAACCAAAGTATCAAGCAATCAAAAGCATTCTCTTGTAAAGCGTTCTTTGTATTCCTTTCATTTACTTTTTGTATTTGGTTATATTGTTGTATAATCTTATTGCAAGAGGTTTATCTACCTCCGGAGTGTTTTAAGAAGGAGAAGTTCATAGTGGTGGTGTGCATCACTAGAGCTTGACTAGAGATCGACCGTGGAGTAGGAACTAGGGTTCTGAACCACATAAAATCTCTTATGTCATGTTTGTGTTGTTCTTTGTGTTTGTATTTATATTTGTATTTGTATTCTGATGTGTACTAACACTTGTAGATTAGCACGATCGCGAGCCAACGACGAAATCAACAAATCACTATTCACCCCTCCCCCCTCTCTAACGCATCAAACGGTCCCCAACAAGTGGTATTAGAGTGAGGTTGCTCTTCAAGGATTGATCGCCTAAGGAGCACATGCTAGAGGAGTAGAAGATCCATTGGAAGCATCAAGGAAGATAGAGTTGTCTAACGATGGATTAGGCTACGACATCAACATTCCACCTATCTTCAACAACAAAGATTTCGCGTGTTGGAAAGGTAAAATGAAATATTTTTTGATGAACGATATAGATAATTGGTTTGTGTTGATGGAAGGATCTAAACCCTCGGTGGACAAGAAAGGAAGAGTTCTCAAGAAGAAGAAGTGGACCTAGGAGCAAATCCGAAAATTCAAGATAAATGAAAAGGCCACATTAATTTTAACTGCTTCAATACCTAAGAATTTATTATATATCATAAGAGAATTCTATGATGTCAAGGAATTATGGAGTAAATTAATCGAGCTCTATGAAAATCCATCACCGACACAAGTAGAGGAGTCCAAGGAGGAATGCTCACCCTTTCAAGCTCATGAAGATTCAGATGTTAAAAGATGTTCAACTTCCGAATAAGAGGTAGAAGAGTTGGAGGAAGTCTCCATCTCTAGGATTGAGGGGGAGATTAGAGCTTCAACACCGGAACAAGAAGAGGAACCTTCCACATCCGAAAGAAGTGAAGAATAAACTCAAGAGTCCCCTACTACCATCCAAGAAGGTAACTCAAGCATAGGTATTAAAAATAAAAATTATATCATGTGCTTTGAGTGTAGGAACAAGGGCACTACAAGAGCAAGTACCCTAAGAGAATCAAGAAGAAGGCACAAGTAGTGCCAAAGGCTCAAGTGACAAGCACAGTGTGCTTCCGGTGCCAACAAAATGATCACTACCGGAGCTAATGTCCGAGGGGGAGTCACCCTAGGAAGGACATGAGAGGAGCTTCATATGTAGGGGGAGCAAAGGCAAACCCTAAGGTATAGTTCAATAATGCTCTTCCTTTTATGTAATGATAAGAAGCATGCTAGTAGTATATCAAATTTCAATGCACTTGCAATTTATCAAAAGAAGCATGCTAGTAGTAAGGCTTATTGCTTAGGGGTCAAGCATTGTAATCTTAGGGGTAAGAAAAATTCTAGACCAATCTCACCTAAGGATAGGAAGAATGACAAAACCTAGGCAATAACCCTAAGAAGGGTAGGCATATGCCTAGAAGAAAGAAATTTGCCCAAAGAGAGAATAAAAATTCAAAGATTGGGAAATTTGAAAAAGAAAATCAAGTTTTGAAGTCAAAACTTGAAAAAATTAGAAAAGACCTTTAATATGATGGAAAATTTGATTAATGGATCTAGTGGCCAAAACCTAGAATTTAGGAGGCAAGGTGCATCTATAGACAAGAAATGTTTGGGTTACAAGCCTAAGTCCAAAGAAATCAAACCCTCTTATCATAGTGTTCCATATAACTATGGAACAAATCTTAGGTCTAGGAATGTCAATGTCACAAGGGAACTCATCCCTAGAGTTGACCATGGCAAGAATCAAGTGACTAAGGCTTCGAAGAAGTCAAGGAAAATCACTATGAAGGTCACAAGGGAAAATATTCCTAAGGTTGACCTTAATAAGACCACAATGACCAAGGCTTCCAAACTTAGAAGGGTCATTAGAAAGGTACTAAGGGAGGTTATCCCTAGTGAGTACCTTGTAAATCCAAGGAGCTCTAATAGATATTGGGCTTCTAGGAGCGTGATCCCTTCAAGCTAGATGGGTTTAGGGTGTTTCAACTTTGAATGGATGAGTAGTTAACCTAACCATGATAGAGTCGACACTTTAAGACATTTTCAAAGTAATGTGATACCTTAAAAAATTGATCCTAAAAGATCTTAGGATGTGCCAATAGAAATTATGAAATTTGAAAATTTGATTAAAATTGATACAAATTAGGTTGGGCTCAATAGTGTGTCATTTTGGGGTTTTTGGCACACTTAAGGGAGTCGATCATTATGGCAAATTGGATATAATCCTAGATAATAACAATTAGGTTTAACACTTAGGTATTTTTATACCGTGATATTATAATGGTTGTCATCTTTGTTTGTCATAATTCATGTCATGACATCATGTTTCATATGATTATCTAAAATGTCATGATAGTACTTAGGTTTTTATTATTATGCTATGATATCATGCATCATTGGTAATGTCTTAAACTATGCAAATTATTTTTGTCATGATCATAATTCATGCATTAAAGTTAATCAATTTGAAATTAAGGACAAATGATATTATTTGATGTCCTAAATAAGTTTGATATTTGCGACGTAAAGTCCAAGCATGTAGTCTTGACAACATATGTCCAATGTTTGACGGCGTAAAGTCCAAGCATGGGTATTGGCAGCATAAGTCCAAATGGACCTTGACAAGGAAGTTCAAAGGTGAGATATTGGCGGCGTAAAGTCCAAGCATATAGTCTTGGCATCATAAGTCCAATATTTGGTAGCATAAAGTCCAAGAATGGGTCTTTGCGGCATAAGTCCAAATGAACCTTGACAAAGTAGACTCGATTAGCATGACATAGCTGATAGAAGCACCTGAATGCTAGTGTATGGATGAACGAGTCATAGAGGACTCGGAGGGATCCGATAGACGTGAGGTTGATGGAGGTGGCTAGAAGGCTTAGGTCTAGGCTAAGAGTGGTCTATCAAGTATGAGGGGATCATACTTGGGTTAAATCTCATGTATGAGGCTTACCAGTCGATTGACCGAGTGTTTGACACTCAGAAGTCTAGTTGACTCGGAGTAGTTGATTGGGGTTATGCCCTAGTCGACTGGTTGAGTAGTCGACTGAGGCTAACTGTTGATTTGTAGCGCTGGCAGTTGACTGCTAGGGTTGAGCAGTCGACTAGTCCATAGCAATCGACTGCTAGGGTAGAGCAGTCGATTGGAATTAAGTGGCAAGTGCACAGATTGTAGAGTAGTTGACTGGTGTTTATAAACAGTCAACTAATAGGTCAGAGCAGTTAGCTGATGGACACTAATCTGATGAGGATTGAGCCGCTAAGGCAACGACATTGTGATCGATCGATTGATGGGTAAGAGCAGTTGACTAGAAGGCGAAGAATCAGGCCGAACTGAGTTATAAAAGGAACTCGATGGGAGGATTTGGAGTTGCCAGTTCTTAAGCTTTTGGGAGAGGTTTTGTTGTTGCATTCCAGATCTTCCAAGGTGTTCAAAGCAACCAACAAATAAGTGATCAAAAGTAAGCTTATTGTAAAGTGTTCTTTCCATTTCTTGTATTTGCTTTTGTATATTGTTGTATTTGGTTGTTTCCTTGTTTATTGTTGTAAACATTTATATTGTACGAGGTTTCTCCACCTCCGGATTGTATTCCGAGAAGGAGACGAGGTTTAGTGGAGTAAACACTAAAGTTCGACCATTGAGTAGGAACCGTAGGGTTTGAACCACGTAAAATCCTTCGTGTTGTGCTTGTGTTGTTGTTTTCATTTATTATTTGTATTTGTATTTGTATTCCGATGCACTAACAATAATTATAGACAAGCACGCGATCGAAAGTGACGAAATCGGCAAATCACTACAAGTGGTATCAGAGCTCGGTATGCTCTGAAGAACAAGTCACCCTGATCACCTACAATTGGTATCAACGAGGACGCTATTCACCGAATTAACAACCGAGGGAGCAAAGCGCTAGAGAAGAAGAAAGATGGAGTTGTCAAAGCTTGGACTAGGTCGCGACATCAACACTCTGCCTCCCTACGAATTCTATGGACAGGAGGGATTTGATCATTGGAAGGCGAGTATAGAAACTTTCCTCATGATGAACATTGAAGATTAGTTCATCGTAATGGAAGGGTTCGAACCCTCTATGGACCAGAAGGGAAGAGTTCTAAAAATTAAGAAGTAGACCTAGGAGTAATGCCAAAAATTTAAGACCGAGGTTAAGGTAATAAATTTTTTAGAAGATTTAATACCTAATGATATCTTATGCAAGCTACAGAAGTATATGGATGCCAAGGAGTTATGGAGCAAGTTGGCAAAATTCCATGAGAAGCCTCAACCAGTCTAAGACGAAAAGCAAGAAGTAAAGGAGGAGTCCAAGGAGGAGTGTTCATCCTCTCAATCTCAAGAACAAAGCACATCATCTTCATCCCAAGAGCTTGAGGATTCAGAGGTTGAAAGGGAATCAACATCCGGGCCGAGAAAAGAGGTAAAAGAATTGGAGGAAGCATCCACCTCTAGAATTTAGGGGGAGGAGAGACCTTTTCACATCAGAGGAAGGGCAAGAAGAAGCTTTTATATCCAGAAGAGATGAAGAGCAAGCTCACTATTCCTCTACCCCAATAGGTAACTTAAGTGCATTGGTTAAAAATAAAGATCACATTATATACTTTGAGTGTAGGGAGAAGGGTCACTATAAAAGTAAGTGCCCAAAAAGAGTCAAAAAGACTCAATCGGTACCAAAGGCTAAAGAGAAGACCAAGGAAGTCAAAATCCTAATTAGAAAGAGCAAGGAGCATATTATGTTGAGGAATTGATCGTCGCTAGAGGGGGTGAATAGCGTTTCGTTGCATCGGATGATGGAATTCGATCGCGTGCTTGCCTATGATTATTAGTACGCAATGGAATATAGAAATAATACAAATAAATACACAATCACAAATACAAGCACAAGAACATAACAATATGACATGGTTCGGAACCTCAAGGTTCCTACTCCACAGGTTGAGCTCAATGAGCTCGAGTGATGACAACACGACTAATAAAATTCCTTCTCAACAACACGTCGGAGGCGGAGAAACCTCGAACAAAGTTTACAACAGTAATACAATAAAAATACAAGCAAATACAATATAATTCAAGTAAAGAAAACTTTACAAAGAACTTTTAGATGCTTACTTATTTGGTTGCTTGAGCAGCACTTGGAGATCCTGAATTGCACCAGCAAATCGCCCTAAATCGCCCTAGGAAACTATGGCCAAATCCTTCTCCACGAGCACCTTTTAAAGCTTCACCTCGACTGGATTCCGCCTAGCAATCGACTAATCGCGACCATCAGTCGACTGCTCCTGTAGTTGTTGTGAGACAACGACTTGATCCACGTTGGATAAGTTCCAACGGATATACTGACAGTCGACTGCTAGGGCCGTAGGCGACTGACCAGTCGGCTACCGAGCATTCTTGTCACGCCCCGAGGGAGTCGAGGGAGTCCCCGCCAGACAAAAATCCGGCAGCATCTCCCCTGTACGGGTGACAATATCAATTTTTATACAAAGCCTACACGGCCACTATACATCGGTCAACACGACCGGAACAAAAACATCTACACACGCAGATCATAAGGCCTCAGGCCAACCATCATAGTAAATAAATGTCTACACTAACTAGACTTACCCCTCCTGCCATCTGGGCAGGAATACCCAACCAAACCAATCAAAATAAGATCCGACCAATGGTCCACAAGGACCCCAAAAAAATCCACGAGTATATATAAATCCAATTCCAAGCCTAAACATATCTTCTATACAAAAATCCAAATCATAACTCATACAACTAATAAACTGTCACTACGAGGGGGGGATATGGCAACTGGACTCTCCTGACAGCTTCATCCTGAAATAAAAATAAAACCACGGGGTAAGTTCAAAGAACTTAGCGGATACTAGTCGATATGAATAGTAAGAAATAGCTAACAATACTAATCATGCCAGTACAGTCTCATATATATGTAAGCAAGAAATAAATGCAAAAGGACTGTACTCACCTGAGTCTCCTACCCTGATATAGGAGCATGTGCCCTACTATAAGAGATAAAGTCATCACCATATAAGAATATGAATCCTGTATGCATGACAATCATATGCAACATCCAAGGCATCAATAAAATGCAGCAAACACAATACAAATGCGATCCATGCAAAAATGCATGTCGTGCAAATGACATGGTCACCCCTGACGCCAGTCAGCCGCCTCACACGCGATGGTGAAGCCGAGTGGGTAGGGCTATGACAACTGTGCACTCTGCCATCACTGCTCCTGAGTGACCGAGTGGACAGGATGCTGTCGGAGTACACCTATCCTCCTGCCCCAAACAGAGTGGGGGAGCTAAGCTCTCATCTCCCGGTGTCATAGACCAGAGGAGGGATCCCTGCCCGCTACCACGCTGCCTCGTCGCTACCCATGAGCGGTCCAGCGGAGCCTGACAGAGCAACTGCACACACCCTCCTGATGTACCACTAACCCATGAGTGGCAGTGTGTGCAGGCCATGTAACTGGCTGCGGGCTCAACAATAATGGAACCCCGTCCAGCCAGCATGCAATCATGCAAGATGGTGCATGATACTAAAGCATGTCAATCCTACTCAAAATATATATCCGAATAATATGTACAATCAGTATGTACATATCCCTAATCCAAGTACTATGATCCAAATAAAACAGGGAGATATAATCATATCATATCCAATGCATGTATCAATAGGCACAAAAACATACTAGGCATATAAACATGAATACTATTGCAAGCTATAACTATCTAGCATATCAACATGACTATATCAAAAAGACAAGTCAAAATACCCGCCTGATATGAAAATGTCCGTAATGAAACCTTCACGCATAAGCATAATCACTAAGCAATGTCCTGGTACTGCTCAACCACAAAATCTCCCCATCCCTCAACTCCATATCCATAGCCGATTTAGATGCAAAATCTCCAATTCTCATAACACTCATCACCTGCAAATACACAGTCCACAATTTCCCTTAACCTCACAAAATTACACTCCTTTAATCAAGGGAAACAAGCAAACCCAAATTATAGCAACATAGCACATACCATCTTGTAGATCTGTCTTAGTTATAAAAAAAAAATGACTTTAGCCTTCAAATTGCAGTTATCTTGCTTCTATTTCCCAGAAGTGGTTATTATGGTGACTCTTTCGGGCTTGGTGAACCATTCTTGGCGACTCAATACGCCAACACGGAGACAACAGGAGTCCACAAGCAACCGAAAATAAGCATATGATTCCATCTACGCGGCATCGCCTCGAGGGCCTGAAAGTCGTCGGGTCCATAGAAGCGGCTCGAAGATGGCGTCGGTGCGAAGGGACAGAGCACGAGGAAGTGGAAGATGAGGGTCGACGGCTAGGGGTGTTGCCGGCCGTGCGCGTGGGCGTCCCGTGGTGCGATCGCGTGGCGGAGGAAGGCCGATGAGCGGTGTGGCTACGAGGAAAGGGAAGTGCGGCGGCGTCGGTGCTCGCGATCGAGGAAGAAGCAGTGATCCGGTGGCCGCGGACTGGCCATTGGCTGCTGGTTCCGATGGCTACCGGCACGAGGAAACAATGGTGGCGACAGTTCGATGGCTGCGGTTGCGACGGACGCGAGAAAGGGGGAAAGGCTCAGGCGGATAAGGAAACCTAGGTTTAAATGTTTATATAACTTGGGTTGATTTTTAATCACGGGCCGGTTCAATTAAAAACCACTAAACCTAGATTAGGTTTAGTTATTCCATAACTTTAATTACCCCCTTAAATCTCATACAAACCCCATTTTTAAATCCAGAAAAATTCTGAAAAAATTCCTAAAATTCTCCAAAAATCCCAACATAATTCCCAGGATTATTTTTCCTAAATTTTGACCATTAAATTTATATTTTAAATTTTCCGTATTTAACAATTCTACGACAAGAATGACTACCATCCATGGTATTTGATCAAGCCATCGATTATTTGCCAAGCTATTTCCTCGCAATAACACCAAACGACTGAGCAGCTGATGGCCATAATAATGTCGATCATCGCTACAAGTCGACTCAACTACCAAGTGTCAAAATACTTGACCAATCGATGGATCCAAAGCCCCAGTTGACTGATAACTTTAACCATGAGGTTTAACACCAAGTATGATGCCCTCATACTTGCTAGAACACCCTTAGTCTGAACCTAAGTCTTCTAGCCTCCTCCGTCAGCCTCACGCCTATCGGATCCCTCCAAGTCATCCATGACTTGTTTATTCATACGCTAGCCTTCAGGTATTGTGGTCTACACCTCCAAGGCACATTGGGCTTACGCTGCCAAAACTACCGCTTGGACTTTACGCCGCCAACTATTGGACTTATACTGCCAAGACTCTACCCTTGGACTTTACGCCGTCAATATCACCCCTTGGACTTCCCTTGCCAACCCATTTTGGACTTTTAATTTTCCAAGACTCAAGCTTGGACTTTCCCTTGCTAAGATCCATGCTTGGACTTTCCATGTCAAGTACTCAAGACTTGGACTTTCCATGCCAAGTACCCATGACTTAGACTTTCCATGCCAAATACCCATGACTTGGACTTTCTATCATATGGTCAACCCCATGTCAACCATATAGTCAAACATCAAAATATCACTCGAGTCAAACTCGAGTCCGGTCAATCATGACCCGGGTCGATTGCACCAATAATCTCTCTAAAATATTGTCAAACATCAAAACACTACTCGAGTCTGGTCAATCGTGACCTGAGTCAATTGCACCAACATATTATTTGCTTCAAATGCAATCAAAAATGACATTATCAAAGTCAATGTCCTAGGGGGAGTCACCCTCAGAAGGGCAAAGGAGGAGCATCAAATGTAGGGGGAGCTAAGGCAAATCCTAAAGTATCATTTAACAATGCTCTTTATTTATGTAACAATCAAAAGCATTCTAGGAATTTTATTGTCATTGTTAATCATGAAAAGCATGCTAGAAATAAGTATGTTTTGTTTAGGTGCCAAAAGTTATGAATTTAGGTCTAAGGATAAATCTAGACAAATGCCTAGAAGGAAGAATTCTCAAAAAGTTAATGAAAAGTCAAAAAATTGGGAAATTAGAAATGGAAAATCAAGCCTTGAGGTCAAGGCTTGAGAAATTGGAGAAGACCCTTAGAAAAATTGAAAATTTAACTAATAGGTCTAATGATAAAAAATTAGGGTCTAGGAGGCGAAAATCATCTAGGGGTAAAAAAGGTTTGGGTCACAAATTTGAGCCCAAGGAGACCTACCACAGTGTTCCATTCGATTATGGAATCACCCCTGGGTCTATGAAAATCAAGGTTACTAGGAAAGTCTTTCCTAAGGTTAACCATGGTAGGTGTCTAGTGGCCATGGTTTCAAAGAAACCTAGGGAAGTCACTAAGAAGGTTACAAGGAAAGACATCCCTAAAGTTGACTTAGGCAAGACTAGGGGTGTAAACGAACCGAATCGAATCGAATTTTTTAAAAAATTTAGTATTCGAGTTCGATTCGAAGTTCGAATTGACATATTCGAATTCGATTCGAAGTTCGAAAATTTAATAATTTTGGGCTCGAATTCGATTCGAATCAAAGCTATTACTATTCGAAATTGAGGATCGATTTAATATTCGAATGATGCTCGATTTGATATTCGAAAATTGATACTCGATTTAATATTTGATTTTTTTTTAAAAAAATAAAGTTCGCGAACAGTTCACGAACAGTTCGAACAATATTATTTCGGCTCGAGTTCGATTCGAAAAATATTTGCACATATTCGAGTTCGGCTCGAATTCGATAATTTCGAATTCGAACCAAATATTATTCGAGCTGGCTCGAAAAGCTCGCAAACCGGCTCGATTCGTTTACACCCCTAGGCAAGACCCAAATGACCAAGGCTTCAAAGCCTAAGAGGGTCATTAGGAAGGTAGTAGGGGAAGTTATCCCTAGTGAGTACCTAGTTAACCCAAGGAGCTCCAATAGGTATTGAGTTCCTAGGAGCGTGATCCCTTCACGCTAGATGGGGTTAGGGTGTGTCAATCTTGGATAGATAGGTAGTTAACATAATCATGGTATAGGTGGCACTTTAGGTCATTTTCAAGGTAATGGGGTACCTTGGAAATAAAATGAGATTTAATCCTAAAAGAATTTAGGATGTGGCAATAGATATTAAGAAGTTTGAAAAATCAATCAAATTGACACAAAATATGTTAGAGTCAATGGTGTGTCATTTTGAATTTTTAGCACACTTGGGAGGTTGAGTTATTATGGCAAAATGGACTTAATTCTAGAAAATGACAAATTTGCTTCAAAGCTTAGATATTCTATACCTTTGTATTTTATATATTTGTCATGCCTTGCTTTCCTTGTCATATCATGACATCATACCTCATTTAATCATATAAAATGTCATGATAATGCTTAAGGTTATTGTGCCATGTTCCTATTTAGGTCATTTTTTATGTCATGACATTATGATTATTGACACATGCTTTAATTTTGCAATTATTATATGTCTATTGGTGCAATCGGCCCAGGTTACGATTGATCAAACTTGAGTTTGACTCGAGTAGTGCTTTGATGTTTGACGATGAGTTGACCATTGTTTGACAATGGGTTGACTATATGGTTGACATGGGGTTGACCATATGATGGAGAAGTTCAAGTGGGACACTTGGCATGGAAAGTCTAAGCATGGGTCTTGGCAATGGGAAAGTCCAAGTTTTGAGTACTTGACATGGAAAGTCTAAGCATGAGTCTTGGCAATGGGAAAGTCCAAGTCTTAAGTACTTGGCATGGAAAATCCAAACATGGGTCTTGGCAAGAAAAGTCCAAGCATGGGTCTTGGCAAGGGAAAGTCTAAGCTTGAGACTTGGCAATTTGGAAGTCCAAGGTTTGATATTGATAGCGTAAAGTCCGAGGGTGGAGTCTTGGCAGCATAAGTCCAATAGTTGGCACCGTAAAGTACAAGCGTGTATCTTGGCAGCGTAAGCCCAATGTGCCATGGTGGTGTAAACCATCTTAACATGACAATAGCCGATAGAAACACTTGAAGACTACCGTATGGATGAACAAGTCATGGATGACTTGGAGGGATCCGATAGGCGTGAGGCTAATGAAGGTGGTTAGAAGACTTAAGTCTAAGCTAAGGGTGTTCTAGCAAGTATGAGGGCATCATACTTAGAGTAAACCTCATGGTTGAGGTTTAGCAGTTGACTGAGGTTATAAACCAGTCGACTGATCAAGTGTTTGACACTTAGCAGTCGAGTCGACACTGAGTAGTCGACTGAGATTATGACTAGTCGACTGCCGAGAGTCGACTGACATTCGACTGCGGTAAGAGGCCTTGATAATTGACTGCCAGCATTGGGCAGTCGACTGACTATGAGAAGTCGACTACCATAGAGGACAGCCGACTACTGCTGGTTTTGGTCACGAAGGCAGAACGCTCGGTAGTCGACTGAGCATTTAGGCTACCTAGGAAAACTATTAGGAAGGTAGAAGAGCATTTAGGCATTAACCATAAAAAGGGTATGTTGGTGCAACAATGCCCCAAGCCTTTATATGTTTTGATGTTTGGATAATCATATAAGTTAGGCAATGCTTTGTGATCTAATTGTGAATATGTTTGAGTGACAGGGAAATCCAAGTATGAAGACTTGGTAAAAGAAAAGTCCAGGTATGATCTTGGCAAGGGAAGTCCAAGGGATGGACTTGGCAGCGTAAGACTAAGCTTGTAGTCTTGGTAGCGTAAAGTCCAAGTGAACCTTGGCAAAGAGAAGTCCAAGGGATGGACTTGGCAGCGTAAGATCAAGCTTGTAGTCTTGGCAGCGTAAAGTCCAAGTGAACCTTGGCAAAGGAAGTCCAAAGTAAAGTCTTGGCAGCATAAGTCCAAGCTTGTAGTCTTGGCGGCGTAAAGTCCAAGCATTTGGCAACCCAAGATATGACAAGGTTGAAGGAAACTCTTGAAGGCAGGCGCAAGGCTGAAGGAAGAGTTAGAAGGTCAAGTATAGGTCTAGGGGGTGGAATCAAGTATGAAATATTCATACTTGATGAGTATCATCGACCGATCGATACGATGTATCACCGACCGTCGCGTTGATCGAGCCGTGAAACTCGACGATCACGATCGGCTGTTAGTCATGGCAATGATCGATGTTGCAATCGACCGATCGCCAAAGCGCAGAATGAGATCAAGGAAAAATTTGCCAGAATGTAGTCTCACTCGATCGATTGATCACTCACGATCATGGAGGGATCAATGATCGATAGGCCTCCCATTGGAAATGGCAGCTTTGAATCCCCGCGGATCCGCTTTGTCAGAAGTCGTTATCTTTGACGGCAGTCAACTGATAGTGATTATCAGTCGACTGATCAAAGCCCAATGGGAAAAACAACCCCTCTTCTATAAGAAGAAGCCTTGGGGAGCTTAGTAAAGCGAGTGCTCTCATTCCTAGCTACACCCCTATGCTCACCAAGCTTTCTCCAAGTGTTTTTATGATTCTAAACCTCCTCTTCTCTAATCTTAATCTTCCATTATTGTAAAAGAAGAGGAGCGCATTCTAAGACAAGGTTTCTCCACCTTGGTTCATCCAAAGGAGGTTTTAGTGAAGATTGGCTAGGGCTAATCCACCTTACGGATTACCGTGGAGTAGGAGTGTCATCTCCGAACCACGTACATCAGGTGTTAGCATTGTTTTCTTGTTTCGTATTCTTATTTACATTTGTATTTGTATTGCTTCTGCTAACATATTTTGTAGAAACAAAGAAAGGCTAATCACCCCCCTCTAGTCATTACAAAGATCCCAACAAGTGGTATTAGAGCCAGGTTAGCTTGGAAGATTTCACCATCAACCAAGGCATCAATGGCTCTTCAAGAGGGATATAGCACCGCCAAGCCACCGCTCTTCGATGGGAGTCATTTTGCGTATTGGAAGGTAGGATGAAATATTATCTAATGAGTAATATTGAAATTTGGCATAGCATTGTAGATGGCTTTGAGGAACCGGTGGATGAACATGGAGACCCTATTCCAAGCATGGATTGGACAAGGGAAATGAATAGGCGGTTCGAGTCAAATGCAAAGGCGGTACTCACCATCCAATGCGGCATTACAATGGAGCAACTCAACAAGGTGGGGCCTTTCGAATCCGCCAAGGAGTTATGGGAAAAGCTCATTGAGCTAAATGAAGGATCCAAGGAGTTAAAGAGGGCCAAGAAGGACTTGCTAATTGGACAACTTCAAGCCTTCCAAATGAAGACCCATGAAACCGTAAGCCAAATGCATGGAAGGTTTAAGGAGATTGTGAATGGACTCCACATCATAGGTGAGCGAGTTGACAACCGGGATTTGGTAAGGTATATTCTTCGAGCATTTCCTAGAAATTCTCTATGGACTTCTATAGTTGATGCTATTAAGGTAACTAGGGATCTTTCTCAAATTAAAATTGATGAATTATTTTGTGAGTTTGAATTGCATGAGCAAACTAACATGTCCTCTAAGGAAAAGGGTTTAGCTCTATTTGTTGAAAAGAAGGAAAAGAAGAAGAAAGAAAGAAAAGAAGTGTCATCATCATCCGAGTCGGAGCATGATTCAAGTAGTGATGGAGACTCGTCTAGTGAGATGACCAACTTTGTCAAGAAGCTCTATAGAAAATCAAAGGAGTTCAAGAATAGAGAAGCAAGGAAGGGGTCTCATTCTTCAAAAGGTAAGTTTAGTGGTGATTCAAGTTTTAATAACAATGTGATTTGCCATGCTTGCAATAAGAAGGGGCACATAAAGCCAAATTGCCCGGAGCTAAAGAAGAAGGAAGAAAAAGAAAAGAAAAAGAAGGAAAGGAAGGAGAAAAAGAAGAAGGAGGCCATGGTGGCTCAAACCACATGGGACACACCAAGTGTTGAAGATTCCTCCTCCGATGATGAGCTTTGCCACGTCACACGTCATGTGGCACTCATGGCCCAAGAGGATGACTCCGGTACATCAAGCCAAGAAGAAGGCTCTTCAAGTGATGAATCGTTAAAACGACCTAACCCCGTATGCACATACTAAATCCCTAGTCACACATCAACATTACCCATTATATACAAGATCAAAATGCCCGGCACAATTTATTTTTTTATTCCATCCAGTTTAGCAGTCTCAACTACACACTTAACTCTCAGAACCTGAAGAAAAATAGAACATCAAGTCATCTCCCCTCAATCTGGAAACCCTATTTTGTAGATCCCCCCGGACAATGTGTGTCATGCTCATCATCATCATCCTCAGTTACACCACCTCCGCTTCTTGTATCTCATTCTGGGTATCATGTTCCCTACCTGAAATTGTTATGTGACATCATGAGTTCACAGCCCAGTAAGTAGATCAAAGACAGAGATATAACACAGGGAGGAGAATAATTCAAAAGAAACATATATCTCTACAACTGTAAATGTAAATTACTGTAGCTCAACATACATTTTCGGTTATACTTTCTGTAAGTCCATATGAAACCTAACCAATGCTTTTAACATCATATCATTATAACAAGTACAACGAACCCCATCATGCCTTTCTGTTATGCTAACTGTACCTAAACATAAACCCTCGTGGTACCTAACATTATGCATTTAAAATGCTGAGCCAGTCAAATATCTTAATTTCTTGTGCAATCCTGAGGTACCTCTAGGAAGAAACTAAGGGAATCCGTCATCGATCATCGATCATTAATCCAATTTGGTGGGCCTCCCGTGAGCCCAACCCGTCCAGGCACCACTAATGCTCATGTACATACAGTTAGCTAACTAATAATTTCTGTTGTTTTCTACCATACTCAGTCATAGAAGGATAACATAGAACATCTTGAATGGACGTGTATATATATATATATATGTCTATATATAGCATCTAACCTCATACACAGGTAGATGTTAACATAACTTATTCACATAACATCGAAGCATAAGAAGGATCTGATGAACATTTTAGCTAAAGAAAATAAGAACATTAAACATCATTGGTGAACAAATATATATATTTATATATAGCATCTAACCTCATACACAGGTAGATGGTAATTACACACACATACATATAGCATCTAACCTCATACACAGGTAGATGGTATTTACTCATATATATCTATAGCATCTAACCTCATACACAGGTAGACGATATTTATCACATATTATAAATCATTTACAGCATTACAAACAAAAAGATCTTATAAAGGATTAACTAAACATGCTGGCTGAGAACACATATAACAGGAAGCATCTACAGACATAAAGCTCATATACATACTAACTTTTCTATCCATCCTAGCATGCTGATTCATTCCCAACAAACTACCCCTTACCTCCATTAAACATTTATCTGGCTATTAATTGAAGATTTAACCCTCATGTACATCATTCGGTTCACTCAATTCATTAGGACCCCAACAAGTGTATATTCCATTATTTTCCCCCTACCGGATGAAACCCTCCATACTAATCCACGCTTAAATTCATCGAATACGATCCTAAAATCCTAGACCGATTCCCCTTCCCTTCCAATGACACCAATCTATTTATCCCTTCCCTTTCCCCTGTTCTTCACCTACCAAGAACCCTAATCCACCGGTTCGGTCATCACCATCCAGAATTCCCATTATAGCCCAATGATTTAATTCCTAGCCACCTCCCGAGATCTCCCTGCTCCTCACCTCCCTCAAGCCGACGGAAAAACAGCTTCGCTGGTTGCCATTGCTCCATCCAGTCCAAACCTCCGCGCTTCCCCCCCTATGCCCCTGCTAGGACACCAACTGGTAACCCAATCCACCGGCACGGTGAATTCCCCAAAATCACCGAATTCCAATCCCCCCCCCTATCGAGAACCCCCTTCCTCAGCTCCAAGATTGAAGGCCCTAATCCCCTTCCCGTAACTCTCTGCCTATCGCCTCCACCTAGTCGTCGAATATCCACTCCACCGGAAGCCCTAGCACAACCTATCCCCAACAACACCGTAATCCAGCGGGACGCTGTTAGAACCTAATAGGAAATCCCCCTCACCGACGAGCTTCACTCCTTAACACCCGACTCCAACGCCATGCGACCGTCCCTATGAGAAGGCTGCTGGATTCACCGCCCTCGACAACTCTAGCCAAAGATTACTCACGGGAAGAGGAAGGAGGAGGGTCGTGTTGCTCCGGCAGCTTGGCGTCGACTCCGGCAGCAGGGATCGCCTCTCGCTGCGGTGGCTCATGGTAGTCGGGTTCTTGTGACTAAAAAGAAATGAGCAAAAGAAAAAAAAAGAAAAAGGAAAATATATATAGGGGTTCGGCCGGTTAGTTGGGGTTTAGGGTTTTTTCCCTTTCATGCCTCTCACGGTGATTATTTAGGGTGTAAATAGACCCCGAATTTTATCCCCCTTTTTCGATGATTTTCGCCCGTGTATTTATTTTTTTTTTTTCGAGACTTGACAACTCTTCCCCTTTTAAAAAAATTTCGTCCTCGAAATTTGACTTACCAAATAGTTCAGGGTAACGGTCACGCATATCCCGCTCGGTCTCCCAGGTAGCTTCCTCTATCTGTTGATTTCCCCATAAAACTTTCACCATTCTGATTTCTTTATTTCTCAGCTTCCGCACTTGACGATCTAATATTTGTTCTGGTATTACCTCGTAGGATAGATCTGGTGTCCACTGTATGGCTCCATACTCAATCACATGTGCAGGATTGGAAAGGTATCTCCTGAGCATGGATACGTGAAACACATTATGAACTTCCGCCAGTTTTGGTGGTAGAGCAACTCGGTATGCTCGTGTCCCAATCCGGTCGAGAATCTCAAAAGGCTCAATATACCTCGGACTGAGTTTGCCCTTCCTTCCGAACCTCAGTACTCCCTTCATGGGTGACACTTTGAGAAATACATGGTCTCCTACTGTGAACTCTAGGTCCCTCCTTCGACGATCAGCATAACTCTTTTGGCGACTCTGTGCCGACTGCATTCTATCCTGGATCTTTGCTACTAGTTCCACAGTTTGTGTCACGATCTCTGGACCCAGAACTGTCCTTTCTCTTACCTCTTCCCAGTGGAGTGGGGTTCTACACTTTCTTCCGTATAGCGCTTCATAGGGAGCCATACCGATGGTGGATTGATAACTATTATTATAGGTGAACTCTACCAAGGGCAGTTTGGACTCCCAACTCCCTTTGAAATCTATAATGCAAGCTCGTAGCATATCTTCCAAAATTTGAATTACTCGCTCGTTGGCCGTCGATGCAGGGATGGAAAGCGATCGAAAGCAAGTTTTGTACCTAATCCCCGCTGCAAACTCTTCCAGAACCCGGATGTAAATTTTGGGTCTCTATCTGACACAATCTGATCCGGAATTCCATGTAACCTTACTATTTCCCGTATGTACAACTCTGCATATTGTATCATAGTGAAAGTGATTTTCACTGGCAAAAAGTGGGCTGACTTCGTCAATCGATCCACAATAACCCACACTGCATTTGATCCCTTAGTCGAGATCGATAATCCTACCACAAAATCCATGGCAACATTTTCCCACTTCCGCAATTATCAGGCGGTCGAGCGATCCGCTGGGCCTTTGGTGCTCAGCTTTCACCTGTTGACAGGTAAGGCACTCATGGACCATCCTGCTTATGTCTCTCTTCATGCCCGGCCACCAATATAATAGTCGCATATCCTTATACATCTTTGTCTTTGCCCGGGGTGGATAGAGTACGGGGTAGTGTGAGCTTCCCTCATGAGATTCTCCCTCAGGGATCCACCCTTAGGCACCCATATGCGGCCCTTGTATCGCACTATCCCATCAATTTCTGAGTAGATGGTGTTGCCCCTTACTTCATCTTTGCGTTTCCAATCCATTAACTGTTGGTCCGAGGCTTGTTCTGCCCAGATCTGATCCCGTAAGTTCGATGTAACCGTCAGTGCCGCCAACCTAACCTGCTCACCTGGTGCTATCACCTCCACTCTTATCTGTTGAAATTCTGATATCAATCTTTGCTGGGTGGTCAACTGTAATAGCGTCATCGTCTTGCGACTCAGCGCATCCGCCACCACATTAGCCTTACCCGAGTGATAATTAATATTGCAGTCATAATCTTTTACCAACTCCAACCATCGTCTCGCGTATTGTTCCTTTTGAGTAAAGAAATATTTCAAACTTTTATGATCTGTGGTAGATCTCGATCGTTCTCCATAAAGATAGTGTCGAGATCTTTAAAGCGAAAACGACAGCTGCTAGTTCCAGGTCGTGTGTAGGATAATTCTGCTCATGCACCTTCAACTGACATGATGCATAGGCAATGACCCTCCCCTTCTGCATCAATACAGCCCCTAGACCAGTTTTGGAGGCATCAGTGTACACCACAAATTGCCCAAGAGTGTCTGGAACTACAAGCACAGGTGCTATCATCAGCCTTTCCTTTAGCTCCATAAAACTCTTCTCGCACTGAGTAGTCCATTCATACCTCACCCCTGATTAACGTGAAAAATTCTGAATAAATGCTGTGATAATACCGCTAGTCGAAACTTTGAATTTCCGTAACATTCCTGAGTAGCCCAACTCTGGATTGCCTCCACTTTGACTGGATCCACCTCTATCCCCCTCTCCGAGACTATATGTCCTAAAAATGCTATTTGTCTTAGCCAAAACTCGCATTTGCTGAACTTAGCGTATAACCGCTTATCCTTCAGAGTCTGCAGTACCAGCGTCAGATGTTGTCGGTGCTCTTCGCAACTCTGAGAGTAAATTAGTATATCATCGATGAAGACAATCACAAACTGATCCAAGTATGGTTGGAAAATCTGGTTCATCAAATTCATAAAGGCTGCGGGGGCATTAGTGAGTCCAAACGGCATAACTAGAAACTCATAATGACCATATCGAGTTCTGAATGCAGTTTTATGGACATCTTCTCCTTTCACCCTCAATTGGTGGTACCCCGACCTCAAGTCAATTTTTGAGAACATCGTTGCTCCCTGTAGTTGATCGAACAGATCATCGATTCTAGGCAACGGGTACTTGTTCTTGACTGTAACCCGGTTCAACTCCCGGTAGTCAATGCACAACCGCATTGAACCGTCTTTCTTACGGACGAACAACACTGGCGCTCCCCAGGGTGACACACTGGGTCGGATGAAACCCTTATCCAGTAGTTCTTGTAGTTGCTCCTTCAGTTCCTTCATTTCGGTGGGTGCCAGGCAGTACGGTGCTTTAGACACGGGGTTGGTTCCCGATATTAATTCTATTCCAAACTCAACCTCCTTGACAGGGGTAATCCCGCAATATCCTCTGGAAATACATCGGGGAAATCCCGGACTACCTCTACTTCCTCCAGACTTGGTTTAAAAGTCTCAGAACTTCCCATTATGTTGACTAGAAATCCGTTACACCCCTTACTTAACATTTTACATGCTCTACATGCGATATAATAGGTAGATGACTCAGCGTGGAGGTTGCATTGAAGATGACAAATCCATCATTTTGTAGTTTGATTTAAGTCCTTTGTTTCGATCGATAATGGCCTCGTCGATTGACCAATCCATACCGAATTACATCAAAGTCCACCATCTCTAATACAATAAGTTGGCGTACCTTTGTATAGTTACGCATCCTTATCAGACGATCCTCACTATTCTATTCTTTGGTCAGATTCTTCCCGAAGGCAAGGACACGTTATAGCAGTAGCCATCAATCACATGAAATACCTAGTTTTGCAAGCGTAGGCCACCGATATGAAAGAGTGTGTAGCTCGAGAATCTATTAAGGCATGGCGGTAGGTTGACAATAGAAATTCTACTGTGATAATGGCGAATCCGGATCCACTGCTCTGTGTCATAGCATACACCCTTCCTCTAGTTGGCTCTTTGGTGAGGCGATTCATAGCAAAGTGCAGACTTCTTGCACTTAGCACACATACTGTACCCACGAACACAGCTGCATGAGTCTTATTGCACTTGGGACACTGAGTTTTGCTTTCACCTTTGAGAATAGTATGGTCGACTGGTCGGGGCTCCTGGGGTTGCTGTCGTGGCTGCGTCTGAAACTGTGGTTGTTTGCCTCGAAACTGGCTCTGTGTAAACTTCTTCTGACTCGATGCAGGAGGTTCCCTTCCCTGGTAAGTAGACCTCTTAGTCTGTACTTCCTTTATCATGTCATTCCTGTCCCTCTACGCCATCGAGCTGATCCTGACCTCTCTAAAGGTGGTAACTCAACTCACCTGACATCATAGCGGATGGCATTTGCCCTCAATCCCTCGGTGAAATGTTTGACTCCTCTCTTGGTTGGTGGCAATCATAGGTATAAAATCGCCTTCTCGAATTCCTTGACATACTCGACCATCGGTCCTTGGCGAAGCTCTAGGAATTCCACGGCCATTCGGGTTACAGTGTCGTGATAAAGTATTTACCATAAAATACCTCCTTGAATTCAACCCAAGTAGCTGTAGCTAAATCCACCGCTGAACGTGCACCCTCCCACCATATCCTAGCATCGCCCCGCAACATGAATATGGTGCACCTCACCTTGTCAGCATCACTAACCTGCATAAAGTCATATATCGTCTCCAATGATCGAATCCATCCTTACGCCTGTCAATGCAGGCTTCCCTTAAACTCTACATCGGTCCAGATCACTGAGCTGCTTGTGGCCAGGTTCCTTGGTGTGGGACCCTTTGTGGTGTGTTCCATGCTCCTGGCTCTCAGCGGTGTTGGATCTGTTCTCCCTGAATCCGACTCTGTTCCTTCATAATTGCGGCAAGCTCGGCCAAGCCCGACTACGCCCCCATTCACCATTGTTTCTTCGGCCCGCCATTCTCCTATAAAACCCGATAACTGCATCGTTATCTCTAATTTATACATAACCCTAAACATGATTTCATTAAGACTACTATTTGAAAAATAAATTTAATGCTTACAAACGCGGAGATAGATGTATCAGAGTCCTTGATGAGATTGCATGCACACACTGTCCTTTAGGATCGTTGGCTCTGATACCAACTAAAATGACCTAACCCCGTATGCACATACTAAATCCCTAGTCACACATCAACATTACCCATTATATACAAGATCAAAATGCCTGGCACAATTTATTTTTTTATTCCATCCAGTTTAGCAGTCTCAACTACACACTTAACTCTCAGAACCTGAAGAAAAATAGAACATCAAGTCATCTCCCCTCAATCTGGAAACCCTATTTTGTAGATCCCCCCGGACAATGTGTGTCATGCTCATCATCATCATCCTCAGTTACACCACCTCCACTTCTTGTATCTCATTCTGGGTATCATGTTCCCTACCTGAAATTGTTATGTGACATCATGAGTTCACAGCCCAGTAAGTAGATCAATGACAAAGATATAACACAGGGAGGAGAATAATTCAAAAGAAACATATATCTCTACAACTGTAAATGTAAATTACTGTAGCTCAACATACATTTTCGGTTATACTTTCTGTAAGTCCATATGAAACCTAACCAATGCTTTTAACATCATATCATTATAACAAGTACAACGAACCCCATCATGCCTTTCTGTTATGCTAACTGTACCTAAACATAAACCCTCGTGGTACCTCACATTATGCATTTAAAATGCTGAGCCAGTCAAATATCTTAATTTCTTGTGCAATCCTGAGGTACCTCTAGGAAGAAACTAAGGGAATCCGTCATCAGTCATCAGTCAATCTGTCAATTTGGGTGGGCCCTCCCCGGAGCTCAACACGGGGAGCCCAACCCGTCCAGGCACCACTAATGCTCATGTATATATAGTTAGCTAACTAATAATTTCTGTCGTTTTCTACCATACTCAGTCATATAAGGATAACATAGAACATCTTGAATGGACGTGTATATATATATATATATATATGTCTATATATAGCATCTAACCTCATACACAGGTAGATGTTAACATAACTTATTCACATAACATCGAAGCATAAGAAGGATCTGATGAACATTTTAGCTAAAGAAAATAAGAACATTAAACATCATTGGTGAACAAATATATATATTTATATATAGCATCTAACCTCATACACAGGTAGATGGTAATTACACACACATACATATAACATCTAACCTCATACACAGGTAGATGGTATTTACTCATATATATCTATAGTATCTAACCTCATACACAGGTAGACGATATTTATCACATATTATAAATCATTTACAGCATTACAAACAAAAAGATCTTATAAAGGATTAACTAAACATCTTTGTGAGAACACATATAACAGGAAGCATCTACAGACATAAAGCTCATATACATACTAACTTTTCTATCCATCCTAGCATGCTGATTCATTCCCAACAAACTACCCCTTACCTCCATTAAACATTTATCTGGCTATTAATTGAAGATTTAACCCTCATGTACATCATTCGGTTCACTCAATTCATTAGGACCCCAACAAGTGTATATTCCGTTATTTTCCCCCTACCGGATGAAACCCTCCATACTAATCCACGCTTAAATTCATCGAATACGATCCTAAAATCCTAGACTGATTCCCCTTCCCTTCCAATGACACCAATCTATTTATCCCTTCCCTTTCCCCTGTTCTTCACCTACCAAGAACCCTAATCCACCGGTTCGGTCACCACCATCCAGAATTCCCATTATAGCCCAATGATTTAATTCCTAGCCACCTCCCGAGATCTCCCTGCTCCTCACCTCCCTCAAGCCGACGGAAAAACAGCTTCGCTGGTTGCCATTGCTCCATCCAGTCCAAACCTCCGCGCTTCCCCCCCTATGCCCCTGCTAGGACACCAACTGGTAACCCAATCCACCGGCACGGTGAATTCCCCAAAATCACCGAATTCCAATCCTCCCCCCCTATCGAGAACCCCCTTCCTCAGCTCCAAGATTGAAGGCCCTAATCCCCTTCCCGTAACTCTCTGCCTATCGCCTCCACCTAGTCGTCGGATAGCCACTCCACCGTTCGCCCTAGCTCAACCTATCCCCAACAACACCGGTAATCCGCTGCGGACGCCTGTTAGAACCTAATCGGGAAATCCCCCCCCTCACCGACGAGCTTCACTCCTTAACACCCTGACTCCAACTCGCCGCGACCGTCCCTATGAGAAGCTACTGGATTCACCGCCCTCGACAACTCTAGCCAAAGATTACTCACCGGGAAGAGGAAGGAGGAGGGTCGTGTTGCTCAGCGCTTAGCGTCGACTCCGTGGAGGATCGCCTCTTTTCGTCTGCTCTGCGGTGGCTCGCGGCGAGTCGGGTTCTTGTGACGAAAAAGAAACGGGCAAAAGAAAAAAAAAGAAAAAGGAAAATATATATAGGGGTTCGGCCGGTTAGTTGGGGTTTAGGGTTTTTTCCCTTTCATGCCTCTCACGGTGATTATTTAGGGTGTAAATAGACCCCGAATTTTATCCCCCTTTTTCGATGATTTTCGCCCGTGTATTTATTTATTTATTTATTTTTTTCGAGACTTGACAATCGGCATCTAGTGATGATGAGGTAATGAACTCTCCTAAAGTTAAGCTTCTTTATAAATCAATTGCTTATCTTAAAGAGGCTCTAGATAAGTCTAAATCTAAGGTTAGAAGCATGAAGGTAGAACTAAAGACCATTAGGAATGAAAAACCTTCACATGTTGATTCTTGCATGCTTAAGGAAGAGAATGACAAACTTAAGGATGAGGTTAGTGAGTTAAAGGCATGCTTAGAGAAATTTACAAATGACTCAAAATACCTTGACATGATACTTAGCCGACAAAGTGCCGTTTACAACAAGGCTGGTGTAGGATACAAGCCAAAAGAAAAAGAAGTTGCTTATATCTCATTAATAAATAGAAAAGCAACCATTAAGGGTAAGGTTAAGAAAGCATGGGTACCTAAGAAGTTTTTACTTAATGTTACCGGTCCAAATGTTTGGATACCAAAAGCTTGTGTTTATCATGTAATTTAGGTAGGAGAGCAAGGTATGTGGATCGTGGATATCAGTTGTTCAACACACATGATCGGGGATGTGAGCAAGTTCTCAACAATTAAGTATGTGAAGAAGGGAGCGGTGTCTTTTGGAAATAGTGGAAAACTCAAGATATTAGGTAGAGGTACAATTGATGTATCCCCCAAAATTATCATTCACAAAGTTTTACTAGTTGAAAATATGAAATTTAATTTATTAAGTGTTAGTCAACTTTGTGATGCAAACTATCATGTTTCTTTTGAATCCTCTAAATGCATGATTAGACACATGGAATTAAATGATTGTATGTTAGTTGGATATAGGAAATCAAATATCTATTATGTTGATCTTTCATATGCTTCTAACATTTCCACCAAGTGTCTTGTTGCGAAAGAAGAAGAAAGTTGGCTATGACATAGGAGATTGGGGCACATCAGCATGAAAAACATAGCCAAGGTAGCCAAGATGGAGTTGGTCAAAGGGCTACCAAAGATCAAGTATGTCAAGAACAAAATGTGTGATGCATGCCAAGAAGGAAAACAAACAAAAGCATCACACAAAGGTAAAACCTTAACTAATACTTCCTTACCATTAGAACTATTGCATCTTGACTTATTTGATTGCCATAGTACTCCTTCTTTAAATGGTAGCAAATATTGTTTAGTTATAGTAGATGATTTTTCTAGGTATACTTGGGTCTACTTTATGAAACATAAGGATGATACATTAGAAATAATCATAGGATTTAGTAAAAGGGTTGAAAATGAAAAGAGTCTCAAAATCAACCGGATCCGTAGTGATCGTGGTGGTGAATTTGAGAATTCTAAATTTTCACAATTTTGTTTAGAGCAAGGGTACAAGCATGAGTTCTCTTGTCCTAGAACACCCCAACAAAATGGGGTGGTGGAAAGGAGAAATCGTGCCCTACAAGAGGCGGCTAGGACTATGCTTAATGCATATTCTCTACCTAGCTACTTGTGGGCGGAAGCGGTTAATACCGCTTGCTATATCCAAAATAGGGTTCAAATCCATAGGTTTTTAGTAAAGACACCATTTGAATTATGGAATAGAACTATTCCCACAATTCATTATTTCAAAGTCTTTGGATGTAAAGTTTATATTTTAAACACCAAAGATAACTTAGGAAAATTTGAATCCAAAGCGGATGAGGGAATCCTAGTTGGATACTCATCCACAAGTAGAGGATATAGAGTCTACAATAAGAGAACCCAAGGGATTGAGGAGTCCTCCAATGTTCAATTTGATGAAACCACTAGTACCTACCCTAGAAAGTCCTCCATTGATAAGGATATTAATGACAATAATCAAGACATTACCCAAAAACTTCAAAATTTGACCATAAGGGGTAATGATCAAGGGGGAGGAAGAGGAGATTTCGATGATGAAAGAAGGGTGGAAGATAACAATGATCAATTTGAAACCCCTTCTAGAACCCTAAGAATTCATCAAGATCATCCACTTGACCAAGTAGTAGGAGATATATCTCAAGGAGTAAGAACTAGGTCATTTCATAGAACTCCTACTAGTCAAGTTGCTCTTATTTCACAAATTGAGCCCAAATCGATCAATGATGCATTATATGATCCGGATTGGATCTTGGCAATGCAAGATGAATTGACTCAATTTGAAAGGAGTCAAGTATGGGAGTTAGTACCTAGACCCAATGATAGCACCATAATTACTACAAGATGAGTCTTTAGGAATAAGCTAGATGACCAAGGAAATATCACTAGAAATAAGGTTAGGTTGGTTGCTAGGGGTTTCAATCAAGTTGAGGGGCTTGACTATGATGAGACTTATGCCCCGGTTGCTAGATTAGAATCTATTAGAATTCTCTTAGGGTATGCTTCCTATATGGGATTTAAACTTTACCAAATGGATGTTAAATCGGCATTCTTAAATGGTTATATTAAGGAGGAAGTATATGTAGAGCAACCACCCGGGTTTGAGAATATAGATTATCCAAACCACGTATATAAGCTTAGGAAAGCATTATATGGGTTAAAACAAGCTCCCCGGGCATGGTATGAAAGATTGTCATCTTTCTTAATTTCTAAGGATTTTAGGAGAGGCCAAGTAGATCAAACCTTGTTTATAAAGTCAACATTAAAAGATATCTTTATAGCCCAAATATATGTTGATGACATTATTTTTGGGTCAACAAATGATGATCTTCTTCAAGACTTTATAAAAACATGGAAAATGAATTTGAAATGAGTTTAGTTGGAGAGCTCAACTTTTTCCTAGGGTTACAAGTCAAACAAACCAATGAAGGTATTCATATTTATCAAACCAAATATGCAAATGAAATGATCAAGAAATTTGGTTTGGAAAATGCCAAAATTGTAACCACTCCTATGGCCACTAGCACTAGAATAGATAGTGATCATGATGGAAAATCAATTGATCTTAAACTTTATAGGAGTATGATTGGTAGCCTACTATACCTAACCGCTAGTAGACCCGATATCTTATTTGCGGTAGATATGTGTGCAAGATACCAATCTTATGCCAAAGAATCACATTTAGTAGCCGTTAAGAGAATTTTAAGATATATTAAAGGCACCCTAAATGTAGGACTTTGGTATCTTAGGACTAGGTCCTTTGAGTTGCTTGGTTATACCGATTTCGATTATGCCGGTTGTAAATTGGATAGGAAGAGTACTAGTGGTGGATGCCAATTTATTGGGTCCTCCCTAGTTAGTTGGAGTAGTAGGAAGCAACATTGTATTTCTTTATCAACCACCGAAGCCGAATATGTGGCTATGGATGGTTGTGTAGCTCAATTACTTTGGATGAGACATACTCTTGAGGACTATGAGCTACACTACTCTAACATTAAAGTTTATTGTGACAATATGAGTACCATCAACTTGACCAAAAATCCGGTACATCACTCTAGGACCAAGCACATTGAAGTGAAACATCACTTCATAAGAGATCATGTGGCAAGAGGGGACATTGAACTTAATTATGTAGAATCTAAGTCTAACCTTGCTGATATCTTCACCAAAGCTCTTCCCGAAACCGAATTTTCATCATTAAGGAGAGAGTTTGGTATGTGCTTTGTAGAGTAAAAGTCTAGATTTGCATGATCCCATAGTCATATGTTAGCCTTATACCTTGATGCATCTCAAAAAGCCTTAAGCAACCTTGATTTTTGTATTGAGACATTTAGGAACATGTGAGATGATAGGAAGGTGTACTTGGCTCATCATGCTTGTTATGATGCATTACTATGAGCCAATGACACACCTAGAGACATGAATACCTCATGGACCAATCATTGGGAAGGCTTGTATTCAAGTAATGAATATATAGCTCTAAGAACATGGTTGGAAATTCCAAATCATATATATTTTAAACTATGTTCATCATATTTTGAAAAATAGTTTTCAAGTGGAACACAAAAGTGGTACAAAGTTTGCAAATTTTTAGAACCTTTTGTTAGTTTCCAAGTTTGTATCAATATTGAAATCTGGGAAATATATATTTTTTAAACTATTTTTCCTTAATAAAGTATGATCTCAGAAATGTGTCCACAAAATTTCATGATTTTTTGAGGTTTCTAGAATTTCTAACGCATTTCTGAAATTGGGCTGAAAATGCTGAAATTTCGATTTCAGGTGTAGCAGTCGACTGGTTCAGAAACTAGTCGACTGATACACTGTGTTTTCTGATAAATAGCTCCATTTTCTGATATTTAGTGTATCTTTGATGTCCTAAAACTATAGCATGATAATATTGAGTATAAACAAATTTTTAGGACTCTTTTATGCAGTGTTTTAGGGGGAGTTTTATAAAATATATCTTTTCATCCCCAAACTTCCATTGTTGGTGCAAAGCTAGGACTTAATTTTTGAATCTTTGTTATGCTTTGCTTCAAATATTATTTACACATCATGAAGCATATCTTGGATTAAGGGGGAGCTTAATATCAATCCTATACCTTAGTCCAAGTTCCAACATCCTTAATTCTTTCAAGAAATCTATGAATTCCTCTCTTTTCGATGTATGTCAAAGGGGGAGAAGGAAGGAATGGTTAAGTTAGAATTCATATTATGTGCATATTGAGAAGACCTAACTTATATGATTGTCAAACATCAAAAAGGGGGAGATTGTTGGTGCAACAATGCCCCAAGCATTTATATGTTTTGATGTTTGGATAATCATATAAGTTAGGCAATGCTTTGTGATCTAATTGTGAATATGTTTGAGTAATGGAAATCAAGTATGAAGACTTGGTAAAGAAAAGTCCAGGTATGATCTTGGCAAGGGAAGTCCAAGGGATGGACTTGGCAGCGTAAGACCAAGCTTGTAGTCTTGGCAGCGTAAAGTCCAAGTGAACCTTGGCAAAGAGAAGTCCAAGGGATGGACTTGGCAGCGTAAGACCAAGCTTGTAGTCTTGGCAGCGTAAAGTCTAAGTGAACCTTGGCAAAGGAAGTCCAAAGTAAAGTCTTGGCAGCATAAGTCCAAGCTTGTAGTCTTGGCAGCATAAAGTCCAAACATTTGGCAACCCAAGACATGACAAGGTTGAAGGAAACTCTTGAAGGCAGGTGCAAGGCCGAAGGAAGAGTTAGAAGGTCAAGTCTAGGTCTAGGGGGTGGATCAAGTATGAAATATTCATACTTGATGAGTATCGATCGGCCCGATCGATGTATCGATCGGCCCAGTCGGCGTTCGGTAGTCGGTGAAACCTTGACGATCGATCGATCTGCGTTAGTCATGGATCGGCGATGTTGTGATCGATCAGCCAAAGGCGTGATCGGTGATCAAGGGAAAATTCGCCACAGAATGCAGTCTCACTCGACTGCTGCTTTGATCACTCGACTGATCACTCCATCAGTCGACTGATGGAGGGATCAGTCGACTGATAGGCCTCCCATTGGAAATGGCGGCTTCGAATCCCCGCGGATCCGCTTTATCAGAAGTCGTTATCTTTGACGGCAGTCGACTGATGGTGATCATCATTCGACTGATCAAAGCCCAATAGGAAAAACATCTCCTCTTCTATAAGAAGGGGCCTTGGGGAGCTTAGTAAAGCGAGTGCTCTCATTCCTAGCTACACCCCTGTGCTCACCAAGCTTTCTCCAAGTGTTTTTATGATTCTAAACCTCCTCTTCTCTAATCTTAATCTTCCATCATTGTAAAAGAAGAGGAGTGCATTGTAAGACAAGGTTTCTCCACTCATCCAAAGGAGGTTTTAGTGAAGATTGGCTAGGGCTAATCCACCTTACGGATTACCGTGGAGTAGGAGTGTCATCTCCGAACCACGTACATCGGGTGTTAGCATTGTTTTCTTATTTCGTATTTTTATTTACATTTGTATTTGTATTGCTTCCGCTAACATATTTTGTCGAAACAAAGAAAGGCTAATCACCCCCCCTCTAGCCATTACAAAAATCCCAACAGGGTAGGCATATGCCTAAAATGAAGAACCACGCTCAAAGACTAAATGAAAATTCAAAGATTGAGCAATTAGAGTTGGAAAATCAAGTATTGAGATCAAGACTTGAGAAATTAGAAAAGACCCTTAGGAAAATACAAAATCAAATACAATGGTCAAATGATTAAGATTTAGGATCTAGGAGTCAAAGCCCAGGGTCTAGGAGGCAAGGTCCACCCAAGGGCAAGAAGGGTTTAGGTCACAAACCTAAGCCCAAGGAGACCTATCATAATCTTTCATTCGATTATAGAATCATCTATAGGTCTAGGAACACCAAGGTTACTAGGGAAGTCATTCCTAAGGGTAACCATGATGTGTGCTCAGTGGCTAAGGTTTCAAAGAAACCTAGGAAAGCCACTAAGGATATTACAAGAGGAGTTACCCCTAGAGTTGACATAGGTAAGACCAAAATGACCAAGGCTTCAAAGTCTAGAAGGGTCATTAAGAGGGTATCTAGGGAAGTTATCCCAAAGGAATACCTAGTTAATCCAAGGATCCCCAATAGATATGGGGTTCCTAGGAGCGTGATCGATTCACGCTAAATGAGTTAGGGTGTGTCAACCCTAAGTGGATATGTAGTTAATCTAACCATAGTAGTGTTGGCACTTTAGGTCACTTCCAAGGTAATGGGATACCTTGGAAATAGAGGTTGAGATTTTATCCTAAAAGATTTTAGGATGTGCCAATATATTTTGAGAACTATAAAAAATTGATCAAATTGACACAATTAAGGTTTAGAGGTTATAGTGTGTCATTTTGAATTTTTGGCACACTTGGGAGATAAAGTGGTAATATAGCAAAATGAACTTAATCCTAACAAATGACAATTAATACTAGAACTTAGGTATTATTATATATACCTTTATATTTTATTTTTCATAAGTTGTTTGTCATATGTCATGTCATGACATCATATTTCATCTTATCATTTTATATGTCATGATAACGCTTAGGGTTAGTTTTTATATCATGTATATTTAGATTTAATCATATGTCATGACATTATGATTATTGACACATATTTTTATTTATGCTATATTATATGTCATAACCATCATTCATGCATTTAGGGCTAATTAAAATTGATGTAAGGACTATGATGTGAATTGAAGTTTCATGTATAAGGAAATCAAATATTATTGCCTTAGAAAATGCATGAGACCTTAGTTTAGGATGAACAAAACTCACATCTCACATAACATTGATATATGTGTGTATTCTTACACCCTATATACATGTGAGATACTAGAAAATGAGTTAAGTTCAAGGTGCATAGTTCTTGCATCTAGATGAACCCAAACTCATCTTATACCATGGATGAATCATGAGGAAAGCTTATGTATAAGTCATGTGCATTAAGCCCATAGACCATGGTTTAATATAAGATTTTAAAAAACATTTCAAAATCATTTTGAAAAATCTTGGTGTAGTATATCTTTTGATAGAAGTCACCATTGAAAAAGTTAATACAAAATAGGTTAAAAATATTAAAGTTATCAATTGTTTTGAATTTTATATCAATCTCACTATTTTATGGGTATTTTTTTCAAAATTTTTTCACTCATAATGATTGACTTAAGTATTTTACATATGTATTTTCATGATTTTTCGATTTATGTATAATTACTTATGATTTTTTGAATTCCAATTTCTGATTTCTGATTTATGCACTTGCAGAAATTAGTTGACTGTCGCCTATGGCAGTTGATTGGCGTTGAGGGCAGTCAACTGCTGACTGACATAGTCAACTGTCAATGTTGATTTCGAGTAAACAAGGATGTTTAGCCCATGTTTCAGCTATGTTAGGCTACCATAACTGCTCATAACCCTAGGATATACTTTGGAAAGCATTATAAAGGGTGAAAATCCATTGGATATGGATTAGGAGAGTTGTTTATGCTCCCAATGTGCCTTGGCGGTGTAGACTAGCTTAGCATGACAATATCCAATGGAAGCACCTGAAGGCTAGCGTATGGATGAACAAGTCATGAATGAGTTGGAGGGATCTGATAGGAATGAGGCTGATGAAGGTGGCTAGAAGGTTTAGGCCTAAGTTAAAGGTGATCTAGCAAGTATGAGAGCATCATACTTGGGGTAAACCTCTTGGTTGAGGTTTTGCAGTCGATTGGAGTTATAGACCAGTCGACTAGTCAAGTGTTTGACACTTGGCAGCCAAGTGGACATTGAGCAGTCGACTTGGATTATGACCAATCGACTGTTGAGAGTCGACTGACATTCGACTGCGGCAAGAGGCCTTGGCAATCGACTACTAGCATTGGGTAGTTGACTGGCCATGCATAGTCGACTGCCATGGAGGCCAGTCGACTGCTGTTGGTTTTGGTCACGAAGGCAGAACGCTCGGTAGTTGACTTAGCAGTTGGCTACGGGCTTGAGCAGTCGACTGCTGGGAATGGCAGTCGATTGTCAGTCTATCCGTTGGCTGGAATGCTGACGTGGATTAAGTCATTGTGAGACAACGACTATAGAAGCAGTGGACTGGGGTCTTTTAGCAGTCGACTGTTATGCAAAAATTAGCTCGAGTTGCAGTTTTATAAGGAGCTCGAAGGGGTGGTTTTTGGCTATGGTTCTTAGAGCGATTTGGAGCGATTTGCTGGTGCAATTCAGGGTCTTCAAGTGCAGCCCAAGTAACCAAATAAGCAAGCATTCAAAAGATCTTTTGTAAAGTTTTTTTACTTATTTTTTACGAAGTTTCTCCACCTCTGACGTGTTATTGAGAAGGAGTTTATTGAGTAGTGGTGTATACATCACTAGAGCTCATTATCGAGCTCGCCTCATGGAGTAGGAACTTGGGTTCCGAACCACATTACATCTTGTGTTGATTGTGTGTTTGTTTTTGTCACATTTTGTATTGCATTATTATTACTTCCGTTGTGCATAACAAGATTTGTAGACAAATGCGAACGATTTCCATTATCAACGAAAGAACGCGCCATTCACCCCCCTCTAGTGCTCACTGAAGTTCTTACAAGTGGTATCAGAGCGATGCCTCTCTTCAAAGTTTAACAACTAAGGGAGCACCGCTAGAGAGTAGAAGGAAGATGGAGTTGCCCAACGACGGATTAGGATGGGATATCAACAAGCCAATCTCATATAACTTCTATGGACGAGAAGGCTTCAATCAATGGAAGGCAAGGATTGATGACTTCATGATGATGATGGGCATCGAAGATTGGTCCGCCTTGATGGAAGGATTCAAATATCTAAGAGGGCCAAAGGGAGGATTCTTCAAGATGAAGAAATGGATCGAGGAACAACTTCAAAAGTTCGAGAAAAATAAAAAGATAATAAAAATTTTAAGTGATTTAATTCCTAATGATGTTTTGTCTAGGTTAGGTGAATATAAGGATGCCAAGGAGTTTTGGAGTGAGTTGGCAAAATATCATGAAGACCCATCATCGGGTTAATTGGATAAGGAGACTGAAGAAGCAAGCTCGTCCTTACAAGAAAGTGAGGATTTTGAGGTTGAGAGAGAATTAACATCCGAATCGGAAGAGGTGGAAGAAGTAGAGGAAGCCTCCACCTCTAGGATTGAGGGGGAGGATATTAGATCACCGGAGCCGGAGCAAAATCAAGAAGTAGTTTCAACCTCCGGAAGAGATGAAGAATCAATTCTGATTTTCACCATTCTAGATAACTCAAGCATTTTCATTAAAAATAAAAATCATATCATATGCTTTGAGTGTAAAGAAGTAGGACATTACAAAAGTAAATGTCCTAAAAGAATCAAGAAAAGTCAACTGACATCAAAATTTTAAGAAAAGTCAAAGGATGTCGGAGACCCATTTAAGAAGAGCAAGGATCACGTGGTGTGCTTCAAGTGCCAACAATGGAGCCACTATAGAAGTCAATGTCCTAGGGGGAGGAAGAAGACCCAAGAAGGAGCATCACATGTAGAGGGAGCTTTAAAAGCAAACCCTAAGGTATATTTTAATAATGCACCTTCGAATTTTAATGTTAAAAAGCATGCTAGGGATAATTTTAATTCACTTGCTATTCATCATGATACAAAGAATGCTAAAAACAAATATTTTTGTTTAGGTGCTAAGAGTGATAATTTTAGAACTAAGGAGAAATTTGGGACTAATAACCCTAGAAAAATCCTACCTAGAGAAACTATTAGGAAGGTAGAGGAGCATTTAGGCATTAACCTTAAGAAGGATAGACATATGCCTAAAATGAAGAACCATGCCCAAAGACTAAATGAAAATTCAAAGATTGGGCAATTAGAGTTGGAAAATCAAGTCTTGAGGTCAAGACTTGAAAAATTAGAAAAGACCCTTATGAAAATGCAAAATCAAATTCAAGGGTCAAATGGTCAAGATTTAGGATCTAGGAGTCAAAGCCCAGGGTCTAGGAGGCAAGGTTCACACAAGGGCAAGAAGGGTTTGAGTCACAAACCTAAGTCCAAGGAGACCTATCATAGTGTTCCATTCGATTATGAAAGTATCCATAGGTCTAGAAAGACCAAGGTTACTAGGGAAGTCATCCCTAAGTGTAACCATGGGATGTGCCCAGTGGCTAAGGTTTCAAGGAAACCTAGGGAAGCCACTAAAAATGTTACAAGGGGAGTTACCCCTAGAGTTAACCTAGGTAAGACCAAAATGACCAAGGCTTCAAAGCCTAGAAGAGTCATTAGGAGTGTATCTAGGAAAGTTATCCCTAAGAAATACCTAGTTAACCCAAGGATCTCCAATAGATATTGAGTTCCTAGGAGTGTGATCGATTCACGCTAAATGGGTTAGGGTGTGTCAACCCTAAGTGGATAGGTAGTTAACCTAACCATAGTAGTGTTGGCACTTTAGGTCACTTCCAGGGTAATGGGATACCTTGGAAATAGAGGTTGAGCTTTTATCCTAAAAGATTTTAGGATGTGTCAATATATTTTGAGAACTATGAAAAATTGATCAAATTGGCACAATTAAGGTCTAGACGTCATAGTGTGTCATGTTGGGTTTTTGGCACACTTGGGAGATAAATTGGTAATATGGGAAAATGAACTAAATCCTAACAAATGAAAATTAATACTAAAACTTAGGTATTATTATACCTTTATATTTAATTTGTCATAAGTTGTTTGTCATATGTCATGTCATGACATCATATCTCATCTTATCATTTTATATGTCATGATAACGCTTAGGGTTAATTTTTATATCATATATATTTAGATTTAATCATATGGCATGACACCATGATTATTAGCACATATTTTTATTTATGCTATATTATATGTCATAATCATCATTCATGTATTTAGGGCTAATTAAAAGTGATGTAAGGACTATGACATGATTTGAAGTCCCATGTATAAAGGAATCAAATAGTGTTGCCTTAGAAAATGCATGAGACATTAGTTTAGGATGAACAAAACTCACATCTCACATCACATTGACATATGTGTGTATTCTTACATCCTAGATACATGTGAGATGCTAGGAAATGAGTTAAGTTCAAAGTGCATAGTTCTTGCATCTAGATGAACTCAAACTTATTTTATATCATGGTTGAATCATGATGAAAGCTTATGTACAAATTATGTTCATTAAGCCCATAGACCATGGTTCAACATAAGGTTTTAAAAAATATTTCAAAATCATTTTGAAAAACCTTAGTATAATCTATCTTTTGATAGAAGTCACCTTTGAAAGAGTTGATACAAAATAGGTTAAAAACATTGAAGTTATCAATGGTTTTAAATTTTGTATCAATCTCACTATTTTATGGGTATTTTATTTTTCAAATATTTTTCACTTATAATGATTGACTTAAGTATTATACATATATATTTTCGTGATTTTTTGATTTATGTATAATTACTTATGATTTTCTAAATTTCAATTTCTGATTTTTGATTTCTGCACTTGCAGAAATCAGTCGACTATCGCTTATGGCATTCGACTGTCACTTATGGCGATCATTTGGCGTTAAGCGATCATTGTTACATAGATAAACAAGGATGTTTTGCCCATGTTTCAGCTATGTTAGGCTACACTAAACTGCTCCTAACCCTAGGATATACTTTGGAAAGCATTATAAAGAGTGAAAATACATTGGATATGGATTAGGAGAGTTGTTTAGGGTGATTTTAAGACGAGTGAAAGTTCAAGTTGAACTTTTACCCTTAATTTCGATTGGTTAGTATTCCTATAGACTTAGGGACTCTCCAAAGATATTGTTGGTGCAATGGTCAAGGGGGAGCAAGCCTTTAGGGGGAGGTTATCCATCATGGGATGATAGATGTGTTCTTCGTCATAAGGGGGAGGATTTGGAGAAGTGAGGATTGCCTCTCTTTAGTGATATGAGACTTATCACTAGGAAGAGTGAAGGCATCCTAGATGTTTTTGGACCAAGGGAGAGATTGTAAGATCTCATTAAGATATGAGACATTGATACTCTTGGGGAGAGCCTTTTTGATGTATGTCGAAAAGAGACAGAATTTGAAAAATTGATGGGAGAATTTGAAAAATTGATAGGAGAATTTAAAAAATTGATGGGAGAATTTGGAATTCCCAATTTGAACAATTGGGAGTATTGGTTTGAGTTAATATTCTAACTCAAAGGTATTTGGTTTTTGTCAAACATCAAAAAGTGGGAGATTATTGGTGCAATCGACCCATGTCACGATTGACCAGCCTCGAGTTTGACTCGAGTAGTGGTTTAATGTTTGTGTTTTGATGATTGACGATGAGTTGACCATTGTTTGACAATGATTTAACTATATGGTTGATATGGGGTTGACCATATGATGGAGAAGTCCAAGTGGGACACTTGGCATGGAAAGTCAAAGCATGGGTCTTGGCAATGGGAAAGTCCAAGTCTTGAGTACTTGACATGGAAATTCCAAGCATGAGTCTTGGCAATGGGAAAGTCCAAGTTTTGAGTACTTTGCATGGAAAGTCCAAGCATGAGTCTTTGCAAGGAAAGTCCAAGCATGTGTCTTGACAAGGGAAAGTCCAAGCTTGAGTCTTGGCAATTGGGAAGTCTAAGGTTTGATATTGGCGGCGTAAAGTCCAAGGTTTGATATTGGCGGCGTAAAGTCCAAGGGTGGAGGCTTGACAACATATGTTTAATGGTTGGCGGCATAAAGTCCAAGCTTGTGTCTTGGCAGCGTAAGCCCAATGTGTCTTGGCAGTGTAGACCAACTTAGCATGACAATAGCCGATGGAAACACTTGAAGGCTAGGTATGGATGAACAAGTCATGGATGACTTAGAGGGATCCAATAGGCGTAAGATTGATGGAGATGTCTAGAAGGCTTAGGTCTAAGCTAAGGGTGGTCTAGCAAGTATGAGGGCATCATACTTGGGGTAAATCTCATGGTTGAGATTTAGCAGTCGACTGGTGTTATAGACCAGTCGACTGGTCAAGTGTTTGACACTTGGCACCCGAGTCGACATTGAGCAGTCGATTGAGATTCTGACCAGTCGACTACCGAGAGTCGACTGGCGTTCGACTACGATAAAAGGCCTTGGCAATCGACTGCCAACATTGGGTAGTCGATTGGCCATGAGCAGTCCACTACCATGGAAGGCGATCATCGCTCACGATTTTTAATCGCGGCGAGCGGCTCGGTAGCCGATTGAGCAATCGACCGCTGGGAATGGAAGTCGACT
This sequence comes from Wurfbainia villosa, assembly GCA_025175895.1. Taxonomy (NCBI): domain Eukaryota; kingdom Viridiplantae; phylum Streptophyta; class Magnoliopsida; order Zingiberales; family Zingiberaceae; genus Wurfbainia; species Wurfbainia villosa. The sequence goes on along the minus strand of CM046000.1, from coordinate 12,801,680 downwards.
ACCAGTGTATCCGTTGGTTGAAATGCCGATGTAGATTAAGTCGTTGTGAGACAACGACTATAGAGCAGTTGACTTGGGCCTTTTGGCAGTCGACTGCTATGCAAAAATTAGCTCGAGTTGCAGCTTTATAAGGAGCTCGAAGTGGAGGTTTTTTACCATGATTCTTAGGGCGATTTGGAGTTATTTGCTGGTGCAATTCAGGATCTTCAAGTGCAGCTCAAGCAATCAAACAAACAAGCATTCAAAAGATCTTTTGTGAAGTTTTCTTTACTTATTTTTCTTGTAATTGTTTGTATATCATTGTATTACTGCTGTAATCATTTGTATGAGGTTTCTCCACCTCCGACGTGTTGTCGAGGAGTTTATTGAGTAGTGGCGTGTACATCACTAGAGCTCATTTTCGAGCTCGCCTCGTGGAGTAGGAATTAGGGTTCCGAACCACGTTACATCTTGTGTTGATTGTGTTTGCGTTTGTCACATTTTGTATTGCATTATTATTATTTCCGCTACGCATAATAAGCTTTGCAGACAAACGCGAACGATTTCCATCATCAACGAAAGAACGCGCCATTCACCGCCCCCCCCTTTAGCGCTCACCGAAGTTCCTACAATGTCATGATCATATCTCATGCATTTAATGTTAATAAAATTAAATTAAGGACAATGACATATTTGAAGTCTCATGATAAGTGAATCAAATAGAGTTGCCTAGATAAAATGTATGAGACCTTAGACTAGAAAATAACCAAAACCCACATCTCACATTAAATTGACATATGTGTGTATTGATACAACCTAGACACATGTGAGATATTAGTAAAATGAGTTAATTTTAAGGTGCATAGATATTGCATCTAGATAAACTCAACTCATCTTAACCAATGGAAGAATCATGGGGAAAGATAATGTGCAAGTCATGTGTATTTAGCCTATAGATCATGGTTCCATATAAGGTTTTAAAATCATTTTAAAATCATTTTTGAAAATCTTGGTGAAGTCTATCTTTTGATAGGAATCACCATTGATGAAATTGATACAAAGTAGACTTAAAATATTGAAGTTATCAATGCTTTTGAATTTTGTATCTCATAATTTAATGGGTATTTTATATAAAATTATTTTTCACCCATTGTATTTTGCATAAGTAATATGCTCATGAAGTTTCATGTTTTTTTGAATTTTCTAGAATTACTTATGTATTTCTGAATTTCGTTGAAATCCACCTGATTTCAAAACTTACAGAAATCAGTTGATTGTCGCTATGGGCAGTTCACTGGTTGCTGATCGAGTTGACTACTGGAGCTGATTTCGACTGAACAAGGTTTGTTTGTCCATGTATCATCTATTTTAAGCTACCCTAACGTCTCCTAACCCTAGGATATGCTTTGGAAAGCATGAGAAGGTCGAAATATCATTGAAAATGATTAAGAGAGATGTTTAGGCTTGAGTATCTAATTTTAAGGGAGGTTAAAGTTCAATTTTGAACTTTTACCCTTATTTTTGATAGTTTAAGTTTCTTATTGGCTTAGGAACTCTCCAAAGACATTGTCGGTGTAATGGTCAAGGGAGAGTAAGTCTTTAGGAAGAGATTATCTATCAAGGGATGATGGATGAGTATTCTTCAAAGGGGAAGACATGAAGGGTTAGAAACCCTCATTGTGCTCACTACAGGAGAAAAATTGGAGAAGTGAGGATTGTCTCTTATTTAGTGATATGAGACTTATCACTATGAAGAGTAAAGACATCCTAGATGTTTTTGGACCAAGGGAGAGAATGTAAGATCTCATTGGGATATGAGACATGAATACCCTTGAAAGGTTCTTTTTGATGTTTGCCAAAGGGGGAGAAATGAATGGTTTAAGTTAGGTAAACCTTCATTTATGCTTTGGCATAAGAAGCTCAAGTATGGATACTTGGCAAGGGTAGTTGGGTTATGGGACAACCTAACTTAAAGGTGTTGTCAAACATCAAAAAGAGGGATATTATTAGTGCAATCATCCCAGGTCACGATTGACCGGACTCGAGTGTGACTCGAATAGTGTTTTCATATTTGACAATAGATTTAACCATTGTTTGACAATGGGTTGATCATATGGTTGACATGAGTTTGATCATGTGAGGAGATAGCTTTATGGGGAGAAACAATTGGCCTCAGGTTAAGGTTAACCTAGCTCGAGTAGGACTCGAGAGAAGTCTAAGTTTGGGTACTTGGCATGAAAAGTCCAAGCAAGGTCTTGGCAATTGGAAAGAAATTGGGAAGCCCAAGGGTGTGATATTGGTGGCGTAAAGTCTAAGCATGTAGTCTTGGCAGCATAAGTCCAATGTTTGACAGCGTAAAATCCAAGCATGAGTATTGGCAACATAAGTCCAAATGGAACTTGGTAAGGAAGTACAAAGGTGAGATATTGGGGGCGTAAAGTCCAAGCAAGTAGTTTTGGCAGCATAAGTCCAATGTTTGACGACATAAAGTCTAAGCATGAATCTTGGCGGCATAAGTCCAAATGAACCTTGACAAAGTAGACCCGGTTAGTATGACATAGCCGATGGAAGCATATGAAGGCTAACGTATAGATGAACGAGTCATGGAGGACTCGAAGGGATCCGATAGGTATGAGGCTGATGGAGGTGGCTAGAAGGCTTAGGTCTAGGCTAAGGGTGGTCTATCACATATGAGGGGATCATACTTGGGTTAAACCTCATGTATGAGATTTACTAGTCGACTGGGGTTATGGACTAGTCGACTAGCCGAGTGTTTGACACTTAGAAGCCTAGTTGACTTGGAGTAGTCGACTGAGGTTATGTCCTAGTCGACTGAGACTCGACTGCTGATCTGTGGTGCTGATAGTCGACTTCTAGGGTTGAGCAAATTGCGATCAAAAGTGATGAAATCGACAAATCGCTATTCACCCCCCTCTAGCTTGACTTGACTGAGGCTCGACTGCTGATCTGTGGTGTTGATAGTCGACTGCTAGGGTTGAGTAAATCGCGATCGAAAGCGATGAAATCGACAAATTGTTATTCGCCCCTCTAGCTCGACCATGAGAGTCCCTACATTTGGTGAAGTCTATCTTTTGATAGCAATTACTATTAAGAATGTTGATACAAGTTATGCAAAAAAATTGAAGTTTTTAATGGTTTTGAACTTTATTTCAATTTTGAAAATAATGAATATTTTAATGTAAACTATTTTTCACTCATTGTACTTGACATAAGTATTATACATATGCAATTCCAAGATTTTTCAAAAAAAATATATTATTACTTATGATTTTTCAAAATCTGAACTAAAAGTCTTATTTTTGAAAAATCAAACTCTAGTCGACTGCTGCATGTAGCCAGTCAACTAGTGGAAGCGGTAGTCGACTAGTTGCTGTCACAGTCTACTTTTGATGCTGATTTAGTTGAACAAGGGTTGTTTATCCATTTATCAGTACCCCTATGTATCCTAATTGCTCCTAACCCTATGATATGCTTAGAGAAGCATTGAAAGGGGGAAATATTCATTGAAAATGAATAGGAGAGTTGATTTGGGTGAGGATCAAAGTTTAAGGGAGGTTAAAGTTCAAGTTTGAACTTTTACCCTTATTTTTAATTGTTTAGATTTCCAATAGATTTAGGAACTCTCCAAGGATATTGTTGGTGCAATGGTCAAGGGGGAGTAAGCCTTTAGGAGGAGTTTATCCATCAAAGGATAATGGATGTTAAAAAGGGGAGAATGAAAGATTGTCTCTCATTTAGTGATAAAGGTTTTGCCACTAAGAAGAGTGAATGCATTTAAGAGGAATTTGGACTAAGGGGGAGAATGATTGATCTCATTAGTAGATGAGACATTGAAAATCTTGGTAGACTTTTTGATGTATGCCAAAGGAGAGAAATAAGGGTTTAAGTTAGTAAACCTTTATTATGCTTTGGCAGAAGAAGAGTCGACTTAGACTTATGGGATAGCCAAACTTAGAGGTATTGTCACCTAACTTAAAGGTATTGTCAAACATCAAAAAGGAAGAGATTATTGGTGCAATCGGCTCAGGTCACGATTAACCAGACTCAAGTAGGGTTTTGATGTTTGGCAATGACTTGGCAATTTATTGACAATATGGGTTAGATCATATGTTGACCATATTACGAGTGGATGATTAGAATATCCAAGGTTATATGAGGGAGATTGTCATGAGAAAAATTATTGGAACAATCAACCTCAGGTCAAAGTTAACCAAGCTCGAGTGAGACTCGAGTAAAATTCCAAGATTAGATTCTTGCAATGGAGATGTCCAAGTATTGATACTTGGCAAGGGAAGTCCAAGATTATATTCTTGGCAATGGAGAAGTCCAAGTTTGGATGTTTGGCAAGGAAAAGTCCAAGGATGGAGTCTTGGCAAGAGAAAGTTCAATTATAGATTTTTGGAAAAGGGAAAAGTCTAAGGGTGTAGTCTTGGTGGCGAAAGTGCAAACATTGAGGCTTGACAATGGAGAAGTCCTGGAGACACGACCTCTTAGCAAAGGAGATTCGTTAGCATAACAAAGCCGACGAAAGCACTTAAAGGCTAAGGCCAAGAGTGAAGAGTGAAGAGTCGTGGACTCGAACCAATGGCTTAAGGCTGATGGAAGTGGCATGAAGGCTTAGGTATAGGCTAAGGGTACCCGATGACATGATAAAGCCGATGGAATCACCTGAAGGCTAATGCAAAGGGTGAAGGAGTCGTGGAGGACTCGGATGGACCCTAAGGGCGTAAGACTGATAGAGGTGGCTTGAAGACTTAGATTTAGGCCTAGAATGAGTATCAAGTATGAGGGGGATCATACTTGGATTAAACCTCATGTTTGAGGTTTACCAGTTAACTTGTGGTATAAACCAGTTGACTGGTCAAGTGAACGACACTCAGAAGGCCTATGTGACTCGAGCAGTCAATTGAGGTTATGACTCAGTCGACTGGTCAAGTAATCGACTGAGGCTTAACTGTTGACTTATGGCTTTGCAGTCGACTGTTAGGGTTGAGCAATCGACTAGACACTAGTAGTCGACTGACCGTAAGTGGATAGGGCATAGAAGGGTTCGTAGTTGACTGCTATCTCATGGCAATCGACGGGTGACTATAGCAATCAATTGCTAGTAAGGGCAGTCAACTGGTCGGACAGAATCTGACTTTAATTAGTGATAATGATTTTTGTCGTAGTACTATTACAAAACAAAATTTATAATTAAACCGAACCCCCTCTACACTAATGTAGCATAGAGATGATTCGGGTCGTCTCCCAATGAGTGCAATCGGTAGAATGGTTTTCTTAGGATTATTTCCATTATTGCTTTGGGTTTTCTTAATATAACTAGGGAATTTGTGATTTGAGTTCTAACCTACGATTGCATGGTAATTAAAATGCTAAACTAACAATGCAAGTAATTAAAGCAATAAAAACTAGAAGAGAAATTAAGACAAACTGTCACGCCCCGAAGGAGACCCCACCAGACAAAAATCCGGCAGCATCTCCCCTGTACGGGTGACAATCCCAATTTACATACAAAGGCCTACACGGCCACTATACATCGGTCAACACGACCGGAATCCAAACTTACACGCAGTTATATAATTTGGCCTTAGGCCATCATCCAAAATAAATGACAAACAGTCTAAAATAAATAGACTTACCCCTTCTGCCATCTGGGCAGGAATACTCAACAAAATCAAACCAAAATCCAAATAAGGTCCATAAGGACACCAAAACCAAATACAAAATCAATCTCCAAACCTATACATGTCCTCTAACCAAAATATCCAAATACCGTAAAAAAACAAATATCCAAATCAAAACTTTACGACGAGTGGGGGTCCGGCAACTGCACTCTCCTGACAGCTTCATCCTGAAATAGATATAAACCAACGGGGTGAGTTCAAAGAACTCTGCGGGTATAGTAGATATGCAAAATCAGGTATAGCTAACAATAAAAATATCATGCCAGTACAGTCTCACATAAATAGGGTATACAAACAAGAAATACAAAATGACTGTACTTACCTGAATCTCCTACCCTGATATAGGAGCATGTGCCTGACTAGAAGTAATAGAGTCCTGACCATATATAAACATGTATCCTGTATGCATGACAATCATATGCACATCCAAGGCATCAATAAAAATGCAGCAAACACAGTACAAAATGCAATCAGTGCAAAATGCATGCCGTGCCAATGACATGGTCACCCCTGACGCCAGTCAGCCGCCTCACACGCAATGGTGAAGCCGAGTGGGTAGGGCTATGACAACTGTGCACTCTGCCATCACTGCTCCTGAGTGACCGAGTGGACAGGATGCTGTCGGAGTACACCTATCCTCCTGCCCCAAACATAGTGGGGGAGCTAAGCTCTCATCTCCTGGTGTCATAGGCCAGAGGAGGGATCCTCGCTACGCTGCCTCGCCGCTACCTACCTACGAGCACCAATGAGCTCGACAGAGCAATCGCACACACCCTCCGATGTACCACTAACCCATGAGTGGCGGTGTGTGCGAGCCATGAAACTAGCCAGGGCTCAACAATAATGGAACCCGTCTATAGCATGCAATCATGCGAAAATGGTGCATGATACTACGATGTAAAACCTACTCAAAATATCTATCCAAATGATATATACAACCAATATATATACATATCCTAATCCATGTACTATGATCCATATCAAGCAGTAAATATAATCATATCCTAACACATGCATGTATCTAGTAGGCACCAAAGCATACTAGGCATATAAACATGAAAAATTATTGTAAGCTATCCTAACTAGCATATCAATTTGACTTAATCTAAGCGTTAAGTCAAAATACCGCTGAATATATATATGAAAGAAGAGATAAATCGTCACGGTTTGGGACCCCGCCTGAGAAAACCTGCATAAAGCAAGACCATAGTCAAGCACAAAAATACAATTTACCGACAAATCGAATAATTAATCGATTTCCTTCATAACCCAATTAACCCAAACCAATTTCCAATCCTTGTCCACAAATATCCATACAATTAATTTAGCCCAATTAATTCCAAATCTCATATCCTCCAAATATCATACAAATCAACCGATCAACACCCGAATCAACCCAAATCGACCAAAAAATCCGGTCCACAACCCTTTACAACCTATGAACAACTCGAAACACCCTCTATACCCACCTCCTCCTTCACAACCGACCAACAACTCCAAAATCAGCCCATTTACCACCTACTGTTCCACGAAATTAGGGATCTAATGAACCCTAATTGGAACCCAATGTAACCCACAGCCATTCAACAGATTTTGTTTAATTAATCCTATAAATCAACGAGCTCAACCTAATTAACCTCTTAATTTATCCAACACATATTTACAGTTGACTCACCGACGCGGATAAACCAAAATCAAGGTGCTGCCGCTCGCAGAAAAGTCGGACGAGAGGAATAAAACGGCAGAAACTGGCCGGAGAACAACCGTCGCTCGTCGTCTAGGGCAGAGGAAACCGACGACGAGGCTGTGGCGGTGGAGGTCAGCGAGCGCGACTGGGGTCGGCGACCTGGGCACTGGGAAAAGCGGCGGTCAGAGGCGAGCGTCGGCAGCGAGGAACCGGCGAGGATCCTGTGGCCGGGAACTGTGGGTGGCGACGCGGAGAAGAGGGCTCGGCTGATGGCTGCGGTGGTTCGGACGGCGAAGGGGATCACGCCGGGCAAGCGGCGTCGCAGATCGTCGGGCGAGAAATAAGGAGAAAGGGAAAGAGGCGGAGCGGCTCACGCGAGGAACTGCCGAACGAGGTCGCGCCGGGGAAAGGAAAAAGGAGAAATAGAAAATAGAAATTAGGTTTTCGTTGTGTATTTAACCTCTTTAAATAGACCCCTCTAAAGCCAATTTATTTTATCCCCGTAAAAGTCTCGTACGGAGTCTGTTTAAATCCAGAAAAATTCCTAAAATTCCATAAAAATACCGAGATATTTCCAGGATTATTTCCTCAATTATTTGGCCATTTAATTTATATGTTAAATTTTCCAGTATTTAACATTTCCCCCCTCTAATAAAAATTTGGTCCCCAAATTTCCTACTCAGATGCATAACGAGTAAGAAATACCATATGTACTGAAAATATACCTCACGTACCTTAAGTAAACAAGTGGGGGTATTGAGCTCTAATCTTTTCCTCGAGCTCCCAAGTAGCCTCCTTCGGTGTGGTGACTCCACCCGACCTTGACAAGTCGCACAACCTTGTTCGCAATCGTGCTCCTTGAAATCCAAAATCCGCACCGAACCTCTGCGTCGTAGCATCGGGTTGAATGGAACTGATACATCGCGATGAATATGTGTAGAATCGCACATACTTCTCGGCATAGACACATGGAATACATCATGTATACTCGCCAAAGATGGTGGTAGCGCTAGACGATAAGCAAGCCTCTTCGATCTTCTCCAAAATCTCAAGCGGACCGATATATCTAAGGAGCAAGCTTACCACGGAGTCAAACCTCTTCACCCCTTTCGTGGGTGAAACTCGCAGGAATACATGATCACCAACGGAGAACTCCAAAGGTCTCTGTCTCCGATCTGCATAACTCTTCTGGCGATCCTGCGCCTCTGTCATCCTACGTCTGATAGTACGGACCAACTCGCCTCATCGAGCTCTGGGGTCCTAGCAACTGGGCCTCCCCAACCTCCTCCCAGAGGGTGGGTGTACGACACTGCCTACCATACAATGCCTCATAAGGGGCCATTTGGATAGCCGAATGATAACTGTTATTGTAGGCGAATTCCACTAACGGTAAATGATCCTCCCAGTTGCCTCCGAAATCTATAACACAGGACCTCAGCAAATCCTCTAGTGTTTGAATGGTCCGCTCGATCCCATCCGTCATCTGGATGGAATGCGATGCTAAACCAGGTGTGCCTAAAGCTGCTGCGGACTCTGCGAACCTAGAAGTGAACCGGGGATCTCTATCTGATATAATGCTCAAAGGAACACCATGCAATCTGATGATCTCCCGACAATATAGCTCTGCCAATCGATCCAGAGAGTCTGTCTTCCGAATCGATAAGAAGTGCGCGGATTTGGTTAGTCGGTCTACGACTACCCAAATCGCATCATGGCCTTGACGTGTCCTCGGCAAACCCATCACAAAATCCATAGTAATATGATCCCACTTCCACTCAGGAATAGGAATCCTCTGAAGTAATCCAGCTGGTCTCTGGTGCTCAGCCTTGACCTGCTGACAAATCAGACATCTAGCTACAAAATCCGCGATGTCTTTCTTCATACCGTTCCACCAATACAACCGCTTTAAATCTCGATACATACGGGTTCCGCCTGGGTGGATCGCAAATCGAGAGCGATGTGCCTCCTGTAGTAACTCCTCCATAACCGGGTGAGGCTGAGGTACACATAATCTACCTCGGAAATATATAATACCCTCATCATCTAGGGTGAACTCAGTCTGCTGTCCCGAAGTGATCTGACTACCAATGAACTGTAAATGCTGATCACTGGCCTGAGCCTCCCGGACTCTCGTCCGGATAGACGACTGAGCAACCATGGTAACTAGAACACCCTGCTCTGTCGGTCCCTGCTCCTCTAAGCTCAACTCAGAGAAACCCTGAATCAAATCCGTGACCAAAACTCGGAAGGAAGCTAAAGTCCCTCGGGACTTAGGCTAAATCGTCGGAACTACATTGGCTTTCCTGGGTGGTAGGCCGATGGTACAATCATAATCCTTCAGAACTCCATCCATCTCCTCCTGGAGATTGAGTTCCTTCACAATAACAGATATTTGAGACTCTTATGATCAGTAAGAATCTCAAACGTAATCCCATATAAATGATGCCTCCAAATCTTCAAGGCATAGATAATAGCGGCAAACTCTAAATCATGAACTGGGTAGTTTTTCTCATGGTCCTTCAACTGACGAGATGCATAAGAAACTACCCTGCCGTGCTGCATCAACACTGCGCCTAAACCCTGTAGAGACACATCGGTATAAAGAACGAAACCGTCGTCCCCTGATGGCAATACCAGAATCGGTGCTGACACCAATCTCCTCTTCAACTCCTGAAAACTAGTCTCGCACGCCTCTGTCCACGTGAACTTCACGCCCTTCCTGGTAAGGCGTGTCAATGGCATAGAAATGCTCGAGAAATCCTCAGCATCGCTCAGTAATATCCGCCAAGCCTAGGAAATGCGAATCTCTCGAATCGATTTTGCTCCCATCATGACCTCGATCTTCTGGGGGTCAACTGAAATACCTCTACTCGAAACCACATGTCCCAGAAAACCGACTGAGTGTAACCAAAACGCGCATTTATTGAACTTCGCATATAGGCGCTTCTATCGGAGCCTATCGAGAACAAGACGAAGATGCTGCGCGTGTTCCTCCTCGGAACGAGAATAGACCAGAATGTCATCGATAAAAACAATGACGAACCGATCTAGAAAATCCATAAATTCACGGTTCATTAAGTCCATGAATACCGCTGGAGCATTGGTAAGCCCAAATGGCATTACCAAAAACTCATAATGTCCATATCTGGTACGGAACGCTGTCTTCTGAATGTCAGAATCTCTAACTCGTAATTGATGATATCCGGACCGCAGATCAATCTTAGAATAGACTGATGTACCTCTGAGCTGATCAAACAAGTCCTCAATACGGGGCAGGGGATATTTATTCTTGATAGTGACGGCGTTGATTGCACCGTAGTCGATGCACAGTCTCATCGAACCATCTTTCTTCTTCACGAAGAGAACCGGAGAACCCCAGGGTGATGCACTAGGGCGAATAAAACCTCTGTCCAAAAGTTCCTGGAGCTGAACCTTTAACTCATCCAACTCTCTCGGGGCCATACGATAAGGAGCTCGATCGTGCGCCGTCCCAGGTATTAACTCAATCATGAACTCCACTTGCCTTCTGGGAGGCAGACCCGGTAACTCCTCTGGAAAGACATCTGAATACTCTCGGACAATAGGGATGTCCGCGATCTGAGAGTCACTACTGTCTTCTACATTGATCATAGATAATAGAAAACCCTGACAACCGTGCAATAAAAGCTTCTGAGCCTGAATCGCAGAAATGGTCGCTATACCGTCGTCCCGGATGCCAGTAAAATCCCACGAGGGTTGGTTCGGAGGTCTGAATGTGACCACCCTCGTCTGACAATCCACTGTGGCATGATATGCTGACAGCCAATCCATGCCAAGAATAATATCGAACTCGACCATATCCAGTACCAATAAATCTACCGTAAGAATGATGTTACCAAAATCTAAAGGACAACCTCGGACCTCCTGGGTAACATCCAATGTATTGCCAGATGGTAGGGAGACGACTAATCTCTGTGATCTACTAGCCGGTAATCTACCAATCTCTCTCATAAAAGTACGAGAAATAAACGAATGCGAACTACCAGTATCAACTAGCATAATAGCTGAAAATGCATAAAGTGAAACCGCATGCGAAATACGGATTCGTTGGCTCGCTGCGCATCCTCTCTGGTAATCGCATGAATACGCCCAGTCTCCGGTGGCGGTGGAGGTGGTATCACTGCCAAAGGGGGATGTGCCTGAGCCTGAGACTGATACGAAGACTGGTACGAAGGCTGATAGGAAGGCTGGTATAACGGCTGCGATCGCATCAGCACGGCGGTAGCGATCTGAACTAGTGGCGGCGGCGTCACGAGCATCAGACGTTGGTCGATGCCGCGAATGGTATCGTATCAGCGGCCGATCGTGATCTGCATCGCGGCCCAAATCACCTGTGACACCGCGGCGCGTGTACTCCCGTCATGAATACCATAGGTGACTCTCAAGGGGAGCCGCCTCTGCGCGGCGCTGCGAAGTCCGCCGTCGCCCTCTCTCGAGTCCTGCATCGACGCAACGGTCCTCCTGAATAGAAACCCGGAAGCCACATGCCGAGTCTTCAACGAACAATCGGCTCATGTGTCCAGCAATGCAATAGCAAACCGCCGGGCCCCAAGGTGCAGGCTGAGATGATATGCTCTTTCGATCCACAACGAATACAATAAGTGTCGCCAATGGGCGGTCTCCGGCTCTGCTGAAAATACCGTGAGGGCCCAGCTGAAGATCGTCCTGATTTCTGAGGCCGGCTAGATGCCCCAGAATGACTCTTACCCGGTTGACTGCGGCCACTGCTGATGTCCGAGTCCGCGATGGGTCCGACCTGTAGATCTTTCACCGCTTCCTCTTTCGTCTCAGATAACCCTCTGTTGAGCCGACTCGATCAACAAAGCTCTATCAACGCCTCTCGGTAGGAAGAACTACCAAATCCTGCCATCCTAACCTGTAGATGCCCATCCAGTCCCTGTACAAACTGCATCATCCGTTACCTATCCTCCGCAACTAACTCTGGGCAAAACCTGGCTAACCGATTAAATTCTCAGATTATACTCCATCACGGCGATTATTCATCTTAGACTCAGAAAATCCTGACGTCTCATCATCTGATATGCCCGCGGGAAATACTGACTCTCAAAAGCCTCTCTAAATCTCGCCCAGGTAACCTGCTGCTCGCCAATAATCGAGCGCTGCATATCCCACCAGATCTCGGCCTCACCTCGTAAATGGAAGGCTGCTAACTCTGCCTTCTCCCACTCGGAGCAGACCATATAGTAGAAGGTACGCTCCATCGTCTCGATCCAAGACTGAGCCACGATCGGATCAGTCTCTCCGCTGAATAAAGTGAACCGGCTCTTCATCGACTTAGCCAATCCTGGAATCCGAGCTCGTGCCGCAGCTACATCAGTAGGATAAGTAGGGGCCGATACTGAGTGAGGGTCGACCGGCTCCGCTGATGGGCCTGTCAGATGCTAGTAGAAGGTCCCTCGGGGGTTTCTGATGTGTAGCAGTAGGATCTCCCGCTGGTACATCGGATGCCCCAGCAGTGGGTATCTCGGGAGGAGGATCCGCCGAGGACTGAGGATCCACAACTCCCGTAGCACCCTGTGGAATCTGACCCTGATCAATATGCTCACCCTCAGTAGATCTCTCTGGCAAGTCAGTCACCAAAGATCTGGGTCTCTGGCGTGGCTGCCCCACACCACGCCCCTGCCACTCATATCTACGATATTACCATAAATAAAAAACATATCAAATTTATCATCATACCTATTTCACCGCCGAGAGAGGTCCGAGAGCGCCAAAACCCCATATTGATCTCAAAATCCTCGAATTTCCGAAACATAAAATCGTCGGAAATCCATACCAATCCAAAATTTCCAAATTACCTCGCAAAACCTGCCAATACATGGCGAACTCCGAAAAATCCAAAAACCCCTAGGAACTCGAAAACCTAGGCGCTCTGATACCAAATAAATTGTCACGCCCCGAAGGAGACCCCACCAGACAAAAATCCGGCAGCATCTCCCCTGTACGGGTGACAATCCCAATTTACATACAAAGGCCTACACGGCCACTATACATCGGTCAACACGACCGGAATCCAAACTTACACGCAGTTATATAATTTGGCCTCAGGCCATCATCCAAAATAAATGACAAACAGTCTAAAATAAATAGACTTACCCCTTCTGCCATCTGGGCAGGAATACTCAACAAAATCAAACCAAAATCCAAATAAGGTCCATAAGGACACCAAAACCAAATACAAAATCAATCTCCAAACCTATACATGTCCTCTAACCAAAATATCCAAATACCGTAAAAAAACAAATATCCAAATCAAAACTTTACGACGAGTGGGGGATCCGGCAGCTGCACTCTCCTGACAGCTTCATCCTGAAATAGATATAAACCAACGGGGTGAGTTCAAAGAACTCTGCGGGTATAGTAGATATGCAAAATCAGGTATAGCTAACAATAAAAATATCATGCCAGTACAGTCTCACATAATAGGGTATACAAACAAGAAATACAAAATGACTGTACTTACCTGAATCTCCTACCCTGATATAGGAGCATGTGCCTGACTAGAAGTAATAGAGTCCTGACCATATATAAACATGTATCCTGTATGCATGACAATCATATGCACATCCAAGGCATCAATAAAATGCAGCAAACACAGTACAAAATGCAATCAGTGCAAAATGCATGCCGTGCCAATGACATGGTCACCCCTGACGCCAGTCAGCCGCCTCACACGCAATGGTGAAGCCGAGTGGGTAGGGCTATGACAACTGTGCACTCTGCCATCACTGCTCCTGAGTGACCGAGTGGACAGGATGCTGTCGGAGTACACCTATCCTCCTGCCCCAAACATAGTGGGGGAGCTAAGCTCTCATCTCCCGGTGTCATAGGCCAGAGGAGGGATCCCTGCCCGCTACCACGCTGCCTCATCGCTACCCATGAGCGGACCAGCGGAGCCTGACAGAGCAACTGCACACACCCTCCTGATGTACCACTAACCCATGAGTGGCAGTGTGTGCAGGCCATGTAACTAGCTGCGGGCTCAACAATAATGGAACCCCGTCCAGCTAGCATGCAATCATGCGAAAATGGTGCATGATACTACAGCATGTAAAACCTACTCAAAATATCTATCCAAATGATATGTACAACCAATATATATACATATCCCTAATCCATGTACTATGATCCATATCAAACAGGTAAATATAATCATATCCTAACACATGCATGTATCTAGTAGGCACCAAAAGCATACTAGGCATATAAACATGAAAAATTATTGTAAGCTATCCTAACTAGCATATCAATTTGACTTAATCTAAACGTTAAGTCAAAATACCCGCCTGAATATATATCCGCAAGAAGAACTGAATCGTCACGACTGGGGACCTGCCTCGTGACCGAAACCTGCATAAAGCAAGACCATAGTCAAGCACAAAAATACAATTTACCGACAAATCGAATAATTAATCGATTTCCTTCATAACCCAATTAACCCAAACCAATTTCCAATCCTTGTCCACAAATATCCATACAATTAATTTAGCCCAATTAATTCCAAATCTCATATCCTCCAAATATCATACAAATCAACCGATCAACACCCGAATCAACCCAAATCGACCAAAAATCCGGTCCACAACCCTTTACAACCTATGAACAACCCGAAACACCCTCTATACCCACCTCCTCCTTCACAACCGACCAACAACTCCAAAATCACCATTTACCACCTCATCGTCACGAAATTAGGGATCTAATGAACCCTAATTGGAACCCAATGTAACCCACAGCCATTCAACAGATTTTGTTTAATTAATCCTATAAATCAACGAGCTCAACCTAATTAACCTCTTAATTTATCCAACACATATTTACAGTTGACTCACCGACGCGGATAAACCAAAATCAAGGTGCTGCCGCTCGCAGAAAAGTCGGACGAGAGTAATAAAACGGCAGAAACTGGCCGGAGAACAACCGTCGCTCGTCGTCTAGGGCAGAGGAAACCGACGCAGCCAGGGCGGTGGAGGTCTGGCCAGCGATCGGGTCGGACACAGGCACCGGGAAAAGCGGCGGCCGAGGCGGCGTCAGCGGCGAGCCGGCGAGGATCTGTGGCCGGAACGTGGGTGGCGACGCGGAGAAGAGGGCTCGGCTGATAGCTGCGGTGGTTCGACGGGCGAGAGGATCACACGGGCAATGACGGCGGTTATCGGCGAGCAGATCGTCGGCGGAGAAAAGCTGCCAAGGAGAAAGGGAAAGAGGGGGCGGCTACGCGAGGAAAAAGGAGAAATAGAAAATAGAAATTAGGTTTTCGTTGTGTATTTAACCTCTTTAAATAGACCCCTCTAAAGCCAATTTATTTTATCCCCGTAAAAGTCTCGTACGGAGTCTGTTTAAATCCAGAAAAATTCCTAAAATTCCATAAAAATACCGAGATATTTCCAGGATTATTTCCTCAATTATTTGGCCATTTAATTTATATGTTAAATTTTCCAGTATTTAACATTTCCCCCCTCTAATAAAAATTTGGTCCCCAAATTTCCTACTCAGATGCATAACGAGTAAGAAATACCATATGTACTGAAAATATACCTCACGTACCTTAAGTAAACAAGTGGGGGTATTGAGCTCTAATCTTTTCCTCGAGCTCCCAAGTAGCCTCCTCGTCGGTGTGGTGACTCCACCCGACCTTGACAAGTCGCACAACCTTGTTCCGCAACTGTCGTTCCTTGAAATCCAAAATCCGCACCGGAACCTCTGCGTACGTAGCATCAGGTTGAATGGAACCTGATACATCTGACAGAATATGTGTAGAATCTGGCACATACTTCCTCAGCATAGACACATGGAATACATCATGTATACTCGTCAAAGATGGTGGTAGCGCTAGACGATAAGCAACTGCTCCGATCTTCTCCAAAATCTCAAACGGACCGATATATCTAGGAGCAAGCTTACCACGGAGTCCAAACCTCTTCACCCCTTTCGTGGGTGAAACTCGCAAGAATACATGATCACCAACGGAGAACTCCAAAGGTCTCCGTCTACGATCTGCATAACTCTTCCGCGATCCTGCGCTCTGTCATCCTACGTCCGATAGACGGACCAACTCGCCTCATCGAGCTCTCGGGTCCTAGCATCGGGCCTCCCCAACCTCCTCCCGGAGGGTGGGTGTACGACACGCCTACCATACAATGCCTCATAAGGGGCCATTTGGATAGCCGAATGATCAAGTATTTGTAGGCGAATTCCACTAACTGATAAATGATCCTCCCGGTTGCCTCCGAAATCTATAACACAGACCTCAGAAATCCTCTAGTGTTTGAATGGTCCGCGTATCGGCCCATCCGCGGATGGAATGCAAGATTAAACCGAAGCCATGTGCCTAAAGCCTGCCTGCAGACTGCGCCGAAACCTAGAAGTGAACCGGATCTCTATCGATATAATGCTCAAAGGAACACCATGCAATCGATGATCTCCGACAATATAGCTCTCGCCAATCGATCCAGAGTCTGTCTTCCGAATCGATAAGAAGTCGCGGTTAGTTAGTCGGTCTCGACTACCCAAATCGCATCATGGCCTTGGCGTGTCCTCGGCAAACCCATCACAAAATCCATAGTAATATGATCCCACTTCCACTCGTGAATAGGAATCCTCAAGTAATCCACCGGGTCTCTCGGTGCTCACCTTGACTACCGACAAATCAGACATCTAGCTACAAAATCCGCGATGTCTTTCTTCATACCGTTCCACCAATACAACCGTTTTAAATCTCGATACATACGGGTTCCGCCTGGGTGGATCGCAAATCGAGAGCGATGTGCCTCCTGTAGTAACTCCTCCATAATCGGTGAGGCCGAGGTACACATAATCTACCTCGAAATATATAATACCCTCATCATCTAGGGTGAACTCAGTCTGCTGTCCCAAAGTGATCTGACTACCAATGAACTGTAAATGCTGATCACTGGCCTGAGCCTCCCGGACTCTCGTCCGGATAGACGACTGAGCAACCATGGTAACTAGAACGCCCTGCTCTGTCGGTCCTTGCTCCTCTAAGCTCAACTCAGAGAAACCCTGAATCAAATCTGTGACCAAAACTCGGAAGGAAGCTAAAGTCCTCGACTTCCGGCTATGCGCCAAGAACCACATTGGCTTTCCTCGGGTGGTAGCCGATGGTACAATATAATCCTTCAGAACTCCATCCATCTCCTCTCGCCGGAGATTGAGTTCCTTCTGTAGAGATATTTGAGACTCTTATGATCAGTAAGAATCTCAAACGTAATCCCATATAAATGATGCCTCCAAATCTTCAAGGCATAGATAATAGCGGCAAACTCTAAATCATGAACTGGGTAGTTTTTCTCATGGTCCTTCAACTGACGAGATGCATAAGAAACTACCCTGCCGTGCTGCATCAACACTGCGCCTAAACCCTGTAGAGACACATCGGTATAAAGAACGAAACCGTCGTCCCCTGATGGCAATACCAGAATCGGTGCTGACACCAATCTCCTCTTCAACTCCTGAAAACTAGTCTCGCACGCCTCTGTCCACGTGAACTTCACGCCCTTCCTGGTAAGGCGTGTCAATGGCATAGAAATGCTCGAGAAATCCTCAACGAATCGTCTGTAATATCCGGCCAAGCCTAGGAAACTGCGAATCTCCTGAACTGATTTCGGCTGCTCCCAACTGGTGACAGCCTCGATCTTCTGGGGGTCAACTGAAATACCTCTACTCGAAACCACATGTCCCAGAAAACCGACTGAGTGTAACCAAAACGCGCATTTATTGAACTTCGCATATAGGCGCTTCTATCGGAGCCTATCGAGAACAAGACGAAGATGCTGCGCGTGTTCCTCCTCGGAACGAGAATAGACCAGAATGTCATCGATAAAAACAATGACGAACCGATCTAGAAAATCCATAAATTCACGGTTCATTAAGTCCATGAATACCGCTGGAGCATTGGTAAGCCCAAATGGCATTACCAAAAACTCATAATGTCCATATCTGGTACGGAACGCTGTCTTCTGAATGTCAGAATCTCTAACTCGTAATTGATGATATCCGGACCGCAGATCAATCTTAGAATAGACTGATGTACCTCTGAGCTGATCAAACAAGTCCTCAATACGGGCGAGGATATTTATTCTTGATAGTGACGGCGTTCAATTGCTGTAGTCGATGCACGCCTCATCGAACCATCTTTCTTCTTCACGAAGAGAACCGAGAACCCAGGTGATGCACTAGGCGAATAAAACCTCTGTCCAAAAGTTCCCGGAGTGAACCTTTAACTCATCCAACTCTCTCGGGGCCATACGATAAGGAGCTTTCGATCTGCCGCCCGTCAGTATTAACTCAATCATGAACTCCACTTGCCTTACGGGAGGCGGACCGTAACTCCTCCTCGAAAGACATTCGAATACTGGACAATAGGGATGTCCGCGATCCGAGAGTCACTCATCTTCTACATTGATCATAGATAATAGAAAACCCCGACAACCGTGCAATAAAAGCCACGAGCCCTGAATCGCAGAAATGGTCGCTATACCGTCGTCCGGATGCGATGCAAAAATCCCACGAGGTTGGTTCGGAGGTCCAGATGTGACCACCCTCGTCGACAATCCATCGTGGCATGATATGCCCAATCCATGCCAAGAATAATATCGAACTCGACCATATCCAGTACCAATAAATCTACCGTAAGAATGATGTTACCAAAATCTAAAGGACAACCTCGGACCTCCTGGGTAACATCCAATGTATTGCCAGATGGTAGGGAGACGACTAATCTCTGTGATCTACTAGCCGGTAATCTACCAATCTCTCTCATAAAAGTACGAGAAATAAACGAATGCGAACTACCAGTATCAACTAGCATAATAGCTGAAAATGCATAAAGTGAAACCGTACCGCGAAATACGGATTCGTTAGCTCGCTGCGCATCCTCTCTGGTAATCGCATGAATACGCCCAGTCTCCGGTGGCGGTGGAGGTGGTATCACTGCCAAAGGGGGATGTGCTCGAGCACGAGACCGATCAAGATCGCACGAAGGCGGGATAGGAAGTATAAGCAGGCCATGCTCATCTATGCGGTTGCGTGGTGATCTCGAACTAGTCAATTAATTTAGCCCAATTAATTCCAAATCTCATATCCTCCAAATATCATACAAATCAACCGATCAACACCCGAATCAACCCAAATCGACCAAAAAATCCGGTCCACAACCCTTTACAACCTATGAACAACTCGAAACACCCTCTATACCCACCTCCTCCTTCACAACCGACCAACAACTCCAAAATCAGCCCATTTACCACCTACTGTTCCACGAAATTAGGGATCTAATGAACCCTAATTGGAACCCAATGTAACCACATTCATTGCGATTTTGTTTAATTAATCCTATAAATCAACTAGCTCAACCTAATTAACCTCTTAATTTATCCAACACATATTTACAGTTGACTCACCGACGCGGATAAACCAAAATCAAGGTGCTGCCGCTCGCAGAAAAGTCGGACGAGAGGAATAAAACGGCAGAAACTGGCCGGAGAACAACCGTCGCTCGTCGTCTAGGGCAGAGGAAACCGACGACGAGGCTGTGGCGGTGGAGGTCAGCGAGCGCGACTGGGGTCGGCGACCTGGGCACTGGGAAAAGCGGCGGTCAGAGGCGAGCGTCGGCAGCGAGGAACCGACGAGGATCCTGTGGCCGGGAACTGTGGGTGGCGACGCGGAGAAGAGGGCTCTCGATGGTCGCGTGGTTCGGACGGCGAGGGGATCACGCGCACGGGCGGCGACAGCTTGTTTGCGGCAGAGATCGCTTTCGGCGAGAAAATCGCCGAAGGAGAAAGGGAAAGAGGGGGGGGGGGGCGGAAGCGGCTCACGCGAGGAACTGCCGAACGAGGTCGCGCCGGGGAAAGGAAAAAAAGGAGAAATAGAAAATAGAAATTAGGTTTTCGTTGTGTATTTAACCTCTTTAAATAGACCCCTCTAAAGCCAATTTATTTTATCCCCGTAAAAGTCTCGTACGGAGTCCGTTTAAATCCAGAAAAATTCCGGAAAAATTCCTAAAATTCCATAAAAATACCGAGATATTTCCAGGATTATTTCCTCAATTATTTGGCCATTTAATTTATATGTTAAATTTTCCAGTATTTAACACAAACACTTAATGTGCATAATTCAAAATTAAGATAAACAAAGTAAATCAAATATAAGGGGTAAGTTAACAAACATTTGACATGTAGAAAATTAATCTAAACTAGACAAAAGAAAAATGATTAAATCAACCCAAGATCGACCCGGTGTATGAACAAGTTCCGCCAGCTAAGTCCAACGGAGCTTGATCGAGACTCCGCAAATGGCGGTGGATGTGGGATGGCGTAAACTCCTGAATCCAGTAGCTTGATGGATGCTCTGAACTCTTATGGATCTGGTTGAGCTCAAAGAAGTGTCGTCGGGATGAAACTTCTCCTCGAATCCGAAGGAGAAGGTGGATGAGCTGTGGAGATCGAAGACGTTGTCGAAATCCGAAGAGGAAAATGGATGGAAGGGAGGTGGAGGTGGCTACTAGGGCTCAAGGGAAGAAGAGAAGACCTAGAAACCCATAAAAATTCCTTAAATAGTTGTCCAAATGGATGATTTTCACCGTGACACGGTCGTGCCAAAAAGAAACGGTCGGTCGTGTTGCATTATGTCGAAAAAACTTTCTATTGCTATAGTAATTTTGCTACAGTAATTTTACTGTAGCAACGGTGTTTTTACTGTAGTTGCAGTGCATGCCATGTCAAATTGGCACGGGCAACCATGCTTCATTTTGCATCTTCCCGTGTTTGCCACAATAACCTGCTACAACACTTTTGCTACAGTAAAATGCTATAGTACTTTTCATTTTTCCCATGTGCATTCCTCGATTTGATCTTAAATGTCCTACAAAATAAAGTATACAACAAATTAGTGTTTAAGACATCAAATCAGCATGTATTTGTATTAAAGCTCTAAAATGATCCATAGTCGTAAAATATGATAAATATATCGAATTACACATACGAATGGATCAAAACATCGAGGAATGAATACAAAATATCATGTCAAAATGTGAGTTATCAATTAGTCGATTTTGAGACAACGGATAATTGGACAGTCAACTGGTGGGTAAGATCAGTCGATTGTTAGGTGAAAAATTATCCCGTGCGAAGCTTTAAATAGAGGATACAAGGATCTCTTACACCAGCTAATTCTTGGGCGATTTTAAGGCGAAGTACTGCTGCATTTCAGGTCTTCAAAATGACCAAGGTTTCAAAGTCTAGAAGGGTCATTAGGAAGGTATCAAGGGAAGTCATCCTTAGTGAATACCTTGTAAACCCAAGGAGCTCAAATAGGTATTGGATTCCTAGGAGCGTGATCGATTCACGCTAAATGGGTTAGGATGTGTCAATCTTGATTGGATGGGTAGTTAACCCAACCATAGCAAAGTTGGCACTTTAAGTCATTTCCAAGGTAATGAGATACTTTGGAAATGTGGTTAGAATTTATATCCTAAAAGATTTTAGGATGTGCCAATATAATTTATGGAAGTTGAAAAATCAATCAAATTGACACAATTAGGTTTAGAAGTCATAATGAGTCATTTTGGGTTTGTAGCACACTTGGGAGATAAGTGGTATTATGGAAAATATGGACTAAATTATAGAAATGACATTTTGGGCTTAACACTTAGGTATTATATACCTTTATATTTTATTTTTCATGATTTGTTTGTCATATGTCATGTCATGACATTATATTTCATTTTAACCATATAAAATGTCATGATTATGCTTAAGGTTAGTTTTTATGTCATGTATATTTAGGTTTATATTTAATGTCATGACATCATGATTTTTGGCATATACTTATTTATGCTATCATTCATGTCATACTCACCATTCATGCATTAATAAAATTGATTTAAGGACTATAACATGATTTGAAGTCTCATATATAAGAGAATCAAATAGAGTTGCCTAGAAAATGCATTAGACCTTTGTTTAGGATAAAGAAAACCCACATCTCACATCGCATTGACATGTGTGTATATTGATACACCCTAGACACATGTGAGATGCTAGGAAATGGGTTAAGTTTAAGGTGTATAGTTCTTGCATCTAGATGAACTCAAACTCATCTTATACCATGGATGAATCATGAGGAAAGTTTATGTACAGGTCATGTGCATTAAGCCCATAGACCATGATTCAATATAAGATTTTAAAAACATTTCAAAATCATTTTGAAAAATCTTGGTGTAGTCTATCTTTTGATAACAATCACCATTGATGAAGTTGATACAAAGTAGGCTCAAAACAATGAAGTTTTTCTTGTTTTTGAACTTTGTGTCAATCTCACTAGTTTATGGGTATTTTATTTTTTAAATATTTTCACCCGTAATGATTAATATAAGTATTATACATATGAATTTTTAAGATTTTTCAAACTATGTATAATTATTTATGATTTTCTAAATTTTAATTCTAAACCTGATTTCTGCACAGTGCAGAAATCAGTCGACTGTCATGGATGACAATCGACTGGCGTCAAGGGCAGTCAATTGTTCACTAAAAGAGTCGACTGTCAGGCCTGATTTCGGATGAATAAGGTTTATTTTGCCTTATTTCAGCTATGTTAGGCTACCCTAACTGCTCCTAATCCTAGGATATATTTTGAAAAGCATTATAAAGGGTGAAAATTCATTGGATATGGATTAGGAAAGTTGTTTAGGGTGTGTATCAATTTTAAGGTGTGCGAAAGTTCAAGTTTGAACTTTCGACCTTAATTTTGATGGTTTAGTGTTCCTATAGGCTTAGGGACTCTCCAAAGACATGGTTGGTGCAATGGTCAAGGGAGAGTAAGCCTTTCGGGGGAGGTTATCCATCATGGGATGATGGATGTGTTCTTCCTCATAAGGGGAAGAATTTGGAGAGCTGAAGAGTTTGAAGGATTACCGCTCTTTAGTGATATGAGACTTATCACTAGAAAAAGTGAAGGCATCCTAGATGTTTTTGGACCAAGGAGGAGATTGTAAGATCTCATTGGGATATGAGACATTGATACCCTTGGGGAGAGCCATTTTGATGTATGTCAAAATGGGGAAGAATTGATGGGAGAATTTAAGAACTGCCCAATTGCGAGAATTAGGAGATTTGAGTTAGTGCTCTAACTCAAAGGTGTTTGGTTTTTGTCAAACATCAAAAAGGGGGAGATTGTTGGTGCAATCGACCCAGGTCATGATTGACCAAACTCGAGTTTGACTCGAGTAGTGTTTTGATGTTTGACGATGAGTTGACCATTGTTTGACAATGGGTTGACTATATGGTTGACATGGGGTTGACCATATGATGAAGAACTCTAAGTGGGACACTTGGCATGGAAAGTCCAAGCATGGATCTTGGCAAGGGAAAGTCCAAGCTTAAGTTTTGGCAATAGGAAAGTCCAATATGGGTTGGCATGGAAAATTCAAAGGAATAGTCTTGGCCACGTAAGTCCAAGTGTGTAGTCTTGGCGATGAAAGTCCAAGTCATGGGTACTTGGCAATTGGGAAATCCAAGGGTTGATATTGGCGATGCAAAGTCTAAGGGTGTCTTGACAGCATAAGTCCAATGGTTGGCAGCGTAAAGTCCAAGCATGTGACTTGGCAGCATAAGCCCAAATGTACCTTGGCAGTGTAGATATTGTTAGCATGACAATAGCTGATGGAAGCATCTGAAGGTTAGCGTATGGATGAACAAGTCATGGATGACTTGGAGGGATCCGATAGGTGTGAGGCTGATGGAGGTGGCTAGAAGGCTTAGGTCTAGGCTAGGGTGGTCTAGCAAGTATAAGGGCATCATACTTAGGGTTAAACCTCATGGTTGAGGTTTAGCAATCGATTGGGGTTATGGACTAGTCGACTAGTCGAGTGTTTTGACACTTGACAGCCGAGTCGACACTGAGCAATCGATTGGGATTATGATCAGTCGACTGTCGTGAGTCAACTAGCATTCGACTATGGTAAGTAGCCTTGGTAGTCGACTGCCAGCATTGGGCAGTCAACTATCCATGAGTAATCGACTGCCATGGAGGGAAGTCGACTGCTGCTGATTTTTATCGCGAGGATAAAACGTTCGGTAGTTGACTAAGCAGTCGGCTACGGGCTTGAGCAG
Organism: Wurfbainia villosa; assembly: GCA_025175895.1. Classification (NCBI taxonomy): domain Eukaryota; kingdom Viridiplantae; phylum Streptophyta; class Magnoliopsida; order Zingiberales; family Zingiberaceae; genus Wurfbainia; species Wurfbainia villosa. The sequence continues at coordinate 12,777,117 of CM046000.1, read as the reverse complement.
ACGACTGCTAGAAACTACAGTTGACTGCTAGTGTATCCGTTGGCTTGAATGCCAATGTGGTTCAAGTCCGTTGTGAGACAATGGCACAATTGACAATCGACTGAAGCCTTATGACAGTCGACTGCCAAGCGCGGAATCAACCCGATGCAAGAATAAAAGGAGCAGCTTATTGGGTTTTTTCGGCACTGCGGCGAGTGTGTGTTCGAACATGTTTTGTAAACATGCACACAACGTAAGCAATAAAAGCAATAAATCTAATTTATTACAACAAACACATCACACGTATGCAGGATATAACATGTGTAGACATAATCACTATTTAAAATTTTGTAATAAAAGGAAACTTATACTAGGTATAACTGACGGATCACGTGTAGCGGGAATGACATCAACCGTAGCGATCCTCGCTAGAATTGTCTCTATCTGTATCCACGTCGAGTATCGTTGGGATAGCTTCACAAATCCACAAGCCTCGTCTTCGCAAAAGTCACTAGCCTCTAGTTGAAGACGATGTGATCCGAGAAATGATCACAATCCGAAATAAATTCGGATCCCAAAAATGAGTTTCACAAACTCGCTTGTCAGAAGCGATTTTCGTCAACCGTATGACAAAAACTTAACCCTCCACCTATGAGGATTGCCGAAAATCCTATCCCCAGCAAGTAGACCGTTGTCGTGCACAAAACACCGACCAAATGGCCTTTCCACGCGAAGGAGATCAAGTTGTCCAAGTTGTGGAGGAAGAAGGGGCCGACCAAAGGCTTGGGCGATTACTCCTTGGTCGCCGGCGACCAAGGGAGGTTGGCCGGAAGCTGAGGGTGGCCCAAGGGATGCCGACGGCTGGTGGATGACCGGCGGTGAGGAGAGGCAGTAGCTCCAATGGGCGGCGGCGACACAAAGGTGGGCGACAACCACCTTGGCTTGGGCGGCAAGAAGGAGGAGAAGGAGGAAAGGAGGCTAGGGTTTCCAAAACCCTTGAACCAATTCATTCTCCACGAAAAACCCTTAAGTCATGTTTTTATAAAGAATACATTCTCCTAACGATTATTGGTTCATAACCAAAATCTGTTAACCCGCTCCAATAGCTTAAGTTAAAATAAACCAAACCGCGTTGATCTATTTTAAGTTAAAACGAACCGAACCAACTTTGGTTCATTCGTTTAAAACAAACCAAACCACTTTGGTTTATTTTCCCCATTAGATTAGAACCAAACCAATTTGATTCATTCATCATATCTCCATTATACTTGACCCATCCACGCTTCCGATGCGACTGAAATAATTTCACACTCGCTCTTTATTTGGTCCAACCAAACCAAGTCTCTCGCGATCTGAGAATCCTATTCTCAAACTCATTTTAAATCCTTCGGATTACACTCGTTGTGCTTGTGACCAAATAGGTTCCCGGTTTATGTTGGCTATCTATAATTAATCATAAATTATAGAACGATCATGAGTGGTACCTAGTAGTACATCATGATCCTCAATTAATCGGAAAATCAAAAGTAGATCCCAAAACCTTTTTCCGAATCCCTTTAGCAACTATAATGAATCGTGCCCCATTCTATTCACTCATCTTATACCCACTTAGTTCAGGACATGGTCTATTGTGTCAATACCCACTAGGTTGACTATATCACACCTAGCCCAAGTATTACTTCCTCGCCCTCCGGATTCTAGTTACTGCATATGTATCCAAGAGTATCTTACTCTAAACATGTAATGTTTTGACCAAAGACTTTAGTAACAATCCAATGAGATGTCATAGGGTATACATCTCCTCGCAAAGAGCGGTGAATCCTCTGTAGGCTATTCAAATACCTTCGGCCACTTTGACTTATACCCAATCATCCCGGGTTCACATCTCCTCGAAGATGCTTGCTTAAGATGTTAAAGCATAAGTCTTTATGACCAAGATGACTTGAATACCACAAGTCGAAGGAACATCGTACTTAAGCTGTTGTAAGAACTTCATTGACATATCCATATATATAAAGAACCATATGAAGTCTTACAGCTGGTCACTCTAATGAACTAGTTACCATAACTAGCATCCACGATTAACTTCGGACATCCCAATGTCTTCCATCCAGTGAGAAATAGCTGCTTGGATAAACCAAAGAGGATACCTCATGCTAGTCTCAACAGAATCGATGGCGTCCTAATCCATCAATTCATCGACTAGGGATAATTCCAATACATCACAATTACACATATAGAGAAACTCACTAGTTGTGATCCAATCACAATTTCTCTCATGTTGTGAATCATATTGCGAACATCCAGTAAATGAGTTTAAGATCCAATCAAATACATGAAAACACATATACTCAAATAGTGAATCTTCATTTATCAAATAAATTGTACAACCATAAGACGATTGTTTTAGGACACCTCTCATATACTACCAACATAGCTCGTGGAGGATTTCAGTTATGGTTACTTCGGAGGTTATTGAGGCGATTTGAAGGTGAAGTATAGGTGCATTTCTGGGTCCTTCAAGCTCATCCAAGCAACTATCAAGCAAAGCATTCAAAGTCTTAGTTTGTAAAGTGCTCTTTACATTTTGGCTATATTTTTTTATATTTTCTTGTATATTTCATTTATTTTTGTAAACGCTTGTACGAGATTTCTCCACCTTCAGTGTGTCACCAAGAAGGAGATTTATTAGTAGTGTGTAGGGGTGTGCAATCGGTTGGTTAAATTGAAAAAACCGACCGAACTTGAAAGTTCAGTTTGGTCTAATCGAAAATTTATTTATTTTTATTAAAAAATATTGGTTTTTTGATTTTTTTTCGATTCGGTTTCGGGTTTAAACTGAAAAAATTTGATTTAACCGAACCGATCGATTTTTAACTGAAGCAGTCAACTATTGTAAATAAGCAGTCGACTGCTTATCACGATTTGTTCTAAAACCGCGATTCATGAAATCACGAAATCACAATTTTCTTCGACCCTAAACTCTAACCTTTCACTCTCAGTCTCTCGCCAACTCTCCTAAGCCCTCTCTCCGGCCTCCATCAGTCAACTCTCCATCTCTATCCATCCTAAACCCTAATTCTCTCTGTCTCGTCTCCTAGGTAGTCAGGCTTCACTCGCATGTCGATGGATGCATTGTTTCCCATACCCCTTGGATTTCGACGACCGACGATTAGTTTACTATACTTATTTAGTTGTTTTATAGCATGACATTTTTAGGATTTAACATATTAATGATGATTGATAATCATGATTCATGAATAGTAAAAATTTTAGGTTTAGGGGCATAGTTTGTTTATAATTCTAAATTATTAATCTAGCAAAATAGTTATATATAATTTTTTTAATGAATTGTATGTTTTTTTAGATGTCAATGTAAGGAAATCTTTCAAATATGAATGTTGATAATGGTTGTTCAATGTCACAATCTGGATCTTCAGTAGGTACAAGATCACCCGTGACAGGAAAAGTAAGCAAACAGAAAACAATAAAACCAAGAAGTGAGGTATAGGAGCATTTTACGAAGTTTACTAATGTCGTGAATGAGATTAAAGCCAAATGCAATTATTGTGATAAGGTGTTTTTTTTTTGCGATCCATACAAGAATGGATCAACTAGTTTGAAATCCCATATGACCTCATGCAAGAAACATCCTCATGCTATAGAAACAAAACACAATTGAGTTTTCGAGTGGGTGCAAAACATGGTGAGGGATCTCTTATTTCTTAGAAATTTGATCAAGGTGCATCTAGAAAAACATTAGCTAGAATGATTATCATGGATGAATTGTCTTTTAAATTTGTAGGAGAAGGGTTTAAAGCATTTATGGCTATAGTATGTCCAAAGTTTAGAATTCTTTCGAGATGAACAGTTGAACGTGATTGTCTTGAATTATACAAAATTGAAAGGGAAAAATTGAAAAGTCTGTTGCATGATTCAACACAAAGAGTTTGTTTGACTACTGATGCATGGACATCGATTCAAAAAATTAACTATATGTGTTTGATCACTCATTTTATCGATAAAGTTTGGAAGCTGCATAAAAGAATTTTGAATTTTTGTCCAATTACATGTCATAAAGGTGAGGCAATTAGTTTAGCTATTGAAAATTATTTGAGAGGTTGGAAAATTAATAGAATTTTCACTATTACTGTTGATAATGCAAGTTCAAATGATGTCTCTGTTAATAGTTTCAAGAAAAAGATGGTTAACTGGGATTCTACTATTTTAAAAGGTGAATTCATTCATATGAGATGTATAGCTCATATAATCAATTTGATTGTTGTTGATGGCTTGAAAGATATAAATCCATCTATGATGAGAGTCAGGAATGCTATTAAATATATTTTGCAATCCCCCTCTAGATTAAGTAAATTCAAAGAATGTGTAGAAATTAAAAAAATTGAGAGCAACAAATCATTGTGTTTGGATGTACCAACTAGATGGAATTCAACTTATTTGATGTTGAATATAGCAGAAAATTTGAAAGAGCTTTTGATAGGTTTGATGAATAAGATCCATACTTTAGAATATATCTTCAACATATAGATTAGCGCGTTGTTGTGAATGACAATGGAGATATGATATTTGGATCAAACGGGAATGTCCAAATAGAATTACAGACTATTGATGGGAAGCCAACACGTGTCGATTGGAATAATGTTAGACTCTTTGCATCTTTATTATAAGTTTTTTATGAGTTAACATTAAAAGTCTCAGGAATTTTATATGTCACTTCTAACACTTTTGCACATGAAATCAGTTCTATTCATTCAATATTAAAGGAGTGGCAAGAAAGTGATCACTAGTAGAAAATATATTTTTAACAACGAAATTTAATGACAATATCAAATACTGTCGTTATTGGTGGTTCAACAATGGCCATATTTAGTGCCCGTCATTAATGAATACGTATTAACGACGATATTTTGTCCCGTCGTTGATACTTTATCATCAACGATGGTATTTTTTATTTCCGTCATTAATGGTATACTTTTAACGACGGTATTTCCTCCCGTCGTTATTGCAAGACCTTCAACGATGGATTTTTTCTTCCGTCGTTATTACTTTTTTGATTTTTTTTTATAAAGTCGAGACTCTAAATCGCTTTGTTTACTGGCCGAAAACTATTTTTTAAAAATTATAATCAATTTCATTATGCTTTTTTAATTATGAAAATATAATTTTATTTATATCCATTTTCACCTTTTTTCCATTTTTATTTCATTAAAAACTATCTTTATTTTATTCATTTTATTTCTTTTCTTATATTTTTTCCTTAACTTTTTCTCCTAAATCCATGTCAACGCTACGCTAGGTTATTTCTCAACGCGACTTCTTTCCTCTCCGTCTCTGGTTTCCATCGGCGATTCTCATCCAGTTTCCATCGGCGATCCCCATCCAGTTTCCATCAGCGATCCCCATCCACCTCTACGACTACTCACCTTTGTAGCTTCGCCTCTATGACAGCCTCCATTTCCGCCTCTCTCGAGTGATTGGCAGTCTGGTGCGGTAGAGATTCCCTGCTCTCCAAATGAATCCCATCAGTCCAACAATCCTTGATCTCCAAGCTCCTATTTGAGGTGATATTTTTTGCTTCCTTTTGCTAAAAGATTCGGTTTTTATTTATTTATTTATTTATTGGCTGGGTTTTCTGAGATAATCTAGTTGATTTGATTTTACGTGAAACGTCTGGTTGATTTTGCTCCCATTATTCTTTTGCTAAATCATTACCTTCATAGATTTGATTTTGTTTCATTAAATTAGGCGAAACGCTGAGATCTAATTGCCAAATTTTTTGCTTGTTCCTAACAAATTTTATTTGCACCTCAAAGAATGAAACCTAGATATAGTGCTACCGAAATCTACACTAATTATACAAATATATATATACATTTCTCCATTTCCAGAATTATCTGAAAATGTTATGAAGAAAACTCTAAGAAATTCTGCTCATGAAAGATATTATACTCACTAGCCTTTGATCAAGTTGATTAGGACTCACTGTTTGTAAAAATGTTCTTGAGTTTGCCTACCTAATATTTTAAAGTGTAGAGTAGCCTTATTTGAACATTCTTAAACCAAATTTAATTTATGTAGTTGTCTTTGATTTACAAAGCATCTTGGCACGTTTATTGCAGATTAATCTAGAAGCATTGGAAAAGGTTTTTTCTTCAACTAAGTTTCGTTAGTATTGGTGACTTTTTTCCTTTAGAAATAGGGTATCCAGGTGTGTCATATTTTTGCCCATATGTGAGTAATAAAATGAACTAGCACATCCACTCATCATGCTTGAAAAAAAATTTCATCTAATCTTTTCTTAGACTAGTATAGTAAACCTACCTTGTGTTAGACTAATAATGTCCCATCCAACCTATATTTTTTTTTTGAATAAATTTATAGCTCCGTCAAGAATAGACTAATGATCGATTTCAAAGTAAATTCATCAAGAATAGACTAATGATCGATTACAAAGACATATCCTCGATACTCATATCATATGTTAATGGAAAGAGATTCAATGTCCACCGATACAGATGATATCCTTGAAGCTTATCAAAGATGAGGAGATATGTTTATAAATCTTTATTTGCCTGGTGTAAGTGTTTTAAACTTCTAAATATATTGTTTATATTATTTTTTGATTTAATTAATCTAATAATGTATTTGTTATAGAATCATGGACTCTCAAAAATCATCTTTGGATGCTAATTGACTGGTATTCCTTAAAACTCTGTTCTTACTTTGTTGTTATGTTATTTAATATGTTGTTATAATGTTAGACAACTATTATTGCAATGTTCTTGTTTCTTTTGTCAATTATTATGAATGTTGGTTATGTTTAGAGAAGATAAAGTTGGTTTATGCAAAAAAATACTGCAATCCTATAACAAAAATATGTTAATATGTTTTACTATTTATCTTACCCTCTATTATGTTTAATATGTAATATGTGTTGTACTCTTGTAACAAAAATATATTTTACTTATTATACATGTGTTGGTTCTTTCCTCGAGTCTTTCATGAACTGATATTCCATCTAGTGCCTACCTCAAGAAAATGTAACCAAGGATGAAGTAATGTAAAAAGTCTCTAAATATTTTTTAGAATGTTCTTAGTAGTTACTATTTAGCAAAACAATTGCTAATTTTTTAGTGTTGTTAATTTTGTGGTTTGATTAAAAAAATTTACTATGATTTGCAGTTGCCTATGTTGATCATAGTTCAAAATTTTCATTTCAATCAGTGGAATCTTCACTTTATGGATATTAATTAGCTGGAGTATCTAAACCCTTGATTTTGTGTTTCTTATTGCATGAACTATTATATGCTTACTGTTGGAATGAACTTGTGCCCAGGTCATTTCCATCCGAGTTTATATTTGTGAGTTATGCCGAAAAAATGGCAAGGGAAGCAATCCAATGATGTTATAGGAGGATGAGCATGAAGATGTTTCACTTGATTCCTTGAAGGAAATGGGTATTTTTAATTCTAACTTTCCCGATATCAAGCCAACATAGTTATGTAGGACTCATGGTAAGGTCTGTATTCAAGTTGAAATCAAACAATCTTCCTTTTGGTAATGAAAAAAAACAGAGACGTGTTTAATTTTTTTTTTAATTTCATTTTATTCTTTAAAGAACTCTACAGTTGAGAAACGAGTTAATATATTCCTAGTCCTATTAGTGTGTTGGTTCTTGTTAAATGAAATCTTATTAAGGTCTTTGAGATTTTAAAAAAAAAAAGAGAGAGGAGGAAATGTTGTATATATTTTCTTCATTTTATGCCCTTCACTAGATGTAACTTGCGTTTGAGTGTCCTTGGTTGCTGTTTATCCTGGTCAATATAACTCTCCTAACTATAATTATGCGGCAAATTCTTTGTCTGTTATTCAGGGAATAACAGGGATAGAAAGCTAAGGATTCTATGCTTGCATGGGTTCAGACAAAATGCTTCAAATTTTAAATGAAGAACTTCATCACTTGCTAAGAAATTGAAAGAACATGGTGGAATTTGTTTTTGTCGATGCTCTTCATGAACTACCATTGATATACAAGCCTCGTTCAAGTGATAGCAGTGATTTTCTATTTTCTGCTGGCTTAGGTTTGTGTTGCAAAGGCAAGGTCAAGGATGGGTCTTGATGTTGGTGTTGTGTTGGAAGCAATCGTTGAGTCAAGCATACAAGAATGCGATGGGTTGCATTGCAGTGCTTCATTTTTTGCATAGTCAACATTTTGCACATGAACACATCGATGAAATGTTTTCTTTTGATGTAGATGGATGTTAATTTTACAATTTTAATGATGTAAAACTATGGGATGATATTTTAATATATATGATATTTTGATTTTAATATATTGTGTTTTGATTTTTAGTAACATTCATTAATATGTATTGTGAATTGTTTACAGGTAATAATGATAAAATAATAATTATATAACGACCATCATTGTTATCATTAACGACGGTATGTTAAACTGTCATTAAATAATTAAATAATATTAAATTACTAACGACGATACATATACCCGTCGTTGTTGTTATTAATGACGGTATATATAACCGTCGTTGTTGTTATTAACGACGGTACATTTGACCGTCGTTGTTGCCAATAACGACGGTATATAAACTCATCGTTATTATCAATAACGACGGTAGTGAATACCGTCATTAAAGGCTATTAACGATGGTATTTTTATTCCCGTCGTTAATCTTTTCTCGACGGGGTCTTTTAGCGACAACTTCCTACGGTATTTAATACTGTCGTTAAAACTCGTCAACGACGAGAATTGACTCTTTAACAATGGGATTTCCTGTCGTTAAAAGGTTCATTTTTAATAGTGGATGAACCTGATGTATATTCAATGGGATTGAGAATGAAAATTAAATTTGACAAATATTAGGGAGATCTAGAGAAAATGAATAAGTTGATTTATATTGCAATGGTACTTGATCCAAGACATAAATTAGATTTTTTGGAATTTATGTTGATTAAGTTATATGGAGATGAAAAGGGTGCAATAGCAGGAAAGAATATAAAGGAGACTTTGTTTGCTTTGTACAAAAATTATAAGGAGAAAATGGAGTCTCAAAATAGTACCTCAAAATTTTAGTTAATTCAAAAATATGAGTCAAATAGATTTGAAAAGACAATCAATCTTTGCAAAGTATAAGAAACAAAAGGCACAAATTTTTTATGATGGAAACATGTCAGAATTAGATAAGTATCTGAATGAAATAGTTGAAGAATATTGTGAGACTTTTAACATTTTGGGATGGTGGAAGCAAAATTGTCATAGATTTTCTATATTTGCTCAAATTGCTCGTGATGTGTTAGTCATTCCAATATCAAGAGTTGTTTTAGAATTCGCTTTCAGTACTGGTGGTCGGGTACTTGATTATTTCAGGAGTTCATTGACTCCTAGAGTGGTAGAAAGTCTGATTTATACTCAAGATTGATTTCGATTAAGTTTGGTGTCGATTAATATCGAAGAAATTTTAGAATATGTAGAAAAACTTGAAAGTGGTACGTTTTATTTAAAGAAAATTTTATAGTTAGTTGTTTGTTTACAATATAAAATATATAGAGTATTAATTTGTTTGACTTGCATCATGTTATACTTTTTTGTCGGAGTTCGCAAAAGTAATATTGGATTTGTCTTCTTCGACAACATCAATTGAGGTGTAATTAACTACTTTATTGTATGCTTCAATTATTATAACCTAGTTACAAGTGTATTTACTTTTTAATTATCTTGTTCAAATGGTAATAACAAATTTGTACTTCTTGATCATTATTTATTAGGATAAACATAAGTTGTGAAGCAGACAAGTTTAAACTCTGAAGTCAAGTCACAACTTACAAGAAGTCAAGGAGTGAAGGAGTGAAGGAAGGACCAAGGACTCAAGTCAACTCTCAAGTCTCAAGTGTCAACTCTCAAGATCTAAGGATACCTTGTATTCATTTTGATATTTAACATATTCTATAAGCCCATAACTGAAGTGTAAAAAAGTTAAAATTATATGCTTCATTGTTATGTTAGCAGCTTGATTGCTTGAATATTTTATTTTTAACGAGATATTTTTATATATTTTGATGTGTTGACATTTATTAAATTATGTCTTGTATAGTTGTGCTCTTGTTGACATATATAATGTATTTAATTTAAATAGTTATGTTATTGTGTAATATTAAATGTTTTAACTTTTAATGCTGAAATTTAAGAATGTACAGGAAAACAACTTATATAAATATAGGGCTGGTATTTTTATTTTTATTTTTAATTCTAGTAAACCATATAAATTTAAGGTTCTACGCAATAGGTATAGCATATAATCGTATATATTCATTAAATGCACGAAATGACATCAAATTAGTGTTTTACAATAGAATTTTACAGTAGACAGTCGACTGTTTCAGAAATTAGTCGACTGTTTATCGTAAAATTAATTTGGACAATGCTCAGACAGTTTAACAGTTGACTGACACTATGTTCAGTCGATTGATAGGAATAATCAGTCGACTAAAAAATATTTTGTGCTCCTGTCCACTGGATACAGTCGACTACTATATAGCAACAGTCGACTGATTTAAGCAATCAGTTGACTAAGAAATATTCTGTGTTTGCCAGTGCTCCTGGCCACTGGTTACAGTCGACTGATTAGAACATCAGTCGACGGATTTGAGCCATTAGTCGACTATTCGTAAAAAATTGGGTTTTTCAATTTTTAACCGAAAAAATCAAATTTTTTGCCAAAATCGATTCGGTTTAGTGAAAAATTTCGGTCAGTTTGATTTAGTTAAATAAAATTTGGTTTATTCGGTTTCAATCTTAATCGATTCGGTCGGTTCGATTTTAACTGAATGCACACCCCTACTGGTGTGTGCATCATTGGAGCTCGTTGAGCTCGCCCCGTGGAGTAGGAACCCTAAGGTTTCGAATCACATTATATTGTTGTCTTGTGTTTGTGTTTATCGCTTTTTGTTATTGCTTTATTATTATTTCCACTACGCATAACAAGCCTTGTAGACGCAAGCACGAACGAATTTCATCATCAAATCAACGAACACGACATTCACCCCCCCCTCTAGCGCTCACTGAAGTTCCTACAGTTTCTCCACCTCCGGAGTGTTTCTGAGAAGGAGAAATTCATAGTAGAAGTGTGCATCACTAGAGCTCGGTCGTGGAGTATGAAATAGAGTTTCGAACCACGTAAAATTTGTTGTGTCAGATGTTAGTAATATATGAGAGATGTCCTAAGGCAATCGCCTTATGTTTGAACCATTTATATGATAAATGAAGATTCACTATTTGAGTATACATGTTTTCATGTATTTGATTGGATCTTAAACTCATTTACTGAATGTCCACGATACGATTCACAGCATGAGAGAATTTGTGATTGGATCACAACTAGTGGGTATCTCTACATGTGTAATTGTGATGTATCGGAATTATCCCTAGTCGATGAATTGATGGATTTGGACACCATCGATTCTGTTGAGACTAGCACGAGGTATACTCCTTGGTGTATCCAAGCAGCTGATTCTCACTGGCTGGAGATATTGTGATGTCCGGAGTTAATCGTGGATGCTAGTTATGGTAACTAGTTCATTGGAGTGACCAGTCGTAAGACTTCATATGGTTCTCTGCATATATAGATATGTCAATGGAGTTCTTACTGCAGCTTAAGTGCGATGTTCCTTTGACTTGCGGTATTCAAGTCATCTTGATCATAAAGACTTATGCTTTGACATCTTAAGCAAGCATCTCTAAGGAGACGTGGACTCGGGATGATTGGGTATAAGTCGAAGTGATCGAAGGTGTTTGAATAGACTATAAAGGATTCACCACTCCTTGCAAGGAGATGTATACCCATGGCCTCTCGTCGGATTGTTACTAAAGTCTTTGGCCAAAGCATTACATGTTTAGAGTAAGGTACTCTTCGATACATGTGCAGTAACTAGAATCCGTAGGACGAGGAAATGATACTTGGGCTAGGTGTGACGTAGTCAGCCTAGTGGGGACTGACACTATAGACCATGTCCTAAACCAAGTGGGTATAAGATGAGTGAAGGGAATGGGGCATGATTCATTCGAGCTGCTGAAGGGTTTCAGAAATAGTTCTGGATCAACCGTTGATCTTTTCGGTTAATTGAAGATCATGATGTACTACTAGGTGTCACTCATGATCGTTCTATAATTAATGGTTAATTATAGATGGCCAACATAAATCGAGAACCTATTTGGTTACACGCACAACGAGCGTAATCCGAAGGATTTAAAACGAGCTTGAGAATGAGATTCTCAAACCGAGAGAAACAAGGTTTGGTTGGACCAAACATGGAGCAAGCATGAAATTGTTTCAGCCGCAATGGAAGCGTGGATAGGCCGTGTCTTATGAAGACATGATGGATGAACCAAATTGGTTTGGTTCTAATCCAATGGAGGAGAATAAACCAAAGGGGTTTGGTTTGTTTTAAACGAATGAACCAAAGTTGGTTCGGTTCATTTTAACTTAAAATAAACCATCATGGTTTGGTTTATTTTAACTTAAATTAATGGAGCGGGTTAACGGGCTTTTGGTTATGATCTGATAACCATTAAGAGAATTTGTTCTCTATAAAATAGGGCTTAAGGGTTTTGTTAAGCCCTAATCCAAATCCTTGCAACCCTAAGTTGCCGCCCCTCCTTCTCCTTGTGAAGTCGGCGCCAACAACCTTGCCGCCGACCACCACCGCCCAAGCTCCCTTGCCGACGTCCAGTAGCTACCGTCCTTCCCTCTTGCAGGCGTCGAGCTGCTGCCGGAGGAGCTCCGGTGATCTCCTTTGCGTCCGGCGACAAGGTGAGCTTCAACATTCCTTATTTGGCCGGCCCCTATTCCTCCACCAAAGTTGTCCAGTTTTCTGGACAGCTTGTTTCCTTCTTGTCGGAGCGTCGTTTGGAGCTCCGATAGCGGTAGCCTTGCCAGGGATTCGATCTCCAGTAAACCTAATAGGTGGAGGACGAAGGATTTGTCAAACGGTTGACGAATACCTCTCCGGAGAAGCGAGTTTTTGAGGACTCGTTTTGGATCCAAATTTTGATTCGGATCGTGATCTTCTCTCGATCACATCATCTTCAACACGAGGCTAGTAACCCGTACGAAGACGAGGCTCGTGACTTTGTGAAGTCATCCCGAAGATACTCGGTGTGGATACGGATAGAGACGATTCTAGCGAGGATCATTCCGGTTGATGACTTTCCCGCTACACGTGATACGTCAGGTATACGTAGTATAAATTTCCTTTTATTATAAAATTTGAATTTACGGTTATATCTACACATGTTGTACTATGCATGCGTGTGATGTGTGTGTTGTAATAAATTAGATTTATTATTTTATTCCTTCCGCTGTGCACATATTTACGAAACATGTTCGAACACACACTCGCCACAGTGCCGGAAACCCAACATCAGATTTGTGTTGTACTTTATGTTTATATTTATATTTGTATTCTACTGCGTACTAACACTTGTAGACAAGCACGAACGTGAATGAACGATGAAATTGACGAATCGCTATTCACCCCCTCCCCCTCTAGCGTATCAAATGATCACCAACACTCATAGCACACATTAGATCTAATTTATTAACCTAAACTTAAATATTTGTCGAACATCAAAACTTCTTATACACTACATAATTGCACACCAACACAGGGGGAACTAGACACTTGGTGGTCGGAAGTCCAACAGGGAGTTAGCAAATATGAAGACCAAGTGGGTCATGGTTGACTGGACACTTAGCATGAGATGAAAAGTCCAAACATATCGAGAAAGACCGAATGTTTGGTGATGAGAAGTCTAGGTGGATCAAGGTTGATCAGACCCTTGCCAAGTGGAAAGTTCAAATAAGTCAAAGAAAGTCAGATGTTTGATGAAGTGAAGTCTCGGCAAGTTAAGGTGACCGGATGCTTGGCAAAGTGAAGTATCGGCAGGTCAAGGTGATCAAATGCTTAGTAAAATGAAATCTTGATAGGTCAAGGTGATTGCATGCTTGACAAAGAGAGGTCCTAGTAGGTTAATATTAATCAGATACCAGGTGAAGTGAGAGTCAACTTGAAAATAGGCTTAAATTGATGTATCAATCGATTGGTGTTACTGTTTAAGTACCATTGAGTTTAGAATTCAACTGTGAATAGTAGCGTCAACTATTATTGTTCACTAGTAAACTACTACAGTACAATCGACAGTGAACAATATTTTCAATCTATGAACCAAACAGAATCAGCTGGAACTTGATTTGTGAATAAGGTGGGATCATTCGGTTTCAGCATGATTATCCCTCAGACGACGGGCTTCTTCCCCTTCGATCGTAGATAGTATTCCCTTCCGCTAGAAGCACTGTAAGTATCTGAATTTTAGATATCTGATACATTCAAATTCTTGAAAAACTTCAAAGGCCCAGCAGACTAATATTGGTATCAGAGCATGTGGTTATATGATTTTCATTTGATTCATAAAATAGAAATTTCATATGATATTCGAAATACCTCTTATTGATCCTTCATAATTTGCTGCCTCGCTACTGACTCGCAAAATGCGCGAGATCTCGTGTACCTCGCTGCTAAGCGAGATCTATTCTCGCACCCCTCGTAGCGTGATCTACTGCCTCGTTGAGACGCCTTCAGGAGGCAGAGATAGGCGGAGAGAAGAAGAAACTCGCGAGAAAGGGGAAAGTCGAAGTCGTGATGAGGAAATGTTAGAAAAAAAAGAGGAAGCCATCGCGATGAGGAAAAGTTGAAAAAAAAAAAGGCTAAATTTTTTTTTCTTTCAGTCGAAGTCGCGATGAGGAAACATTTAAAAAAACAAACAAAAAGCTAAAGTTTTTTTTCTACGTGGGCTCGAGAGAGAGAAAAACAAAAACTAAAGATTTTTTTCTTTCCTTTTGGCGTGGACTCAGAAAAAAAATGAAGGCTTTATTTTTTAATTTGGCCTTTTAATGGGCTGAGTTAGTTGAGCCTCAATTAATTGGCTTGAGCAATGTAATTAATTGGACCTAAGTTAATTGGGGTTGGACCTCAATGAATTGGGCTTAGCAGTGTGAATTAATTAGACCTCAATTAATTAGGCTTGAGCTGTATTTGGGTGACTCAATTGGTTTAGGGTATAAAACCAATTTTGGAAACTTAATTGGGTTGTATACTGAGTCGAAGTTTTTTTTTTTTTGAATACTCATAACTTGATTGTTGAGTAGTTATTTTGGAACAATTAGGACTTGACATAAACAACTTAGAGATAGGCTAAGTGAACTGAAGTTGTATAACTAGGGACGATAAGAAGACAGAATACCATACATATTGCTCGAGTGCCTGGGGTGCTCGAAGCAAATCAGATGGTGTTCGGGTTCTCACGAATTCATGGTCATGTTAAGTTATAATAGTTCAAGTCAATTGGACTTAGATGATGGTCGATTAGTAAAAGTATTAGTCGACTGGTCTGAGTGGTTCAGCCGACTGTCCTTCAGAGAATCAAGGAAATTTGTTCTTGATTTATTAAATTGATTCTATGCCTATATAAATTGAATTAAGCCGGTATATGTATTAGTTCGATTTTGTACTGATTTAATTAATTTCAATTTTTTTCAGATGTCACGGACGATTACTACTATGACTCAACGTGATGTGTTGCATAATCAGCTGAGGGAGGCTATCTAGGGGATAGAGTATGACTCAACTCATGAAGTCGAGTGGCACATCGGGAGACTTGATAGGTTGTTTTGGATACTTGAGATGCAGGAGTTTCCAATTCTGGACAACTACAGGATCTAGGCTTTGATCCGTTCACTGCCTGAGAATCTTAGTGATATCGCACATCAAATCTGGGGTCACTATGAGGGGCGTATATCATATACCCAGTTGTGCGCTAAGTTGCTTCACTATGAGGGTTGTGAAGTTCATTGTGTAGAGGATCCAGAAGAAGACCCTAAAGAGGTTTTTCCTATGGGATCTCTTTGTGTGTGTCCTTCACAAGATTCTCCGTCATGACATCATCTTGAGAGCATCTCAGCAGAAGGTGTCCTAGTTCAGCCCAAGAAGATTGGGCATGTTTAGATTATTATTGCGCTAGTGTTTGTTCTAGTGGGAGTAATAATCGCTTATCTAGTTTATTAGAATTGTTTTCTGTTATGTCAGTTATTAGTAGAAAGAATATTGTGTAACATTCTTAGTAGAGTCTTGTTATTTGTTAACATTGTACATCATGTTTAGTTAATGATATGTTCATTTGAAATGATTGGTTCATTTTATGTTGTTTACTCTACTTGATGCATGATATTAGTTTATGCTCTTTGATTTGTTCATTATGAGTATAATTTTAAATGATAAGTTCATTTAATGTTTAATATCATGTTTGGATAATGATTAAGTTCATTAAATGGGATGTATGTAATAAAATAGATCAATTTAAGTCAGATTGACACTTACATATGATGAGTGGTAACGTAATTATCACTTGATTTTGTAAACCAAATCAAATTTACATTGAGTCAATTTAGAGATTACATACATAAATACATACACTGAATTACTGAATAATATGTTTATTTATGATAGATTATGGCAACAAAAAATATCATAGCTGAATTGAATAAGGGTGAAAAACTTAATGGTTAAAACTACAAAATCTGACACCTCAAGATTCAGTATGTTCTTGAGGAACAAGAAGTTCTAGAGGTTGTACATCAGGTTATGGAAGAACCTGTTGAGGGTCCCACAACACAGCACAGACGTGACCTTGATGCCTACAAGATTTGGAAAAAGTAGGATTCCACTGTTGAGGGTATATTGATAAGTTTAATGGTTGATGACCTAATGTTTTAGTATGAGTTGTATCCTTCAGCTCGTGCAATCTAAGTTGCCCTTAGGGATAGATACAGTGGAATGAGTCTGAGCAAGCTTCAACAGCTGATGATCAAGTTCGACAGCTACAAGAAGCGCTCGAATGTTTTGATGGTTCAACATCTCAGGGAGATGTCGAATATGATTCGGGAGCTTAAAACTGCTGGTCACGAGCTGACAGACGAACAACAGGTTCAGGCAGTTATTCGTTTCCTTTCAGATTCTTGGGAAACCATGAAGTAGACATTAACTCACAGTGAGAGTATTAAGACTTTCACTGGCGTCTCATGCCATGTTGAACTAGAGGCAGAGAGAGTAGAATCTGCAAGGATTTTTAGCCAAGCCTATTTGGCTGCCGGTTCTGCTGGATTATCTAGATCCAAAAAAAGAAAATGGTTCAAGAAAGGAAAGGGAAAGAAGAAGTAAGCTGCTGTTGTAGCTGGGGAAGGCCCAATCAAGAAGAAGAAGAACAAGAAGATTGGGAAGAAACCTAAAAGCAAGGTGACTTGCTTTAATTGTGACAAAAAGGGTCACTACGCTCGAGAGTGTACTGAGCCGAAAAAGGTAACTTCAAGTCTGTCTTATGAGCATTTTGTTGCTAGTTTTGTATTGTTTGCTGTTTATTATCCTTTATGGATTATAGATTCAGGAGCAACCAACCATGTAGCTCGGGAGCGGATTACATATGTGGAGTACCGTAGGGTACCAGCTGGCAACAAATGGATCTATATAGGAAACAATGCAAGAGTTGAAGTCAAAGGAGTCGACACTTGCAAACTTAACCTTCGGGGTGGAAGTATTTTGTTTCTACATGATGTCTTGTATGCTCCTCAGATTCAAAGGAATCTTATTTCTGTTACTTATCTTCTTGATTTAAGGTATTGTATTAATTTTTACAGTCGGTGTGTTGAACTTAAGATTGACTCCGTGTCAATCGGATATGATTTTTTAACAAATGGTTTTATGGTTCTTGATGTGGAACCAAATGTTAATTGTGCAATTGATAGTTGTTTTTAAAACATTACTCTTACTAGTGATGCAAATATAACTGATGATATTTGACATGCTAGATTAGGACATATAGGAAAGATCACATGAATCGGTTAGCTAAAAAGGTTTACTTGGGCTCTCGTGATAAGATTTGCTTGTCTATGTGTGAGCATTGTCTGGCTGGAAAAGCAACTAGGAAACCATTTAGTAAGGCTAAAAGGGCTGAGTCACCATTGCAACTAATTCATTCGGATATTTGTGGTCCAATGAATGTGAAGGCTAGACATGGAGTTTCCTATTTCATTATATTTTTTGATGATTTCTCTCGTTTCGATCATGTGTATTTGATTTCTCATAAATCTAAAGAATTGGATTGCTTCATTCGTTATATGAACGAAGTTGAGAATCAAACGGAATGTAAAGTTAAGACTTTACGCACTGATCGTGAAGGAGAATATTTGTCTGATATGTTCAAAACAATATGTAATGATAAGGGGATTATTAGACAACTGACAATCCCTAGAACTCCACTGCAAAATGGGATTACTGAAAGAAAAATAGGACTCTTCTAGAAATTGTTAGGTTTATGATGGCGCAGATTAATTTGATGATCTCCAATTAGAGAGATGCATTATTAAATATGGCCTATATACTTAACAAAGTGCCTTCAAAGTCAGTTTCATCTATTCTATATGAACGTTGGACAGGTAGAAAATTAGATTTGAGTAATTTGAGAACCTGGGGGTTAACTGCTTATGTTCATGATATTTCTCACAAGTATAGAAAATTGGATTATAGAGATAAGAAATGTATCTTTATAAGATATTCTGAGACCTTTAAAGGTTATATTTTCATAGGTGAGCAACAAGATGGAACAATCTCTGAATTGGATTCGAGAGATGCCACTTTTCTCGAAATTAAGCTCCTAACTAGAGGTGAAGTTGATAAGACAGTTCCTCTATTTGAGGAGGATGAGTCGTTATCAACAAGATAGGTGTCTAGTGGGATACCTGAACCTAGTCAACCCCAGTGGGAGTGATTTGCCTAGTCACAGGGTGACTTCTCAGGAACCCAACTTATGAAGAAGCGTTCGTAAGATCAAACCTAAGAAGAGATTTAATATTGAGAATGAGGCAATAATGACACTCCTGGTTGACAATGATGAACCTCAATCAGTTGAGGAAGCTCTGGGATGTAGAGTTAGAGAAAAGTGGAGAAATGCAATGGTCGAAGAGATGGAGTCAATGATTAAGAATCGTGTTTGGGAGTTAGTCGATCTTCCTCTTGGCCGAAGTGCTATTGGGAATAAATGGATTCTCAAAATAAAGAGGAAATCAGATCGATCGATTAACCGATACAAAGCTCATTTAGTTGCAAAAGGATTTACCGAATTAGAGGGTATAGACTTTGAAGAGATATTTTCTTTCGTCGTGAAGTTTGTGTCAATCCGAGTTATTTTAGCTTTAGTGACGCATTATGACTTGGAGTTATATCATATGGATGTAAATATGGCTTTCCTTAACGGTGAGCTTGATAAGGAAATCTATATGGTTCAACCAGAAGGTTTCATTGTTAAAGGTTAAGAAGAAAAAGTGTGTAGATTAAAGAAATCTATATATGGGCTAAAGCAAGCGTCAAGACAATGGAATATAAGATTTAATGAAGTCATTTTATCTTATGGTTTCGAAATGATCAATGAGGATCATTGTGTTTTCCTGAAAAATGAAAAAAGAAAGTTTGTCATTTTATTGTTATATGTTGATGATATGCTGATAGCAGGAAATGACATAGGTTTTGTGATAGAAGTCAAAAAGTGTCTTTCATCACAGTTTGACACAACAGATGTGGGAGAAGCTATATACATCTTAGGAGTTAAGATCATCAGGGATCGATCTAAAAAACTTTTGGGTTTGCCTTAAGAGTCTTATATAAATAAGATGTTACAACATTTCAGCATGTCTGATTGCAATAGTGAACAAACACTTATTGTGAAAGGTATTGTTTTGAGCAAAAGTATGAGTCCCAAGACTCCTGAAGAAATAATCGGGATGAATAAAAACTAATATGCCAGTGTTGTAGGTAGTTTAATGTACACTATGATGTGTACTCGTCTCGATATCAACTATGTTGTTGGATTAGTCAGTCGGTTCCAGTCAAATCCAGGACCGAGACACTGAAAGGCAGTGAAAAGGATATTCAAATATCTGAAAGTGATAATAGATTATAGTCTATGTTATCAAGGATCAGATATGAATCTGAAGGGATATTTAGATGCAGATTGGGCTGGGGACTTCGATGATAGAAAATCCACATCGGGTTATGCGTTCTTGTTGAATGATGGCGTCATCTCCTGAAACAACAAGAAACATGCTTGTGTGGCCTTGTCAACTATAGAAGATGAATATGTGGCATGTTCAAGAAATTGCACAAGCGGTGATTAAGGAGATTCCTAAAGCATTCAAGATTCGAGGGCGATGGGAGTCCGATGGCCGTCTCGTGATCATTGCTATAGCTTTTTCCAAGGATCCCAAATATCACAGCAAGGGCAAGCATATAGCAATAAAGTATAACTTTATAAGAGATATTGTTGCTAAGAAGAAAGTGATTCTTGAGTATATCCTTACACGAGTTATGCTTGCATATCCTTTTACTAAGCCGATGACTAGAGAGTCATTTTATGAGCATGTAAAGTCTATGGGACTTTGTAGAATGTAACAATTTTGTAATGACAATCGGATATTTATAATTTGATTGTTTAAAATGCTAGTTATAATTTATTCAGTGTATATTATGTTATATTCTGGTGATAAGTTCTCGGTGAGCATATTGGCAGGTAGTGATTGGTCCTCTCACATGGACAATCATCTCTATTTGTTAAGTACAAATATAGGTAAGACCATTACTTATAGGATAGCTTTGAAAGCTATATGTATAGAAATACATACCTATAAGTTGGGGTCATCTTGATATTTGTATCAAGATAAGATCATTTGAGAATAGTGATCGAAGTAAATGCTTCCACCATTTACTATACCCGTTTGGAGCCAGATTAGAATTCATATGTTGAATTCAGGATTAGACATTTGGAATGTCTAGAACAAAATTTGTATGATGTTGGAAAAAATATACGCTCTTTATTAGAAAAGAGAATAACATCGTAGCATGTGATTCATACCACATGTGCTAAAGCGACAATAAGGGTAGTAGGAGAATGGATCCCTGCTTCTCTACTATGTCAGTCCTTTGAGATTATATGTTAATCTCAGCATTTGTCCTTTGTGACTATTTAGCTGTCTACTTGAAGTTTTAATCAGGGTCTGTTACTTTAGCATGTAAACCTAATGACTATGGATGATTCAGTCTATATAACATAACTAGAAAAGCGACTGATTAAAATGAATAGATTCACACTAATGAATTTGTGATTGGATCACAACTAGTGAGTATCTCTACATGTGTAATTGTGATGTATCGGAATTATCCCTAGTCGATGAATTGATGGATTTAGACACCATCGATTCTGTCGAGACTAGCACGAGGTATACTCCTTGGTGTATCCAAGCAGCTGATTTTCACTGGCTGGAGACATTGTGATGTCCGAAGTTAATCGTGGATGCTAGTTATGGTAACTAGTTCATTGGAGTGACCAGCCGTAAGACTTCATATGGTTCTCTGCATATATAGATATGTCAATGAAGTTCTTACTGCAGCTTAAGTGCGATGTTCCTTTGACTTGCGGTATTCAAGTCATCTTGATCATAAAGACTTATGCTTTGACATCTTAAGCAAACATCTCTAAGGAGATGTCGACCCGGGATGATTGGGTATAAGTTGAAGTGATCGAAGGTGTTTGAATAGCTTATAAAGGATTCACCACTCCTTGCGAGGAGATGTATACCCATGGCCTCTTGTCGGATTGTTACTAAAGTCTTTGGCCAAAACATTACATGTTTAGAGTAAGATACTCTTCGATATATGTGCAGTAACTAGAATCCGTAGGATGAGGAAATAATACTTGGGCTAGGTGTGACGTAGTCAACCTAGTGGGGATTGACACTATAGATCATGTCCTGAACCAAGTGGGTATAAGATGAGTGAAGGGAATGGGGCACAATTCATTGTAGCTGCTGAAGTGTTTCAGAAATAGTTCTGGATCAACCGTTGATCTTTTCGGTTAATTGGGGATCATGATGTACTACTAGGTGCTACTCATGATCGTTCTATAATTAATGGTTAATTATAGAATGCCAACATAAACCGAGAACCTATTTGGTCACACGCACAACGAGCATAATCCGAAGGATTTAAAACGAGCTTGAGAATGAGATTCTCAGACCGAGAGACACTAGGTTTGGTTGGACCAAACATGGAGCGAGCATGAAATCGTTTCAGTCATAATGGAAGCGTGGATGGGTCGTGTCTTATGAAGACATGATGGATGAACCAAATTGGTTTGGTTCTAATCCAATGGAGGAGAATAAATCAAAGGGGTTTGGTTTGTTTTAAACGAATGAACCAAAGTTGGTTCGGTTCGTTTTAACTTAAAATAAACCATCATGGTTTGGTTTATTTCAACTTAAATTAATGGAGCGGGTTAACGGGCTTTTGGTTATGATCCGATAACCATTAAGAGAATTTGTTCTCTATAAAATAGGGCTTAAGGGTTTTGTTAAGCCTAATCCTTGCAACCCTAAAGTTGCCGCCCACCCTCTCCCTCTTCTCCAAGTGGTCGGCGCCCAAATCCTTGTCACGCCCAAGCTCCTCCAACCGGCGTCCAACACTGCTATCCTCCCCACTTGCGCGTCTAGGTGTTCGGAGGAGCTCGGTGATCTTCCTTGGCTCCGGCGACAAGGTGAGCATATTGCTTTCCTTATTTGGCCAAGACAAAGTCTCCACCAAAGCTATCCAGTTTTACGGACAGCTTGTTTCCTTCTTGTCGAGCGTTGTTTTGACGACGCTTTGGAGCCCGACGGTGCCTTCCTTACAGGATTCGATCTCCGGTAATCCTCACAGTGGAGGACGAAGGATTCATCAAAGCGGTTGACGAATACCTCTCCGAGAAGCGAAGTTTTTGAGGACTCGCTTGGATCCGAATTTTTATTCGGATTGTGATCTTCTCTCGATCACATCATCTTCGACACGAGGCTAGTAACTCTGTAAAATACGGAAAAAAAAAAATTTATATGTGGATTAAACCCTTTAATTAATTGGGTTTAATTAGTAGATTAATTGGGCTTAATTAGTGGGCTAATAAGGTGGGTTAGCTAGTTGGATTGAGTCCATTGGGCTGGTTTTGGATTGGGCTAGAATCTATGGGCTGGAATTGGGCTTGGGCTTAAATTGGAATTGGGCTTGGGCTTGAACCGGATTAGGCCAAATCAGATTGGATTAGACTTGGATTTAGATTGAGCTGAGCTAACCAAATCGCGTGAACGACATTAAAAAGCCGCCGAACGAACCCATTTCATTCGCGATCCCCATTTCTTCGGCTATTTCTCTCGCCTCGGCTTCCATCACCGACCTCCACTGCGTGGGCGTGCGTAGTAGCTCGGCGACGGCCACCATCGGGCCGATCTCCGCCAGGTCAGGGTTTTCGCCTCGAAACAAAACCGCGCGACACTTCCGCGTGACAAAGCGGCGTCGGTCGCGGCAATGAGCTGCCATTGAAGGTAGGTATCGATTGTTGTTTCTTCTGTCAAGTTAAGGTTGTTGCTAGCTACGACTTTCGATTTTAGCCCGGCTCAGTGTTTGGGCAGTGATCGGAGTTCAGATCGCGTTGGGGGCTAAACTGTGCATGAGGAATAGCTGGGATCGGGAGAGGTTCGCCGCCGGTGAAGGTTAGGCACGGTAAGATGGATCAATCCTATTATTGTCATCGGTTGTATTGGATTTTTAGAAATTGAAGCTGTGATTTGGAATTTAAATTTGTTTGGTGGTGATTACGGTAATTGTTAGATAAATGGGTGTGGTTGGTATCGTTATTGTGAATGTTTGTCGATGTGTTGATTTGGAGTTCCTTCTGAGCGGAGGGTGAGCGTGAGTAGGTCAGTCGGAGAAGATCTGAGGTTGGTAAGTCTCGATTCTTTGTTCTTTCCCGGTGCCGTGTGAATTGGTTGATTGATGCCATGAATCGGGATTGATTTGTGTGTGTGGATGTTTAGGAATCGCAGTTGTAATATGGAAATAAATCTATGATTTGAGTGGTATTCGTTTGATTCAGGTGTTGTTGTGATTCGATGGATGGTTGATCAATTGCTAGCATGATTTAGAGTTTGTTCCTTCTAGTTATTGTGGTTACAGTCGATTATTGAGATCGAGCTGATGGGTGCTGCGTTCACCTTCACGTAGCAATAGATAAGCAGTTGAATCTGTGATGTTGAGCAATAAATCAAGAGGGGTGTAGAGGGAGGTTGTTACGCATCGTCAGGTGGAGCTATAATCGGTTGAGGGGTGTTTGTCGATTGTTTCTTTTATTGCCCATGGTGTTTTGGTTAATATTAGTTGATGTCTGATATGCTTTGATTTGGAGATTTTAGCGTATTGGATCATATTGGTTATGCTCTGTTAGGGAGATGATGGTTGGGTTAAGCAAGGGAAGGATGCGAATATAGAACAAATTAGTATTTTGTTCATATAATTAGAGGCTTGTGCTTAACCCTAATTTGTTATTATTGTTACAGGACGTTGATGGTGATGGATACATGAACGTGGATATGGATAGCACGGATTATTTCGAGCTTCGTATCAGGTGGGTAATATCTACCTGGTCCGGTAGTTTTGATCAATTCCAGTGCATGATCTTGGATTTATGTTTATACCTGTTTACCTTAAATCCACTCTTATTTAATCGTATGCTTGTACTACCTTGACCTTTGAGATATATACTCTGGTACTTCATTGATTATCTAGCTCGGATAGGAACTATAAACCCTATTATGTGTTAGCTGATAGAGGTTTAGTAAGTACATGTGGTTAGAGTTATCTTTATGACCTCAGATTGAGTTACTGGGTTGCATCACTAGGTTAGGTGATGAGTCCAAATTATGAGGCCTCGTTGTATCGTATACATATCGCTGTGTTGGTTCGACGGATCTATTTATCCGCATACGTTGGTAAATAGGTTGTGATTACGGATTTGTCGTCCTTGCATGGTTGACTTTTGGTTGACTAGGTCTCCCCGTGAGTTAGGGAGTGTTGCGAGGATTTGTGTGGGCTATGCATCATTACATTCCATGCATGCTGACGACTGGGTCTGCCTTGTGGTTGAGACGAGTCGTCAGTCATCCTGCCTCCTCGGCCACTCGGGGTAGTGGTTGCAGGGTTGAGGGCAGAGCATTGTGTGCGTGTCATTCTCGGCCACTAGGGATGGTGGTAGCTAGAGATGCGCACTGCCACCGCTGGAGTGGTAGTTAGCGCACTCACCCACTATAAATGGTGGTCGTGTGATGTGCAGTAGTCCTGGGTGCAGTGCTCGTCTACTCATGGGTAGGGACGGAGCGGCTAGCAGCAGGGACCCCCGTGTGAGTAGCATATAGCTCTATAGCGGGCTAGCTACTATTTCATACTACCCAACTCGGTCACTCGAGAGTGGTGACGGCTGGAGTCGGGATAGTTGTCATGTCGTGCCACCTAGGCCACACTGGGGTCGTGGTAGCGAGTTGGGTACGCAGGCATGACCATGCATATGCACTGCTGATATATATGTATGCATGTATTTGATATATGTTTTATATATGCCTGTGAGATGCTGCATTTGATTGAGCTATGATTGTTGCACATGCTTGTACATCATGATACATGTCATTTGTATTTTATATACTGTTATGTGTTGAGCATGATATATATGTGTTTGTCCTGACTGATGTATGCATTTGATTAGTGTCATGTCATAGTGTGGTATGGACCGGGTTGTTATTACAGGTGATCATATACTGTTCATATGTTGGCGTATTGGTCAGGTATGGGATTGTCTTAGTATGTTATATGGTTATGTTATAGTATACCTGTTCAGGATGATCTATCATATGGAGAACAGACCGTCATGTACGTACATTACTTTACGTCAGTTGATCAGTTCAGTTTATGCTATGAGTAGGACATATCTGTGATTACTGATTAATATGCTTAGAATGTCTATTGGACTCATCTTTGTATGATCTTCATGTATACTTGTAGATCTATCCTTATATGTTGTTCATGCACTTCTATATATTACCCCTGAGTTTATACTCACCACCCCGACCACAGGCTTCCCGCCGTATAACGGTAGAAGACTCTTTGGACGTTCGGAGCTCCGCCAGCTGATCCCATCTCACACCGGACAAATGGACATGTTTTCCGTATTGTTGTATTTCTACGGATTGTCGTTTTGTGGTTTTAACCTGTATTATTTCCGTATCTGTGATATACGGACGTGTTGTATGTATTTGACTTTCGATGTGACGTCTATTATGTTTCTTGTTGTGTCAAGTCACTCCGGAGTGCACAGTTGGGTCATTGTATATTGTTTTATCTGTTGTATGTTTCCGCTGCATTTTATATGTTGATATCTGTGTATATCATATTGTTGTTGTGGGCCTACGGGCCTTGTATTAACCCGATATGTTGCCACGTACAGGGGAGATGCCGTCCGTTTGCTTTTCGGCACAGCATACTCTCGGGGCATGACAATTTTATTGGTATCAGAGCCCTAGGTTGTGAAGTCCATTTTCAGATTTTTATTTCATTCGGACATCGAGTTTTGCTTTACTCGGTTTGTTTTGTGAGTTCTGGGATCTGGCTGTTGCGGACATCTCCGAGCTACAAGGTTTAAGGTATGTTAACTGTTATTACATATCCTTCTGTTGGCTATGTATTTAGTTGCTTATAACAGTGCATGACTTGTAGTATGTTAATTAGTATTCGTAATCGTGGTTTGAGTTTGACCACGGGAACGATATGTTGAGGTTATTAGATATGTACCTGCTATCGAAAAGGTAATTACCTTTGAGAGTCGATCGACACCGAGCCCGGAAAGCAGGTGTTTGGTAGTCACATCTCTTGTGGAGATCGAGGATTACGGTCCTAAGATTTTCACTAATTATGTTAGTCAGATCATTACCTATGGGGTAATGAACTACGCGACTACACTATTGCTGATGCAGATAGTAGAGGATTAGTTTAGAGATATTCATAGAGATTTTGATCTCTGAGATGGTCGTTCTAGGTTGTATAACGTTGAGGGTACTTTTGAGTACTTAACTCGTGTTATACAGAAGAAGCTAAGTTAGTTGCATACCATTATCCGGATTTAGCCGGTACTTGGTGTAAGATATAAGAAATAATCTACGGGAAATAACGTATCACTTAGTCACAGTTCAGTGATGTTGTTAGATAGTATTTTCCCACGTCATTTTTTTTGACTCATCGTCAGGGAATTCTTGAGCTTCAGGTTGGGTGATCGCGGTGGCGGAAGTACCATGCAGTCGTTAGACTCGTGAGGGTTCACCTCTAATAGCTCGAGAATGTGATTGGGTTGGTTTGGCCACCCACAGGTTATCGGTTGACATCTTTATCAGGATGTTTGGATCTCCTACCAGATCCTACCGGAAGTGTATAGACCGAGTCATGTGTATAGAAATGACTCCGTAGTAAGTGTTTTAAAGAGTTGGAGATTTGATAAGCAGATATTGCGAGTCAAATTATTGTAATGAGAAATCTCCATATGTTGGATAAAAGGAGCAAGATTAAAGTCGTAAGTCGGCGACTATTGGAGAGTTTTCCGATCATAGAAGACCGATTGCAGATTGTCAGTAGCTTCTCATGTTTATCAGTGAACTCAGAGGAAAGACTCCGAAGGGAGATTATGTGTGTGCAGTGCGGGTTACGACGAGACACAGAGTCAGATTATTCGATGGACCATTGTATCTGTTCCTACTATAAGCAGCCGGTATCTACGAGGAGAGTATGTATTTTGAAGACTCAGTTGAAGACTATGGATGATGCTTTCGAGCGGACGATCCACAACCCTCAAGTCGAGATTATTACGTAAGATTAGGTAATCACATAAGCAGAGATCTACTACCCCAGATATAGTTAGAGTTCTTTGATACTTTCATCCTAAGAAGTAAGTTACTCAAAGAAGATTTACCAAGACATCTCGTAAGATTCGATATCTGCATGACAACAACCAAGCTACCTTCCCAGCGTAGTTATGATTTGTTCGAGGAGAGAGAGTATACGACGATGGTCGATCTATCGCGTATTCTTGATTGCATTGTACCTTCCGCGGAGTTGGAGCGTGCTACGATGTTGACAATTCTTCAGGATTTTACAGCCGGATGTGTATCTTTTGCTAGTACAACAGTGGTTATCATCTCCGTGCAGTTGTTTCAGTTGGTACCTCAGTTTCAGCAGTTGATTTCAGTTCCTCCATGATAGTCTTTGCATCTACATGAGCTCATTGGTCCTAATGTATGTCGGATAAGTTTATATGATTACTCGAGAAGAAGTATAGAAGACCGAAGGATCGGTCCTTCGGGGTATTACTTTAGATTATTCTATTTGCGGATATAGCGAGAGATACTGATAGTTATAGGTATCTTTGTCTAGAATGTTCTTATATAGGATTAGAAGGGTTCCTATCGACTTGTGGGTTGGTGATTTTTCTCTACCATCTGGTGAGATGTTTATCGACAACCAAGAAGGCAAGGGATACCCTTAGCCTTTGCTAGACATACCTCCACTATAGACATATCCTTACGGATAGTTGGATTGTTGGAGCGTTGGTATACTAGGACTCTCGGATGTACGTATAATCTGAGAGTATTCAGATGTAGTTTTGGATGAACTCTCGAACTTGTCACTGCATGGGCAAGTGGAGTGCGATTGAGGCGATTTCGAATAGTTCCGTTATTGAGACCTCATACCGAGATGATTTTACGTATTAGTGTTGCTAAACACTATGGAGATTTATCTGCCTCAGTGTTTCTTCTTGAGAAGACTTGTAACTCTTTGTTAGAAGGGAGTCGGACCCTGAGGTTATGCATCGATTATCGATGATTGGAATGCATTAGTTGAGAATGAGTATCCTTCGTAAGGGATAGATGATTTGTTTAGATCAGCTAAATGACACCTGTGTATATCCTAGGGTTGATCTACGACTGGAGGTTTGATATTGTAGTGACTTAGTGTCATACAATTATCATTGTCGGTGTGATGATTGAGCTATTATTAGCGTGGAGAAAAAGGATGCAGGTGTATAGAGCTGATTGATAATGTGGTTAGACTTATCGACGATTTAGTCATGGATTTGAGGAATCAAGTACTCTTGGAGTATTTGGGATCGATTGTCATCATATATGTGGAGGATATATTTTGAGATATATTCACGATCTTAAGGGAAGTTATGTTTCTTTAGATTGATTTGGTATTTACCATAGATAAGGATAGGATGTTCTAGCGATACTATACTGCCGACTTGTTGGACCAAGAAGGTGATGGAAATCACCTGGTCGGAAGTTGGGAAGTTAGGTTTCAAGGCCTAGAAGGTGACTGACTTTTGGGTCAGTGTTAGTTAATCCGTCCGATATGGATGGAAGGGTATTGTACGCAGATGCATCATTTCAGGGATTAGGAGCGATCCCGATGCAGTTGAATGAGACGTATATTATGTGTATGCTAGTTGAGAAACTAGCGAGATTAGTCATTATAGTCTTCCAGATACTTTCAGTTCTGGGTGATATAATGAATTTTGGAATAGTAGATTGGTTTATATTGTGAGAAAGTAATTCTCCGTTTCCGAGGAGAATAGTGGGTTAAAGAGTTGTATTTCGATTTAGGAAGAGTTGTTCAGGAGACTCTTCATTCGAGAGTGATGATTTATTCGGAGTGTATCCGAAAATAGTAAGTATTGAGACGTTCATGTTGATGGAACGATATATGGGACACGGTTGATTTCGTAGTTTGATGTTGGGTATGCCAACAAGCAAAAGTGGAATATTGTGGTCGGTAGGGTTATGTACCGTGATGAAGTGGGAGCCTAGTGTGTTAGACTGTGTTGGAAGATTATCTAGAATTCGGAAAGGACTTGATAGGATTTGGGTAGTCGATGATCGATTAGCTAGGTCCGCTCATTTTCTTCCGAGCAGTAAGATGGATTTCGTTGGATCGTTTGACAGAATGATATCCATGGAGTATCCTTGAGTATCATTTTTGATAGTGATTCATGATTCACCTTACGATTCTAGCAAAGTCTTTCACAAGTCATGGGTATAGAGCTCCACTCGGGTACGATTATCTATCTTTTGATAGATGATCAATAGGAAGGTGTTATTCAGACTTTAAAAAGGGTGATTGAGAGCGTATATATAGGAGATGGAATGTAATATTCGAGCTCAGTACCCCACTTAGTCACTTGAGGTGTGACTTTGCTCCGGATACTTGAGATGGTTATTGTGACATCTCGTACTCGTACAGGAGTCAGAAATTTGGAGACCAAATTTTTATAAGTGGGGGAGAATGTAAAATACGGAAAAAAAAAAATTATATGTGGATTAAACCCTTTAATTAATTGGGTTTAATTAGTAGATTAATTGGGCTTAATTAGTGGGCTAATAAGGTGGGTTAGCTAGTTGGATTGAGTCCATTGGGCTGGTTTTGGATTGGGCTAGAATCTATGGGCTGGAATTGGGCTTGGGCTTAAATTGGAATTGGGCTTGGGCTTGAACCGGATTAGGCCAAATCAGATTGGATTAGACTTGGATTTAGATTGAGCTGAGCTAACCAAATCGCGTGAACGACATTAAAAAGCCGCCGAACGAACCCATTTCATTCGCGATCCCCATTTCTTCGCGTCATTTCTCTGCTCCGCGCGGCTTCCATCACCGACCTCCACTCGTCGGCGTCTGGTGCGAGTAGCTCGACGGCGCCACCACTGGGCCGATCTCCGCCAGTGGGTCAAAGGGTTTTCGCCTAGAAACAAAACCGCGGATGACACTTCCTACGACAAAGCGTTGGTCGCAGCGCAATGAAATGCCATCAAGGTAGGTATCGATTGTTGTTTCTTCCGCTGGTTAAGGTTGTTGCTAGCTACGACTTTCGATTTTATCCCAGCTCGTTTGGGCAAAGTGATCGGAGTTCGAGATCGCTGGGGGCTAAACTGCGTCATGAGGAATAGCCGATCGGGAGAGGTTCGCCACGGTGAAGGTTAGGTACTGTGAAGATGGATCAATCCTATTATTGTCATCGGTTGTATTGGATTTTTAGAAATTGAAGCTGTGATTTGGAATTTAAATTTGTTTGGTGGTGATTACGGTAATTGTTAGATAAATGGGTGTGGTTGGTATCCTGTTATTGCGAATGTTTGTCGATGTGTTGATTTGGAGTTCCTTCGGTGAGCAGAGGGTGAGCAGGAGTAGGCTGCCGGAGAAGATCTGAGGTTGGTAAGTCTCGATTCCTTGTTCTTTCCGGTGCCGTGTGAATTGGTTGATTGATGCCATGAATCGGGGATTCAATTTTGTTGGATCGAGAAGCGTCGCTAGAGGGGGGGGGGGGCGAATAGCGATCGTAAATCTTTTCTTTTTCGTTCATTCAATACGCAAAGTAAGCACAGCGGAAAATAAATGAACACGTTTATTTTACTTGGTTCACAACCCAGCGGTTGCTACTCCAAGGCCCTATCGGTCCTAGACCGCGTACGGAGGGCAAAGCACTAAAACGTCTCCTCCTCGTTGGAGGTAGGAGACAACGATTACAAAAACCGAATACACGAGGATGAGGCAACAAGCCTACCTCACCTCGTTATGAAGATAAAAATACAGAATATAATATCAAAAATATTACTTGAATCTGCTGCCGACGAAGAAGATCAAAACTTGGCGTCGCGTCGGCGTTATGATGGTGTTGAAGCGTTGGCGTTGTAGGAGCACTTGATAAATAATTGATGTGATTTGGAGATGAATCCTCCCCTCCTTTTATAGACTTTAGCCTCTGAATTTGTCTCCTATTTCTTTGGAACGGATCATGAATTTTTCCAAATTTTTATCGCGAAGTGGCCGCGTCAAACGTTATCCGTTTTGACCTAGCGCAAAGCGAATCGTCGCCATCGATCGCCGATGATGCCTCTCATCGATCGATGATACGATCGATGCATCTCATCACCAATCGATAACGATCGCCTAATGTCCAAAGATGACCGGCACCGCCACTTCCTGCAAAGAAGAGATTAGCTCGAATGATAAATACGACGGTTTCTAATCGTCCGATCTCGACTAGACCTTCCACAGAAGTCTTAGTCGAATCTTCCCTACTGGCGTCCCGTAAAGAGGACACGACCTTACAATCTCTCACTCACACGAGCTTACCTCGATAGTAGCTCTCGCGCCTTCCACTCGATTCCTTCGGCCTCCTCCGACCACTCAAGTGTCGCCCGACCACCACGGCTTCCTCCGGGTGTCGCTAGCCTTCAGCTCCAGCTTTAGTACTTTTCTGCACACTTGATTTAGCTCGTGAGATAACAATATAAACTTAACTTTGTGTCTTTGCCATAATCAAAACACAGGTTCGATTATCTAGTGCCCCTGCACCAACAATCTCCCTTTGATCTATGGCAAACCAACACAAAGTTAAGGGAAATTAAAGCATAAAACACATATAGTAGATGATGAATGCCATTCCCAAAAACTCCCCCTTAACCAAAACTCCTCCTTAACCCTAGGTGAGTTTTGAAAGAGATACTTTAGTTTTCAAGAGCAAATTTTGTGTTTCAAAATGAAATTTTGTGTTACTCCCCCTTAACTTTTGCTCTTCTCCCCCTTTTGCCATAAATCAAAAAAGAGTGTTGGGGTTTTTGTATAAAATAGGGGTTTAAAACAATGTCGTGTATGAAGGCATCTAGATAAATCAAATCTGAGTCCAAGCATGCGTCTCGCACTAGTTAGTTAGATTGGTTGAGGTGTGTCCCTCTGCACCAATAATCTAAAGATTTATAATATAACCCTTAAGATTAGTTTGCTCTCCCCCTTAGTCAAATATATGAAGTATAAGAGATGTAGGGGGCGCTAAACTTTGGCCTAGAGTTGTTAAGGACAATAGTTGAGAAAATAAGTAGTATTTTGAAGGGATTGTTTCAAGTATATTTCAATTATCCTTAACATCTCACCCATTCTATGTGTCTCATAATTTGTTCACCTTATATGTTTTGTGAGATGATTTTAAATTGATTAAAGATAGTCAACCTTAGGTTAGATTGATTTAACCTTTAGATCGTTAAGTAACTTTTAGGCGGCTTCAGTCGTGGCGAGAGCCACGGGGCCTTCTTTGATCGGAACAACGACCACTTCCTTAGACAAAGCCAAATTCAAGAAAATATCACTTAAGTCACTTAGGGTTACTTCACTGGTCTAACTAGTTTAGGATCTGGCGAGGTAGCTTGACTAGTTCCACTCGGTCAAGTGCACCAAGCTAGATCGCCTTATCTAGCTCGAATACACGAGACTTTGTCTCCTAACGT
This sequence comes from Wurfbainia villosa, assembly GCA_025175895.1. Taxonomy (NCBI): domain Eukaryota; kingdom Viridiplantae; phylum Streptophyta; class Magnoliopsida; order Zingiberales; family Zingiberaceae; genus Wurfbainia; species Wurfbainia villosa. Next base: position 12,743,777 of record CM046000.1, on the reverse strand, counting down.
ACTATCATCTCGCTTGGCGTCACGATACTATATTATCAAGAGTTGACTAACTAGTTATTTATGAAAAAGAGGCTCCCGAGGCTCAATCTTTTCAAGGATTTTAGTTGGTTATATGCGTATTCTAAGTAAGTTCACAAGTTAACGAAATTCTAAGCATGCAATGGTTTTGCTAAGTAAGCGGGTATACTATTTTAGTGTTAGCTCCCCTAGACCATTGAACCAATAAGGTCTATTCAAATAATGAACTTGATCTGAGGAATCCAATACTTATTAGTCCTAATATGTGAATTTAATAAAACCTTTGGGACCCATGCTTGGACTCTTTGATGACTACGATTTACGATAGACATATAAGACCTATTCGTAGTCTTTGACTTAAATCCGAGTCCGGCTTTGTTGTACACGGCTCTTTGGGTTCCAAGTAGTCGGTTAAGGTTTTTAGATCCCAAGCGTGAACCTTTCCAACCTAGCCTCGACCTCTTGAACTTGGTCTTTCAAGAGAGAATTCTCCTTCTCAAGTTTTTCAATTTGGGTTGAGTTTCTCTCTTGAACTTGACTAGTTGAAGAGATTAGAGTAGCCTCTTGCTTGAGGGTTTCAACCTCCTCAAGTAACGACTCAACCCTAGACTCGGACTTAGTTAATTTCCTATTAAGCGGTTTAATTGTCTTGTAAAGTGTACTAATTAAAGAGAAATCAACCTTAACTTTCCCTTTTGGTCCGGCTTTGAGTTTTCTCTCGAAATAATCTTGAGGTGAGTCGGAGTTGTAGTTGGACTCGGCCGGATTCTGACTCGGACTCCTCCGTTCTTGCCATGTAAGCTATGTCTTCTCTGTTGTCCCAAGTTGCATGGAAGGCTTTCCTTGCTCCCTTTTTCTTTTGGTTCTCATTCTTCAATTTCCTTCTTTCTTGTCGAACTATTCTCCGCACAATATTGACTATTATGGCCTCCTCTTGGATTCGGATTCATCTTGGGTTCGAGTTCATCTACTTGCCTAGTAGGTGGCTTGCTTCTTTGTCAAGTAGAGCAATACCTCTCTCGGCCCGGATCACGTTAGTTTGCTCATGAAGTTCAAACTCGGAAAATAATTCATCTAACCTAAGCTTCGATAGGTCCTTAGAGACCTTGTAGGCATCGACCATGGATGCCCACAAGGTAGTCCTAGGAAATGAATTAAGAACGTACCTTAATAGGTCACGGTTTTCGACCTTGTGTCCGATGGTGTGTAGGCCGTTGACAATGTCCTGGACGCGGGCGTGTAGTTGTGTTGCCGTCTCGTGTTCCTGCATCTTGAGGTTATACAACTTATTGAAAAGAAGGTCACGTTTACATACCTTAGCATCGGGTGTTCCTTCGTGTAGCTCAATTAATTTATTCCATAGGTCCTTGGCGCTAATGAATGGTCCGATGCAGTTGAGTTCCTCCTTGGACAAGCCGCATTGCAATATTTGGGTTGCTCTTGCATCGGCTTCGATTTGCCTCTTGGTTGCATTTGTCCACTTGTTGAAATCCAAGGGCTCTCCTTGATCATTGGTGGGTAAAGCAAAGCCGGTTTGGATTATTATCCAAGTCTCGACTTGTGTTTTCAAGAAACACTCCATCCGACCTTTCCAATAATGGAAATCAATTTGTGTGTGTGGATGTTTAGGAATCGCAGTTGTAATATGGAAATAAATCTATGATTTGAGTGGTATTCGTTTGATTCAGGTGTTGTTGTGATTCGATGGATGGTTGATCAATTGCTAGCATGATTTAGAGTTTGTTCCTTCTAGTTATTGTGGTTACAGTCGATTATTGAGATCGAGCTGATGGGTGCTGCGTTCACCTTCACGTAGCAATAGATAAGCAGTTGAATCTGTGATGTTGAGCAATCAATCAAGAGGGGTGTAGAGGGAGGTTGTTCTGCACAGTCAGGGGTGGAGCTATAATCGGTTGAGGGGTGTTTGTCGATTGTTTCTTTTATTGCCCATGGTGTTTTGGTTAATATTAGTTGATGTCTGATATGCTTTGATTTGGAGATTTTAGCGTATTGGATCATATTGGTTATGCTCTGTTAGGGAGATGATGGTTGGGTTAAGCAAGGGAAGGATGCGAATATAGAACAAATTAGTATTTTGTTCATATAATTAGAGGCTTGTGCTTAACCCTAATTTGTTATTATTATTACGGGGCGTTGATGGTGATGGATACATGAGCGTGGATATGGATATAGCACGGATTATTTCGAGCTTCGTATCAGGTGGGTAATATCTACCTGGTCCGGTAGTTTTGATCAATTCCAGTGCATGATCTTGGATTTATGTTTATACCTGTTTACCTTAAATCCACTCTTATTTAATCGTATGCTTGTACTACCTTGACCTTTGAGATATATACTATGGTACTTCATTGATTATCTAGCTCGGATAGGAACTATAAACCCTATTATGTGTTAGCTGATAGAGGTTTAGTAAGTACATGTGGTTAGAGTTATCTTTATGACCTCAGATTGAGTTACTGGGTTGCATCACTAGGTTAGGTGATGAGTCCAAATTATGAGGTCGATCGTTGTATCGTATACATATCGTGTGTTGGTTTGTGGATCTATTTATCTGTACATAGGTAAATAGGTTGTGATTACGGATTTGTCGTCCTTGCATGGTTGACTTTTGGTTAACTAGGTCTCCCCGTGAGTTAGGGAGTGTTGCGAGGATTTGTGTGGGCTATGCATCATTACATTCCATGCATCTTGTGTGGAGTGCGCCTTGTGGTTGAGCAGTCGTCACCATCCGCCTCCTCGGCCACTCGGGGTAGTGGTTGCGAGGTTGAGGCGAGCATTGTGTGCGTGTCATTCTCGGCCACTAGGGATGGTGGTAGCTAGAGATGCGCACTTGGCCACTGTGCGGAGTGGTAGTTAGCGCACTCACCCACTATAAATGGTGGTCGTGTGATGTGCATAGTCTGGGTGCAAGGCTCGCCTACTCATGGGTAGGGACGGGCGGCTAGCGTGAGGACCCCGTGTGAGTAGCATATAGCTCTATAAGCGGGCTAGCTCTGTTTATACTACCCAACTCGGTCACTCGAGAGTGGTGGCCGAGTCGGATAGTTGTCATGTCGTGCCACCTAGGCCACACCGGGTCGTGGTAGCGAGTTAGATGCGAGCATGACCATGCATATGCCTTCTTGATATATATGTATGCATGTATTTGATATATGTTTTACATATGCCTGTGAGATGCTGCATTTGATTGAGCTATGATTGTTGCACATGCTTGTACATCATGATACATGTCATTTGCATTTTATATACTGTTATGTGTTGAGCATGATATATATGTGTTTGTCCTGACTGATGTATGCATTTGATTAGTGTCATGTCATAGTGTGGTATGGACCGGGTTGTTATTACAATTGATCATATATCTTATTCATATGTTGGCGTATTGGTCAGGTATGGGATTGTCTTAGTATGTTATATGGTTATGTTATAGTATACCTGTTCAGGATGATCTATCATATGGAGAACAGACCGTCAGGTACGTACATTACTTTACGTCAGTTGATCAGTTCAGTTTATGCTATGAGTAGGACATATCTGTGATTACTGATTAATATGCTTAGGGGCTGTATGTCTGTCATTGGACTCATCTTTGTATATGTATACTTGTAGATCTATCCTTATATGTTGTTCATGCACTTCTATATATTACCCCTGAGTTTATACTCACCACTCCTGGACCCTGGGCTTCCTATCGCCCAGATAACAGGTAGAAGACTCTTTGGACGTTCGGAGCTCCGCCAGCTGATCCCATCTCACACCGGACAAATGGACATGTTTTCCGTATTGTTGTATTTCTACGGATTGTCGTTTTGTGGTTTTAACCTGTATTATTTCCGTATCTGTGATATACGGACGTGTTGTATGTATTTTACTTTCGATGTGACGTCTATTATGTTTCTTGTTGTGTCAAGTCACTCCGGAGTGCACAGTTGGGTCATTGTATATTGTTTTATCTGTTGTATGTTTCCGCTGCATTTTATATGTTGATATCTGTGTATATCATATTGTTGTTGTGGGCCTACGGGCCTTGTATTAACCCGATATGTTGCCACGTACAGGGGAGATGCCGTCCGTTTGCTTTTCGGCACGGCATACTCTCGGGGCGTGACAAACTCGTGACTTTGTGAAGTCATCCTGAAGATACTCGGCGTGGATACGGATAGAGATGATTCTAGCGAGGATTGTTCCGATTGATGTCTTTCCGCACGTGATACGTAAGATATACGTAGTATAAATTTCCTTTTATTGTAAAATTTGAATTTATGGTTATGTCTACACATGTTGTACTATGCATGCGTGTGGTGTGTGTTATAATAAATTAGATTTATTATTTTTATTTTTTTCGCTGTGCACATGTTTACGAAACATGTTCGAACACACGCTCGTCGCGGTGCCGAAAACCCAACAAATGTTACGATAATATATGTTGCACCTAAAATGAACTTGGTTAATACTTTTAGACTAGAAAAAGGATACTTCTTTTCCCATGTAAAAACTGGTTGACAACTTCTTTTATAAACCTATCTCTAATAGGGCCACACATAAGCCTAACACCCCCTTAATACCTTAGTGTCGATGTGATTACTCTTTTTTCAATGCTATTCCCTATTAGAATAAGGTAATATTTGTTGAGATGCTCTATCACACGGAATCCCAACCTCTTTTATATATTTATATTGATGACGTACTTTATTCTTCTTGATAAACTTTTATAATAAAATAAAATAGATTTATCTAAGAATTAAAGTGGCTATTTAAAAATAAATAAATAAATCTACGCTATTATATTTTTTTCTATCCTTTCTAAAAAAATTATTTGAGTATTTCAACACTTTCCCTTAAATTGGTGAATCAAAGTTGTCTACGTGCACCTAGATACAATACTTAGGGAGCACTTAATTAGAAACTTAGAGGTTTCACATTTTTCATTTTCATTTTCTAATAAAATGAAAAAAACTATTTGGTTTATAATTTCCACATTTGTTCTCTAAAAAATGAGATATCATTTGGTTAGAAAATAGAAAAAATTTAAAAGTCATTTTCTAAGAAATGGAAAAACACTGTGCAAATGGAAAACTCGGCTCAAACCAAATGTCCCCTTATATTTTCTAGTATGTTTAATTGATTTATCTAGTTTATTTAGTGTGTATATCTTGTAATATATTTGGTTAATTTGTCTAGTCAACTTTGGTACGTGTGTGTGGCCTGCTTTTGGCTTTGATTATGTTTCTTATTTTTGTGTTTTGGTTTCGATTTATGATTTATGGCTTCTAGTTTTTAATTATTTTTTTTGTAAATTTTTGTCATGCTCCAAGGGTGCAGATCTCCATTAAAATTAGAGAGTATCATCTAATGACAATGTAAGAGAATAACGATCCAAACCATTTAAGTCACTATTGATAAAAAAATATATCTGAAATATAAATGAATACATACATGTTTGACAAAAACATTTAAAAGCGTACAATAAAAAACAAAATTACAAAATGATTCAACAAACTCATAAGAAAGTATAAAACTCAAATACAACAAAGACCCAAAGTACATCGATAGTAAAATACGACCAGCAACTCAGACAATCTTTGAGCAGCTCTAAGAACATCGTCTAACTAAGGATCATAAATCACCACTATATGCTACCCTAGAGTTAAAAAAAAAAGTAGATAAGTGAGTACAAGTTACTCAGTGAATATAAAGGAAAAAAGATACATGAAATAAAACAGATATAGAGATCAAAGGATACTTAAAAGTTAAGAAATACATCACCTGACAAAGTCAATATAGGTCAAAAGATATGTCAATATCTTTCTAGAATCATCCTCGTAGTCATTCATATATCCAATCGATATAAGTCCAAATACAATCAATCACAAAATAGTCAAAATCAGATATAATCACACTGCTAGCTACCACGCTACCACGACCTATCCGTGGACAATCAAAATAAAGAATATGTTAGGGCAATCAACCCATGTGATATGGTTTTGATGTGTGTGGCAAAGGGTTTAAGTTAGATTGTTATGGTTTTAATGTGTACGTTGGAGTCTTGCAGGACTTAGTAATTCGCACATGGAGCTTTGGCAAGTTTCACCAACTCACAACCTCGTGCTTGAGTCGGCGAATGAGCATTGCAAAGTCGTGCGCTTGATGCATCCGAAGGACCGTCGGACGAGATGACTTGAAGCGAAGCCAAGGAAGCAGACTTCGAGGGCAAGAGACAGGAAGGAGCATTGCGAAGTCGTGTGTTTGGTGCTGCCGAGGGACGTGGTCGTGAACGAAGAGAGCTTCGGCGAGAGACTTCAAGTGAGATGAGAGAATGAGTGAAATGTAAGTAGCTCATTAGGTGAACTTGGCCGAATGGCTAAGTGTCGGAGCCTCGATCGCAAGGGTTGAGGTTTACCCGACCGTCGGATGCTCAAATGGATGTAAAGTTTGAGGTTTATCCGGCTTCAGTCGACTGCGATGACAAAGCCAGTTGACTGCTCCAAGTCGACTGTGACTCAACTGGTGTTCGAGTATGGTTTCTGTGCCATTAGTCGATTGACACGGGTTGGCAGTCAACTGTCGAGACCATTAGTCGACTGCTAATGGCAGCAGTCGACTGATAGCGAGGGTTTCGGGCATAGAATGGTGATCAGTCGAGTGCTCGCTTTCGGCACTCGACTGTTAGCTCCATCAGTCGACTGATGTGGGAGCCGTTAGATGAAATCCAATGTGGAAGAAGTCGTTATTGGTCAACGACTATAGGAGCAGTCGACTGATCGGGGCATCAATCGACTGCTAGTGGCCAACGGGAAGAAAACAGTCTTCTCTATTTATAGAGAAGGTGTGGGCTTTTGGATGACTAATACTTATGCTCCAATTGATCATCAAAGTGTTCCACAAGTTTTAAACACCTTCTTCTTGTTCTTACTTCAATCTTATTGTAAGAAGGAGTGTTGTGTTGTAAGAAGGTTTACCTCCACTTTGCTTTGGCTAAAGGGAGAGACCATATTGGATTGGTTTCGGAGTGATTCACCGGAGACGAATCGAACTGTGGATTAGCGGCGAGACCGTGAACCACGTTATATCTCTTATTAGCATTGTTCTTAATTGTCTTAGCTTTATATTTCCGCTTGCGCTAACGATAATTGTAGACGATTAAGAGTGAATTCCACCGTACAAAAGAAGAGGGCTATTCACCCCCCTCTAGTCGACCACCTATGCTCCAACAAGTGGTATCAGAGCCAAGGCGCTTGTCACCGGACTAACCGTCGCAACAAGCACAATAAATATGACGGTCGACTCCAATATTCATCCATCGAAGTTTGAAGGAGAATTCGCTTGGTGGAAAAAGCGAATGGAGGTATTTTTCGAGACCGATTTTGATATAATGCTCACTATGGAAAACAATTTCGAAGTTCCTAGGGATGAAGAGGGGGAGCCACTAGAGAAGTCAAGGTGGACAAAGAAACAAAGAGAGGAGCACTTGGCAAACTCAAAAGTCAAGCATCACTTGTACAACGTACTCCCCCAACAAGAGATCAATCGGATTGGGAAGTGCTCAAGTGCTAAGGAGATGTGGAAGAGATTGGTGGAACTCCATGAAGGCACTTCCGAGGCTAAGCTTGCAAGAAGAGATCTCCTTCGCTCCCAATTAAGCAACATCAAACTCGAAAAGGGAGAGAAGGTAAATTCTTTACATTCTAGGTTTAAAGAAATTTTGATTGGACTAACGAGTGTAGGAGAAAAACTCTCCAACCGAGATATGGTAATGAAGGCTATAGATGTCTTTCTCCAGTCATCGAAATGGAGCTCAATGGTAGACTCCTTCTACATCTCAAAGAACCTAGAAGTTAGCACATTAGAGGAGTTCTTCTCAACCTTGGAGCTCCACGAAATAAGGCTTGAGGGAGTAATTGAAGAATCAAGCATCAAGTCATCAAGGGGAGTGGCACTAGTAGCCAACAAGGGAAAGAAGAAGATGGAGACTCTCTCCTCCGATGATGAAGCATCCTCCTCATCCTCCATGAATATCAATGATGCTTATATGGTAAGGAAGGTAAGGCGTACTTTAAGAAATTTAAATTTTAACAAATCTTATGATAGGAGAAGGCACAAGAGGAAGATAATTTGCTATAATTGTCAAAAAGAGGGACATATAAGAGATGAGTGTCCTCTCTTGAACAAGAGCAAAGAAGAGAGGAGGAAGAAAGAGGAAAAGAAGAAGGGGAGCAAGAAAAAGGAAGAAGAGAAGAAGGCCAAGGAAAAGGGAAAGGTCAAAGCACTAAAAGCAAGGACATGGGATGATCCTTCATCTTCATCATCGGAGGAAGAAAATGCTTTTGTCACAAACCTTGCCCTAATGGCAATAGATGAATTGGGCACCTCCTCCTCCGAGCAAGAAGAAAGAAGCACGAGTGAGGAGAGCTCTAGTGAAGGGGGAGCTTCATCCTCATCCTCATTGGAATCGGAGGAAGAAGACATGGAAACTATGGTAACGAATTTTTCTCCTAAGAAAATAATTTCCATGATTTCTAGCCTTACTAAGGACTTATTTAAGGCTAAGAAAAAGAACAAATGCATGCTTAATCAAATTAAGGATTTAGAAGAAAAACTAGAAAAAACATGTTCAAATATTAATGATAATATTTCTTCTAGTTTTGATAATGCATGCTCACATGATCATTATATGCCTTTTGATGTAAATGATGCATGTATTGAAGAAAATAGGGTTTTAAGGAAAAAGGTAGATCATTTGACTAAAGCCCTAGAAAAATTTACAATAGGCTCCAATACCTTAAACATGATCATAGGGAGCCAAAGGGCAAGCTTCAATAAGAAAGACTTAGGTTATAAGGGAAAGACAAATGAAAAGACCTATAAATGTTTGATTGCTAGGGGTTAAGCCAAAAAAGAAAACAATAGCTAGAAAATGGAACCCTAAAGAATATTTAGTGAACCCTATAGGAAAGAACTTGTATTGGGTTCCTAAATTCATCCTTAAGGGTTAGGAAAATCCTAGGATAGTCAACCATAAGGATTTTACTAATATCATAATATTTGGTTGACTTAGGATGGTATGAGACTTAATTTTTGAAATAGTGTTGGGTGATAATAATGCACCCATAAATAGCTTAAATCATGCTTTGGGTGATACTTGACTTATTATCATGATTTTATACCTAATGCATGATCACAAATTGATTGATACATTTGTTTCATGATCATAATGTAAAATCAATGCATATATATTTTTATGATCATGTGGTATGTTAGTGTGATACTTAGCCTTGTGTAGAATTGCATGAATTTGAAGGTTAAGTATATAAATACCTTTAGGAACATCTCACACTCACCATAAGGATAACCTTGATTGAAAACTTAGCATGGGTGAGATGTTAGGATGATACTAATGGTCCACTAATGTCTATGACATTTAGATGGTCATTTAAAGTATCAAAATAGTAATAATAGACCAATCATGAGGAAGACTTATGTTTAATTCATAGACATATTGCCCAAAGATCATGGTTGGATATTTCATATGTTTTCAAAACCATTCTTTACTTTAAAATCTGTGTTTTCATGTTTTGAAACAATCTAAAGCAAAACTAGGTGTTAAAATTGATACAAACTTGATCAAATACTAGTTATTTTTGAAACTTTTGGATTTTTGGCAAATCATTGAAAATATAAGTAATTTTTATGAAAACTCATTTTCACTAATAAAGGACTTTAAAAGAAATGTGTTTTCAAAATTTCACAATTTCTCGAATTTTCTGGAATTTCTGGTGCATTTCTGAATTTCGATCCGAAAATCAAAAATTGCTGAAACCAGCGTGCCAGTCGACTGATGGCACTGTTCACAACCTGATTTCAGTATTTTCAGGTTGTTTTGTTGATGTTTCGACCCTTAGACTTTGATGCCTTGGATTATAACATTTGGATAATGTTTTTGATGGTGTCAAAGGGGGAGAATTGATAGGTTTAAATTAATCATGCTAAGGAGAAAAATTTAGCATGTCTTAAGGGGGAGTTGCATGTTTAAGGGGGAGTTTTCATACTCATATTGTTACATGCTTTCTTGCCTTATGTTGTTATTGTTATTTGTTTTACCTAACTTAAACGGATTGCCATACATCAAAAATGAGGAGATTGTTAGGGCAATCAACCCATGTGATATGATTTTGATGTGTGTGACAAATGGTTTAAGTTAGGTTGTTATGATTTTGATATGTGCGTTGGAGTCTTGCAGGACTTAGTAATTCGCACATGGAGCTTTGGCAAGTTTCACCAACTCAGAACCTCGTGCTTGAGTCGGCGAAGGAGCATTGCGAAGTTGTGCGCTTGATGCATCCGAGGGACCGCCGGACGAGATGACTTGAAGCGAAGCCAAGGAAGCAGACTTCGAGGGCAAGAGACGCGAAGGAGCATTACGAAGCCATGTGCTTGGTGCTGCCGAGGGACGTGGTCGCGAACGAAGAGAGCTTTAGCGAGGGACTTCAAGTGAGATGAGAGAATGAGTGAAATGTAAGTAGCTCATTAGGTGAACTTGGCCGAATGGCTAAGTGTTGGAGGCTCGACCGCAAGGGTTGAGGTTTATCCGACCGTCGGATGCTCAAACGGATGTAAAGTTTGAGGTTTACCCGGCATTAGTCGACTGCCATGACAAGGGCGATGATCGCTCTCGACTATGACTCGACCGGTGTTCGAAGTCCGGTTTTTTACGCCGTGAGTCGAGCCGCGGGTTGACGATCATTGTTAGCGAAGGTTTCGAGCACAGAATGGTGATCAATCGAGTGCTCGCTTCCGGCACTCGACTGTTAGCTCCATCAATCGACTGATGGGAAGATCAGTCGACTGATGTGGGAGCCGTTAGTTGAAATCCAACGTGGAAGAAGCCGTTATTGGGCAACAGCTACAGGAGCAGTCGACTGATCGGGGCATCAGTCGACTGCTAGTGGCCAACGGGAAGAAAACAACATTCTCTATTTATAGAGAAGGTGTGGGCTTTTGGATGCCTAATGTTTATGCTCCAATTGATCATCCAAGTGCTCCACAAGTTTTAAACTTCTTCTTTTTGTTCTTACTTCAATCTTATTGTAAGGAGTGTTGTGTTGTAAGAAGGTTTACCTCCACCTTGCTTTGGCTAAAGGGAGAGACCATATTGGATTGGTTTCGGAGTGATTCACCAGAGACGAATGGGACCGTGGATTAGCGGCGAGGTCGTGAACCACGTTATATCTCTTGTTAGCATTGTTCTTTATTTTGTGTTGTTCTTAATTGTCTTAGCTTTATATTTCCTCTTGCGCTAACAATAATTATAGACGATTAAGAGTGAATTCCACCGTACGAAAGAAGAGGGTTATTCACCCCCCCCTCTAGCCGGCCACCTACGCTCCAACAGAATAAAGTACTAATATGATCAATCAGATATATCAAACAATACACATAATCAATCGGGCTACTACATGTAGCCAAATTCTGTCTGCGAGTAACAATATGCTACCACGAACAGATCTCGTGGGCAGTCAGAGGGTAAGGTAGCTAGGGTCGATTCTGGGTCAGGGCAAATGAGGCCCCCGTCCAGGGCAAAAAAAAATTATCCTTTAAAATATCACATATAAAAGGGCCCAACTTTTATTGTTTCGCCCCTGACCTCTAGACATCCATGGTCGGCTAGGTAGCTATCTAGCTACTGACTGCGGCAACAATATACTATCGCAAACGAGTCTTGTGGACAGTCAGAGTGTATAGATGATCACTGTCTGCGGGCAACAACATGCTACCATGAATGGATTTCATGAACATATTTCATGTAATGTATGCGATGGAACGATAAGTCAGAAGTAAGACACTCTACTATCGACTCTCTCAATTACAAAATGGAGACATGTCCGACAGCAGGTATACAAAGAAACAATAAATTAAAAGTAAATAAACTCTACTACAGACTCTCTCAATCACTAATGGGATACATGGCTAACAGCAAGTATATGAGGAAAGTTATATACCTTTGAAGTATAAACAATAATGGTGGTTTTTATTCAGCGGAAACAACTGCGCTATACCACAGTATGATACCTTACCCAACGGTTAAGGCATAAAACGACAATGGATAATTTAATTATCAATCAACTCTAAGTCTATTGAGCAATTATCAATATGCTTGGTAGTTGCATTAGCTCTTATGTAATTTCTATCTCACCGAATGCTCTACGATACGATGCCCTACTTAGAGGTCAAGCCATAATCTACTAAAATGTCAATCACAAATTTAACCTTACTATTTAATACGTTACCAATCTGTCTAGTAATTCAATTAACTCTAAGGTTAAATAATTACCTAACGGTTAGTTCCCGAATCGATAAATAATTTTATACATCTATCAATTTACTAGATAAATCCTTAATAACCAATGATTCAAAAGTTTACATTGTGATTAGTCATACTAACTAAGAATTTAATCATTTACTTTTAAATTGACCATTAAATTGATTACCTCGTTATCACCCAGATAATCGATTATCTACTCGATTAATAGTCCACTTAAATTAATCATTTAATGAATTAATAATTTGATTATCAACATATTAATCAGTATCTAGCCGATTAATATTCAAATTGGTCAGTCATTAAATCATTAATAATTCAACTATCTATCTAATAATCAGCTATCAAACTGATTAATATTTCAATTTAACTAGTAAGATAATTGCTAATTCAATTATCTAATTACCAATTCATTATCAAATTGAATAGCATTTTAATTAGTCGATTATTAAATCGACTAATAATTTAACTATCTTTTTAATAATGGTTCTTAAGCCAATTTGGATTTTCATAAATTATTAATCCGAGTGATACTACGATTATGTACTGATAAGTCAATCATTAAGATAATTAACACCTCAATTATCTATTTATTAATCACTTATTAATATTTCAATTATATGATTCAACTATCAATATAGTAATCAATTGTCAACCCAATTATATTTTTTATTAATCACTTAACAACTAGTTAATGATTCAATTAATTAGTAAAACTAATAATAAGTTATTCCAACTGTCAGATCATTAAACTTAGTTATCTAACAAATAATTCAATTAATTATTTAATTAATCAGTCGATCTACTCATTAATTTTATTAATTATTCTCCTTGTTGAGAATCTAACCAATTAATAAATAGACTAATTCTGACTATTTAGTTTGATTACTCGACCAGCTAATAACTTGTTTCATCGATTATTAAATGCATGTTTAGTCAATCTCATTAGTGATTAATTTCCTAATTAATTTAATTAATTACTTTATTAATCAAGCTATTATCTCAATTAATGACAAATTTATCAATTTACTATTTAACCTAAATAAGTCGTATATTTAACGAAATTGTTAGATGTGTTCATTTAATTAATCAATTTGATAATTGATCAATGATCAACCAGAACAATAATTGTTTCTTATTAATCAATAATTTAAGCAACTCTTAAGTCAACTTAATCATAAGTTAATTAGATTAATTCTTTAATCACTAATAAAGAGCATGTTTTATTGTTTATATCAAACAAGTCTATCAAAGACAAGTGTCTACTAGGTTGAAATCCGTCAATCTAGCGGCTCTCTATTAATTCGCCTACGGACCATTGTTTACTTGATAAATTCTACATGTATTTGTTGAGGATTCGGTGACCGCTAAAGGGGCTCGTTTCGATGCGTCGATGGAATTGATTCTTTTACGTGCTTGCTACAATTGTATTAGTACACAGCGGAAATAATAGAAAATACAAAACAAATACAAATACACAAACACAACACGCAATATAATGTCACTACAAAAAAACTGTTTTTTGGCGATAAAATTTGGCAACGAATTATTTTCGTTGCAAATCTGCAACAAATATAGCGACGAATTTTAGATTTCGTCACAAATTTGTAACGAAAAATATTTTCGTCGGAAATTTGCGACGAAAAATAAATTCGTCCCAAATTTCTGCAACGAATTATAAATTCGTTGCACCAATTTGCGACGAATTTATTTTTTCGTCGCCAATTTGCGATGGAAATAATTTTCGTCGCATAATTTAGCGACGAATTCTGAATTCGTCGCAGATATTTAATTTATTAAAAATAAAAATAGAAAACAAGTTCTGCTGAACGAGGTTATTTTTAAATATTTTGCAACGAATTCGTGAATTCGTTGCAAAATAGCAACGAATCCAGGATTCGTTGCAAAAATAATATTAAAAAATAAATTAACTTTTTAAAAAGTTAAAAAAAAAAAATTTAAAAATTGCAACGAATCCAGGATTCGTTGCAAAATTGCAACGAATCCAGGATTCGTTGCAACAATTGCAACGAATCCACGGATTCTTTGCAAAAATTGCAACGAATCTAGGATTCGTTGCAAAAATTGCAACGAATCCAGGATTCGTTGCAAAATTAATATTAATATTAAAAAATAAAATAACATTTTAAAAAGGTTAAATTTTTTTTTTAAATTTTGCAACGAATCCCGGATTCGTTGCAAAAATCTGCAACGAATCCGTGGATTCGTTGGAAATTTGCAACAAATCCACGGATTCGTTGCAGATTTTTGCAATGAATCCGGGATTCGTTGCAAATTTTTGCAACGAATTCAATACAAAATAAATGTTTATTTTTTATAAATTTGCAACGAATCCACGGATTCGTTGCAAAATTTTGCAAATAACCAGAACTTCCAGACCTCAACACGCCCTGGGTGTGTTAGCCGACACGCCCATGTTAACGCCCGACACGCCCATGTTAGCCGACACGCTCATGTTAGCCGACACGCCCATGTTAACGCCCAACACGCCTGTTCCTCAAACGCCCGACACGCCCATGTTAACGCCCAACACGCCTGTTCCTCAAACACCCGACACGCCCATGCCCTCCATTGGCATGGGCGTGTCGACCTAAATCTCGTTTTTTTAAATGATTTTGTGCATGTGATTTGGAGAGGAAAAGCTGTGTAATATTTGGGCAGATTGAAATTTAATCAATGGGCAATGATATTTTTGTCTCAATAAGTAAAAGGCTAATATTGGAAAAGGAAATGCCTTAACCCTGGAATATTTTCTTAGGTTTTTCAATTCCGGGTTGCATGTCCTTGCATGTAGTTATTTGCTGACGTGGCAGGTATTCTTCATTACTTGGTAATCATTTAAAACTTAAACCAAACAAGGATTTTGTTGATAACTTTGGATTGGATGAATAACTAAGGTTATTCCTAATAACCCCGAACCAAACACCCCTTAATGTTTTAAAAAATTTATTTTTTTTTATAAAAGATTTGCAACGAATCTTTGGATTCGTTGCAAATTTGCAACGAATCCAAAGATTCGTTGCAAAATTTATTTAATTTTACCCTCGCGCCCTAATCTTTTCCTTCCCCTCGCGCCCGATCAAACCCTAAAACCCTTTCTTTTCCCTCACTTGCCGTGTTCCTTCGCCTGCTTCATGTTGCCGCGTTCGACCCACGACCCGCCCTCCGGCGCCGAGCCAGCCAACCTGACCCAGCGGCGGCGGCCGCTAGGACGGCCGCCGCCGCCGCCACAGGCGCCATGCCGCTAACTGCCCGCCGCCCCTCGTCGATCGCGTGCCCCCTGGCCGCCAGCACCTGCCTTCGCGCCTCGCCGCCCTGCCGTCGCCTCCTGCCCGGCCAGCCGGCCCCCTCCTGCGTCGTCGGCCACCTCCGCCCGTCGCCGGCCAGCCGTCCACTGCCTCCTGCCCGTGGCGCCGCCTCCTGCCTCGCTCCTGCCCGGTAGTCGGCGCCTCCTGCCTCCTGCCCGGCCGTCGGCGCCTCCTGCCGGTCCCTCCTGCCTCCACTGCCCTTCCTATATTTTTATTAGAGGAAAATAGAAATAAGAATAGAAGTAATAAAAATAGGAATAGAATAATAATAATAATAATAAAAGAAATAATTGGTTCATTAGCCGAGGCTCGAACCATGAACCGTTGATTTAAAGGAAATAAAAAAAAAAGATAAAAGAAAAGAACAAGAAGGGGTGAGTCACCAAAAATCCAATAAAAAATTTATATGATTAGGAGAAGTCACGAATTTAATTGAAGAAAGAATTAATTACATTAAAGAGAGAAATTTAAGGAAAATTTATAAGGGAATAAAAATTTTATATGATTAGGAGAAATCACGAATTTAATTGAAGAAGGAATTAATTTAAAGAGAGATTTAAGGAAATTTATAAGGGAATAAAAATTTTATATGATTAGGAGAAGTCACGAATTTAATTGAAGAAGGAATTAATTCTGTTAAAGAGAGAAATTTTAGGAAATTTATAAGGGAATAGGTTAAGCCTTGATGGTTATAAATTTAACCTCCCTAATACCCTAGAGGACACCTCTCTACTCTCTCTTGGTCCCTCCACCGCCGAACCACAGATCAAGAAGAATTTTCTCCTAGGGTTGTCTTCTCCGCCGAATCCAAGGAAAGGTGGGATTCAAGAGACCTTAGAGGGCAGCTGCTAGGGCGGGATAGAAGGTTGCATCTCATTAGGTTTTACAAATATAAGTTAAAGCAATCGAAGGTAAGTATTGCTCACCTGCAGTATAAGTAGTTATCGTATGTCATTGATATATTTTTTCTGTGCTTGTTATTTCCAGTTATATGGTTGAGCAGTTTATATGCATATTATTTCTAGTTATGCATGTTGTTTTCAGTTACACGATTTTACCGTTATATTATGGGTAATTCAGCATCATGTTGAGATCCAAGATAAGAATGTAATTTATGATCATGCATGTTGTAGATGAGTTGTAGCTTACAATTATATGCATGATGTAGAGTAAGATGTAAAAATATTTCCTTTATAAAGAAAATTTAAAGATGCTCCCCATTCGAATTGGGGATTAAGAGCACAACGATCTTCAGTATGCTCCCCATTTCAGTTTTGGGGGTCAAGAGCATAATGATCTTTATGGTGCTCCCCATTTGTGATTTAGGGGATTAAGATCATTTCCTTCAGTATGTATAAAAATATAAGTATAAAGGAAGTATTTTACTTTTTGACAGGCATGTCAGGGCATCGATTTACTGCCGAGGCCCTCGATTTGATTACCCTAGTAGGTTCGGTGGTTGGCCACCCCAGCCTATTAGGAATGCGCGCATTGGTACTATGCCGGACCCATATCCAGGATGATTATTATTTTGAAGTATCAGTATAAGTATAAGTAAAAAATTTTCAAAGTTAATCATTCCAGTTCAGATACACTGTTTACAAGTTTTAAAATACTTAAGAGCATGATTTATACAAGAGACAAGTAATCAGAGTTATGATTTCCAGTTATGTTTGCATGTGTATCAATGTATCCAGGGCAAGAGAACTAGTTGCATGATTTCATACAGTGCATGTTTTTGTGAGCATAGAAAGTACTTACTAAGCATTATTGCTTATAGTTTGCATTTCCTTATACTGCAGATAAAGGTAAAGAAAAGCTTCAGTAAGGTGGCATGGCGGATGAAGTCTTTGGTCAGTGTGTGGCGGCAACAAAGGGAAGTAAAAGATCCTAAGTGCAGATGTCTAAATCAGATTTTTAGTTTCTTATGTCATGTTTGATATTGTTTAAGTGATGTAAAGGTCCTTATGATTATTTTAGTTGTTAGCATATTACATTAGTATATTGCATGAATTAAAGATGATAGACAGTAAAGTAGTGACATCTTCCCTGCTAAAGAGTGGAAAGACTAGGGGGGTGTTACAAGATGGTATCAGAGCGGGTTCCGCCCTTCCGTCACACACACATCGAGCATCAGTCCTGCCGCCTCCAAGTAAGCAAGTATTTATCTGCTTTATTTATTTTATGAGTAGTAAGGAATGCTTCTTTTAAGTTCAACATGCTCACTTAGAATGTTCTCTTTGAGTTAAACATGCTTGCACATATATATATGAAGATGATACACAGTAAGTAATAGAACACATCTAGATATGTATGTGAAGATGATAAAAAGTAGTGATAATAGCCTTATAGTGGTTTCACTTGATCATCTTATGATGAGTTCACGGAGTTCCTACAAGGGAATTTATCAGTAGACAAAGCGGTAAAGAGATTCAATAGGTTGACTTGCCTATGTCCGGAACTGGTCAGTACTGAGACGGAAAGAGTTAGGTTGATGCTAAAGATGTTGAGACCGGAGATAGCTCTGAATGTAGCTGGTAGAATTAATAGACCACAGACCACTAAAGAGCTAATCGTGATGCACTAATCACGAGCATTACATGAATAGTATCAAGAACCAAAAGCTAGCCTCGGTAGAAAGCAAAAGCCGAGGAAGTTCGAGGTCGAAATCTCGAGCGGTAATTTGAATTAGGCGAAACAACAATGGCAAGAGGAAGCAATGGAATAATGCAAAGGAGGTTTCAACAAGAAGGCGACCTACGATCCTACATGTTCTAAGTGTGGGAGGAAGCATCCGGAGTTTGCCGAGTGTGAGCAGGTGTTATATATGTGGTGTCGAGGACACTTTCCAAACAGGCCCCACAAAGACCAGGAGCACTAGAGGGTCCTTACATCACCCAAGGAAGATTAGAGGCTCCATCGATTACACCTAATGGCCGGATCTTCTCCCTCACTAAGGAAGAGGTAGTAAATGCTTCTCAAAGAGTTACAGTCGAGATCTATCCTTAGTCGCGATACTACCATATTGTTTGATCGGGCAACTCATTCTTTCATGTCTATGACATTTGTTAAGAAGATAGATATAACTCGGATATCTTAGATATTCAATTTTTAACGACCCTACCTTGGGTGAAACAATGTGGTTGCATGTCGTCTAGTAATTTCAGATAGAGAGCTTTATAGTGATCTGATCTTCTGGGCATGCATGACTATGATGTCATCTTTGGAATGGACTTTCTTAGCAAGCATGGTGCTTCCATTGAGTGTCGTAAGCGAAGAGTAGTATTTCAACCCGAGACCGAGGCCAAATTTGAGTTTATTGGAGAACTAAGGAAAAGACTAAGAAGTTCTTGTGCACATGGAAGCTCGGAAGATGCTAGCTAGTGGATGCGGGTATTTAGCACATATAGTTGATACTAAGCAAGCAAGAAGCCAAAAGCTAGAAGAAGTCCCAATCGTATGTGACTACCCTAAGTATTCCTGACGAACTACCAGGACTAGCACCTAGAAGGGAAGTTGAGTTTGAGATTGAACTTATTCCTGGTACCAACCCAATCTCAAAAGCACCCTATCGTATGGCTCCAGCTGAATTGAAAGAGCTTCAGGAACAATTACGGGAGTTATTAGACAAGGGATTCATCTGGCCTAGTCATTTCCATGGGAGCTCGGTGTTGTTCGTGAAAAGAAAGATGGATCTATGAGGATGTGCATAGACTACCGAGCCTTAAATCAAGTGACGATCAAGAATGTATATCCTCCGCCAAGGATAGAGGATTTATTTGATCAATTGAGGAGCCACGCTTTCTCCAAGATTGACTTGCGGTTAGGTTATCATCAAGTAAGAGTTAAAGAGGATGATATACCGAAAATAGCCTTCTGAACGAGGTATGGACACTATGAGTTCGTGGTCATGCCCTTCGGAGTGACAAATGCACCCGCTATGTTTATGGACTTGATGAATCGGATATTTAAGGAGTATCTTGACAATTTTGTGGTCGTTTTCATTGACGACATCCTTATCTACTCGAGAACCCAGGAAGAATATGTCGAACACTTGAAGACAGTCTTGCAGACCCTTCAGCAAAGACAGTTATATGCAAAGTTATCCAAGTGTGAGTTTTGGCTTGATCGAATATCATTTCTGGGTCATGTTATTTCAAAAGATGGAGTTATGGTAGACCCGACAAAGATAGAAGCAGTCAGTAATTGGGGTCAACCAAAGAATGCCAGTGAAGTCAGAAGTTTCCTCAGATTAGCAGGATACTATCGAAAGTTTGTGGAAAACTTCTCAAGGATAGCTTCACCGTTGACGGTTCTTACTAGAAAGAATAAGAAGTTCGAATGGATCGAAGATTGTGAAAAGAGCTTCCTTGAATTAAAGAAGAGACTCACAAGTGCTCCAGTGCTTACCCTTCCAGAAAGTAATGAGGGATTTGACCTGTATAGTGATGCATCCAAGATGGGACTCGGAGCAGTACTTATGCAGAAGGGTAAAGTCATTGCTTATGCATCTAGACAACTCAAGGACTATGAAAAGAATTACCCTACTCATGACCTTGAGTTGGCAGCAGTGGTCTTTGCTCTGAAAGTTTGGAGACATTACTTATATGGAGTCCAATGCAAGATTTACAGATCACAGTCAAGTACTTCTTCACTCGGAGATTTGAATATGACAACAGATGGCTTGAGCTAGTAAAGGACTATGACCGTGGAAATCCACTACCATCCCGAAAGGCAAACAAAGTAGCAGGTGACGCCGAGTAGAAAATCATGCGCCACCTTGATGTCCCTAGCAACACTATCCCAACCACCGGAGAAAGAGATAATGAATTTGGAGTTGAGATCATTTCGACAGCTCCGCCTTGACCATAGTACCTACACTATTTGAGGATATATTAGCGAGACAGACAAAGATCCTAGCATCCAAAGGATCAAGCAAGAGATCCAAGAAGGGAAGGATGAAGGATTCGTGGTCTCGATATAGTGGGGTATTATATTTGGGTAACGCCTATATGTATCCCCAACGACCCGCACTTAAGAAAGAAGATCCTAGAAGAAGCTCATAGGACCCCATATTCGATGCATCCTAGATCCACCAAGATGTATCAAGATATGAAAGGGAAATTCTGGTGGCTTGGTATGAAGAGGGACGTGGCTAAGTATGTTAACACTTGCCTGACATGTCAGAGAGTGAAAGCCGAACACCAGAGACCAGGAGGAGTTCTACAACCTATCCAGATTCCAGAATGGAAGTGGGAGGAACTAGCCATGGATTTCATAGTAGGATTGCCCAAAACAACCAATGGCTACGATTCTATTTGGGTAGTTGTCGATAGATTGACAAAGTCTGCTCACTTCATGCCTATCAGAATATCATACTCCATGGAGCAGTTAGCCCAGTTATACGTCAAGGAAGTGATTAGACTGCATGGAGTATCTAAAACCATTATCTCGATAGAGATACGCTTCACTTCACATACGGGAGTGTGTTGTAAAGCCCTCGGCACTAAGTTACGATTCAACACTGCATTTCATCCTCAGACAGATGGGCAAACAGAAAGAGTGAATCAGATTTTGGAGGACATGCTCAGAGCTTGTGCCTTGGATTTTAAAGGAAGCTGGTGTAAATATTTGTGTTTGGCAGAGTTTGCCTATAATAATAGTTATCAAACCACAATTGGAATGGCACCTTATGAAGCCTTGTATGGAAGGAGATGCAGATCGCCTATCTGTTGGTATGAGGGTGGCGAGAAGAAAGAAATGGGACTCAAGACTGATTTTATAGATGACGCCACCAAAGCTATAAAGAACATACGTCAAAGGATAGAGACTGCCCAAAGTCGGCAGAAGAGTTACGCCGATGTCCGACGCAGACCCCTAGAGTTCCAAGTCGGAGATTCAGTTTTCATTAAGGTAGCTCCTATGAAAGGGGTAATGAGATTTGGGAAGAAAGGCAAGTTAAGTCCCAGATATGTAGGCCCCTACCTGATCACCAAGAGAGTTGGTAAGGTAGCTTATGAGCTAGAGCTACCACAATAAATGTCAGCTATCCACAATGTATTTCATGTTTCAATGCTTAAGAAGCACGTCCCAGACACCAACCAAGTGATTGAGCCACAGACAGATTCAGACAGATCTAAGTTATGAAAGTCGACCTATTCAGATAATAGATCGAGCAGTCAGGAAACTAAGAAACAAAGAAATATCGTTAGTAAAAGTCTTATGACAAAGTCAAAGGGTTGAAGAAGCAACCTGGGAACGTGAGGATGACATGAAGCAAAAGTACCCTGAGCTTTTCTAAGTTTCGAGGACGAAACTTTTTTAAGGTATAAGGGATTGTAACATCCCAAATTTTAATTCCTATATTTTTATTAGAGGAAAATAGAAATAAGAATAGAAGTAATAAAAATAGGAATAGAATAATAATAATAATAATAAAAGAAATAATTGGTTCGTTATGAGGCTCAACCATGAACCGTTGATTTAAAGGAAATAAAAAAAAAGATAAAAGAAAAGAAAACCGGACAAGAAGGGGTGAGTCACCAAAAATCCAATAAAAATATTTATATGATTAGGGAGAAGTCACGAATTTAATTGAAGAAAGAATTAATTCTGTTAAAGAGAGAAATTTAAGGAAAATTTATAAGGGAATAAAAATTTTATATGATTAGGGAGAAATCACGAATTTAATTGAAGAAGGAATTAATTCTGTTAAAGAGAGAGATTTAAGGAAATTTATAAGGGAATAAAAATTTTATATGATTAGGGAGAAGTCACGAATTTAATTGAAGAAGGAATTAATTCTGTTAAAGAGAGAAATTTTAGGAAATTTATAAGGGAATAGGTTAAGCCTTGATGGTTATAAATTTAACCTCCCTAATACCCTAGAGGACACCTCTCTACTCTCTTGGTCCCTCCACCGCCGAACCACAGATCAAGAAGAATTTTCTCCTAGGGTTGTCTTCTCCGCCGAATCCAAGGAAAGGTGGGATTCAAGAGACCTTAGAGGGCAGCTGCTAGGGCGGGATAGAAGGTTGCATCTCATTAGGTTTTACAAATATAAGTTAAAGCAATCGAAGGTAAGTATTGCTCACCTGCAGTATAAGTAGTTATCGTATGTCATTGATATATTTTTTCTGTGCTTGTTATTTCCAGTTATATGGTTGAGCAGTTTATATGCATATTATTTCTAGTTATGCATGTTGTTTTCAGTTACACGATTTTACCGTTATATTATGGGTAATTCAGCATCATGTTGAGATCCAAGATAAGAATGCAATTTATGATCATGCATGTTGTAGATGAGTTGTAGCTTACAATTATATGCATGATGTAGAGTAAGATGTAAAAATATTTCCTTTATAAAGAAAATTTAAAGATGCTCCCCATTCGAATTGGGGATTAAGAGCACAACGATCTTCAGTATGCTCCCCATTTCAGTTTTGGGGGTCAAGAGCATAATGATCTTTATGGTGCTCCCCATTTGTGATTTAGGGGATTAAGATCATTTCCTTCAGTATGTATAAAAATATAAGTATAAAGGAAGTATTTTACTTTTTGACAGGGCATGTACCGGGCATCAGTTTCGCCCACGGGCCGAGGCCCTCAGTTTCAGTTACCCTAGTAGGTTCGGTGGTTGGCCACCCCAGCCTATTAGGAATGCGCGCATTGGTACTATGCCGGGCCCATATCCAGGATGATTATTATTTTGAAGTATCAGTATAAGTATAAGTAAAAGTTTTCAAAGTTAATCATTCGATTAGATACACTGTTTACAAGTTTTAAAATACTTAAGAGCATGATTTATACAAGAGACAAGTAATCAGAGTTATGATTTCCAGTTATGTTTGCATGTGTATCAATGTATCCAGGGCAAGAGAACTAGTTGCATGATTTCATACAGTGCATGTTTTTGTGAGCATAGAAAGTACTTACTAAGCATTATTGCTTATAGTTTGCATTTCCTTATACTGCAGATAAAGGTAAAGAAAAGCTTCAGTAAGGTGGCATGGCGGATGAAGTGCTGGGTGTGTGTGGCGACGGAACAGTGGAAGTAAAAGATCCTAAGTGCAGATGTCTAAATCAGATTTTTAGTTTCTTATGTCATGTTTGATATTGTTTAAGTGATGTAAAG
Organism: Wurfbainia villosa; assembly: GCA_025175895.1. Lineage (NCBI taxonomy): Eukaryota > Viridiplantae > Streptophyta > Magnoliopsida > Zingiberales > Zingiberaceae > Wurfbainia > Wurfbainia villosa. Next base: position 12,719,959 of record CM046000.1, on the reverse strand, counting down.
GTCCTTATGATTATTTTAGTTGTTAGCATATTACATTAGTATATTGCATGAATTAAAGATGATAGACAGTAAAGTAGTGACATCTTCCCTGCTAAAGAGTGGAAGAGCCCGGTGCCGCGAGTCCACTCCCGCCAGTACGGTACACTGGGGCTTAGGTCTCTGTCTGAGGAAGTCCGTGATCGCCGCAGTAGCCGTCAGCGACCATCAATCGCCGGCTCGGAGACGCCCGCGACCACCAGTGGTATAAATTTATTTTTTTTCCTATATTTAACTCCATAATTAACTACAGAAGCTTTATGCTGCTATCCTACTTATTCTGTAACTATATAGTTAACTGTAAAACTACAGAAGCTTTAAGCTGCTAATTTGCCATAGAGATACACATACCAAATAATGCTAAGTACTAAGTTGGAAGAAATATTTTATGATTTTGTTTAGTCACATATAGGAAGTTATGGGATAAAACAAGCAGTTGATAAGGCTTAGATGAGCAAATCATGCACATCTACCTGAGTAATTATAAGCATCTTATTGATGTCCTCGTTAAGACCGAAACCCCAACACATAATTTGAACTATTCCTAATCAGTAGAATGTGAGGCTCAATGGTAGCCACACTATCCCACATGCAACCATGTCTAACACCACACAATGCCTTGGATTGTGTTCATTTGTGATATTAATTGTCACAATCAACTTAAGTTGTTTAACATTTCAGGCTTAAACATCCCAAAATATTTAAACCTAAATTAACAGTAAGATCTCTATACAACTGTTGTTTTTTTTCGGTTATGTTTAAAGATTGTTAAACATAGTGAATTCATATGTGAACTAACTGTATATTTTTATTATTGTAATTTCTATGAGTTTATATTAATATAATTGATTGAAAACAGACATAATGCAGCGTGAAAGGAGTTGGATGTATAATAGGAATTTACCTGAACGTCGGGGTTTAACTGATGAATTTATGAGTGGGTTGCAAGAGTTTTTAAATTTCGCAGCTAGTAATGTTGAGTTTATGGATGGTAATCAGATAAGGTGTCCGTGCAGAAAGTGTCACAATGGTAGATTTTTACCGTCTAGTAAAGTTTCAGAGCATCTTTGTAGATTTGGATTCGTTGCAAATTACTATAACTGGACATGTCATGGTGAACCATTTATATCTGATGAAGTTTATGATAGACACAACACACAAGTCTCTAGGGATCAAAGTGATTATAATCAATTAAATCCATATCAGAGGATGATATATGATGTAGCGGGCCTGAATTTGATTCCCCAATCACAAGGTGCAACTTCAAGTTGTCCTCCAACAGTTGAGCAAATGTTTACTAATGCATCACCCTTGGAAGAGGTGCAAGTAACCGATATCGGTCAAAATATGAATAATGAAGCATATCTCAAATTTCAGGAGGTGTTGAGTGCTGCAGATGCACCTTTATGGGCTGGTTGTGAGACTCACACTAAACAATCGTTCACCGCAAGAATGTTGAATGTCAAGGCAGAGCATAATGTGTCTGAAGAGTGTTTTAATAATTTTGTTCAAGCTTTTGAAGAGGCATTTCCGCGTGATCATATACTGCCCAATGATTTGTACAGTATGAAAAAACTGATGAAAGAATTAGGTCTCCCAGTGGAAAGAATTGATGTGTGCAGAGATGGTTGTATGTTATATTGGGGAGATGATGCAGATGTGGATGTTTGTAAATTCTGTAATCAAGATAGGTACAAGAGCAATAGTAGGAGGCAGCAACGACGTAAATCATATAGTCAGTTGTTTTATTTGCCTTTAACTCCTAGGTTACAAAGGCTTTATGCATCAAAGACAACAGCTGAACACATGACTTGGCATGCAAATCATCGAACAAAAGAGGGACTAATGTGTCATCCATCAGATGCAGAGGCGTGGAAAAATTTTGATAGAACATATCCTGATTTTGCGAAGGAGACTCGAAATATTAGGTTAGGTCTCTGTGCTGACGGATTTGCTCCATTTGGTAAATCAGGAAGACACTATTCTTGTTGGCCAGTTATATTAACTCCGTATAATCTTCCGCCTGGGATGTGCATGAAAACACCGTATATGTTTTTAACATTGGTTGTGTCTGGCCCAAAAAATCCGAAGAAGTTAATAGATGTTTATATGCAACCATTGATTGCAGAGCTAAAACAACTATGGGATGAAGGTTTTCCTACATACGACGTTCATACTAATCAGATGTTTGTAATGAAGGCTGCTCTTCTTTGGACCATAAATGACTTTCCGACTTATGGTATGCTATCAGGTTGGAGTACTGCAGGGATCTTAGGATGCCCAATATGTATGGAGAGATCAAAGTCGATTAGATTGAAGCATGGTAAGAAGCCAAGTTATTTTGATTGTCACAGACAATTTTTACCACTAAATCATAATTTCAGAAGGAATAAAGATGAATTCACTAGGAATCGAATTGAAAGAACACCTCCGCCATTGAGATTGGTGACCGTCAAGATATTTGAGTACTGAGTTTTCACTTTCCATCTGTTATTGAAGAGCCACATGGTACAACTTATGAATATGGAAGCAACCATAAATGGACCAAATGAAGTATATTTTGGGAGTTACTGTATTGGTTTAGTAATTTGATTCATCATAATCTCGATGTTATGCATATTGAGAAGAATATTTTTGATAATCTGATAAATACAGTGATTGATATCACCGGAAAAACAAAAGATAATCTGAATGCAAGAAAAGATATGCGACTCATTTGCAAACGACCTACCCTTGATGTTGATGAAAATAGTAGAGGATCAAAACCAAAGACAGTTTATACATTGAATAAGGAACAGAGACGTGTTGTTTGTGAATGGTTGAAGTCATTAAGATTTCCTGATGGGTATGTTTCTAATCTTGGGAGATGTGTCGATATGAAGGAATGCAAATTGATGGGTTTGAAAAGCCATGATTGTCATATATTCATGGAAAGACTTATTCCTATTGCCTTTAAAGAACTCTTACCGAATTTTATGGGTGCCATTACAGTTAAGTATTTTCTTCATGATATATGCTCAGCATTTTGGGATATTCACACATGGAGAAGTTAGAGAGACATTCCAATCATTTTGTGCAATTTAGAAAAGATTTTTCCTGCATTTTTGATTCAATGGAACATCTTTTGGTTCACTTGCCATGAGGCCAAAGTTGGAGGACGATTCATTATCGATGGATGTATCCTTTTGAAAGGTATAATTCACATATTCTATACTTCTAATATTGCATAAAAAGTTTAATTTTTTTATATATTCATTTCTAATATAATTTGTTATATTACAATCAGATTCTTATATCATTTGAAGAAAAAAGTGAAAAATAAGGCACATGTTGAAGCCTCTATTGTGAATGCATATATTGTGGAGGAAGTAACAACTTTTGCATCATATTATTTTGAGCCTCACGCTCGCATCAAAAGATGGAAATCCGGAAGGAATGATGAAGGTCTGTCGATCCCAATTTGAATTCATTCTCAATTTTTAATTATCTTGGTCGACCAAGTGATCTGTAATAAGCAACGATACTTAATCGATCAAGAATGGCGGGCAACCCGGACATATGTTTTACTTAATTGTCCGTATATCGCCATATTTGAGTTAGTATATATTTCCTATTTCGTCAAGTGTTAATTTGTTTATGTTATAATACAATTTTTTATTATAGGATCTTTCAAAATTTATATTCTGAAATCCCGACACGTGACTTTGATCACTTCTGCGATCAGGAATTTGCACCATGGTTCAAATCATATGTAAGCAGTTTTAATTACCTCATTTTTGTTTATACATATCTTAACTTTTAAATAAATATCATTTTCATTTGAGTATAGGTTTATGCTAACTAACCGACGCGTTCGAAGAATTGCTAATCCATCTATCATGGGGTCCAAAAGCAATGGTACGCACTTGACCAGCATATTTCATAAACGACTATAATTTCCACACTCAAGAATATGGAAATGGAAAGAGTACAATGAATAGTGGAGTATGTGTTCGGTCTTCCAATGATGGAGGTGCAAGCAATGATTTTTATGGTTTGCTGGATGAAATTATAGAGATTGATTATCCTGGTCCGTAAATGCGAGTTATCTTATTTATGTGTCATTCAATTTTCACAAAGAGATGAAGGTGCATCCACAGTATAATTTGGTTGAAATAAATCATAAAAGATTTTATAAGAGATATGAACCATTTATTTTGGCACAACAAGCGATTCAAGTTTTCTATGCTCCATATCCTAGTTTGAGGCGTGACAAAAATGAATGGTGGGCTGTTTGTAAAATAAAAGTACGAAAAAAAATTGAAGAGCGCTGGCAAGACATTGCATATCAACAAGACAAAGTTACAAATATGTTTCATACCGAGGAATATATATGTAAAATACCGGAAAAAAAAAATAATAAAATAAAATATCTCTTGTTAGTTAAGAAATTTTCTTAAATGATTTTTCAGGAATTTTTAGAAAATTTTCTGGACTTAAATGGAGATCTTATGGGTTTAATTGAATGGATCTAGGGTTAATGGTTTATAGGGTTTAAACCCAAACCCGTTAGTAAAACCCGATCCGTTTACTTCTCTAAACGCCCAATCATTTACTTACGCCGTTCTTCCATTTTCTCCGCCGATCCTTCTTCCCCAATCCCATCTTCGTCGCGACCTCTGCCATCCCTCTCCCTTCTGATTTCTCACGCCGCGAGCCTCCCTCTCGGTTCCCGATCTCCGACCGCTCGTCGGCCCGCCTCCAGAGGACGCAAGCTCCAACCGACGTGATCGCCGACGCCCGAGCCGTCGCTCGCCGCACCCTATTTCCCTGCATCATTTCTTCACCGACAGCGCCGATCTCCTCGGTGAAGGTGAAGGCGCGATTGGGTGAAGCCGATAAGCGTCGATCTCCTTCCCGCCACGCCGCCTTCTCCCAGACCGCCCACGCCCACTCACCCTCTCCGCTCGGCGACGGTTGCGCCCTCTCCGATCGCGCAGACGTTTACGTCGATGGGAGAGAAGTGGCATCGGTATCATCGATTATTGCGCGACGACCGACCATCCTTGTGCACCTTGATTCTTGGTCGATCAACTCGGATCGGCATCGCCTCTTCTTCCACCATTTCGTGGCAAAGATCTAAGGTCGTGGCAATGCTATTTTGTTTGATACTAGTTCACCGTCGCTCCTTTTCGATCGTTTCACGCCGGAGATCTATTTGAGCGATCGCCAATCACCTTTGCCTCTCCGATTCGATCGCCTTCATCCACCGCGTGGCATCCGGATCACAGCGGCTACCATCGATAGAAGTAACTACACCGACGTCTTTAACCTTCTGATTTCGTGCTAAGGTTAAGCGTCACGAGTCCAGCTCGCGTCCGGCAACAATAGTGACTAGTTGCAGTTGATCCACTGATATCTTTGCCTCAACCGGCGGTCTGTGAATTTTGATTTGTAACTTCTGTTCCTTGATTCGTCTCCTGATCCAGAGCACAGCTAGGGTAACGATTTCATTGTTGAATGGCTACTGATTCATTTTCTAGGTTTTGGTAAACTCTTAGTCTTGTTACATTTCTTGAATGGTGGATGCAAGGAGCGGATTCAAGAAGAGTGGTGATGTATTTTAGATGATGAAGACGATATTGTGAGGAGCCTTGTGAATCCAATTGGACTATTGAAATTGAACGTTTGAGGTAAGTTCATATGTGAATAGTTACAAATGCTTATCGTTGATAGGTTATTAGTTAATCTAAGTGTGATGGATGCTACTTCCAGTTCGGCTATGGATTTGGAGTTGATACCTTACCATTGGGTTAGAAGGTTTCATGATTTAGCTGGACTAGGTGAGTGATTTACAGCTAAATAATTATCGAAGAATTTATACATTCTATAGAGAACCGGTATATGGTTTAATGGGAATGCTTGATTAGTATGATGGAATGGAATGAGGTTATGCCACTGTGAGATTTGGTTAATTAATCAGGGATTAAGATTGGTTTAGATTCTTATTCCTACAATTTGATTATGCTAGCATGTGATTATACTGGATTCTACCATTTCAGATATTGGATTCGAGGTAGAGATCTTGGAGGCGGAGACCGTCAACATGAGCTTCCTAGCAGGTGGGTAATTTCCTACCTGGTCCGGGTAATTATATTTCATTCAGATTTAGTCATTGATATGAGCATGTTAGGTATTCATATTACCTTGACCCTGTTCTTTTTTATCGTATGCTTGATCTTTTACCGTTGGCTATTAACTCCATTGTTGATATCATGTTTATTTTACCATGATTAGGAGTTATACATATAGGTGATGCAAGTAACTTAGAATTTATTTAAGTTAAGTGCAAATGGTAAAGTCCGGATGACAACCTGATTGTACATTGGGCAAAAAGGTCATCCGTAGGTAGATAATGACTTTAACCTAGGGTTAGTTCTAGTACCCTTAGGTTGTATGTTACCACCGAACATGTGTTGTGTAAATGGTCAGAGGAATGACACTTAGGGTATCGCTACGGACCGGTGGTCCTAGCTTGTTATAATCAGATGAGTACGACTCTACGGATAGAGAGTCGTCGAGTAGATTAGTATGACTCTCTGTGATAGAGAGTATTATGATCAGTTGAGTACAACTCTCTACAGGATAGAGAGTGCGTCGAGTAGATTGGTATGACTCTCTACAGGATAGAGAGTCTATGGTGGATGTCTGTATGTGAGACATTGCATTCATGCATTTTCATGCACGCTGGCGACGAGGTCTCCCTTGTGGTTGAGAGGGTCGCCAGTCATCCTGCCTCCACGGTTACTCATAGGAGGAGTAACCGGTGTGAGGGCAGAGCATTGAGGTGCCGCACTCTACCACTATAGACGGTGGTAGTTGGATTTGCGTGTCGTAGTCCAGCGTGTGTGGTACTCGACCACTCATGGGTAGTGACTGTCGAAGTGACCAACAGCAGGGACCCCCATCGTGTAGCTTGCTCTTTACGCTTATATGCTACTCGATCATACTGCCCACTCGGCCACTCGAGAGTAGTGGTTGGTGTTGAGTTGGGACAGTTGTCATGCTCGAGCCACCGAGGCCACACTGGGGTCGTGGTAGCTTTAGGGTGAGCCGACATGACCATGCATGCTGCATAGCCGTATCTGATGGCGCTTTGCATATTACCATATATATATACATATATGCATGTATATATATATATATGGATGGTTGAGATTAATATATACAGTGTTCTAAAAAGCGCTAGGCGGTAGGCGGGCGGTCACTCGCCGCCTAGCGCCTAGGCGGCTAGGCGGCCGCCTAGGCGGTTTCTAGGCGGTCGATTTTTTTAATATTTTAAATATAATAATATATAAAAAAATAATATATTAGGGGGCACTCAAAAGTCAAAACTCACTTTGTAGCCTCCACAAGTCCACATGCATGTAACAAATAATAACTAATAGCAACTCAACAAGTAACAAGAATATTAAAAATGTTTAAGATTGTAAACAATAAGAATTGTAAAATATAAGAATTAAAAACATAATTGCAAACAATATTAAAAATTCATTGCAATAATAAGAATTGGCAATTGTAAACAACAAGAATACTTGACAATAAACAATAATTTACCCAATTTACACATCAAGCAACATTGCAACAATAAGCATTGCAAACAACAAGAGCACAACACACAAATCACAATAAAGCACGACACAATAACAATTTTAACGGATTAAAAAAACTATTAAGAATACTTGACAATAAGCATTAAGCAACGTACCCAACACTAATAAAATGAAGAAAAACACATTCCTACATATTGTGAATGTTTAGTTGAAAAAGATCCTTTATCCAAAAAGCAAGACCAAGGATACATCAACAATAAAGTGAATATCATCTTAACCGATAAACAAAATATCATTTACTGATTTACCTTACAGAGCGATCTAGATTTTACCATAATTCTTCAACTTCTTCTAGTTCATCTCCATATTTCTCCAACACTTCCTCTGTATCGGATTCAAACTCAAAATCCATGGCATCTTCCTCTTCTTCATCCGATACAAATTCTTCTTCGTGAAGTTCTCTTACATCTTCAATATTTGTCTCAACATCTTCATCTCCACCATCAACAATCCATCCTTGTGCCATAGTTGCTTCACTAGCAAGTAGCACATCAACTCCTTTTTCTTCTAGTCTTCTTTTTTTGTTTATGATCTTGGCATTGAATTGAACATAAACTAAATTGTTCAACCTTCCGTTATCTAATTTATTTCTTTTCTTTGTATGGATCTACATTAAAGAAAATTAGAAAAATATTAATATTGATTATTGAATACATATTTAGACATTTAGTATAAGTAATTAAATACTTACTCCCTCAAAAGTACTCCAATTTCTTTCACAACCGGAAGAACTCGTAGTTAAAGAAAGAATTCTTTTAGCCATCTTTTGCAATTTAGGTACACCATTTCCAAAAAGATGCCACCATCCAACTAAATAAAAATAAACCCAACAAGCAAAATCAAGAAACAACCAATAAAGATTAAAAATTACAAAATAAAGTAAGCAATTCTTAGTTCTTAGTTCTTACCCGGATCATATTTCTCATCATTTTTTGTGCACCCCACTATAGCCAATGTTCTTCCAAACCCCCCCACTTTATTGATATACTTCAATAACTCCACATTTACTATATCACTTTGACTATCAATATCATTAGGAAAGAATGTTTCAACACAAGTGAAAAATCCATTCATAACCACTTCTTCACTTCCTATGCTCCTCAGATTCAAAGGAATCTTATTTCTGTTACTTATCTTCTTGATTTAAGGTATTGTATTAATTTTTACAGTCGGTGTGTTGAACTTAAGATTGACTCCGTGTCAATCGGATATGATTTTTTAACAAATGGTTTTATGGTTCTTGATGTGGAACCAAATGTTAATTGTGCAATTGATAGTTGTTTTTAAAACATTACTCTTACTAGTGATGCAAATATAATTGATGATATTTGACATGCTAGATTAGGACATATAGGAAAGATCACATGAATCGGTTAGCTAAAAAGGTTTACTTGGGCTCTTGTGATAAGATTTGCTTGTCTATGTGTGAGCATTGTCTGGCTGGAAAAGCAACTAGGAAACCATTTAGTAAGGCTAAAAGGGCTGAGTCACCATTGCAACTAATTCATTCGGATATTTGTGGTCCAATGAATGTGAAGGCTAGACATGGAGTTTCCTATTTCATTATATTTTTTGATGATTTCTCTCGTTTCAATCATGTGTATTTGATTTCTCATAAATCTAAAGAATTGGATTGCTTCATTCGTTATATGAACGAAGTTGAGAATCAAACGGAATGTAAAGTTAAGACTTTACGCACTGATCGTGAAGGAGAATATTTGTCTGATATGTTCAAAACAATATGTAATGATAAGGGGATTATTAGACAACTGACAATCCCTAGAACTCCACTGCAAAATGGGATTGCTGAAAGAAAAATAGGACTCTTCTAGAAATTGTTAGGTTTATGATGGCGCAGATTAATTTGATGATCTCCAATTAGAGAGATGCATTATTAAATATGGCCTATATACTTAACAAAGTGCCTTCAAAGTCAGTTTCATCTATCCTATATGAACGTTGGACAGGTAAAAAATCAGATTTGAGTAATTTGAGAACCTGGGGGTTAACTACTTATGTTCATGATATTTCTCACAAGTATAGAAAATTGGATTATAGAGATAAGAAATGTATCTTTATAAGATATTCTGAGACCTTTAAAGGTTATATTTTCATAGGTGAGCAACAAGATGGAACAATCTCCGAATTGGATTCGAGAGATGCCACTTTTCTCGAAATTAAGCTCCTAACTAGAGGTGAAGTTGATAAGACAGTTCCTCTATTTGAGGAGGATGAGTCGTTATCAACAAGATAGGTGCCTAGTGGGATACCTGAACCTAGTCAACCCCAGTGGGAGTGATTTGCCTAGTCACAGGGTGACTTCTCAGGAACCTAACTTATGAAGAAGCGTTCGTAAGATCAAACCTAAGAAGAGATTTAATATTGAGAATGAGGCAATAATGACACTCCTGGTTGACAATGATGAACCTCAATCAGTTGAGGAAGCTCTGGGATGTAGAGTTAGAGAAAAGTGGAGAAATGCAATGGTCGAAGAGATGGAGTCAATGATTAAGAATCGTGTTTGGGAGTTAGTCGATCTTCCTCTTGGCCGAAGTGCTATTGGGAATAAATGGATTCTCAAAATAAAGAGGAAATCAGATCGATCGATTAACCGATACAAAGCTCATTTAGTTGCAAAAGGATTTACCGAATTAGAGGGTATAGACTTTGAAGAGATATTTTCTTTCGTCGTGAAGTTTGTGTCAATCCGAGTTATTTTAGCTTTAGTGACGCATTATGACTTGGAGTTATATCATATGGATGTAAATATGGCTTTCCTTAACGGTGAGCTTGATAAGGAAATCTATATAGTTCAACCAGAAGGTTTCATTGTTGAAGGTTAAGAAGAAAAAGTGTGTAGATTAAAGAAATCTATATATGGGCTAAAGCAAGCGTCAAGACAATGGAATATAAGATTTAATGAAGTCATTTTATCTTATGGTTTCGAAATGATCAATGAGGATCATTGTGTTTTCCTGAAAAATGAAAAAAGAAAGTTTGTCATTTTATTGTTATATGTTGATGATATGCTGATAGCAGGAAATGACATAGGTTTTGTGATAGAAGTCAAAAAGTGTCTTTCATCACAGTTTGACACAACAGATGTGGGAGAAGCTATATACATCTTAGGAGTTAAGATCATCAGGGATCGATCTAAAAAACTTTTGGGTTTGCCTTAAGAGTCTTATATAAATAAGATGTTACAACATTTCAGCATGTCTGATTGCAATAGTGAACAAACACTTATTGTGAAAGGTATTGTTTTGAGCAAAAGTATGAGTCCCAAGACTCCTGAAGAAATAATCGGGATGAATAAAAACTAATATGCCAGTGTTGTAGGTAGTTTAATGTACACTATGATGTGTACTCGTCTCGATATCAACTATGTTGTTGGATTAGTCAGTCGGTTCCAGTCAAATCCAGGACCGAGACACTGAAAGGCAGTGAAAAGGATATTCAAATATCTGAAAGTGATAATAGATTATAGTCTATGTTATCAAGGATCAGATATGAATCTGAAGGGATATTTAGATGCAGATTGGGCTGGGGACTTCGATGATAGAAAATCCACATCGGGTTATGCGTTCTTGTTGAATGGTGGCGTCATCTCCTGAAACAACAAGAAACATGCTTGTGTGGCCTTGTCAACTATAGAAGATGAATATGTGGCATGTTCAGCAGCTGTACAAGAAGCAGTCTGATTAAGGAGATTCCTAAAGCATTCGAAGATTGCTGAGGACAGTGGGAGTCCAGTGACCGTCTACTGTGACAGTCAAGCTGCTATAGCTTTTTCCAAGGATCCCAAATATCACAGCAAGGGCAAGCATATAGCAATAAAGTATAACTTTATAAGAGATATTGTTGCTAAGAAGAAAGTGATTCTTGAGTATATCCTTACACGAGTTATGCTTGCATATCCTTTTACTAAGCCGATGACTAGAGAGTCATTTTATGAGCATGTAAAGTCTATGGGACTTTGTAGAATGTAACAATTTTGTAATGACAATCGGATATTTATAATTTGATTGTTTAAAATGCTAGTTATAATTTATTCAGTGTATATTATGTTATATTCTGGTGATAAGTTCTCGGTGAGCATATTGGCAGGTAGTGATTGGTCCTCTCACATGGACAATCATCTCTATTTGTTAAGTACAAATATAGGTAAGACCATTACTTATAGGATAGCTTTGAAAGCTATATGTATAGAAATACATACCTATAAGTTGGGGTCATCTTGATATTTGTATCAAGATAAGATCATTTGAGAATAGTGATCGAAGTAAATGCTTCCACCATTTACTATACCCGTTTGGAGCCAGATTAGAATTCATATGTTGAATTCAGGATTAGACATTTGGAATGTCTAGAACAAAATTTGTATGATGTTGGAAAAAATATACGCTCTTTATTAGAAAAGAGAATAACATCGTAGCATGTGATTCATACCACATGTGCTAAAGCGACAATAAGGGTAGTAGGAGAATGGATCCCTGCTTCTCTACTATGTCAGTCCTTTGAGATTATATGTTAATCTCAGCATTTGTCCTTTGTGACTATTTAGCTGTCTACTTGAAGTTTTAATCAGGGTCTGTTACTTTAGCATGTAAACCTAATGACTATGGATGATTCAGTCTATATAACATAACTAGAAAAGCGACTGATTAAAATGAATAGATTCACACTAATGAATTTGTGATTGGATCACAACTAGTGAGTATCTCTACATGTGTAATTGTGATGTATCGGAATTATCCCTAGTCGATGAATTGATGGATTTAGACACCATCGATTCTGTCGAGACTAGCACGAGGTATACTCCTTGGTGTATCCAAGCAGCTGATTCTCACTGGCTGGAGACATTGTGATGTCCGAAGTTAATCGTGGATGCTAGTTATGGTAACTAGTTCATTGGAGTGACCAGCCGTAAGACTTCATATGGTTCTCTGCATATATAGATATGTCAATGAAGTTCTTACTGCAGCTTAAGTGCGATGTTCCTTTGACTTGCGGTATTCAAGTCATCTTGATCATAAAGACTTATGCTTTGACATCTTAAGCAAACATCTCTAAGGAGATGTCGACCCGGGATGATTGGGTATAAGTTGAAGTGATCGAAGGTGTTTGAATAGCCTATAAAGGATTCACCACTCCTTGCGAGGAGATGTATACCCATGGCCTCTTGTCGGATTGTTACTAAAGTCTTTGGCCAAAACATTACATGTTTAGAGTAAGATACTCTTCGATACATGTGCAGTAACTAGAATCCGTAGGATGAGGAAATGATACTTGGGCTAGGTGTGACGTAGTCAACCTAGTGGGGACTGACACTATAGATCATGTCCTGAACCAAGTGGGTATAAGATGAGTGAAGGGAATGGGGCACGATTCATTGTAGCTGCTGAAGTGTTTCAGAAATAGTTCTGGATCAACCGTTGATCTTTTCGGTTAATTGGGGATCATGATGTACTACTAGGTGCTACTCATGATCGTTCTATAATTAATGGTTAATTATAGAATGCCAACATAAACCGAGAACCTATTTGGTCACACGCACAACGAGCATAATCCGAAGGATTTAAAACGAGCTTGAGAATGAGATTCTCAGACCGAGAGACACTAGGTTTGGTTGGACCAAACATGGAGCGAGCATGAAATCGTTTCAGTCATAATGGAAGCGTGGATGGGTCGTGTCTTATGAAGACATGATGGATGAACCAAATTGGTTTGGTTCTAATCCAATGGAGGAGAATAAATCAAAGGGGTTTGGTTTGTTTTAAACGAATGAACCAAAGTTGGTTCGGTTCGTTTTAACTTAAAATAAACCATCATGGTTTGGTTTATTTCAACTTAAATTAATGGAGCGGGTTAACGGGCTTTTGGTTATGATCCGATAACCATTAAGAGAATTTGTTCTCTATAAAATAGGGCTTAAGGGTTTTTGTTAAGCCCTAATCCTTGCAACCCTAAAGTTGCCGCCCACCCTCTCCCTCTTCTCCAAGTGGTCGGCGCCCAACTCCTTGCCGCCGCCCAAGCTCCTCCAACCGGCGTCCAACAGCTGCCATCCTCCCCACTTGCCGGCGTCTAGCTGTTTCCGGAGGAGCTCCGGTGATCTTCCTTGGCTCCGGCGACAAGGTGAGCATATTGCTTTCCTTATTTGGCCGGCGCAAAGTCTCCACCAAAGCTGTCCAGTTTTCTGGACAGCTTGTTTCCTTCTTGTCGGAGCGTTGTTTGGACGACGTTTGGAGCTCCGACGGCGCCTTCCTTACAGGGGATTCGATCTCCGGTAATCCTCACAGGTGGAGGACGAAGGATTCATCAAACAGTTGACGAATACCTCTCCGGAGAAGCGAGTTTTTGAGGACTCATTTTGGATCCGAATTTTTATTCGGATTGTGATCTTCTCTCGATCACATCATCTTCGACACGAGGCTAGTAACTCTGTAAAATACGGAAAAAAAAAATTTATATGTGGATTAAACCCTTTAATTAATTGGGTTTAATTAGTAGATTAATTGGGCTTAATTAGTGGGCTAATAAGGTGGGTTAGCTAGTTGGATTGAGTCCATTGGGCTGGTTTTGGATTGGGCTAGAATCTATGGGCTGGAATTGGGCTTGGGCTTAAATTGGAATTGGGCTTGGGCTTGAACCGGATTAGGCCAAATCATATTGGATTAGACTTGGATTTAGATTGAGTTGAGCTAACCAAATCGCGTGAACGACATTAAAAAGCCGCCGAACGAACCCATTTCATTCGCGATCCCCATTTCTTCGCGTCATTTCTCTGCTCCGCGCGGCTTCCATCACTGACCTCCACTCGTCGGCATCTGGTGCGAGTAGCTCGACGGCGCCACCACTAGGCCGATCTCCGGCCAGGGGTCAAAGGGTTTTCGTCTGGAAACAAAACCACGGCGACACTTCCGGCGGATAGGCGGCGTCAGGGTCGCGGCAGCGAACTGCCATTGAAGGTAGGTATCGATTGTTGTTTCTTCTGTCAAGTTAAGGTTGTTGCTAGCTACGACTTTCGATTTTAGCCCGGCTCAGTGTTTGGGCAGTGATCGGAGTTCAGATCGCGTTGGGGGATAAACTGTGCATGAGGAATAGCTGGGATCGGGAGAGGTTCGCCGCCGGTGAAGGTTAGGCACGGTAAGATGGATCAATCCTATTATTGTCATCGGTTGTATTGGATTTTTAGAAATTGAAGCTGTGATTTGGAATTTAAATTTGTTTGGTGGTGATTACGGTAATTGTTAGATAAATGGGTGTGGTTGGTATCCTGTTATTGTGAATGTTTGTCGATGTGTTGATTTGGAGTTCCTTCGGTGAGCAGAGGGTGAGCAGGAGTAGGCTGTCGGAGAAGATCTGAGGTTGGTAAGTCTCGATTCCTTGTTCTTTCCGGTGCCGTGTGAATTGGTTGATTGATGCCATGAATCGGGGATTCAATTTGTGTGTGTGGATGTTTAGGAATCGCAGTTGTAATATGGAAATAAATCTATGATTTGAGTGGTATTCGTTTGATTCAGGTGTTGTTGTGATTCGATGGATGGTTGATCAATTGCTAGCATGATTTAGAGTTTGTTCCTTCTAGTTATTGTGGTTACAGTCGATTATTGAGATCGAGTTGATGGGTGCTGCGTTCACCTTCACGTAGCAATAGATAAGCAGTTGAATCTGTGATGTTGAGCAATCAATCAAGAGGGGTGTAGAGGGAGGTTGTTCTGCACAGTCAGGGGTGGAGCTGTAATCGGTTGAGGGGTGTTTGTCGATTGTTTCTTTTATTGCCCATGGTGTTTTGGTTAATATTAGTTGATGTCTGATATGCTTTGATTTGGAGATTTTAGCGTATTGGATCATATTGGTTATGCTCTGTTAGGGAGATGATGGTTGGGTTAAGCAAGGGAAGGATGCGAATATAGAACAAATTAGTATTTTGTTCATATAATTAGAGGCTTGTGCTTAACCCTAATTTGTTATTATTGTTACAGGACGTTGATGGTGATGGATACATGAACGTGGATATGGATAGCACGGATTATTTCGAGCTTCGTATCAGGTGGGTAATATCTACCTGGTCCGGTAGTTTTGATCAATTCCAGTGCATGATCTTGGATTTATGTTTATACCTGTTTACCTTAAATCCACTCTTATTTAATCGTATGCTTGTACTACCTTGACCTTTGAGATATATACTCTGGTACTTCATTGATTATCTAGCTCGGATAGGAACTATAAACCCTATTATGTGTTAGCTGATAGAGGTTTAGTAAGTACATGTGGTTAGAGTTATTTTTATGACCTCAGATTGAGTTACTGGGTTGCATCACTAGGTTAGGTGATGAGTCAAATTATGAGGTCCTGATTGTATGTATCATCATATCAGTGTGTTGGTTTGACAGATCTATTTATCTGTACATTGGTAAATAGGTTGTGATTACGGATTTGTCGTCCTTGCATGGTTGACTTTTGGTTGACTAGGTCTCCCCGTGAGTTAGGGAGTGTTGCGAGGATTTGTGTGTGAGCTATGCATCATTACATTGCATGCATGCTGGGGTCTCCCTTGTGGTTGAGACGGGTCGTCAGTCATCCTGCCTCCCCGACCACTCGGGGTAGTGGTAGCAGGGTTGAGGGCAGAGCATTGTTGTGCGTGCCGTTTTCGGCCACTATGGATGGTGGTAGCTAGAGATCGCCTTAGCCCTTTGTGCGGAGTGGTAGTTAGCGCACTCACCCACTATAGATGGTGGTGTGTGATGTGCGATTGTCACAGGTGCGGTGCTCGTCTACTCATGGGTAGGGACGGAGGCGGCTAGCGGCGAGGACCCCGTGTGAGTAGCATATAGCTCTATGGCGGGCTAGCTCTTTGTTTCATACTACCCAACTTCGGTCACTTTCGAGAGTGGTGGCGGTGAGTCGGGATAGTTGTCATGTCGTGCCACCTAGGCCACTGCTGGGGTCGTGGTAGCGAGTTGGGTCTGTGAGCATGACCATGCATATGCATTCTTGATATATATGTATGCATGTATTTGATATATGTTTTACATATGCCTGTAAGATGTTGCATTTGATTGAGCTATGATTGTCGCACATGCTTGTACATCATGATACATGTCATTTGCATTTTATATACTGTTATGTGTTGAGCATGATATATATGTTTGTATTTATCTGTTGATGTATGCATTTGATTAGTGTCATGTCATAGTGTGGTATGGACGGGTTGTTATTACAATTGATCATATCTTATTCATATGTTGGCGTATTCGTCAGGTAAGGGATTGTCTTAGTATGTTATATGGTTATGTTATAGTATACCTGTTCAAGATGATCTATCATATGGAGAACAGACCGTCAGGTACGTACATTACTTTACGTCAGTTGATCAGTTCAGTTTATGCTATGAGTAGGACATATCTGTGATTACTGATTAATATGCTTAGGACTGTATGTCTATTGGACTCATGTTGTATACCTGTAGATCTTCACATGTATACTTGTAGATCTATCCTTATATGTTGTTCATGCACTTCTATATATTACCCCTGAGTTTATACTCACCACCCACAGACCACTGGGCTTCACGCCAGATAGCGGTGAAGACTCTTTGGGCGTTGAGCTCATGGTGATCCCATCTCACACCGGACGAATGGACATGTTTTCCGTATTGTTGTATTTCTACGGATTGTCATTTTGTGGTTTTAACCTGTATTATTTCCGTATCTGTGATATACGGACATGTTGTATGTATTTGACTTTCGATGTGACGTCTATTATGTTTCTTGTTGTGTCAAGTCACTCCGGAGTGCACAGTTGGGTCATTGTATATTGTTTTATCTGTTGTATGTTTCCGCTGCATTTTATATGTTGATATCTGTGTATATCATATTGTTGTTGTGGGCCTACGGGCCTTGTATTAACCCGATATGTTGCCACGTACAGGGGAGATGTCGTCCGTTTGCTTTTCGGCACGGCATACTCTCGGGGCGTGACAATTTTATTGGTATCAGAGCCCTAGGTTGCGAAGTCCATTTTCGGATTTTTATTTCATTCGGACATCGAGTTTTGCTTTACTCGGTTTGTTTTGTGAGTTCTGGGATCTGGCTGTTGCGGACATCTCCGAGCTACAAGGTTTAAGGTATGTTAACTGTTATTACATATCATACATTGGCTATGTATTTAGTTGCTTATAACAGTGCATGACTTGTAGTATGTTAATTAGTATTCGTAATCGTGGTTTGAGTTTGACCACGAGAACGATATGTTGAGGTTATTAGATATGTACCTGCTATCGAAAAGGTAATTACCTTTGAGAGCTGACTGATACCGAGTCGGAAAGCAGGTGTTTGGTAGTCACATCTCTTGTGGAGATCAAGGATTACGGTCCTAAGATTTTCACTAATTATGTTAGTCAGATCATTACCTATGGGGTAATGAACTACGCGAAATACACTATTCTTGCGTCGGATAGTAGAGGATTAGTTTGGAGATATTCATAGAGATTTTGATCTACGAGATGGTCGTTCTAGGTTGTATAACGTTGAGGGTACTTTTGAGTACTTAACTCGTGTTATCTGAGAGAAAGCTAAGTTAGTTGCATACCATTATCGGATTTAGCGGTACTTGGTGTAAGATATAGAAATAATCTACGGGAAATAACGTATCACTTAGTCACAATTCAGTGATGTTGTTAGATAGTATTTTCCCACGTCATTTTTTTTGACTCATCGTCAGGGAATTCTTGAGCTTCAGGTTGGGTGATCGTCTGGTGACGAAAGTACCATGCAGAGTCGTTAGACTCGTGATTCTGACCCTAATAGCTCGAGAATGTGATTGGGTTGGTTTGGCCACCCACGGGTTATCAGTTGACATCTTTATCGGGATGTTTGGATCTCCTAGATCCTCAGGAAGTGTATAGACCAGTCATGTGTATAGAAATGACTCCGTAGTAAGTGTTTTAAAGAGTTGGAGATTTGATAAGCGGATATTGCAGTCAAATTATTGGAATTCAAATCTCGAATGTTGGATAAAGGAGCAAGATTAAAGTCGTAAGTCCCAGCGACTATTGGAGTTTTCGATCATAGAAGACCGATTGCAGTTATCGGTAGCTTCTCATGTTTATCGGTGAACTCGGAGGAAAGACTCGAAGGAGATTATGTGTGTCGATCACGGGTTACGACGAGACACGAGTCGATTATTCGATGGACCATTGTATCTGCTCCTACTATAAGCGGGGTATCTACGAGGAGAGTATGTATTTTGAAGACTCGATTGAAGACTATGGATGATGCTTTCGGCGGACGATCCACAACCTCGGAAGTCGAGATTATTCTGAAGATTAGGTTATCACATCGTGACGATCTACTACCCCGGATATAGTTGGAGTTCTTTGATACTTTCATCCTGAAGAAGTAAGTTACTCGTGATGATCACCAAGACATCTCGGAAGATTCGGACATTGGACAACAAGTTACCTTCCCGAGCGTAGTTATGATTTGTTCGGAGAGAGAGTATACGGCGATGATGGTCGTATCTATGCGGTATTCTTGATTGCGATTGTACCTTCCGCAGAGTTGGGCGTGCTACGATGTTGACAATTCTTGAGATTTTACAGGATGTGTATCTTTGCTAGTACAAGCGGTTATCATCTCCGTGCGATTGTTTGATTGGTACCTCGATTTATTGATTGATTTGGTTCCTCCATGATAGTCTTTGCATCTACATGAGCTCAAATCGGACAAGTTTATATGATTACTCGAGAAGAAGTATAGAAGACCGAAGGATCGGTCCTTGAGTATTACTTTAGATTATTCTATTTGCGGATATAGCGAGAGATCTTGTAGTTATAGGTATCTTTGTCTAGAATGTTCTTATATAGGATTAGAAGGGTTCCTATCGACTTGTGGGTTGGTGATTTTCTCTACCATCCGGTGAGATGTTTATCGACAACCAAGAAGGCAAGGATACCCTTAGCCTTTGCTAGACATACCTCCACTATAGACATATCCTTACGGATAGTTGGATTGTTGGGCGTTGGTATACTAGGACTCTCGGATGTGCGTATAATGAGTATTGGATGTAGTTTTGGATGAACTCTCGAACTTGCCACTGCATGGGCAAGTGGAGTAAGCGATTGAGGTGATTAGGGAATAGTTCCGTATTGAGACCTCATGCAGGAGATGATTTTACGGGTATTAGTGTTGCTAAACACTATGGGAGATTTATCTGCCTCAGTGTTTCTTCTTGAGAAGACTTGTAACTCTTTGTTAGAAGGGAGTCGGACCCTGAGGTTATGCATCGATTATCGATGATTGGAATGCATTAGTTGAGAATGAGTATCCTTCGTAAGGGATAGATGATTTGTTTAGATCAGCTAAATGACACCTGTGTATATCCTAGGGTTGATCTACGACTGGAGGTTTGATATTGTAGTGACTTAGTGTCATACAATTATCATTGTCGGTGTGATGATTGAGCTATTATTAGCGTGGAGAAAAAGGATGCAGGTGTATAGAGCTGATTGATAATGTGGTTAGACTTATCGACGATTTAGTCGTTCATGGATTTGAGGAATCAAGTACTCTTGGAGTATTTGGGATCGATTGTCATCATATATGTGGAGGATATATTTTGAGATATATTCACGATCTTAAGGGAAGTTATGTTTCTTTAGATTGATTTGGTATTTACCATAGATAAGGATAGGATGTTCAGCGATACTATCTGAATTGTTGGACCAAGAAGGTGATGGAAATCACCTGGTCGGAAGTTGGGAAGTTAGGTTTCAAGGCCTAGAAGGTGACTGACTTTTGGGTCAGTGTTAGTTAATCCGTCCGATATGGATGGAAGGGTATTGTACGCAGATGCATCATTTCAGGGATTAGGAGCGATCCCGATGCAGTTGAATGAGACGTATATTATGTGTATGCTAGTTGAGAAACTAGCGAGATTAGTCATTATAGTCTTCCAGATACTTTCAGTTCTGGGTGATATAATGAATTTTGGAATAGTAGATTGGTTTCTATTGTGAGAAAGTAATTCTCCGTTTCCGAGGAGAATAGTGGGTTAAAGAGTTGTATTTCGATTTAGGAAGAGTTGTTCAGGAGACTCTTCATTCGAGAGTGATGATTTATTCGGAGTGTATCCGAAAATAGTAAGTATTGAGACGTTCATGTTGATGGAACGATATATGGGACACGGTTGATTTCGTAGTTTGATGTTGGGTATGCCAACAAGCAAAAGTGGAATATTGTGGTCGGTAGGGTTATGTACCGTGATGAAGTGGGAGCCTAGTGTGTTAGACTGTGTTGGAAGATTATCTAGAATTCGGAAAGGACTTGATAGGATTTGGGTAGTCGATGATCGATTAGCTAGGTCCGCTCATTTTCTTCCGAGCAGTAAGATGGATTTCGTTGGATCGTTTGACGGAATGATATCCATGGAGTATCCTTGAGTATCATTTTTGATAGTGATTCATGATTCACCTTACGATTCTAGCAAAGTCTTTCACAAGTCATGGGTATGATACGATTATCTATCTTTTGATAGATGATCAATAGGAAGGTGTTATTCAGACTTTAAAAGGGTGATTGAGAGCGTATATATAGGAGATGGAATGTAATATTCGAGCTCAGTACCCCACTTAGTCACTTGAGGTGTGACTTTGCTCCGGATACTTGAGATGGTTATTGTGACATCTCGTACTCGTACAGGAGTCGGAAATTTGGAGACCAAATTTTTATAAGTGGGGGAGAATGTAAAATACGGAAAAAAAAAAATTTATATGTGGATTAAACCCTTTAATTAATTGAGTTTAATTAGTAGATTAATTGGGCTTAATTAGTGGGCTAATAAGGTGGGTTAGCTAGTTGGATTGAGTCCATTGGTGGGTTTTGGATCTAGAATCTATGGGCTGGAATTGGGCTTGGGCTTAAATTGGAATTGGGCTTGGGCTTGAACCGGATTAGGCCAAATCAGATTAGATTAGACTTGGATTTAGATTGAGCTGAGCTAACCAAATCGCGTGAACGGCATTAAAAAGCCGCCGAACGAACCCATTTCATTCGCGATCCCCATTTCTTCGCGTCATTTCTCTGCTCCGCGCGGCTTCCATCACCGACCTCCACTCGTCGGCGTCTGGTGCGAGTAGCTCGACGGCGCCACCAGTGGGCCGATCTCGGTCATGGGTTTTCGTCTGGAAACAAAACCGCGGCGACACTTCCGGCGGACAGGCGGCGTCGGGGTCGCGGCAGCAAGCTGCCATTGAAGGTAGGTATCGATTGTTGTTTCTTCTATCAAGTTAAGGTTGTTGCTAGCTACGACTTTCAATTTTAGCCCAGCTCAGTGTTTGGGCAGTGATCGGAGTTCAGATCACGTTGGGGGCTAAACTGTGCATGAGGAATAGAGGATCGGAGAGGTTCGCCGCCGGTGAAGGTTAGGCACGGTAAGATGGATCAATCCTATTATTGTCATCGGTTGTATTGGATTTTTAGAAATTGAAGCTGTGATTTGGAATTTAAATTTGTTTGGTGGTGATTACGGTAATTGTTAGATAAATGGATGTGGTTGGTATCCTGTTATTGCGAATGTTTGTCGATGTGTTGATTTGGAGTTCCTTCGGTGAGCAGAGGGTGAGCAGGAGTAGGCTGCCGGAGAAGATCTGAGGTTGGTAAGTCTCGATTCCTTGTTCTTTCCGGTGCCGTGTGAATTGGTTGATTGATGCCATGAATTGGGGATTCAATTTGTGTGTGTGGATGTTTAGGAATTGCAGTTATAATATGGAAATAAATCTATGATTTGAGTGGTATTCGTTTGATTCAGGTGTTGTTGTGATTCGATGGATGGTTGATCAATTGCTAGCATGATTTAGAGTTTGTTCCTTCTAGTTATTGTGGTTACAGTCGATTATTGAGATCGAGCTGATGGGTGCTGCGTTCACCTTCACGTAGCAATAGATAAGCAGTTGAATCTGTGATGTTGAGCAATCAATCAAGAGGGGTGTAGAGGGAGGTTGTTCTGCACAGTCAGGGGTGGAGCTATAATCGGTTGAGGGGTGTTTGTCGATTGTTTCTTTTATTGCCCATGGTGTTTTGGTTAATATTAGTTGATGTCTGATATGCTTTGATTTGGAGATTTTAGCGTATTGGATCATATTGGTTATGCTCTGTTAGGGAGATGATGGTTGGGTTAAGCAAGGGAAGGATGCGAATATAGAACAAATTAGTATTTTGTTCATATAATTAGAGGCTTGTGCTTAACCCTAATTTGTTATTATTGTTACAGGACATTGATGGTGATGGATACATGAACGTGGATATGGATAGCACGGATTATTTCGAGCTTCGTATCAGGTGGGTAATATCTACCTGGTCCGGTAGTTTTGATCAATTCCAGTGCATGATCTTGGATTTATGTTTATACCTGTTTACCTTAAATCCACTCTTATTTAATCGTATGCTTGTACTACCTTGACCTTTGAGATATATACTCTGGTACTTCATTGATTATCTAGCTCGGATAGGAACTATAAACCCTATTATGTGTTAGCTGATAGAGGTTTAGTAAGTACATGTGGTTAGAGTTATTTTTATGACCTCAGATTGAGTTACTGGGTTGCATCACTAGGTTAGGTGATGAGTCCAAATTATGAGGTCGGTCGTTGTATCGTATACATATCAGTGTGTTGGTTTGACAGATCTATTTATCTGTACATTGGTAAATAGGTTGTGATTACGGATTTGTCGTCCTTGCATGGTTGACTTTTGGTTGACTAGGTCTCCCCGTGAGTTAGGGAGTGTTGCGAGGATTTGTGTGGGCTATGCATCATTACATTCCATGCATGCTGACGACTGGGTCTGCCTTGTGGTTGAGACGAGTCGTCAGTCATCCTGCCTCCTCGGCCACTCGGGGTAGTGGTTGCAGGGTTGAGGGCAGAGCATTGTGTGCGTGCCGTTCTCGGCCACTAGGGATGGTGGTAGCTAGAGATGCGCACTTGGCCACTGTGCGGAGTGGTAGTTAGCGCACTCACCCACTATAGATGGTGGTCGTGTGATGTGCAGTAGTCCTGGGTGCAGTGCTCGTCTACTCATGGGTAGGGACGGAGCGGCTAGCAGCAGGGACCCCCGTGTGAGTAGCATATAGCTCTATAGCGGGCTAGCTACTGTTTCATACTACCCAACTCGGTCACTCGAGAGTGGTGACGGCTGGAGTCGGGATAGTTGTCATGTCGTGCCACCTAGGCCACACTGGGGTCGTGGTAGCGAGTTGGGTACGCAGGCATGACCATGCATATGCACTGCTGATATATATGTATGCATGTATTTGATATATGTTTTACATATGCCTGTGAGATGCTGCATTTGATTGAGCTATGATTGTTGCACATGCTTGTACATCATGATACATGTCATTTGCATTTTATATACTGTTATGTGTTGAGCATGATATATATGTGTATCGTGATGTATGCATTTGATTAGTGTCATGTCATAGTGTGGTATGGACCGGGTTGTTATTACAGGTGATCATATACTGTTCATATGTTGGCGTATTGGTCAGGTATGGGATTGTCTTAGTATGTTATATGGTTATGTTATAGTATACCTGTTCAGGATGATCTATCATATGGAGAACAGACCGTCAGGTACGTACATTACTTTACGTCAGTTGATCAGTTCAGTTTATGCTATGAGTAGGACATATCTGTGATTACTGATTAATATGCTTAGGACTGTATGTCTATTGGACTCATGCTGTATACCTGTAGATCTTCACATGTATACTTGTAGATCTATCCTTATATGTTGTTCATGCACTTCTATATATTACCCCTGAGTTTATACTCACCACCCCTGGACCCTGGGCTTCATGTCGCCCAGATAACAGGTAGAAGACTCTTTGGACGTTCGGAGCTCCGCCAGCTGATCCCATCTCACACCGGACGAATGGACATGTTTTCCGTATTGTTGTATTTCTACGGATTGTCATTTTGTGGTTTTAACCTGTATTATTTCCGTATCTGTGATATACGGACGTGTTGTATGTATTTGACTTTCGATGTGACGTCTATTATGTTTCTTGTTGTGTCAAGTCACTCCGGAGTGCACAGTTGGGTCATTGTATATTGTTTTATCTGTTGTATGTTTCAGCATTTTATATGTTGATATCTGTGTATATCATATTGTTGTTGTGGGCCTACGGGCCTTGTATTAACCCGATATGTTGCCACGTACAGGGGAGATGCCGTCCGTTTGCTTTTCGGCACGGCATACTCTCGGGGCGTGACAAACTCGTACGAAGACGAGGCTTGTGACTTTGTGAAGTCATCCTGAAGATACTCGGCGTGGATACGGATAGAGACGATTCTAGCGAGGATTGTTCCGATTGATGTCTTTCCCGCTACACGTGATACGTAAGATATACGTAGTATAAATTTCCTTTTATTGTAAAATTTGAATTTATGGTTATGTCTACACATGTTGTACTATGCATGCGTGTGGTGTGTGTTATAATAAATTAGATTTATTATTTTTATTTTTTTCGCTGTGCACATGTTTACGAAACATGTTCGAACACACACTCGTCGCGGTGCCGAAAACCCAACAAATGTTACGATAATATATGTTGCACCTAAAATGAACTTGGTTAATACTTTTAGACTAGAAAAAGGATACTTCTTTTCCCATGTAAAAACTGGTTGACAACTTCTTTTATAAACCTATCTCTAATAGGGCCACACATAAGCCTAACACCCCCTTAATACCTTAGTGTCGATGTGATTACTCTTTTTTCAATGCTATTCCCTATTAGAATAAGGTAATATTTGTTGAGATGCTCTATCACACGGAATCCCAACCTCTTTTATATATTTATATTGATGACGTACTTTATTCTTCTTGATAAACTTTTATAATAAAATAAAATAGATTTATCTAAGAATTAAAGTGGCTATTTAAAAATAAATAAATAAATCTACGCTATTATATTTTTTTCTATCCTTTCTAAAAAAATTATTTGAGTATTTCAACACTTTCCCTTAAATTGGTGAATCAAAGTTGTCTACGTGCACCTAGATACAATACTTAGGGAGCACTTAATTAGAAACTTAGAGGTTTCACATTTTTCATTTTCATTTTCTAATAAAATGAAAAAAACTATTTGGTTTATAATTTCCACATTTGTTCTCTAAAAAATGAGATATCATTTGGTTAGAAAATAGAAAAAATTTAAAAGTCATTTTCTAAGAAATGGAAAAACACTGTGCAAATGGAAAACTCGGCTCAAACCAAATGTCCCCTTATATTTTCTAGTATGTTTAATTGATTTATCTAGTTTATTTAGTGTGTATATCTTGTAATATATTTGGTTAATTTGTCTAGTCAACTTTGGTACGTGTGTGTGGCCTGCTTTTGGCTTTGATTATGTTTCTTATTTTTGTGTTTTGGTTTCGATTTATGATTTATGGCTTCTAGTTTTTAATTATTTTTTTTGTAAATTTTTGTCATGCTCCAAGGGTGCAGATCTCCATTAAAATTAGAGAGTATCATCTAATGACAATGTAAGAGAATAACGATCCAAACCATTTAAGTCACTATTGATAAAAAAATATATCTGAAATATAAATGAATACATACATGTTTGACAAAAACATTTAAAAGCGTACAATAAAAAACAAAATTACAAAATGATTCAACAAACTCATAAGAAAGTATAAAACTCAAATACAACAAAGACCCAAAGTACATCGATAGTAAAATACGACCAGCAACTCAGACAATCTTTGAGCAGCTCTAAGAACATCGTCTAACTAAGGATCATAAATCACCACTATATGCTACCCTAGAGTTAAAAAAAAAAGTAGATAAGTGAGTACAAGTTACTCAGTGAATATAAAGGAAAAAAGATACATGAAATAAAACAGATATAGAGATCAAAGGATACTTAAAAGTTAAGAAATACATCACCTGACAAAGTCAATATAGGTCAAAAGATATGTCAATATCTTTCTAGAATCATCCTCGTAGTCATTCATATATCCAATCGATATAAGTCCAAATACAATCAATCACAAAATAGTCAAAATCAGATATAATCACACTGCTAGCTACCACGCTACCACGACCTATCCGTGGACAATCAAAATAAAGAATATGTTAGGGCAATCAACCCATGTGATATGGTTTTGATGTGTGTGGCAAAGGGTTTAAGTTAGATTGTTATGGTTTTAATGTGTACGTTGGAGTCTTGCAGGACTTAGTAATTCGCATATGGAGCTTTGGCAAGTTTCACCAACTCACAACCTCGTGCTTGAGTCGGCGAATGAGCATTGCAAAGTCGTGCGCTTGATGCATCCGAAGGACCGTCGGACGAGATGACTTGAAGCGAAGCCAAGGAAGCAGACTTCGAGGGCAAGAGACAGGAAGGAGCATTGCGAAGTCGTGCGTTTGGTGCTGCCGAAGGACGTGGTCGTGAACGAAGAGAGCTTCGGCGAGGGACTTCAAGTGAGATGAGAGAATGAGTGAAATGTAAGTAGCTCATTAGGTGAACTTGGCCGAATGGCTAAGTGTCGGAGCCTCGATCGCAAGGGTTGAGGTTTACCCGACCGTCGGATGCTCAAATGGATGTAAAGTTTGAGGTTTATCGGGCTTCAGTCGACTGCGATGACAAAGCCAGTTGACTGCTCCAAGTCGACTGTGACTCAACTGGTGTTCGAGTATGGTTTCTGTGCCATTAGTCGATTGACACGGGTTGGCAGTCAACTGTCGAGACCATTAGTCGACTGCTAATGGCAGCAGTCAACTGATAGCGAGGGTTTCGGGCATAGAATGGTGATCAGTCGAGTGCTCGCTTTCGGCACTCGACTGTTAGCTCCATCAGTCGACTGATGTGGGAGCCGTTAGATGAAATCCAATGTGGAAGAAGTCGTTATTGGTCAACGACTATAGGAGCAGTCGACTGATCGGGGCATCAATCGACTGCTAGTGGCCAACGGGAAGAAAACAGTCTTCTCTATTTATAGAGAAGGTGTGGGCTTTTGGATGACTAATACTTATGCTCCAATTGATCATCAAAGTGTTCCACAAGTTTTAAACACCTTCTTCTTGTTCTTACTTCAATCTTATTGTAAGAAGGAGTGTTGTGTTGTAAGAAGGTTTACCTCCACTTTGCTTTGGCTAAAGGGAGAGACCATATTGGATTGGTTTCGGAGTGATTCACCGGAGACGAATCGGACTGTGGATTAGCGGCGAGACCGTGAACCACGTTATATCTCTTATTAGCATTGTTCTTAATTGTCTTAGCTTTATATTTCCGCTTGCGCTAACGATAATTGTAGACGATTAAGAGTGAATTCCACCGTACAAAAGAAGAGGGCTATTCACCCCCCTCTAGTCGACCACCTATGCTCCAACAAGTGGTATCAGAGCCAAGGCGCTTGTCACCGGACTAACCGGTGTAACAAGCACAACAAATATGATCGACTCAATATTCATCCATCGAAGTTTGAAGGAGAATTCGCTTGGTGGAAAAAGCGAATGGAGGTATTTTTCGAGACCGATTTTGATATAATGCTCACTATGGAAAACAATTTCGAAGTTCCTAGGGATGAAGAGGGGGAGCCACTAGAGAAGTCAAGGTGGACAAAGAAACAAAGAGAGGAGCACTTGGCAAACTCAAAAGTCAAGCATCACTTGTACAACGTACTCCCCCAACAAGAGATCAATCGGATTGGGAAGTGCTCAAGTGCTAAGGAGATGTGGAAGAGATTGGTGGAACTCCATGAAGGCACTTCCGAGGCTAAGCTTGCAAGAAGAGATCTCCTTCGCTCCCAATTAAGCAACATCAAACTCGAAAAGGGAGAGAAGGTAAATTCTTTACATTCTAGGTTTAAAGAAATTTTGATTGGACTAACGAGTGTAGGAGAAAAACTCTCCAACCGAGATATGGTAATGAAGGCTATAGATGTCTTTCTCCAGTCATCGAAATGGAGCTCAATGGTAGACTCCTTCTACATCTCAAAGAACCTAGAAGTTAGCACATTAGAGGAGTTCTTCTCAACCTTGGAGCTCCACGAAATAAGGCTTGAGGGAGTAATTGAAGAATCAAGCATCAAGTCATCAAGGGGAGTGGCACTAGTAGCCAACAAGGGAAAGAAGAAGATGGAGACTCTCTCCTCCGATGATGAAGCATCCTCCTCATCCTCCATGAATATCAATGATGCTTATATGGTAAGGAAGGTAAGGCGTACTTTAAGAAATTTAAATTTTAACAAATCTTATGATAGGAGAAGGCACAAGAGGAAGATAATTTGCTATAATTGTCAAAAAGAGGGACATATAAGAGATGAGTGTCCTCTCTTGAACAAGAGCAAAGAAGAGAGGAGGAAGAAAGAGGAAAAGAAGAAGGGGAGCAAGAAAAAGGAAGAAGAGAAGAAGGCCAAGGAAAAGGGAAAGGTCAAAGCACTAAAAGCAAGGACATGGGATGATCCTTCATCTTCATCATCGGAGGAAGAAAATGCTTTTGTCACAAACCTTGCCCTAATGGCAATAGATGAATTGGGCACCTCCTCCTCCGAGCAAGAAGAAAGAAGCACGAGTGAGGAGAGCTCTAGTGAAGGGGGAGCTTCATCCTCATCCTCATTGGAATCGGAGGAAGAAAACATGGAAACTATGGTAACGAATTTTTCTCCTAAGAAAATAATTTCCATGATTTCTAGCCTTACTAAGGACTTATTTAAGGCTAAGAAAAAGAACAAATGCATGCTTAATCAAATTAAGGATTTAGAAGAAAAACTAGAAAAAACATGTTCAAATATTAATGATAATATTTCTTCTAGTTTTGATAATGCATGCTCACATGATCATTATATGCCTTTTGATGTAAATGATGCATGTATTGAAGAAAATAGGGTTTTAAGGAAAAAGGTAGATCATTTGACTAAAGCCCTAGAAAAATTTACAATAGGCTCCAATACCTTAAACATGATCATAGGGAGCCAAAGGGCAAGCTTCAATAAGAAAGACTTAGGTTATAAGGGAAAGACAAATGAAAAGACCTATAAATGTTTGATTGCTAGGGGTTAAGCCAAAAAAGAAAACAATAGCTAGAAAATGGAACCCTAAAGAATATTTAGTGAACCCTATAGGAAAGAACTTGTATTGGGTTCCTAAATTCATCCTTAAGGGTTAGGAAAACTGTAAAATACCAGAAAAAAAAAAAATTTGCGTTTGGCGATGCCTGGTTAGGGATACACTTAGACCTAACCTAGATCTAAATGGTTTGGGTTTAATTAATGGAGCTTAGGGTTAAATTAACCTAGGCTTAATCGAATTTTGGTCTAATGGATTGTTGGATTAAACCCAAACCCACTAACCCTAAAACCCGACCCGTTAACCCATTAAAAAGCTGCCGTTTTTTTTTCCCTTTTCCGTTTTCTCGCCGACGCGACTTCCATGCGCGGGCGTTTCGCGCAGCTGAGGGAATCGCCGCCGACTCCGCCGCCGACGCTGCTTTTCCCTGAGCCCCTCTCTTCCTCTAACTTCCCCACCGAGCGACCCCTCAGCCCATCTACTTCTTCGAAATCCCAGGCCTCCGAGCTCCACATCCCAGCTTACCGCCTTCTCTGTGAGCGATGGCTGTCTCTGCCTTCTCCGAGATCTAAGGTCGGCGAACTTCCTCTTTCTCTCGCCTCTTCTCCTTTTTGTCAGTGGCAGCGAGAGGAGCAACCCCAACCTTCTCCCCAGACGAGCCGACGACGAGCGTGGGGTTGAAGGCTAGCGCCGGTGATCGCTGTGAGTGCTAGTTTTGGGCAGTGATTAGGGATTTGGGTTCGCCGTGAACAAGGACGGGGAAGGGCTGTCGGCGGAGATTTGAGTTTCGGTAAGGTTGATTTTCCCTTGCTTGTGGTTTATCTATTGGATGTGGTTGCGGTTGGGATTAATCTAGTTCTTAGAATTATCGGTTAGAATTGAAGCGATGGTCTCTTGGCGGTGAACAGGGTTGCCGGTTTGGGTGTGTGGGCTGTCGGCAGAAGTTACAACAAGGTAAATGTGGTATTATCTATTTAATCTTGTTGTTGTTATAGATTTGGTGTGGCTAAGCTTAAAACCTAATATGAGCAGTAGGTTCGATCTGTGAACGGAGGGCTGCCAGGATTAGGACTATACTGCCGGTGGAGGTTCCAAAACTTGCCGGTAAGCAAGCCATTTTCTGTCTTGATTTTTACAGTGTAGGTCAATTCATTATTGCCCTTGATTTAGCTAGTTAACAATGGTTAAATAGTTGGGTATCTAATTGGTGGAATTGGGTTTGAATTAATATTAAGGGTTGGATGTTTGACCGGTGGTGAAATAGTAGCTGTGTTTGGGCTACAAATAGAGAGGTGTATAGGTGTGAATATAAGTTAGATTAATACTTAATTTGTGTGATCCTATTACATCAAATTAAGTATAAAAATATTAAATCTACATGAGATCGATTTGGTTGAATGGGTATGGAGTTGAATGAGTAGGTTAGCACTTTTGCTAATTGAAACGGTGAGTTAAATTAGATAGTCAAGCTTGACTATTTGAGCTTCTAATTCGTATTCGATAAAGGGACACGAATATGGAAATGATAGAATAGTAAATTAAATATATCTATTGTCATGTGCTAGAACTTAATGCATATTATGGTTTGTGCAGGACGTGGATACGAGGCAGGACCGCGGCCGTGAGGATTTTTATTGTCACGAGCTTCTTATCAGGTAGGTAATTTCCTACTGGTCGGGGTAGATGTAATGATTTTCAGATTTAGACATAGATATGAACCTTAGGTGTTCATATTACCTTGACCATGCTCTGTTTATCGTATGCTTGAACTTATCGTTGATATATATGTGTGCTCGATTATTGATAACACATATTCCCTAGCATGATCTAGAGATTCTGAATACGATGTAAGTAGGTTTAACTGTTTAGTAGGGTGTAGATGTTAGAGTACGGAGGATGACCTAAATTATAAATTTGGTAAAAAGGTCCTCTGTAGATAAGTATGACCCTAAAGGTAGGACTCGTTCCATACCTATATGTTGCATATTTATTTACCAACCACGGGTTGTGTAAATAGTCAGGTGAGTCGTCGTGGGTCGCTACTGATCGATGGTCCTAGCTTATGTCGATCGGATGAGCATGACTCTCTGTGGGTAGAGAGTGTCTTGATCAATTGGGTGTGACTCTTTGTTGAGCAGAGAGTCTAGGGTAGATGTTACGTATGTGAGGACAAGACCCTCATGTCATTGCATGTATCTTCGACATCGTCTCCCTTGGGGTTGAGAGAGTCATCAGTCATCCTGCCTCCCGAGGTTACTTCGGAGGAGTAATGGCGGTGTGAGGGCATAGCATTTGTTGTGCGCACTCTACCATTATTGGCGATGGTTGTTGGAGTTGCGTCATTGTCTGTGCGTTGGTACTCGACCACTCATTAGTAGTGTTAGTCGGAGTGGCGGCGCGGGGACCCCCGTTAAGCGAGCTACTTTACGCTCATATGCTACTTGATCATACTACCCAACCTCGGTCACTCGAGAGTGGTGGCGGCCGAGTCGGGATAGTTGTCATGTCGTGCCACCTAGGCCACACCGGGTCGTGGTAGCGAGTAGGGTGAGCAGCATGACCATGCATTGCATGTACCATCGTGTTTGCATATGATTATATATATATACATACCTGCTTATATATATATATATGGATGATGGTGATTAGTATACATACAGATACAGTCTATATGTATACTCACTTTGATGATGTATTTGTATGTACTATGCTTGTTGCATTTGTTTGTACATATTCATACATGCTATTGCATATTCCTGGATGGTAGTAGGTTGATATTTGTATACCTATCGAATATTCACAGTGATACCCTTGACTCAGGTTAGGATATTGTGTTAGTACTATACTGTTATACCCTATGATGTGATTATATGCCAGATTGGATCAGGATAGAGTAGCTGACTGCCAGGTATGTCAGCATCGTTGATGTTCAGTTTATTTAGTATATGCATGCATATCTATAGTTATGCTGATGTATACTTGTTGTACGAGTAGATTAAAGCGTAGAATGACATGTAATATTGATCGTATATTTACATGTTTTCTCGATTACTGCTGAGTTTTACTCACCACCTCGACCACAGGTTTTTTACATGCGCCCGGTAGCGGTAAACGACCGTGGCGACTTGAGCTGCTGGCACGATCCATCCCATCTCCGTTTTCCGAGTCTCCCGAGGAGTTCGTTTTTCTTATGGCTTGGACTTGTTTATTGTGTTTGGATTTTGGTCCTATGTCATGGACCTTAGTTTATATTTGGACTTCGTTTTTATGTTGTGGATGTTATTTTGGTGTTGATGTTTTTGTACGGTTTTAGTGCTGTGGTCTTGTCAGGTGGAGTACACCTGTATTTTGTTATGTATGTTGTGGGTATGCGCACTTTATTTCCGCTGCTATTATTTGTTATATATATACTGTTGTTGTTGTGGGCCTACGGGCCTTGTATTAACCCGAAATGTTGCCACGTACAGGGGAGATGCCGTCCGTTTGATTTTCGGCTCGGCATGCTCTCGGGGCGTGACAACTTTATTGGTATCAGAGCCGAAGGTTCTGCGATGTCATATTGTGATTTTGTTTTTGATTCTTGGATTCTCGGGAGTCGGTATATTTTTCGGTTTTGGTTTTTGTGAGATGGGATTGACAGCGGCATAAGCTCCGAGCAACACGAAGTAAGTATTCCTGATAATTTATACTTTAGTCAGATGCTTACCTAGACTTGTTCAACAGGTGAATACTGTCAGAGTCATGCCACCTGTTCAGACTCGTGGTCGAGGCCGTCCATCCGAGTGGCGGCCCGGTGGGAGGGGCGAGATCTTGAGGCCGAGCGCACGCTACTCAAGCACCACCTCAGCAAAACCCTATTGGTGATTCGGAGCCTCAGAATCCGGATACACCACTGACTACGCCAGAGCCCACAGAGTCCAGTAGGCTCAATGATAAGTCACGGATACTCGTGTTAGCACGATCAGCCAAGGAGAAGTTCACCTTGTTCCGAGGGGAGTCCGACCCATGGATTGCCCGATCTTGGTTGGAAAATATGGAAGACACCTTCGAGTATATGAACTGCACAGATGTGGAGAAGGTGGGCCTTGCTGCATATCATCTCAGAGATCAGGCTGTCACTTGGTGGAAATTGCAGAAGACTCTATCCGGGCGCATGATTACTTGGGCGACTTTGAGATGCTTTACGAGGCAGTACTTTCCTTCGGCGTTTTCTACAGCCCGTCGTCAGGAATTTCTAAGTCTGAAGCAAGGTGATCGGTCTGTCATGGAGTACAACGCAGAGTTTACCAGACTATCAGAGTTTTGCTCTCACCTAGTAGCTCAGGATGCAGATCGTATGTACCAGTTCACCCAGGGTCTTGCTATCTATATACGGAGCCGAATGTCAGGATCTACCATTACCTCATACAGGGAGGCACTAGACCGCGCCCTCTTCATCGAGATGACTTCCCAGCAAATTTCTAAGGAGAAGGATATCGAGAAGCAGATGACCAAGGGCAGCGGCGAACCGGGGAGTTCGGACACGAAGAAAGGAACTACGCGAAGTCTTTGCGAAGGGTCGGCTAGATCACGAAGAAGCGTCGATCGCCGAGTTTTACGGAGGATCTCGGTGTAATGCCAGGGCCTATTGGCGGTCGGCGACCTCTATTGTCGACGACGTCGCTGTTGGCGTCGGCCCCTATTGTCGACGACACGGCTATTGGCCCATCGTTACTCACATGGACTTCCCACCCCTGGAAGTGGGTTTTTGCCTTCCCCAGGATTCGAACTCTAGACCTCCAGGCTAAGTACTAAAGTTTATGAATCCTGGTAACCAAGTGATCCAAGGACCACTTGGTTACCAGGATTCATAAACTTTAGTACTTAGCCTGGAGGTCTAGAGTTCGAATCCTGGGGAAGGCAAAAACCCACTTCCAGGGGTGGGAAGTCCATGTGAGTAACGATGGGCCAATAGGGGCCAGGTCGTCGACCAATAGGGCCGACGGCCAACAGGCGACTCCGCCGACCAATAAAGGTCGTCATTCCGCCAATAGGCCCGGCGTGAATAAAAGGAATAAATTGGAGTCAAATCCGGCAGTTTATACAAGGCCTACATATACATCAATCATACCACATCACACGCAGATAATAATAAGGCCTCAGGCCAACAAATCTAGGTAAACAAAAGTCTACTCTAACTAGACTTACCCCTTCTGCCATCTGGGCAGGAATACTCAACCGAAATCCAATCGAAATAAAAATCCGATCAAAGGTCCCTAAGGACATACCAAAACATCCACAGGTACAAATATCCAACTCCAGTCCTAAACATATATTCTAATCCAAATACCCAAAACCGTAAACACAAATAACAAAATACACTTCCACGACGAGGGGTTTGGCATGGACTCTCCGACTCCCCATCCTGAAATAGATATAAATCAACGGGGTGAGTTCAAAGAACTCTGCGGGTATAGTAGATATGCAAAGTAAGGTATAGCTAACAATACTAATCATGCCAGTACAGTCTCATATATATGGTAAGCAAGAAATAAATGCAAAAGGACTGTACTCACCTGAGTCTCCTACCCTGATATAGGAGCATGTGCCCTACTATAAGAGATAAAGTCATCACCATATAAGAATATGAATCCTGTATGCATGTCAATCATATGCAACATCCAAGGCATCAATACAATAATGCAGCAAACACAATACAAATGCGATCCATGCAAAAATGCATGCCGTGCAAATGACATGGTCACCCCTGACGCCAGTCAGCCGCCTCACACGCGATGGTGAAGCCGAGTGGGTAGGGCTATGACAACTGTGCACTCTGCCATCACTGCTCCTGAGTGACCGAGTGGACAGGATGCTGTCGGAGTACACCTATCCTCCTGCCCCAAACATAGTGGGGGAGCTAAGCTCTCATCTCCTGGTGTCATAGGCCAGAGGAGGGATCCCTGCCCGCTACCACGCTGCCTCGTCGCTACCCATGAGCGGTCCAGCGGAGCCTGACAGAGCAAACTGCACACACCCTCCTGATGTACCACTAACCCATGAGTGGCAGTGTGTGCAGGCCATGTAACTAGCTGCGGGCTCAACAATAATGGAACCCCGTCCAGCCAGCATGCAATCATGCAAAATGGTGCATGATACTAAAGCATGTAAATCCTACTCAAAATACCTATCCGAATAATATGTACAATCAATATGTACATATCCATAATCCAAATACAATGATCCAAGTAAAACAGGAAGATATAAACATACTGATCAAATGCATGTATCTAGTAGGCACAAAAACATACTAGGCATATAAACATGAAAAGTATTGCATGCTATACTAACTCACATATCAACTTGACTATATCTAAAAGATAAGTCAAAGTACCCGCCTGATAAAATGTCCGCAAAAGAACCAAATCGTCACGACCGTGAACCTGCCTCGTGACCGAAACCTGCATATAGCATAACTATAGTCAAGCACAAAAATGCAATTTACCGATAAATCGAATACTAAATCGATTTCCTTCGTAACCCAATTAACCCAAATCAATTTCCAATTCCACTAATTTATCCAACCCTTACACAGTCGACCAAAACCACCCAAATAGAACACCTCAACCCTCACAGCCAACTCACTCAAAATAGATCCATCCCACAAATCAAAATTTATCCAAAACCAACCAACAATCTAATCTCCACTGAACAATTACAACTAACCGAATAACATAATAATAGGACTCATAACCATCCCTCCAATCACCCTCACTCACAGCCTGTAAACAACCGAACCGAAACAACCGGCAGACGACAAAAAGGAGATAGTTCGAGATATACCTGCCTTGGACTTCCCCAATTCTGCTCGGTTTGTCGGAAAAGACCACCTTCAACACCACGCCCTATTCCTCGCTGAGTCCATTGCTCAAACACGCATCAAGCTCAACCAAAGGAAAAATCCTATTCACGGCCTTGCCCACCGCCCACCCAACCGATCACTCTCACTGATCCATAGCAATCTAGCAATAATAGAAGGAGGAGAGAACTCTTACCAGCCGTGGAAATCTCACCGACAACCAACTCCCCAATACTCTGTTCACCGAAGCGTCTCAAACCGGATTCGCTGTTGCCCTTTGCTCCGACAGAACACACGACAGGGCTCAACCGGCGGCTGAGTTCCTAGTAGCGCCCGGAGTGGCTTCGCCGACGAAGACGACCCGCACGTCGACGATTTCGAGTGGACTCAGCGCGGTGGAGGCGCAATTGCCGCGGGTCGATGGCAACTGCTGTGACTGCATCGGCGATCGTCTGCGAGGGCAGCGCTGTCTGGGGGTGACACTGGCAACGCGAGGTCGGCGATAGTTTGCGAGGTCGGTCGGTGTGGCAGACGCGACAAATGAAATGTGGCGCGCCAAATCTTCGCGCAGTAGGGGACAAGGACTATCAGCGGTGGCGACGGCCAGCGGCGCAGAGATGGCGACGGCGACGAGGCGAGCTCAAGCGGCGACGATGAGAGGGAGAGGTGCGTTAGGCGTGCGCGTGCGGCGGCGAAAAGGAAAGGCAATGAGGAAGAGGGAAAAAATAAAAACCTAGTTTCTAACTTAGGCTTTAATTAAACCGACACTTAGTGTTTTTTTTTTTTTTATTTTTTTTTTTTTGTATAATTAATAAGTGTATAATTAATAAGTATTATTTTATTTGTTTCATTTTTTTTTTCGATATCTTACACTCAGAGTAGCCGTAAGGGTCGAGGCAGGAATGGATGCTATAAATGTGGATCTGAAAGCCACAGAGTATCAGAGTGTCCGTTGGATCAGCCGGTTTGCTATTATTGCAAACGACCGGGTCATACTAGCCGTGATTGTATGCTGAAGGCACAGTTGGAGTTTCCTGATAGCTCCAACAATGGGAAGAAGTCTACCAGCGTGAGGGAAGACCGACTGATTTCGGACTTATGGGCGAGGCGGCCCGGTACCTCCACCGGCTCGATTTTACGAGATGCGGTGCCCATACATGATCGAAGCGGCGATCGGTACCACCATCTCCGGTGATCTACTACCGGGAGTATCACACCTCGGCTTTGTACCGGCCCAATTCTCGAGGATACGATGCACGGCTACTCGGCCTCGGTACCGCGAGCGGATCCGGTAGGAGTGGAGGCACACTACTGCCGTCGAGGATGCGGAGCGAATATTGAGACGAGTCTTTGCCATCACTAGAGAGGAGACATGGGTGATGGATCGATCATCTGCGGTATGGTTTGATTTATTCTATATATCGATCGTTGATAGATACCGGTAGTTCCCATTCATTTGTATCTAGAGTATTTCTGAGTAGAGTTGGAAGAATCCCCAGGGTTCGTTCTTGTGGGTTAGCAGTATCCTTGCCATCTGGAGAGGTGCTAACTAGCCACCAAGAAATCAAGGGTTGCCCATTAGACTTTGTGCGCATATCCTTACGATGGATCTTGGTGTTGGAAATGATAGAGTTCGATATTATTCTCGGTATGGACTGGTTGGCCGCTTATCACGCTACAGTGGATTGTAGAGCACGAGTGGTGACATTCCGACCACCAGATCAACCAGCTTGGGAATTTGTTGGTACTAGAGATGATGGATTATCCATTATATCAGCTTTACAGGCTCAGAAGTTATTGACCCAGGGTTGTCAAGGTTATTTGCTATCTCTGGTCAAGGTTGAGAACGAAGGACTACCACCTCTCTCTGATGTATGAGTAGTCCGAGAGTATCGATGTATTTCTGAGGAACTTCGGGCTTGCCACCTCTTAAGGCAAGTCGAATTTGCGATAGAGGTGATTCGAGGCCGCGCCTATATCGAAACCTCCTTATCGGATGGCGCCAAAGGAGAGCCGAATGAACTTAAAGTTCAACTGCAGGAGTTGTTGGATAATGGATTCATCCGACCTAGTGTTTCACCATGGGGAGCACCGGTACTTTTTGTCAAGAAGAAGGATGGATCGTTGCGGTTATGTATTGACTATCGGCAACTGAATGCAGTTACAGTTAAGAACAAATATCCACTGCCGAGGATAGAAGATTTGTTCGATCAGCTTAAGGATACATGTGTGTATTCTAAAATTGATCTGCGCTCAGGATATCATCAGCTTCGGATAAGAGATGAGGATGTTCATAAAACAGCGTTCCGCACCCGTTATGGACATTACGAGTTTCTAGTGATGCCGTTTGGTCTCACGAATGCCCCAGCTGCATTTATGGACTTAATGAACCGGGTATTCCTGAGGTATATAGATCAGTTCGTAATAGTGTTCATCGACGATATATTGATTTATTCTCGATCCGAGGAAGAGCATGAACAACATCTGCGGATAGTATTGGAAATTTTGCGACAGGAGCAGTTGTATGCCAAGTTTAGCAAATGTGCGTTCTGGTTATCCTCAGTGGGTTTTCTTGGACATGTGGTGTCCAACAGAGGTATTTCTGTAGATCCCCAGAAGATTGAGGCGATTACCAGTTGGGAGCAGCCAAAATCAGTGCAGGAGGTCCGTAGTTTCCTTGGTCTGGCCGGGTATTATCGGAGATTCGTGGAGGATTCTCGAGTATCGCCATGCCACTCACTCGCTGACTCGTAAAGGGGTCAAGTTCACTGTCGAGGCACCGAGACTAGCTTCCAGGAGCTTAAGCGACGGCTAGTTTCTGCACCTATCTTAGTGATTCCTTCTGGCATTGATGGGATGGTTCTCTATACGGATGCTTCTATCCAAGGGTTGGGAGCATTACGATGCGATCAGAACCGTGTGGTATCTTATGCCTCCGTCGACTAAAAGATCACGAGAGAAATTACCGCGATCTCGAGTTAGCGCCATTATTTTCGCATTGAAGATATGGAGGCACTACTTGTATGGGATTACCTTTGAGATCTACACGGACCATAAAAGTATCTGTTCACACGTAAAGAGCTAAATCGAGGCGAGACGATGGATGGAGTATCCGAAGGATTACGAGCACCATCCAAGATCATCCGGGAAAAGCTAATGTGGTAGCGGATGCCGAGCGAAGTCTCGTGGAGTTACGGCGATCATCGCGGCGATTCTTGATCCGTTCGACTTCTCCGAGTTGGGATTGCCGAACACGGTCAAACATCCGGGGATATTAGTATCTATGGTTGCCCGATCCGCCATTCTTTGAGAGGATCAAGGAAGCACAAGTCGGTGATCGCATCTGCGAGCTTCTTGAAGCGTCACGATAGACTCGGAGCGTCGACGGATTTCGAGTAGCGAGTGGTGTGCCGTTTGCTTCCGAGGGCGACTATGTGTTCGGACACACACCCGATTAAGGAAGAAGCGCTCAGAAGCACATCGATCCAGTTGCTATACATCTGGTGGTACTCGGATGTACCGAGATTTGAAGCGCTTATCTTGGTGGAGCGGTATGAAACGAGATATTGCGGACTTTGTCAAACGATGCCCAGTATGCCAGCAAGTGAAGGCTGAACATCAGAAACCTGCGGGGTTACTTCAGGAAATCCCGATCCCGGAATGGAAGTGGGAGCATATCACGATGGACTTCGTTACGGGATTACCCAGAACCCGTAAAGGACATACTGCGATTTGGGTGATCGTGGATCGATTAACCAAATCAGCTCACTTCCTTCCGATGCGTGAGACGGACTCATTGGATCGTCTAGCGGAATTATACTGCCGAGAGATCATCAGATTACATGGAGTACCATTGAGTATTATATCTGATAGAGATCCGCGATTTACTTCGCGATTCGCGAAGTCTGCGAGCCATGGGCACGAGCTTGACTCGGTCTGACCTTTCATCCAGAGACGGACAGTCCGAACGTACCATTCAGACTCTGGAGGATTTATTGAGGTCTTGCGTCATGGATTTCGGTGGCAGTTGGGAGGATCACATTCCTTTAGTGGAGTTTGCCTACAACAACAGCTACCACTCTTCTATCCAGATGGCTCCATTCGAGGCATTATACGGCAGACCCTGCAGATCTCCTGTGTTATGGGAAGAAGTTGGGGAGCAGCGGATATTGGGGCCCCGGACTATCCGGCGGGATGCGAGTTAGTGCGAGTGATCGAGCAGCGATTATCGAGGCACTGGGATACGAAAAGTTATGCGGACCGGAGGCGAAGGCCTCTGGAATTCTCAGTCGGGGACCATGTATTCCTACGAGTGTCACCCACCAAAGGAGTCAAGAGATTTGGGATAAAAGGAAAATTAGCTCCACGTTACATTGGTCCATTTGAGATATTAGAGCGGATAGGAGGTGTAGCTTATCGGTTGGCTTTACCTCCGACACTTGCGAGTGTTCACAACGTATTCCATGTTTCCATGTTGAGGAAATACGTGCCGCGATCTGATCATGTTCTGAAAGAGGTTCCGATACCACTCGGTGAATCGACTTATGAGGAGACTCCGGTGCGGATTCTTGATCGCAAGGAGCGGCAGTTGCGGAACAAAACCATCCGACTCGTAAAGGTGGGATGGCAGCATCATACGGATGAGGAGGCTACCTGGGAGCTGGAGGATACTATCCGAGCTCGATACCCTCATCTGTTTACCTGAGGTATGAGGTTATTTCAGAATATGATTGAATTAATTTCTGCATTTAAGTATGAAATTTGGGGACCAAATTTTAATAAGTGGGGGAGAATGTAAAATACCAGAAAAAAAAAATTGCGTTTGGCGATGCCTGGTTAGGGATACACTTAGACCTAACCTAGATCTAAATGGTTTGGGTTTAATTAATGGAGCTTAGGGTTAAATTAACCTAGGCTTAATCGAATTTTGGTCTAATGGATTGTTGGATTAAACCCAAACCCACTAACCCTAAAACCCGACCCGTTAACCCATTAAAAAGCTGCCGTTTTTTTTTCCCTTTTCCGTTTTTAGTTTCGCCGTAGCGACTTCACCTTGTGAGCGTTTCGCATGAGAGGAATCGCCCGTAGCCTGCTTTTCCCTGAGCCCCTCTCTTCCTCTAACTTCCCCACCGAGCGACCCCTCAGCCCATCTACTTCTTCGAAATCCCAGGCCTCAAGGCTCACATCCCGACTTACGCCTTCTGAGCGATGGGCATCTCTGCCTTCTCCGAGATCTAAGGTCGGCGAACTTCCTCTTTCTCTCGCCTCTTCTCCTTTTTGTCAGTGGCAGCGAGAGGAGCAACCCCAACCTTCTCCCAGACAGTGCGACGCGTGGAGTTGAAGGCTAGCGCCGGTGATCGCTGTGAGTGCTAGTTTTGGGCAGTGATTAGGGATTTGGGTTCGCCGTGAACAAGGACGGGGAAGGGCTGTCGGCGGAGATTTGAGTTTCGGTAAGGTTGATTTTCCCTTGCTTGTGGTTTATCTATTGGATGTGGTTGCGGTTGGGATTAATCTAGTTGCCGAATTGTCGGTTAGAATTGGGGGCAGTGGTCTCGAGTGTGGGTCGTGGTTACAACAAGGTAAATGTGGTATTATCTATTTAATCTTGTTGTTGTTATAGATTTGATGTGGCTAAGCTTAAAACCTAATATGAGCAGTAGGTTCGATCTGTGAACGGAGGGCTGCCAGGATTAGGACTATACTGCCGGTGGAGGTTCCAAAACTTGCCGGTAAGCAAGCCATTTTCTGTCTTGATTTTTACAGTGTAGGTCAATTCATTATTGCCCTTGATTTAGCTAGTTAACAATGGTTAAATAGTTGGGTATCTAATTGGTGGAATTGGGTTTGAATTAATATTAAGGGTTGGATGTTTGACCGGTGGTGAAATAGTAGCTGTGTTTGGGCTACAAATAGAGAGGTGTATAGGTGTGAATATAAGTTAGATTAATACTTAATTTGTGTGATCCTATTACATCAAATTAAGTATAAAAATATTAAATCTACATGAGATCGATTTGGTTGAATGGGTATGGAGTTGAATGAGTAGGTTAGCACTTTTGCTAATTGAAACGGTGAGTTAAATTAAATAGTCAAGCTTGACTATTTGAGCTTCTAATTCGTATTCGATAAAGGGACACGAATATGGAAATGATAGAATAGTAAATTAAATATATCTATTGTCATGTGCTAGAACTTAATGCATATTATGGTTTGTGCAGGACGTGGATACGAGGCAGGACCGCGGCCGTGAGGATTTTTATTGTCACGAGCTTCTTATCAGGTAGGTAATTTCCTACTGGTCGGGGTAGATGTAATGATTTTCAGATTTAGACATAGATATGAACCTTAGGTGTTCATATTACCTTGACCATGCTCTGTTTATCGTATGCTTGAACTTATCGTTGATATATATGTGTGCTCGATTATTGATAACACATATTCCCTAGCATGATCTAGAAGTTACAGATACGATGTAAGTAGGTTTAACTGTTTAGTAGGGTGTAGATGTTAGAGTACGGAGGATGACCTAAATTATAAATTTGGTAAAAAGGTCCTCTGTAGATAAGTATGACCCTAAAGGTAGGACTCGTTCCATACCTATATGTTGCATATTTATTTACCAACCACGGGTTGTGTAAATAGTCGTGTGAGTCGTGGGCAGGTCGCTACTGGACCGATGGTCCTAGCTTGTCGGGATCGGATGAGCATGACTCTCTGAGGTAGAGAGTGTCGATCAATTGGGTGTGACTCTTTG
This sequence comes from Wurfbainia villosa, assembly GCA_025175895.1. Taxonomy (NCBI): domain Eukaryota; kingdom Viridiplantae; phylum Streptophyta; class Magnoliopsida; order Zingiberales; family Zingiberaceae; genus Wurfbainia; species Wurfbainia villosa. The sequence goes on along the minus strand of CM046000.1, from coordinate 12,676,603 downwards.
TTGAACAGAGAGTCTAGGGTAGATGTTCTGTATGTGAGACAGTACCCTCATGTCATTGCATGTATACTGACGACATCGTCTCCCCTTGGGGTTGAGAGAGAGTCATCAGTCATCCTGCCTCCCAGGTTACTTCCAGAGGAGTAACTGGTGTGAGGGCATAGCATTTGTTGTGCCGCACTCTACCATTATTGACGATGGTTGTTGGAGTTGCGTGCAGTTGTCCTGGGTGCGTTGGTACTCGACCACTCATTAGTAGTGTTAGTCGGAGTGGCGTGGCCGGGGACCCGTGCAGTAGCGAGCTACTTACGCTCATATGCTACTTGATCATACTACCCAACTCGGTCACTCGAGAGTGGTGGCGGCTGGAGTCGGGATAGTTGTCATGTCGTGCCACCTAGGCCACACTGGGGTCGTGGTAGCGAGTAGGGGTGAGCAGGCATGACCATGCATGTTGCATTGCCGTACCATATGGTGTTTTGCATATGATTATATATATATACATACCTGCTTATATATATATATATGGATGATGGTGATTAGTATACATACAGATACAGTCTATATGTATACTCACTTTGATGATGTATTTGTATGTACTATGCTTGTTGCATTTGTTTGTACATATTCATACATGCTATTGCATATTCCTGGATGGTAGTAGGTTGATATTTGTATACCTATCGAATATTCACAGTGATACCCTTGACTCAGGTTAGGATATTGTGTTAGTACTATACTGTTATACCCTATGATGTGATTATATGCCAGATTGGATCAGGATAGAGTAGCTGACTGCCAGGTATGTCAGCATCGTTGATGTTCAGTTTATTTAGTATATGCATGCATATCTATAGTTATGCTGATGTATACTTGTTGTACGAGTAGATTAAACTGTAGAATGACATGTAATATTGATACGTATATTTACATGTTTTCTCTGATTACCTGCTGAGTTTTACTCACCACCTCCGACCCTGGGTTTTTTCTGTCGCCCAGGTAACAGGTAGACGACTTCGTGACGACTTGGAGCTGCGCCGACCGATCCATCCCATCTCCGTTTTCCGAGTCTCCCGAGGAGTTCGTTTTTCTTATGGCTTGGACTTGTTTATTGTGTTTGGATTTTGGTCCTATGTCATGGACCTTAGTTTATATTTGGACTTCGTTTTTATGTTGTGGATGTTATTTTGGTGTTGATGTTTTTGTACGGTTTTAGTGTTGTGGTCTTGTCAGGTGGAGTACACCTGTATTTTGTTATGTATGTTGTGGGTATGCGCACTTTATTTCCGCTGCTATTATTTGTTATATATATACTGTTGTTGTTGTGGGCCTACGGGCCTTGTATTAACCCGAAATGTTGCCACGTACAGGGGAGATGCCGTCCGTTTGATTTTCGGCTCGGCATGCTCTCGGGGCGTGACAAAAACCCTAGGATAGTCAACCATAAGGATTTTACTAATATCATAATATTTGGTTGACTTAGGATGGTGTGAGACTTAATTTTTGAAATAGTGTTGGGTGATAATAATGCACCCATAAATAGCTTAAATCATGCTTTGGGTGATACTTGACTTATTATCATGATTTTATACCTAATGCATGATCACAAATTGATTGATACATTTGTTTCATGATCATAATGTAAAATCAATGCATATATATTTTTATGATCATGTGGTATGTTAGTGTGATACTTAGCCTTGTGTAGAATTGCATGAATTTGAAGGTTAAGTATATAAATACCTTTAGGAACATCTCACACTCACCATAAGGATAACCTTGATTGAAAACTTAGCATGGGTGAGATGTTAGGATGATACTAATGGTCCACTAATGCCTATGACATTTAGATGGTCATTTAAAGTATCAAAATAGTAATAATAGACCAATCATGAGGAAGACTTATGTTTAATTCATAGACATATTGCCCAAAGATCATGGTTGGATATTTCATATGTTTTCAAAACCATTCTTTACTTTAAAATCTGTGTTTTCATGTTTTGAAACAATCTAAAGCAAAACTAGGTGTTAAAATTGATACAAACTTGATCAAATACTAGTTATTTTTGAAACTTTTGGATTTTTGGCAAATCATTGAAAATATAAGTAATTTTTATGAAAACTCATTTTCACTAATAAAGGACTTTAAAAGAAATGTGTTTTCAAAATTTCACAATTTCTCGAATTTTCTGGAATTTCTGGTGCATTTCTGAATTTTGATCCGAAAATCAAAATTCTTTGAAACCAATGCGTATCATTGATGGCACTGTTCACAACCTGATTTCAGTATTTTCAGGTTGTTTTGTTGATGTTTCGACCCTTAGACTTTGATGCCTTGGATTATAACATTTGGATAATGTTTTTGATGGTGTCAAAGGGGGAGAATTGATAGGTTTAAATTAATCATGCTAAGGAGAAAAATTTAGCATGTCTTAAGGGGGAGTTGCATGTTTAAGGGGGAGTTTTCATACTCATATTGTTACATGCTTTCTTGCCTTATGTTGTTATTGTTATTTGTTTTACCTAACTTAAACGGATTGCCATACATCAAAAATGAGGAGATTGTTAGGGCAATCAACCCATGTGATATGATTTTGATGTGTGTGACAAATGATTTAAGTTAGGTTGTTATGATTTTGATATGTGCGTTGGAGTCTTGCAGGACTTAGTAATTCGCACATGGAGCTTTGGCAAGTTTCACCAACTCAGAACCTCGTGCTTGAGTCGGCGAAGGAGCATTGCGAAGTTGTGCGCTTGATGCATCCGAGGGACCGCCGGACGAGATGACTTGAAGCGAAGCCAAGGAAGCAGACTTCGAGGGCAAGAGACGCGAAGGAGCATTACGAAGCCATGTGCTTGGTGCTGCCGAGGGACGTGGTCGTGAACGAAGAGAGCTTTAGCGAGGGACTTCAAGTGAGATGAGAGAATGAGTGAAATGTAAGTAGCTCATTAGGTGAACTTGGCCGAATGGCTAAGTGTCGGAGGCTCGACCGCAAGGGTTGAGGTTTATCCGACCGTCGGACGCTCAAACGGATGTAAAGTTTGAGGTTTACCCGGCATTAGTCGACTGCCATGACAAGGGCAGTCGACTGCTCCAAGTCGACTATGACTCGACTGGTGTTCGAGTCTGGTTTCTGTGCCATGAGTCGACTGCCACGGGTTGACAGTCGAATGTTAGCGAAGGTTTCGAGCACAGAATGGTGATCAGTCGAGTGCTCGCTTCCGGCACTCGACTGTTAGCTCCATCAATCGACTGATGGGAAGATCAGTCGACTGATGTGGGAGCCGTTAGTTGAAATCCAACGTGGAAGAAGCCGTTATTGGGCAACAGCTACGGGAAGCGATCGGTGATCGGGGCATCGATCATTGCTAGTAAACGGGAAGAAAACAACATTCTCTATTTATAGAGAAGGTGTGGGCTTTTGGATGCCTAATGTTTATGCTCCAATTGATCATCCAAGTGCTCCACAAGTTTTAAACTTCTTCTTCTTGTTCTTACTTCAATCTTATTGTAAGGAGTGTTGTGTTGTAAGAAGGTTTACCTCCACCTTGCTTTGGCTAAAGGGAGAGACCATATTGGATTGGTTTCGGAGTGATTCACCAGAGATGAATGGGACCGTGGATTAGCGGCGAGGTCGTGAACCACGTTATATCTCTTGTTAGCATTGTTCTTTATTTTGTGTTGTTCTTAATTGTCTTAGCTTTATATTTCCTCTTGCGCTAACAATAATTATAGACGATTAAGAGTGAATTCCACCGTACGAAAGAAGAGGGTTATTCACCCCCCCCCTCTAGCCGGCCACCTACGCTCCAACAGAATAAAGTACTAATATGATCAATCAGATATATCAAACAATACACATAATCAATCGGGCTACTACATATAGCCAAATTCTGTCTGCGAGTAACAATATGCTACCACGAACAGATCTCGTGGGCAGTCAGAGGGTAAGGTAGCTAGGGTCGATTCTGGGTCAGGGCAAATGAGGCCCCCGTCCAGAGCAAAAAAAAAATTATCCTTTAAAATATCACATATAAAAGGGCCCAACTTTTATTGTTTCGCCCCTGACCTCTAGACATCCATGGTCGGCTAGGTAGCTATCTAGCTACTGACTGCGGCAACAATATACTATCGCAAACGAGTCTTGTGGGGATCAGTGTATAGATGATCACTGTCTGCGGGCAACAACATGCTACCATGAATGGATTTCATGAACATATTTCATGTAATGTATGCGATGGAACGATAAGTCAGAAGTAAGACACTCTACTATCGACTCTCTCAATTACAAAATGGAGACATGTCCGACAGCAGGTATACAAAGCAACAATAAATTAAAAGTAAATAAACTCTACTACAGACTCTCTCAATCACTAATGGGATACATGGCTAACAGCAAGTATATGAGGAAAGTTATATACCTTTGAAGTATAAACAATAATGGTGGTTTTTATTCAACAGTAAACACTGCGCTATACCACAGTATGATACCTTACCCAACGGTTAAGGCATAAAACGACAATGGATAATTTAATTATCAATCAACTCTAAGTCTATTGAGCAATTATCAATATGCTTGGTAGTTGCATTAGCTCTTATGTAATTTCTATCTCACCGAATGCTCTACGATACGATGCCCTACTTAGAGGTCAAGCCATAATCTACTAAAATGTCAATCACAAATTTAACCTTACTATTTAATACGTTACCAATCTGTCTAGTAATTCAATTAACTCTAAGGTTAAATAATTACCTAACGGTTAGTTCCCGAATCGATAAATAATTTTATACATCTATCAATTTACTAGATAAATCCTTAATAACCAATGATTCAAAAGTTTACATTGTGATTAGTCACACTAACTAAGAATTTAATCATTTACTTTTAAATTGACCATTAAATTGATTACCTCGTTATCACCCAGATAATCGATTATCTACTCGATTAATAGTCCACTTAAATTAATCATTTAATGAATTAATAATTTGATTATCAACATATTAATCAAGATTCTAGCCGATTAATATTCAAATTGGTCAGTCATTAAATCATTAATAATTCAACTATCTATCTAATAATCAGCTATCAAACTGATTAATATTTCAATTTAACTAGTAAGATAATTGCTAATTCAATTATCTAATTACCAATTCATTATCAAATTGAATAGCATTTTAATTAGTCGATTATTAAATCGACTAATAATTTAACTATCTTTTTAATAATGGTTCTTAAGCCAATTTGGATTTTCATAAATTATTAATCCGAGTGATACTACGATTATGTACTGATAAGTCAATCATTAAGATAATTAACACCTCAATTATCTATTTATTAATCACTTATTAATATTTCAATTATATGATTCAACTATCAATATAGTAATCAATTGTCAACCCAATTATATTTTTTATTAATCACTTAACAACTAGTTAATGATTCAATTAATTAGTAAAACTAATAATAAGTTATTCCAACTGTCAGTCGATCTACTCATTAATTTTATTAATTATTCTCCTTGTTGAGAATCTAACCAATTAATAAATAGACTAATTCTGACTATTTAGTTTGATTACTCGACCAGCTAATAACTTGTTTCATCGATTATTAAATGCATGTTTAGTCAATCTCATTAGTGATTAATTTCCTAATTAATTTAATTAATTACTTTATTAATCAAGCTATTATCTCAATTAATGACAAATTTATCAATTTACTATTTAACCTAAATAAGTCGTATATTTAACGAAATTGTTAGATGTGTTCATTTAATTAATCAATTTGATAATTGATCAATGATCAACCAGAACAATAATTGTTTCTTATTAATCAATAATTTAAGCAACTCTTAAGTCAACTTAATCATAAGTTAATTAGATTAATTCTTTAATCACTAATAAAGAGCATGTTTTATTGTTTATATCAAACAAGTCTATCAAAGACAAGTGTCTACTAGGTTGAAATCCGTCAATCTAGCGGATCTCTATTAATTACTTTCGGACCATTGTTTACTTGATAAATTCTACATGTATTTGTTGAGGATTCGGTGACTGCTAAAGGGGCTCGTTTCGATGCGTCGATGGAATTGATTCTTTTACGTGCTTGCTATAATTGTATTAGTACACAGCGGAAATAATAGAAAATACAAAACAAATACAAATACACAAACACAACACGCAATATAATGTCACTACAAAAAAACTGTTTTTTGGCGATAAAATTTGGCAACGAATTATTTTCGTTGCAAATCTGCAACAAAAATAGCGACGAATTTTAGATTTCGTCGCAAATTTGTAACGAAAAATATTTTCGTCGGAAATTTGCGACGAAAAATAGAATAAATCCCAAATTCTAGCAATTATAAATTCGTTGCACCAATTCTTGACGAATTTATTTTTAAATGCGCCAATTTGCGATGGAAATAATTTTAAATCGCATAATTTAGCGACAATTTAATTAAATCGCATATTTAATTTATTAAAAATAAAAATAGAAAACAAGTTACGAGCGAGGTTATTTTTAAATATTTTGCAACGAATTGCGAATTCGTTGCAAAATAACAACGAATCCGTGATTCGTTGCAAAAATAATATTAAAAAATAAATTAACTTTTTAAAAAGTTAAAAAAAAAAAATTTAAAAATTGCAACGAATCCAGGATTCGTTGCAACAATTGCAACGAATCCAAGGATTCTTTGCAAAAATTGCAACAAATCTAGGATTCGTTGCAAAAATTGCAACGAATCCAGGATTCGTTGCAAAATTAATATTAATATTAAAAAATAAAATAACATTTTAAAAAGGTTAAATTTTTTTTTTTAAACGTTGCAAAAATCTGCAACGAATCCGTGGATTCGTTGGAAATTTGCAACAAATCCACGGATTCGTTGCAGATTTTTGCAATGAATCCGGGATTCGTTGCAGATTTTAGCAACGAATTCGGGATTCGTTGCTAAATTAAAAATACAAAATAAATGTTTATTTTTTTTATAAAAAATTTGCAACGAATCCACGGATTCGTTGCAAAAATTTGCAAATAACCAGAACTTCCAGACCTCAACACGCCCTGGGTGTGTTAGCCGACACGCCCATGTTAACGCCCGACACGCCCATGTTAGCCGACACGCCCATGTTAACGCCCGACACGCCCATGTTAACGCCCAACACGCCTGTTCCTCAAACGCCCGACACGCCCATGTTAACGCCCAACACGCCTGTTCCTCAAACACCCGACACGCCCATGCCCTCCATTGGCATGGGCGTGTCGACCTATTTCTCATTTTTTTAAATGATTTTGTGCATGTGATTTGGAGAGGAAAAGCTGTGTAATATTTGGGCAGATTGAAATTTAATCAATGGGCAATGATATTTTTGTCTCAATAAGTAAAAGGCTAATATTGGAAAAGAAAATGCCTTAACCCTGGAATATTTTCTTAGGTTTTTCAATTCCGGGTTGCATGTCCTTGCATGTAGTTATTTGCTGACGTGGCAGGTATTCTTCATTACTTGGTAATCATTTAAAACTTAAACCAAACAAGGATTTTGTTGATAACTTTGGATTGGATGAATAACTAAGGTTATTCCTAATAACCCCGAACCAAACACCCCTTAACGTTTTAAAAAATTTATTTTTTTTTATAAAAGATTTGCAACGAATCTTTGGATTCGTTGCAAATTTGCAACGAATCCAAAGATTCGTTGCAAAATTTATTTAATTTTACCCTCGCGCCCTAATCTTTTCCTTCCCCTCGCGCCCGATCAAACCCTAAAACCCTTTCTTTTTTCCCTCCGCCGCCGCCGGTGTTCCCTTCGCCTCGCCATGGCCATGCGCGCGTCCGGACCGCCTCGACCGCCACCCAAGACCAAGCCCCGCCCACCCGAGGCCGGCCGGGCCGCTAGACGACCGCCGCCGCCCACGAGGCGGCCGGCCCGCCGAGGCCGCTAAGCTTGCCGCGCCCCTCGTCGATCGCGTGCCCCGGTGGCCGCGAGCCGCTTTCCGGCCCGCCTCGCCGCCGGCCGCCTCCTTGCCCGGCCCGGCGCCCCCTCCTGTGGTCGTCGGCCACCTCCTGCCCGGTCACGGTGGCGTCCTCGCCTCCTGCCACGGTACGGCCGCCCTCACTGCCTCGCTCCCTGCCGGTAGTCGATGCCTCTCGCCTCCTGCCGGTAGTCGGCCGCCTCCTGCCGGTAGTCGGCGCCTCCTCGCCTCCCTGCCCGGCCGCCCACGCCTCCTGCCCGGTAGCCGCGTCGCCTTCCGCTTAACACCCGCGAGTCTCGTCGCCGTTGTCCGACACTTCCGGCAATGGCCGCCTCCTGCCGGTGAGTGCCGAGCCGCCGCCGGTGTCAAGCGATAGCCCGCACCGACGCGACGACGCCGGCACCAGCCGGCGTTATTTTTTTCCTATATTTAACTCCATAATTAACTACAGAAGCTTTATGCTGCTATCCTACTTATTCTGTAACTATATAGTTAACTGTAAAACTACAGAAGCTTTAAGCTGCTAATTTGCCATAGAGATACACATACCAAATAATGCTAAGTACTAAGTTGGAAGAAATATTTTATGATTTTGTTTAGTCACATATAGGAAGTTATGGGATAAAACAAGCAGTTGATAAGGCTTAGATGAGCAAATCATGCACATCTACCTGAGTAATTATAAGCATCTTATTGATGTCCTCGTTAAGACCAAAAACTGACACATAATTTGAACCATTCCTAATCAGTAGAATGTGAGGCTCAATGGTAGCCACACTATCCCACATGCAACCATCTCTAACACCACACAATGCCTTGGATTGTGTTCATTTGTGATATTAATTGTCACAATCAACTTAAGTTGTTTAACATTTCAGGCTTAAACATCCCAAAATATTTAAACCTAAATTAACAGTAAGATCTCTATACAACTGTTGTTTTTTTTCGGTTATGTTTAAAGATTGTTAAACATAGTGAATTCATATGTGAACTAACTGTATATTTTTATTATTGTAATTTCTATGAGTTTATATTAATATAATTGATTGAAAACAGACATAATGCAGCGTGAAAGGAGTTGGATGTATAATAGGAATTTACCTGAACGTCGAGGTTTAACTAATGAATTTATGAGTGGGTTGCAAGAGTTTTTAAATTTCATGACTAGTAATGTTGAGTTTATGGATGGTAATCGGATAAGGTGTCCGTCGAGAAAGTGTCACAATGGTAGATTTTCTGTCTAGCAAAGTTTCAGAGCATCTTTGTAGATTTCGATTCGTTGCAAATTACTATAACTGGACATGTCATGGTGAACCATTTATATCTGATGAAGTTTATGATAGACACAACACACAAGTCTCTAGGGATCAAAGTGATTATAATCAATTAAATCCATATCAGAGGATGATATATGATGTAGCGGGCCTGAATTTGATTCCCCAATCACAAGGTGCAACTTCAAGTTGTCCTCCAACAGTTGAGCAAATGTTTACTAATGCATCACCCTTGGAAGAGGTGCAAGTAACCGATATCGGTCAAAATATGAATAATGAAGCATATCTCAAATTTCAGGAGGTGTTGAGTGCTGCAGATGCACCTTTATGGGCTGGTTGTGAGACTCACACTAAACAATCGTTCACCGCAAGAATGTTGAATGTCAAAGGCAGAGCATAATGTATGCGAAGAGTGTTTTAATAATTTTGTTCAAGCTTTTGAAGAGGCATTTCACAGCGTGATCATATCGCCCAATGATTTGCTGTACAAGATGAAAAACTAATGAAAGAATTAGGTCTCCCGATGGAAAGAATTGATGTGTGCGAGAGATGGTTGTATGTTATATTGGGGAGATGATGCGGATGTGGATGTTTGTAAATTACAGTAATCAAGATAGGTACAAGAGCAATAGTAGGAGGCAGCAACGACGTAAATCATATAGTCAGTTGTTTTATTTGCCTTTAACTCCTAGGTTACAAAGGCTTTATGCATCAAAGACAACTGCTGAACACATGACTTGGCATGCAAATCATCGAACAGAAGAGGGACTAATGTGTCATCCATCAGATGCAGAGGCGTGGAAAAATTTTGATAGAACATATCCTGATTTTGCGAAGGAGACTCGAAATATTAGGTTAGGTCTCTGTGCTGACGGATTTGCTCCATTTGGTAAATCAGGAAGACACTATTCTTGTTGGCCAGTTATATTAACTCCGTATAATCTTCCACCTGGGATGTGCATGAAAACACCGTATATGTTTTTAACATTGGTTGTGTCTGGCCCAAAAAATCCGAAGAAGTTAATAGATGTTTATATGCAACCATTGATTGCAGAGCTAAAACAACTATGGGATGAAGGTTTTCCTACATACGACGTTCATACTAATCAGATATTTGTAATGAAGGCTGCTCTTCTTTGGACCATAAATGACTTTCCGACTTATGGTATGCTATCAGGTTGGAGTACTGCAGGGATCTTAGGATGCCCAATATGTATGGAGAGATCAAAGTCGATTAGATTGAAGCATGGTAAGAAGCCAAGTTATTTTGATTGTCACAGACAATTTTTACCACTAAATCATAATTTCAGAAGGAATAAAGATGAATTCACTAGGAATCGAATTGAAAGAACACCTCCGCCATTGAGATTGACTGGTCAAGATATTTGGTACAGAGTTTTTCACTTTCCATCTGTTATTGAAGAGCCACATGGTACAACTTATGAATATGGAAGCAACCATAAATGGACCAAATGAAGTATATTTTGGGAGTTACTGTATTGGTTTAGTAATTTGATTCATCATAATCTCGATGTTATGCATATTGAGAAGAATATTTTTGATAATCTGATAAATACAGTGATTGATATCACCGGAAAAACAAAAGATAATCTGAATGCAAGAAAAGATATGCGACTCATTTGCAAACGACCTACCCTTGATGTTGATGAAAATAGTAGAGGATCAAAACCAAAGGCAGTTTATACATTGAATAAGGAACAGAGACGTGTTGTTTGTGAATGGTTGAAGTCATTAAGATTTCCTGATGGGTATGTTTCTAATCTTGGGAGATGTGTCGATATGAAGGAATGCAAATTGATGGGTTTGAAAAGCCATGATTGTCATATATTCATGGAAAGACTTATTCCTATTGCCTTTAAAGAACTCTTACGAATTTTATACTGGGGTGCCATTCTGAGTTAAGTATTTTTCTTCATGATATATGCTCAGCTTTGGGATATTCACACATGGAGAAGTTAGAGAGAGACATTCCAATCATTTTGTGCAATTTAGAAAGATTTTTCCTGCATTTTTGATTGATGGAACATCTTTTGGTTCACTTGCCATATGAGGCCAAAGTTGGAGGACCAGTTCATTATCGATGGATGTATCCTTTTGAAAGGTATAATTCACATATTCTATACTTCGTTAATATTGCATAAAAAAGTTTAATTTTTTTATATATTCATTTCTAATATAATTTGTTATATTACAATCAGATTCTTATATCATTTGAAGAAAAAAGTGAAAAATAAGGCACATGTTGAAGCCTCTATTGTGAATGCATATATTGTGGAGGAAGTAACAACTTTTGCATCATATTATTTTGAGCCTCACGTTCAGACCAAAAGATGGAAATCCGGAAGGAATGATGAAGGTCCTGTCGATCCCAATTTGAATTCATTCTCAATTTTTAATTATCTTGGTCGACCAAGTGGTAACAACGATATAGCCCGATCAAGAATGGCGGGCAACCGGACATATGTTTTACTTAATTGTCGAGTATCGCCTATTTCGAAAGTTAGTATATATTTCCTATTTCTTCACAAGTGTTAATTTGTTTATGTTATAATACAATTTTTTATTATAGGATCTTTCAAAATTTATATTCTGAAATCCCGACACGTGACTTTGATCACTTCTGCGATCAGGAATTTGCACCATGGTTCAAATCATATGTAAGCAGTTTTAATTACCTCATTTTTGTTTATACATATCTTAACTTTTAAATAAATATCATTTTCATTTGAGTATAGGTTTATGCTAACCAAACTGACGTTCAGCAAGAATTGCTAATCCATCTATCATGGGGTCCAAAAGCAATGCACTGACCAAAGATATTTCATAAACGGCTATAATTTCCACACTCAAGAATATGGAAATGGAAAGAGTACAATGAATAGTGGAGTATGTGTTCGGTCTTCCAATGATGGAGGTGCAAGCAATGATTTTTATGGTTTGCTGGATGAAATTATAGAGATTGATTATCCTGGTCCAGAAATGCGAGTTATCTTATTTATGTGTCGCTGGTTTGACCCCGTCAAAGAGATGAAGGTGCATCCACAGTATAATTTGGTTGAAATAAATCATAAAAGATTTTATAAGAGATATGAACCATTTATTTTGGCACAACAAGCGATTCAAGTTTTCTATGCTCCATATCCTAGTTTGAGGCGTGACAAAAATGAATGGTGGGCTGTTTGTAAAATAAAAGTACGAAAAAAAATTGAAGAGCGCTGGCAAGACATTGCATATCAACAAGACAAAGTTACAAATATGTTTCATACCGAGGAATATATATGTAAAATACCGGAAAAAAAAAATAATAAAATAAAATATCTCTTGTTAGTTAAGAAATTTTCTTAAATGATTTTTCAGGAATTTTTAGAAAATTTTCTGGACTTAAATGGAGATCTTATGGGTTTAATTGAATGGATCTAGGGTTAATGGTTTATAGGGTTTAAACCCAAACCCGTTAGTAAAACCCGATCCGTTTACTTCTCTAAACGCCCAATCATTTACTTACGCCGTTCTTCCATTTTCTCCGCCGATCCTTCTTCCCCAATCCCATCTTCGTCGCGACCTCTGCCATCCCTCTCCCTTCTGATTTCTCACGCCGCGAGCCTCCCTCTCGGTTCCCGATCTCCGACCGCTCGTCGGCCCGCCTCCAGAGGACGCAAGCTCCAACCGACGTGATCGCCGACGCCCGAGCCGTCGCTCGCCGCACCCTATTTCCCTGCATCATTTCTTCACCGACAGCGCTGATCTCCTCGGTGAAGGTGAAGGGGCGCGATTTTGGGTGAAGCCGATAGCGTCGATCTCCTTCCCGCTCGCTGCCGCCTTCTCCCCGCGCACCGTCCACGCCCAGCTCACCCTCTCGCCAGGCGGTTGTTGCCCTCTCCGATCCGCGCGTACATTTACACGATGGGAGACAGCAAGTGGCATCGCTCTATTGCAGTCGCGACGGCCGACCATCCTTGTGCACCTCGGATTCTTCAGCCGTCAGCATCAACTCGGATCGGCATCGCCCTCTTCTTCCACCATTTCGTCGGCAAAGATCTAAGGTCGTGCAGTCGCTATTTTGTTTGATACTAGTTCACCGTCGCGCTCCTTTTCGACTGTTTCACTGTCGGAGATCTATTTGAACAGTCGCCCAATCACCGCCTGCCTCTCCGTTCGATCGCCTTCATCCACCGTGGCATCTGGATCACAACAGCTACCATCGATAGAAGTAACTACGCCGACGTCTTTAACCTTCTGATTTCGTGCTAAGGTTAAGCGTCACGAGTCCAGCTCGCGTCCGGCAACAATAGTGACTAGTTGCAGTTGATCCACTGATATCTTTGCCTCAACCGTGATGTGAATTTTGATTTGTAACTTCTGTTCCTTGATTCGTCTCCTGATCCAGAGCACAGCTAGGGTAACGATTTCATTGTTGAATGGCTACTGATTCATTTTCTAGGTTTTGGTAAACTCTTAGTCTTGTTCTGCTTGAATGGTTGATGCAAAGAGCGGATTCAGGAAGAGTGGTGATGTATTTTAGATGATGAAGATGATATTGTGAGGAGCCTTGTGAATCCAATTGGACTATTGAAATTGAACGTTTGAGGTAAGTTCATATGTGAATAGTTACAAATGCTTATCGTTGATAGGTTATTAGTTAATCTAAGTGTGATGGATGCTACTTCCAGTTCGGCTATGGATTTGGAGTTGATACCTTACCATTGGGTTAGAAGGTTTCATGATTTAGCTGGACTAGGTGAGTGATTCTGACTAAATAATTATCGAAGAATTTATACATTCTATAGAGAACCGGTATATGGTTTAATGGGAATGCTTGATTAGTATGATGGAATGGAATGAGGTTATGCCAGTGAGATTTGGTTAATTAATCGTGATTAAGATTGGTTTAGATTCTTATTCCTACAATTTGATTATGCTAGCATGTGATTATCTTGGATTCTACCATTTAGGATATTGGATTCGAGGTAGAGATCTTGGACGGAGGCGAGACCACATGAGCTTCCTAGCAGGTGGGTAATTTCCTACCTGGTCCGGGTAATTATATTTCATTCAGATTTAGTCATTGATATGAGCATGTTAGGTATTTATATTACCTTGACCCTGTTCTTTTTTATCGTATGCTTGATCTTTTACCGTTGGCTATTAACTCCATTGTTGATATCATGTTTATTTTACCATGATTAGGAGTTATACATATAGGTGATGCAAGTAACTTAGAATTTATTTAAGTTAAGTGCAAATGGTAAAGTCCGGATGACAACCTGATTGTACATTGGGCAAAAAGGTCATCCGTAGGTAGATAATGACTTTAACCTAGGGTTAGTTCTAGTACCCTTAGGTTGTATGTTACCACCGAACATGTGTTGTGTAAATGGTCAGAGGAATGATACTTAGGGTATCGCTACGGACCGGTGGTCCTAGCTTGTTATAATGATAGTACTCTACAGGATAGAGAGTGCGTCGAGTAGATTAGTATGACTCTCTACAGGATAGAGAGTATTATGATCAGTTAAGTACGACTCTCTACAGGATAGAGAGTGCGTCGAGTAGATTGGTATGACTCTCTACAGGATAGAGAGTCTATGGTGGATGTCTGTATGTGAGACATTGCATTCATGCATTTTTGGCGGCGAGGTCTCCTTGTGGTTGAGAGGGTCGCGATCATCCGCCTCCACGGTTACTCATAGGAGGAGTAACTTGTGTGAGGGCAGAGCATTGAGTGCCGCACTCTACCACTATAGACGGTGGTAGTTGGATTTGCATGTCGTAGTCCAGCGTGTGTGGTACTCGACCACTCAGTGACCGTGACCAATACAGGACCCCCATCGTGTAGCTTGCTCTTTACGCTTATATGCTACTCGATCATACTGCCCACTCGGCCACTCGAGAGTAGTGGTTGGTGTTGAGTTGGGACAGTTGTCATGCTCGAGCCACCGAGGCCACACTGGGGTCGTGGTAGCTTTAGGGTGAGCCGACATGACCATGCATGCTGCATAGCCATATCTGATGGCGCTTTGCATATTACCATATATATATACATATATGCATGTATATATATATATATGGATGGTTGAGATTAATATATACAGTGTTCTAAAAAGCGCTAGGCTTAAGCGCTAAAAGGGCTACTAGGCGGTTTCTAGGCGGTCAATTTTTTTAATATTTTAAATATAATAATATATAAAAAAATAATATATTAGGGGGCACTCAAAAGTCAAAACTCACTTTGTAGCCTCCACAAGTCCACATGCATGTAACAAATAATAACTAATAGCAACTCAACAAGTAACAAGAATATTAAAAATGTTTAAGATTGTAAACAATAAGAATTGTAAAATATAAGAATTAAAAACATAATTGCAAACAATATTAAAAATTCATTGCAATAATAAGAATTGGCAATTGTAAACAACAAGAATACTTGACAATAAACAATAATTTACCCAATTTACACATCAAGCAACATTGCAACAATAAGCATTGCAAACAACAAGAGCACAACACACAAATCACAATAAAGCACGACACAATAACAATTTTAACGGATTAAAAAAACTATTAAGAATACTTGACAATAAGCATTAAGCAACGTACCCAACACTAATAAAATGAAGAAAAACACATTCCTACATATTGTGAATGTTTAGTTGAAAAAGATCCTTTATCCAAAAAGCAAGACCAAGGATACATCAACAATAAAGTGAATATCATCTTAACCGATAAACAAAATATCATTTACTGATTTACCTTACAGAGCGATCTAGATTTTACCATAATTCTTCAACTTCTTCTAGTTCATCTCCATATTTCTCCAACACTTCCTCTGTATCGGATTCAAACTCAAAATCCATGGCATCTTCCTCTTCTTCATCCGATACAAATTCTTCTTCGTGAAGTTCTCTTACATCTTCAATATTTGTCTCAACATCTTCATCTCCACCATCAACAATCCATCCTTGTGCCATAGTTGCTTCACTAGCAAGTAGCACATCAACTCTTTTTTCTTCTAGTCTTCTTTTTTTGTTTATGATCTTGGCATTGAATTGAACATAAACTAAATTGTTCAACCTTCCGGTATCTAATTTATTTCTTTTCTTTGTATGGATCTACATTAAAGAAAATTAGAAAAATATTAATATTGATTATTGAATACATATTTAGACATTTAGTATAAGTAATTAAATACTTACTCCCTCAAAAGTACTCCAATTTCTTTCACAACCGGAAGAACTCGTAGTTAAAGAAAGAATTCTTTTAGCCATCTTTTGCAATTTAGGTACACCATTTCCAAAAAGATGCCACCATCCAACTAAATAAAAATAAACCCAACAAGCAAAATCAAGAAACAACCAATAAAGATTAAAAATTACAAAATAAAGTAAGCAATTCTTAGTTCTTAGTTCTTACCCGGATCATATTTCTCATCATTTTTTGTGCACCCCACTATAGCCAATGTTCTTCCAAACCCCCCCACTTTATTGATATACTTCAATAACTCCACATTTACTATGTCACTTTGACTATCAATATCATTAGGAAAGAATGTTTCAACACAAGTGAAAAATCCATTCATAACCACTTCTTCACTTCCTATGCTCCTCAGATTCAAAGGAATCTTATTTCTGTTACTTATCTTCTTGATTTAAGGTATTGTATTAATTTTTACAGTCGGTATGTTGAACTTAAGATTGACTCCGTGTCAATCGGATATGATTTTTTAACAAATGGTTTTATTGTTCTTGATGTGGAACCAAATGTTAATTGTGCAATTGATAGTTGTTTTTAAAACATTACTCTTACTAGTGATGCAAATATAACTGATGATATTTGACATGCTAGATTAGGACATATAGGAAAGATCACATGAATCGGTTAGCTAAAAAGGTTTACTTGGGCTCTCGTGATATGATTTGCTTGTCTATGTGTGAGCATTGTCTGGCTGGAAAAGCAACTAGGAAACCATTTAGTAAGGCTAAAAGGGCTGAGTCACCATTGCAACTAATTCATTCGGATATTTGTGGTCCAATGAATGTGAAGGCTAGACATGGAGTTTCCTATTTCATTATATTTTTTGATGATTTCTCTCGTTTCGATCATGTGTATTTGATTTCTCATAAATCTAAAGAATTGGATTGCTTCATTCGTTATATGAACGAAGTTGAGAATCAAATGGAATGTAAAGTTAAGACTTTATGCACTGATCGTGAAGGAGAATATTTGTCTGATATGTTCAAAACAATATGTAATGATAAGGGGATTATTAGACAACTGACAATCCCTAGAACTCCACTGCAAAATGGGATTGCTGAAAGAAAAATAGGACTCTTCTAGAAATTGTTAGGTTTATGATGGCGCAGATTAATTTGATGATCTCCAATTAGAGAGATGCATTATTAAATATGGCCTATATACTTAACAAAGTGCCTTCAAAGTCAGTTTCATCTATCCTATATGAACGTTGGACAGGTAGAAAATCAGATTTGAGTAATTTGAGAACCTGGGGGTTAACTGCTTATGTTCATGATATTTCTCACAAGTATAGAAAATTGGATTATAGAGATAAGAAATGTATCTTTATAAGATATTCTGAGACCTTTAAAGGTTATATTTTCATAGGTGAGCAACAAGATGGAACAATCTCCGAATTGGATTCGAGAGATGCCACTTTTCTCGAAATTAAGCTCCTAACTAGAGGTGAAGTTGATAAGACAGTTCCTCTATTTGAGGAGGATGAGTCGTTATCAACAAGATAGGTGTCTAGTGGGATACCTGAACCTAGTCAACCCCAGTGGGAGTGATTTGCCTAGTCACAGGGTGACTTCTCAGGAACCCAACTTATGAAGAAGCGTTCGTAAGATCAAACCTAAGAAGAGATTTAATATTGAGAATGAGGCAATAATGACACTCCTGGTTGACAATGATGAACCTCAATCAGTTGAGGAAGCTCTGGGATGTAGAGTTAGAGAAAAGTGGAGAAATGCAATGGTCGAAGAGATGGAGTCAATGATTAAGAATCGTGTTTGGGAGTTAGTCGATCTTCCTCTTGGCCGAAGTGCTATTGGGAATAAATGGATTCTCAAAATAAAGAGGAAATCAGATCGATCGATTAACCGATACAAAGCTCATTTAGTTGCAAAAGGATTTACCGAATTAGAGGGTATAGACTTTGAAGAGATATTTTCTTTCGTCGTGAAGTTTGTGTCAATCCGAGTTATTTTAGCTTTAGTGACGCATTATGACTTGGAGTTATATCATATGGATGTAAATATGGCTTTCCTTAACGGTGAGCTTGATAAGGAAATCTATATGGTTCAACCAGAAGGTTTCATTGTTGAAGGTTAAGAAGAAAAAGTGTGTAGATTAAAGAAATCTATATATGGGCTAAAGCAAGCAAAGACAATGGAATATAAGATTTAATGAAGTCATTTTATCTTATGGTTTCGAAATGATCAATGAGGATCATTGTGTTTTCCTGAAAAATGAAAAAAGAAAGTTTGTCATTTTATTGTTATATGTTGATGATATGCTGATAGCAGGAAATGACATAGGTTTTGTGATAGAAGTCAAAAAGTGTCTTTCATCACAGTTTGACACAACAGATGTGGGAGAAGCTATATACATCTTAGGAGTTAAGATCATCAGGGATCGATCTAAAAAACTTTTGGGTTTGCCTTAAGAGTCTTATATAAATAAGATGTTACAACATTTCAGCATGTCTGATTGCAATAGTGAACAAACACTTATTGTGAAAGGTATTGTTTTGAGCAAAAGTATGAGTCCCAAGACTCCTGAAGAAATAATCGGGATGAATAAAAACTAATATGCCAGTGTTGTAGGTAGTTTAATGTACACTATGATGTGTACTCGTCTCGATATCAACTATGTTGTTGGATTAGTCAGTCGGTTCCAGTCAAATCCAGGACCGAGACACTGAAAGGCAGTGAAAAGGATATTCAAATATCTGAAAGTGATAATAGATTATAGTCTATGTTATCAAGGATCAGATATGAATCTGAAGGGATATTTAGATGCAGATTGGGCTGGGGACTTCGATGATAGAAAATCCACATCGGGTTATGCGTTCTTGTTGAATGGTGGCGTCATCTCCTGAAACAACAAGAAACATGCTTGTGTGGCCTTGTCAACTATAGAAGATGAATATGTGGCATATTGCATGCAAGCGATCCCGATTAAGGAGATTCCTAAAGCATTCAAGATTGCCGAGACGATGGGAGTCGATGGCCGTCTCTTTGTGACATGATCAAGCTGCTATAGCTTTTTCCAAGGATCCCAAATATCACAGCAAGGGCAAGCATATAGCAATAAAGTATAACTTTATAAGAGATATTGTTGCTAAGAAGAAAGTGATTCTTGAGTATATCCTTACACGAGTTATGCTTGCATATCCTTTTACTAAGCCGATGACTAGAGAGTCATTTTATGAGCATGTAAAGTCTATGGGACTTTGTAGAATGTAACAATTTTGTAATGACAATCGGATATTTATAATTTGATTGTTTAAAATGCTAGTTATAATTTATTCAGTGTATATTATGTTATATTCTGGTGATAAGTTCTCGATGAGCATATTGGCAGGTAGTGATTGGTCCTCTCACATGGACAATCATCTCTATTTGTTAAGTACAAATATAGGTAAGACCATTACTTATAGGATAGCTTTGAAAGCTATATGTATAGAAATACATACCTATAAGTTGGGGTCATCTTGATATTTGTATCAAGATAAGATCATTTGAGAATAGTGATCGAAGTAAATGCTTCCACCATTTACTATACCCGTTTGGAGCCAGATTAGAATTCATATGTTGAATTCAGGATTAGACATTTGGAATGTCTAGAACAAAATTTGTATGATGTTGGAAAAAATATACGCTCTTTATTAGAAAAGAGAATAACATCGTAGCATGTGATTCATACCACATGTGCTAAAGCGACAATAAGGGTAGTAGGAGAATGGATCCCTACTTCTCTACTATGTCAGTCCTTTGAGATTATATGTTAATCTCAGCATTTGTCCTTTGTGACTATTTAGCTGTCTACTTGAAGTTTTAATCAGGGTCTGTTACTTTAGCATATAAACCTAATGACTATGGATGATTCAGTCTATATAACATAACTAGAAAAGCGACTGATTAAAATGAATAGATTCACACTAATGAATTTGTGATTGGATCACAACTAGTGAGTATCTCTACATGTGTAATTGTGATGTATCGGAATTATCCCTAGTCGATGAATTGATGGATTTAAACACCATCGATTCTGTCGAGACTAGCACGAGGTATACTCCTTGGTGTATCCAAGCAGCTGATTCTCACTGGCTGGAGACATTGTGATGTCCGAAGTTAATCGTGGATGCTAGTTATGGTAACTAGTTCATTGGAGTGACCAGCCGTAAGACTTCATATGGTTCTCTGCATATATAGATATGTCAATGAAGTTCTTACTGCAGCTTAAGTGCGATGTTCCTTTGACTTGCGGTATTCAAGTCATCTTGATCATAAAGACTTATGCTTTGACATCTTAAGCAAACATCTCTAAGGAGATGTCGACCCGGGATGATTGGGTATAAGTTGAAGTGATCGAAGGTGTTTGAATAGCCTATAAAGGATTCACCACTCCTTGCGAGGAGATGTATACCCATGGCCTCTTGTCGGATTGTTACTAAAGTCTTTGGCCAAAACATTACATGTTTAGAGTAAGATACTCTTCGATACATGTGCAGTAACTAGAATCCGTAGGATGAGGAAATGATACTTGGGCTAGGTGTGACGTAGTCAACCTAGTGGGGACTGACACTATAGATCATGTCACAACCAAGTGGGTATAAGATGAGTGAAGGGAATGGGGCACGATTCATTGTAATTTCTTTGAAGTGTTTCAGAAATAGTTCTGGATCAACCGTTGATCTTTTCGGTTAATTGGGGATCATGATGTACTACTAGGTGCTACTCATGATCGTTCTATAATTAATGGTTAATTATAGAATGTCAACATAAACCGAGAACCTATTTGGTCACACACACAACGAGCATAATCCGAAGGATTTAAAACGAGCTTGAGAATGAGATTCTCAGACCGAGAGACACTAGGTTTGGTTGGACCAAACATGGAGCGAGCATGAAATCGTTTCAGTCATAATGGAAGCGTGGATGGGTCGTGTCTTATGAAGACATGATGGATGAACCAAATTGGTTTGGTTCTAATCCAATGGAGGAGAATAAATCAAAGGGGTTTGGTTTGTTTTAAACGAATGAACCAAAGTTGGTTCGGTTCGTTTTAACTTAAAATAAACCATCATGGTTTGGTTTATTTCAACTTAAATTAATGGAGCGGGTTAACGGGCTTTTGGTTATGATCCGATAACCATTAAGAGAATTTGTTCTCTATAAAATAGGGCTTAAGGGTTTTTGTTAAGCCCTAATCCTTGCAACCCTAAAGTTGCCGCCCACCCTCTCCCTCTTCTCCAAGTGGTCGGCGCCCAACTCCTTGCCGCCGCCCAAGCTCCTCCAACCGGCGTCCAACAGCTGCTATCCTCCCCACTTGCCGGCGTCTAGCTGTTGCCGGAGGAGCTCCGGTGATCTTCCTTGGCTCCGGCGACAAGGTGAGCATATTGCTTTCCTTATTTGGCCGGCACAAAGTCTCCACCAAAGCTATCCAGTTTTCTGGACAGCTTGTTTCCTTCTTGTCGGAGCGTTGTTTGGACGACGTTTGGAGCTCCGACGGTGCCTTCCTTACAGGGGATTCGATCTCCGGTAATCCTCACAGGTGGAGGACGAAGGATTCATCAAACGGTTGACGAATACCTCTCCGGAGAAGCGAGTTTTTGAGGACTCGTTTTGGATCCGAATTTTTATTCGGATTGTGATCTTCTCTCGATCACATCATCTTCGACACGAGGCTAGTAACTCTGTAAAATACGGAAAAAAAAAAATTTATATGTGGATTAAACCCTTTAATTAATTGGGTTTAATTAGTAGATTAATTGGGCTTAATTAGTGGGCTAATAAGGTGGGTTAGCTAGTTGGATTGAGTCCATTGGGCTGGTTTTGGATTGGGCTTGAATCTATGGGCTGGAATTGGGCTTGGGCTTAAATTGGAATTGGGCTTGGGCTTGAACCGGATTAGGCCAAATCAGATTGGATTAGACTTGGATTTAGATTGAGCTGAGCTAACCAAATCGCGTGAACGGCATTAAAAAGCCGCCGAACGAACCCATTTCATTCGCGATCCCCATTTCTTCGCGTCATTTCTCTGCTCCGCGTGGCTTCCATCACCGACCTCCACTCGTCGGCGTCTGGTGCGAGTAGCTCGACGGCGCCACCACTGGGTCGATCTCCGGCCAGGGGTCAAAGGGTTTTCGTCTGGAAACAAAACCGCGGCGACACTTCCGGCGGACAGGCGGCGTTGGTCGAGTCGAGCCGCCATGCCATTGAAGGTAGGTATCGATTGTTGTTTCTTCTGTCAAGTTAAGGTTGTTGCTAGCTACGACATTCGATTTTAGCCCGGCTCAGTGTTTGGGCAGTGATCGAAGTTCAGATCGCGTTGGGGGCTAAACTGTGCATGAGGAATAGCTGGGATCGGGAGAGGTTCGCCGCCGGTGAAGGTTAGGCACGGTAAGATGGATCAATCCTATTATTGTCATCGGTTGTATTGGATTTTTAGAAATTGAAGCTGTGATTTGGAATTTAAATTTGTTTGGTGGTGATTGCGGTAATTGTTAGATAAATGGGTGTGGTTGGTATCCTGTTATTGTGAATGTTTGTCGATGTGTTGATTTGGAGTTCCTTCGGTGAGCAGAGGGTGAGCAGGAGTAGGCTGTCGGAGAAGATCTGAGGTTGGTAAGTCTCGATTCCTTGTTCTTTCCGGTGCCGTGTGAATTGGTTGATTGATGCCATGAATCGGGGATTTAATTTGTGTGTGTGGATGTTTAGGAATCGCAGTTGTAATATGGAAATAAATCTATGATTTGAGTGGTATTCGTTTGATTCAGGTGTTGTTGTGATTCGATGGATGGTTGATCAATTGCTAGCATGATTTAGAGTTTGTTCCTTCTAGTTATTGTGGTTACAGTCGATTATTGAGATCGAGTTGATGGGTGCTGCGTTCACCTTCACGTAGCAATAGATAAGCAGTTGAATCTGTGATGTTGAGAAATCAATAAAGAGGGTGTAGAGGGAGGTTGTTCTCGCATACCGTGGGTGGAGCTGTAATCGGTTGAGGGGTGTTTGTCGATTGTTTCTTTTATTGCCCATGGTGTTTTGGTTAATATTAGTTGATGTCTGATATGCTTTGATTTGGAGATTTTAGCGTATTGGATCATATTGGTTATGCTCTGTTAGGGAGATGATGGTTGGGTTAAGCAAGGGAAGGATGCGAATATAGAACAAATTAGTATTTTGTTCATATAATTAGAGGCTTGTGCTTAACCCTAATTTGTTATTATTGTTACAGGACGTTGATGGTGATGGATACATGAACGTGGATATGGATAGCACGGATTATTTCGAGCTTCGTATCAGGTGGGTAATATCTACCTGGTCCGGTAGTTTTGATCAATTCCAGTGCATGATCTTGGATTTATGTTTATACCTGTTTACCTTAAATCCACTCTTATTTAATCGTATGCTTGTACTACCTTGACCTTTGAGATATATACTCTGGTACTTCATTGATTATCTAGCTCGGATAGGAACTATAAACCCTATTATGTGTTAGCTGATAGAGGTTTAGTAAGTACATGTGGTTAGAGTTATTTTTATGACCTCAGATTGAGTTACTGGGTTGCATCACTAGGTTAGGTGATGAGTCCAAATTATGAGGTCGGTCGTTGTATTCTATACATATCAGTGTGTTGGTTTGACGGATCTATTTATCTGTACAATGGTAAATAGGTTGTGATTACGGATTTGTCGTCCTTGCATGGTTGACTTTTGGTTGACTAGGTCTCCCCGTGAGTTAGGGAGTGTTGCGAGGATTTGTGTGGGCTATGCATCATTACATTCCATGCATGCTGACGACTGGGTCTGTCTTGTGGTTGAGACGAGTCGTCATCCCGCCTCCTCGGCCACTCGGGTAGTGGTTGCGGGGTTGAGGCGAGCATTGTGTGCGTGCCATTCTCGGCCACTAGGGATGGTGGTAGCTAGAGATGCGCACTGCCACCTTGGAGTGGTAGTTAGCGCACTCACCCACTATAGATGGTGGTCGGGTGATGGTAGTCCGGTGCAAAGCTCGCTCTACTCATGGGTAGGGAGCCGCCAGGCGTGTAGGACCCGTGTGAGTAGCATATAGCTCTATAGCGGGCTAGCTACTGTTTCATACTACCCAACTCGGTCACTCGAGAGTGGTGACGGCTGGAGTCGGGATAGTTGTCATGTCGTGCCACCTAGGCCACACTGGGGTCGTGGTAGCGAGTTGGGTACGCAGGCATGACCATGCATATGCACCCGATATATATATGTATGCATGTATTTGATATATGTTTTACATATGCCCGTGAGATCTTGCATTTGATTGAGCTATGATTGTTGCACATGCTTGTACATCATGATACATGTCATTTGCATTTTATATACTGTTATGTGTTGAGCATGATATATATGTGTTTGTCCTGACTGATGTATGCATTTGATTAGTGTCATGTCATAGTGTGGTATGGACCGGGTTGTTATTACAGGTGATCATATACTGTTCATATGTTGGCGTATTGGTCAGGTATGGGATTGTCTTAGTATGTTATATGGTTATGTTATAGTATACCTGTTCAGGATGATCTATCATATGGAGAACAGACCGTCAGGTACGTACATTACTTTACGTCAGTTGATCAGTTCAGTTTATGCTATGAGTAGGACATATCTGTGATTACTGATTACTATGCTTAGGACTGTATGTCTATTGGACTCATGCTGTATACCTGTAGATCTTCACATGTATACTTGTAGATCTATCCTTATATGTTGTTCATGCACTTCTATATATTACCCCTGAGTTTATACTCACCACCCCTGGACCCTGGGCTTCCTGTCGCCTAGATAACAGGTAGAAGACTCTTTGGACGTTCGGAGCTCCGCCAGCTGATCCCATCTCACACCGGACGAATGGACATGTTTTCCGTATTGTTGTATTTCTACGGATTGTTGTTTTGTAGTTTTAACCTGTATTATTTCCGTATCTGTGATATACGGACGTGTTGTATGTATTTGACTTTCGATGTGACGTCTATTATGTTTCTTGTTGTGTCAAGTCACTCCGGAGTGCACAGTTGGGTCATTGTATATTGTTTTATCTGTTGTATGTTTCCGCTGCATTTTATATGTTGATATCTGTGTATATCATATTGTTGTTGTGGGCCTACGGGCCTTGTATTAACCCGATATGTTGCCACGTACAGGGGAGATGCCGTCCGTTTGCTTTTCGGCACAGCATACTCTCGGGGCGTGACAATTTTATTGGTATCAGAGCCCTAGGTTGCGAAGGCCATTTTCGGATTTTTATTTCGTTCGGACATCGAGTTTTGCTTTACTCGGTTTGTTTTGTGAGTTCTGGGATCTGGCTGTTGCGGACATCTCCGAGCTACAAGGTTTAAGGTATGTTAACTGTTATTACATATCCTTCTGTTGGCTATGTATTTAGTTGCTTATAACAGTGCATGACTTGTAGTATGTTAATTAGTATTCGTAATCGTGGTTTGAGTTTGACCACGGGAACGATATGTTGAGGTTATTAGATATGTACCTGCTATCGAAAAGGTAATTACCTTTGAGAGCTGACTGATACCGAGTCGGAAAGCAGGTGTTTGGTAGTCACATCTCTTGTGGAGATCAAGGATTACGGTCCTAAGATTTTCACTAATTATGTTAGTCAGATCATTACCTATGGGGTAATGAACTACGCGAGTACACTATTGCTGATGCAGATAGTAGAGGATTAGTTTGGAGATATTCATAGAGATTTTGATCTCTGAGATGGTCGTTCTAGGTTGTATAACGTTGAGGGTACTTTTGAGTACTTAACTCGTGTTATACAGAAGAAGCTAAGTTAGTTGCATACCATTATCCGGATTTAGCCGGTACTTGGTGTAAGATATAAGAAATAATCTACGGGAAATAACGTATCACTTAGTCACAGTTCAGTGATGTTGTTAGATAGTATTTTCCCACGTCATTTTTTTTGACTCATCGTCAGGGAATTCTTGAGCTTCAGGTTGGGTGATCGTCTGGTGACGAAAGTACCATGCAGAGTCGTTAGACTCGTGAGGGTTACGACCCCCTAATAGCTCGAGAATGTGATTGGGTTGGTTTGGCCACCCACAGGTTATCGGTTGACATCTTTATCAGGATGTTTGGATCTCCTACCAGATCCTACCGGAAGTGTATAGACCGAGTCATGTGTATAGAAATGACTCCGTAGTAAGTGTTTTAAAGAGTTGGAGATTTGATAAGCAGATATTGCGAGTCAAATTATTGGAATTCGAAATCTCCAAATGTTGGATAAAAGGAGCAAGATTAAAGTCGTAAGTCCCGAGCGACTATTGGAGAGTTTTCCGATCATAGAAGACCGATTGCAGATTGTCAGTAGCTTCTCATGTTTATCAGTGAACTCAGAGGAAAGACTCCGAAGGGAGATTATGTGTGTGCAGTGCGGGTTACGATGAGACACATAGTCAGATTATTCGATGGACCATTGTATCTGTTCCTACTATAAGCAGCCGGTATCTACGAGGAGAGTATGTATTTTGAAGACTCAGTTGAAGACTATGGATGATGCTTTCGAGCGGACGATCCACAACCTCGGAAGTCGAGATTATTACAGAAGATTAGGTTATCACATCAGCAGCGATCTACTACCCCAGATATAGTTGGAGTTCTTTGATACTTTCATCCGGAAGAAGTAAGTTACTCAAAGAAGATCGGTACCAAGACATCTCGGAAGATCTGCATTCGGACAACAAGCATTACCTTCGAGCGTAGTTATGATTTGTTCAGAGGAGAGAGAGTATACGACGATGGTCGTATCTATGCGGTATTCTTCAGTTGCAGTTGTACCTTCCGCAGAGTTGGAGCGTGCTACGATGTTGACAATTCTTCAGGATTTTACAGCCGGATGTGTATCTTTTGCTAGTACAACAGTGGTTATCATCTCCGTGCAGTTGTTTCAGTTGGTACCTCAGTTTCAGCAGTTGATTTCAGTTCCTCCATGATAGTCTTTGCATCTACATGAGCTCAGCCGTCCGGAACAGATGTCGGACAAGTTTATATGATTACTCGAGAAGAAGTATAGAAGACCGAAGGATCGGTCCTTCGGGGTATTACTTTAGATTATTCTATTTGCGGATATAGCGAGAGATACTGATAGTTATAGGTATCTTTGTCTAGAATGTTCTTATATAGGATTAGAAGGGTTCCTATCGACTTGTGGGTTGGTGATTTTTCTCTACCATCTGGTGAGATGTTTATCGACAACCAAGAAGGCAAGGGATACCCTTAGCCTTTGCTAGACATACCTCCACTATAGACATATCCTTACGGATAGTTGGATTGTTGGAGCGTTGGTATACTAGGACTCTCGGATGTACGTATAATCTGAGAGTATTCAGATGTAGTTTTGGATGAACTCTCGAACTTGTCACTGCATGGGCAAGTGGAGTAAGCGATTGAGGCGATTTCGGGAATAGTTCCGTTATTGAGACCTCATACCGGGAGATGATTTTACGGGTATTAGTGTTGCTAAACACTATGGGAGATTTATCTGCCTCAGTGTTTCTTCTTGAGAAGACTTGTAACTCTTTGTTAGAAGGGAGTCGGACCCTGAGGTTATGCATCGATTATCGATGATTGGAATGCATTAGTTGAGAATGAGTATCCTTCGTAAGGGATAGATGATTTGTTTAGATCAGCTAAATGACACCTGTGTATATCCTAGGGTTGATCTACGACTGGAGGTTTGATATTGTAGTGACTTAGTGTCATACAATTATCATTGTCGGTGTGATGATTGAGCTATTATTAGCGTGGAGAAAAAGGATGCAGGTGTATAGAGCTGATTGATAATGTGGTTAGACTTATCGACGATTTAGTCGTTCATGGATTTGAGGAATCAAGTACTCTTGGAGTATTTGGGATCGATTGTCATCATATATGTGGAGGATATATTTTGAGATATATTCACGATCTTAAGGGAAGTTATGTTTCTTTAGATTGATTTGGTATTTACCATAGATAAGGATAGGATGTTCTAGCGATACTATACTGCCGAATTGTTGGACCAAGAAGGTGATGGAAATCACCTGGTCGGAAGTTGGGAAGTTAGGTTTCAAGGCCTAGAAGGTGACTGACTTTTGGGTCAGTGTTAGTTAATCCGTTCGATATGGATGGAAGGGTATTGTACGCAGATGCATCATTTCAGGGATTAGGAGCGATCCCGATGCAGTTGAATGAGACGTATATTATGTGTATGCTAGTTGAGAAACTAGCGAGATTAGTCATTATAGTCTTCCAGATACTTTCAGTTCTGGGTGATATAATGAATTTTGGAATAGTAGATTGGTTTCTATTGTGAGAAAGTAATTCTCCGTTTCCGAGGAGAATAGTGGGTTAAAGAGTTGTATTTCGATTTAGGAAGAGTTGTTCAGGAGACTCTTCATTCGAGAGTGATGATTTATTCGGAGTGTATCCGAAAATAGTAAGTATTGAGACGTTCATGTTGATGGAACGATATATGGGACACGGTTGATTTCGTAGTTTGATGTTGGGTATGCCAACAAGCAAAAGTGGAATATTGTGGTCGGTAGGGTTATGTACCGTGATGAAGTGGGAGCCTAGTGTGTTAGACTGTGTTGGAAGATTATCTAGAATTCGGAAAGGACTTGATAGGATTTGGGTAGTCGATGATCGATTAGCTAGGTCCGCTCATTTTCTTCCGAGCAGTAAGATGGATTTCGTTGGATCATTTGACGGAATGATATCCATGGAGTATCCTTGAGTATCATTTTTGATAGTGATTCATGATTCACCTTACGATTCTAGCAAAGTCTTTCACAAGTCATGGGTATAGAGCTCCACTCGGGTACGATTATCTATCTTTTGATAGATGATCAATAGGAAGGTGTTATTCAGACTTTAAAAAGGGTGATTGAGAGCATATATATAGGAGATGGAATGTAATATTCGAGCTCAGTACCCCACTTAGTCACTTGAGGTGTGACTTTGCTCCGGATACTTGAGATGGTTATTGTGACATCTCGTACTCGTACAGGAGTCGGAAATTTGGAGACCAAATTTTTATAAGTGGGGGAGAATGTAAAATACGGAAAAAAAAAAAATTATATGTGGATTAAACCCTTTAATTAATTGAGTTTAATTAGTAGATTAATTGGGCTTAATTAGTGGGCTAATAAGGTGGGTTAGCTAGTTGGATTGAGTCCATTGGGCTGGTTTTGGATTGGGCTAGAATCTATGGGCTGGAATTGGGCTTGGGCTTAAATTGGAATTGGGCTTGGGCTTGAACCGGATTAGGCCAAATCAGATTGGATTAGACTTGGATTTAGATTGAGCTGAGCTAACCAAATCGCGTGAACGGCATTAAAAAGCCGCCGAACGAACCCATTTCATTCGCGATCCCCATTTCTTCGCGTCATTTCTCTGCTCCGCGCGGCTTCCATCACCGACCTCCACTCGTCGGCGTCTGGTGCGAGTAGCTCGACGGCGCCACCACTGGGCCGATCTCCGGCCAGGGGTCAAAGGGTTTTCGTCTGGAAACAAAACCGCGGCGACACTTCCGGCGGACAGGCGGCGTCGGGGTCGCGGCAGCGAGCTGCCATTGAAGGTAGGTATCGATTGTTGTTTCTTCTGTCAAGTTAAGGTTGTTGCTAGCTACGACTTTCGATTTTAGCCCAGCTCAGTGTTTGGGCAGTGATCGGAGTTCAGATCGCGTTGGGGGCTAAACTGTGCATGAGGAATAGCTGGGATCGGGAGAGGTTCGCCGCCGGTGAAGGTTAGGCACGGTAAGATGGATCAATCCTATTATTGTCATCGGTTGTATTGGATTTTTAGAAATTGAAGCTGTGATTTGGAATTTAAATTTGTTTGGTGGTGATTACGGTAATTGTTAGATAAATGGGTGTGGTTGGTATCCTGTTATTGCGAATGTTTGTCGATGTGTTGATTTGGAGTTCCTTCGGTGAGCAGAGGGTGAGCAGGAGTAGGCTGCCGGAGAAGATCTGAGGTTGGTAAGTCTCGATTCCTTGTTCTTTCCGGTGCCGTGTGAATTGGTTGATTGATGCCATGAATCGGGGATTCAATTTGTGTGTGTGGATGTTTAGGAATCGCAGTTGTAATATGGAAATAAATCTATGATTTGAGTGGTATTCGTTTGATTCAGGTGTTGTTGTGATTCGATGGATGGTTGATCAATTGCTAGCATGATTTAGAGTTTGTTCCTTCTAGTTATTGTGGTTACAGTCGATTATTGAGATCGAGCTGATGGGTGCTGCGTTCACCTTCACGTAGCAATAGATAAGCAGTTGAATCTGTGATGTTGAGCAATCAATCAAGAGGGGTGTAGAGGGAGGTTGTTCTGCACAGTCAGGGGTGGAGCTGTAATCGGTTGAGGGGTGTTTGTCGATTGTTTCTTTTATTGCCCATGGTGTTTTGGTTAATATTAGTTGATGTCTGATATGCTTTGATTTGGAGATTTTAGCGTATTGGATCATATTGCTCTGTTAGGGAGATGATGGTTGGGTTAAGCAAGGGAAGGATGCGAATATAGAACAAATTAGTATTTTGTTCATATAATTAGAGGCTTGTGCTTAACCCTAATTTGTTATTATTGTTACAGGACATTGATGGTGATGGATACATGAACGTGGATATGGATAGCACGGATTATTTCGAGCTTCGTATCAGGTGGGTAATATCTACCTGGTCCGGTAGTTTTGATCAATTCCAGTGCATGATCTTGGATTTATGTTTATACCTGTTTACCTTAAATCCACTCTTATTTAATCGTATGCTTGTACTACCTTGACCTTTGAGATATATACTCTGGTACTTCATTGATTATCTAGCTCGGATAGGAACTATAAACCCTATTATGTGTTAGCTGATAGAGGTTTAGTAAGTATATGTGGTTAGAGTTATTTTTATGACCTCATATTGAGTTACTGGGTTGCATCACTAGGTTAGGTGATGAGTCCAAATTATGAGGTCGGTCGTTGTATCGTATACATATCAGTGTGTTGGTTTGACGGATCTATTTATCTGTACATAGGTAAATAGGTTGTGATTACGGATTTGTCGTCCTTGCATGGTTGACTTTTGGTTGACTAGGTCTCCCCGTGAGTTAGGGAGTGTTGCGAGGATTTGTGTGGGCTATGCATCATTACATCATGCGCTTTGTGGTTGAGACGAGTCGTCAGTCATCCTGCCTCCTCGGCCACTCGGGGTAGTGGTTGCAGGGTTGAGGGCAGAGCATTGTGTGCGTGCCGTTCTCGGCCACTAGGGATGGTGGTAGCTAGAGATGCGCACTTGGCCACTGTGCGGAGTGGTAGTTAGCGCACTCACCCACTATAGATGGTGGTCGTGTGATGCGTGATAGTCCCAGGTGCGGCTCGTCTACTCATGGGTAGGGATGGAGCGGCAGCGGAGGACCCCGTGTGAGTAGCATATAGCTCTAGCGGGCTAGCTCTTGTTTCATACTACCCAACTCGGTCACTTTCGAGTGGTGACGGAGTCGGGATAGTTGTCATCGTGCCACCTAGGCCACCGGGGTCGTGGTAGTTGGGTTAGATGCATAAGCATGACCATGCATATGCACCTTCTGATATATATGTATGCATGTATTTGATATATGTTTTACATATGCACGTGAGATGCTGCATTTGATTGAGCTATGATTGTTGCACATGCTTGTACATCATGATACATGTCATTTGCATTTTATATACTGTTATGTGTTGAGCATGATATATATGTGTTTGTCCTGACTGATGTATGCATTTGATTAGTGTCATGTCATAGTGTGGTATGGACCGGGTTGTTATTACAGGTGATCATATACTGTTCATATGTTGGCGTATTGGTCAGGTATGGGATTGTCTTAGTATGTTATATGGTTATGTTATAGTATACCTGTTCAGGATGATCTATCATATGGAGAACAGACCGTCAGGTACGTACATTACTTTACGTCAGTTGATCAGTTCAGTTTATGCTATGAGTAGGACATATCTGTGATTACTGATTAATATGCTTAGGACTGTATGTCTATTGGACTCATGCTGTATACCTGTAGATCTTCACATGTATACTTGTAGATCTATCCTTATATGTTGTTCATGCACTTCTATATATTACCCCTGAGTTTATACTCACCACCCCTGGACCCTGGGCTTCCTGTCGCCCAGATAACAGGTAGAAGACTCTTTGGACGTTCGGAGCTCCGCCAGCTGATCCCATCTCACACCGGACGAATGGACATGTTTTCCGTATTGTTGTATTTCTACGGATTGTCGTTTTGTGGTTTTAACCTGTATTATTTCCGTATCTGTGATATACGGACGTGTTGTATGTATTTGACTTTCGATGTGACGTCTATTATGTTTCTTGTTGTGTCAAGTCACTCCGGAGTGCACAGTTGGGTCATTGTATATTGTTTTATCTGTTGTATGTTTCCGCTGCATTTTATATGTTGATATCTGTGTATATCATATTGTTGTTGTGGGCCTACGGGCCTTGTATTAACCCGATATGTTGCCACGTACAGGGGAGATGCCGTCCGTTTGCTTTTCGGCACGGCATACTCTCGGGGCGTGACAAACTCGTACGAAGACGAGGCTTGTGACTTTGTGAAGTCATCCTGAAGATACTCGGCGTGGATACGGATAGAGACGATTCTAGCGAGGATTGTTCCGATTGATGTCTTTCCCGCTACACGTGATACGTAAGATATACGTAGTATAAATTTCCTTTTATTGTAAAATTTGAATTTATGGTTATGTCTACACATGTTGTACTATGCATGCGTGTGGTGTGTGTTAAAATAAATTAGATTTATTATTTTTATTTTTTTCGCTGTGCACATGTTTACGAAACATGTTCGAACACACACTCGTCGCGGTGCCGAAAACCCAACAAATGTTACGATAATATATGTTGCACCTAAAATGAACTTGGTTAATACTTTTAGACTAGAAAAAGGATACTTCTTTTCCCATGTAAAAACTGGTTGACAACTTCTTTTATAAACCTATCTCTAATAGGGCCACACATAAGCCTAACACCCCCTTAATACCTTAGTGTCGATGTGATTACTCTTTTTTCAATGCTATTCCCTATTAGAATAAGGTAATATTTGTTGAGATGCTCTATCACACGGAATCCCAACCTCTTTTATATATTTATATTGATGACGTACTTTATTCTTCTTGATAAACTTTTATAATAAAATAAAATAGATTTATCTAAGAATTAAAGTGGCTATTTAAAAATAAATAAATAAATCTACGCTATTATATTTTTTTCTATCCTTTCTAAAAAAATTATTTGAGTATTTCAACACTTTCCCTTAAATTGGTGAATCAAAGTTGTCTACGTGCACCTAGATACAATACTTAGGGAGCACTTAATTAGAAACTTAGAGGTTTCACATTTTTCATTTTCATTTTCTAATAAAATGAAAAAAACTATTTGGTTTATAATTTCCACATTTGTTCTCTAAAAAATGAGATATCATTTGGTTAGAAAATAGAAAAAATTTAAAAGTCATTTTCTAAGAAATGGAAAAACACTGTGCAAATGGAAAACTCGGCTCAAACCAAATGTCCCCTTATATTTTCTAGTATGTTTAATTGATTTATCTAGTTTATTTAGTGTGTATATCTTGTAATATATTTGGTTAATTTGTCTAGTCAACTTTGGTACGTGTGTGTGGCCTGCTTTTGGCTTTGATTATGTTTCTTATTTTTGTGTTTTGGTTTCGATTTATGATTTATGGCTTCTAGTTTTTAATTATTTTTTTTGTAAATTTTTGTCATGCTCCAAGGGTGCAGATCTCCATTAAAATTAGAGAGTATCATCTAATGACAATGTAAGAGAATAACGATCCAAACCATTTAAGTCACTATTGATAAAAAAATATATCTGAAATATAAATGAATACATACATGTTTGACAAAAACATTTAAAAGCGTACAATAAAAAACAAAATTACAAAATGATTCAACAAACTCATAAGAAAGTATAAAACTCAAATACAACAAAGACCCAAAGTACATCGATAGTAAAATACGACCAGCAACTCAGACAATCTTTGAGCAGCTCTAAGAACATCGTCTAACTAAGGATCATAAATCACCACTATATGCTACCCTAGAGTTAAAAAAAAAAGTAGATAAGTGAGTACAAGTTACTCAGTGAATATAAAGGAAAAAAGATACATGAAATAAAACAGATATAGAGATCAAAGGATACTTAAAAGTTAAGAAATACATCACCTGACAAAGTCAATATAGGTCAAAAGATATGTCAATATCTTTCTAGAATCATCCTCGTAGTCATTCATATATCCAATCGATATAAGTCCAAATACAATCAATCACAAAATAGTCAAAATCAGATATAATCACACTGCTAGCTACCACGCTACCACGACCTATCCGTGGACAATCAAAATAAAGAATATGTTAGGGCAATCAACCCATGTGATATGGTTTTGATGTGTGTGGCAAAGGGTTTAAGTTAGATTGTTATGGTTTTGATGTGTACGTTGGAGTCTTGCAGGACTTAGTAATTCGCACATGGAGCTTTGGCAAGTTTCACCAACTCACAACCTCGTGCTTGAGTCGGCGAATGAGCATTGCAAAGTCGGCGCTTGATGCATCAGAAGGACCGCTTCGGACGAGATGACTTGAAGCGGGAAGCGAGCATTTCGAGGGCAAGAGGGGAAGGAGCATTGCGAAGTCGTGTGTTTGGAGTCCGCCGAGGGCGTGGTCGTGAACGAAGAGAGCTTCGGCGAGAGACTTCAAGTGAGATGAGAGAATGAGTGAAATGTAAGTAGCTCATTAGGTGAACTTGGCCGAATGGCTAAGTGTCGGAGCCTCGATCGCAAGGGTTGAGGTTTACCCGACCGTCGGATGCTCAAATGGATGTAAAGTTTGAGATCGCGATGACAAAGCCAGTTGACTGCTCCAAGTCGACTGTGACTCAACTGGTGTTCGAGTATGGTTTCTGTGCCATTAGTCGATTGACACGGGTTGGCAGTCAACTGTCGAGACCATTAGTCGACTGCTAATGGCAGCAGTCGACTGATAGCGAGGGTTTCGGGCATAGAATGGTGATCAGTCGAGTGCTCGCTTTCGGCACTCGACTGTTAGCTCCATCAGTCGACTGATGTGGGAGCCGTTAGATGAAATCCAATGTGGAAGAAGTCGTTATTGGTCAACGACTATAGGAGCAGTCGACTGATCGGGGCATCAATCGACTGCTAGTGGCCAACGGGAAGAAAACAGTCTTCTCTATTTATAGAGAAGGTGTGGGCTTTTGGATGACTAATACTTATGCTCCAATTGATCATCAAAGTGTTCCACAAGTTTTAAACACCTTCTTCTTGTTCTTACTTCAATCTTATTGTAAGAAGGAGTGTTGTGTTGTAAGAAGGTTTACCTCCACTTTGCTTTGGCTAAAGGGAGAGACCATATTGGATTGGTTTCGGAGTGATTCACCGGAGACGAATCGGACTGTGGATTAGCGGCGAGACCGTGAACCACGTTATATCTCTTATTAGCATTGTTCTTAATTGTCTTAGCTTTATATTTCCGCTTGCGCTAACGATAATTGTAGACGATTAAGAGTGAATTCCACCGTACAAAAGAAGAGGGCTATTCACCCCCTCTAGTCGACCACCTATGCTCCAACAAGTGGTATCAGAGCCAAGGCGCTTGTCACCGGACTAACCGTCGCAACAAGCACAACAAATATGACGGTCGACTCCAATATTCATCCATCGAAGTTTGAAGGAGAATTCGCTTGGTGGAAAAAGCGAATGGAGGTATTTTTCGAGACCGATTTTGATATAATGCTCACTATGGAAAACAATTTCGAAGTTCCTAGGGATGAAGAGGGGGAGCCACTAGAGAAGTCAAGGTGGACAAAGAAACAAAGAGAGGAGCACTTGGCAAACTCAAAAGTCAAGCATCACTTGTACAACGTACTCCCCCAACAAGAGATCAATCGGATTGGGAAGTGCTCAAGTGCTAAGGAGATGTGGAAGAGATTGGTGGAACTCCATGAAGGCACTTCCGAGGCTAAGCTTGCAAGAAGAGATCTCCTTCGCTCCCAATTAAGCAACATCAAACTCGAAAAGGGAGAGAAGGTAAATTCTTTACATTCTAGGTTTAAAGAAATTTTGATTGGACTAACGAGTGTAGGAGAAAAACTCTCCAACCGAGATATGGTAATGAAGGCTATAGATGTCTTTCTCCAGTCATCGAAATGGAGCTCAATGGTAGACTCCTTCTACATCTCAAAGAACCTAGAAGTTAGCACATTAGAGGAGTTCTTCTCAACCTTGGAGCTCCACGAAATAAGGCTTGAGGGAGTAATTGAAGAATCAAGCATCAAGTCATCAAGGGGAGTGGCACTAGTAGCCAACAAGGGAAAGAAGAAGATGGAGACTCTCTCCTCCGATGATGAAGCATCCTCCTCATCCTCCATGAATATCAATGATGCTTATATGGTAAGGAAGGTAAGGCGTACTTTAAGAAATTTAAATTTTAACAAATCTTATGATAGGAGAAGGCACAAGAGGAAGATAATTTGCTATAATTGTCAAAAAGAGGGACATATAAGAGATGAGTGTCCTCTCTTGAACAAGAGCAAAGAAGAGAGGAGGAAGAAAGAGGAAAAGAAGAAGGGGAGCAAGAAAAAGGAAGAAGAGAAGAAGGCCAAGGAAAAGGGAAAGGTCAAAGCACTAAAAGCAAGGACATGGGATGATCCTTCATCTTCATCATCGGAGGAAGAAAATGCTTTTGTCACAAACCTTGCCCTAATGGCAATAGATGAATTGGGCACCTCCTCCTCCGAGCAAGAAGAAAGAAGCACGAGTGAGGAGAGCTCTAGTGAAGGGGGAGCTTCATCCTCATCCTCATTGGAATCGGAGGAAGAAGACATGGAAACTATGGTAACGAATTTTTCTCCTAAGAAAATAATTTCCATGATTTCTAGCCTTACTAAGGACTTATTTAAGGCTAAGAAAAAGAACAAATGCATGCTTAATCAAATTAAGGATTTAGAAGAAAAACTAGAAAAAACATGTTCAAATATTAATGATAATATTTCTTCTAGTTTTGATAATGCATGCTCACATGATCATTATATGCCTTTTGATGTAAATGATGCATGTATTGAAGAAAATAGGGTTTTAAGGAAAAAGGTAGATCATTTGACTAAAGCCCTAGAAAAATTTACAATAGGCTCCAATACCTTAAACATGATCATAGGGAGCCAAAGGGCAAGCTTCAATAAGAAAGACTTAGGTTATAAGGGAAAGACAAATGAAAAGACCTATAAATGTTTGATTGCTAGGGGTTAAGCCAAAAAAGAAAACAATAGCTAGAAAATGGAACCCTAAAGAATATTTAGTGAACCCTATAGGAAAGAACTTGTATTGGGTTCCTAAATTCATCCTTAAGGGTTAGGAAAACCCTAGGATAGTCAACCATAAGGATTTTACTAATATCATAATATTTGGTTGACTTAGGATGGTGTGAGACTTAATTTTTGAAATAGTGTTGGGTGATAATAATGCACCCATAAATAGCTTAAATCATGCTTTGGGTGATACTTGACTTATTATCATGATTTTATACCTAATGCATGATCACAAATTGATTGATACATTTGTTTCATGATCATAATGTAAAATCAATGCATATATATTTTTATGATCATGTGGTATGTTAGTGTGATACTTAGCCTTGTGTAGAATTGCATGAATTTGAAGGTTAAGTATATAAATACCTTTAGGAACATCTCACACTCACCATAAGGATAACCTTGATTGAAAACTTAGCATGGGTGAGATGTTAGGATGATACTAATGGTCCACTAATGCCTATGACATTTAGATGGTCATTTAAAGTATCAAAATAGTAATAATAGACCAATCATGAGGAAGACTTATGTTTAATTCATAGACATATTGCCCAAAGATCATGGTTGGATATTTCATATGTTTTCAAAACCATTCTTTACTTTAAAATCTGTGTTTTCATGTTTTGAAATAATCTAAAGCAAAACTAGGTGTTAAAATTGATACAAACTTGATCAAATACTAGTTATTTTTGAAACTTTTGGATTTTTGGCAAATCATTGAAAATATAAGTAATTTTTATGAAAACTCATTTTCACTAATAAAGGACTTTAAAAGAAATGTGTTTTCAAAATTTCACAATTTCTCGAATTTTCTGGAATTTCTGGTGCATTTCTGAATTTCGATCCGAAAATCAAAATTCTTTGAAACAGTCTGGTATGATGAGAATCGCTCACAACCTGATTTCAGTATTTTCAGGTTGTTTTGTTGATGTTTCGACCCTTAGACTTTGATGCCTTGGATTATAACATTTGGATAATGTTTTTGATGGTGTCAAAGGGGGAGAATTGATAGGTTTAAATTAATCATGCTAAGGAGAAAAATTTAGCATGTCTTAAGGGGGAGTTGCATGTTTAAGGGGGAGTTTTCATACTCATATTGTTACATGCTTTCTTGCCTTATGTTGTTATTGTTATTTGTTTTACCTAACTTAAACGGATTGCCATACATCAAAAATGAGGAGATTGTTAGGGCAATCAACCCATGTGATATGATTTTGATGTGTGTGACAAATGGTTTAAGTTAGGTTGTTATGATTTTGATATGTGCGTTGGAGTCTTGCAGGACTTAGTAATTCGCACATGGAGCTTTGGCAAGTTTCACCAACTCAGAACCTCGTGCTTGAGTCGGCGAAGGAGCATTGCGAAGTTGTGCGCTTGATGCATCCGAGGGACCGCCGGACGAGATGACTTGAAGCGAAGCCAAGGAAGCAGACTTCGAGGGCAAGAGACGCGAAGGAGCATTACGAAGCCATGTGCTTGGTGCTGCCGAGGGACGTGGTCGCGAACGAAGAGAGCTTTAGCGAGGGACTTCAAGTGAGATGAGAGAATGAGTGAAATGTAAGTAGCTCATTAGGTGAACTTGGCCGAATGGCTAAGTGTCGGAGGCTCGACCGCAAGGGTTGAGGTTTATCCGACCGTCGGACGCTCAAACGGATGTAAAGTTTGAGGTTTACCCGGCATTAGTCAACTGTCATGACAAGGGCAGTCGACTGCTCCAAGTCGACTATGACTCGACTGGTGTTCGAGTCTGGTTTCTGTGCCATGAGTCGACTGCCACGGGTTGACAGTCGACTGTTAGCGAAGGTTTCGAGCACAGAATGGTGATCAGTCGAGTGCTCGCTTCCGGCACTCGACTGTTAGCTCCATCAATCGACTGATGGGAAGATCAGTCGACTGATGTGGAAGCCGTTAGTTGAAATCCAACGTGGAAGAAGCCGTTATTGGGCAAGCGAGCTACGAGGCGGTCGGTGATCGGGGCATCGATCAAACATTCTCTATTTATAGAGAAGGTGTGGGCTTTTGGATGCCTAATGTTTATGCTCCAATTGATCATCCAAGTGCTCCACAAGTTTTAAACTTCTTCTTCTTGTTCTTACTTCAATCTTATTGTAAGGAGTGTTGTGTTGTAAGAAGGTTTACCTCCACCTTGCTTTGGCTAAAGGGAGAGACCATATTGGATTGGTTTCGGAGTGATTCACCAGAGACGAATGGGACCGTGGATTAGCGGCGAGGTCGTGAACCACGTTATATCTCTTGTTAGCATTGTTCTTTATTTTGTGTTGTTCTTAATTGTCTTAGCTTTATATTTCCTCTTGCGCTAACAATAATTATAGACGATTAAGAGTGAATTCCACCGTACGAAAGAAGAGGGTTATTCACCCCCCCCCTCTAGCCGGCCACCTACGCTCCAACAGAATAAAGTACTAATATGATCAATCAGATATATCAAACAATACACATAATCAATCGGGCTACTACATATAGCCAAATTCTGTCTGCGAGTAACAATATGCTACCACGAACAGATCTCGTGGGCAGTCAGAGGGTAAGGTAGCTAGGGTCGATTCTGGGTCAGGGCAAATGAGGCCCCCGTCCAGAGCAAAAAAAAATTATCCTTTAAAATATCACATATAAAAGGGCCCAACTTTTATTGTTTCGCCCCTGACCTCTAGACATCCATGGTCGGCTAGGTAGCTATCTAGCTACTGACTGCGGCAACAA
Organism: Wurfbainia villosa; assembly: GCA_025175895.1. Classification (NCBI taxonomy): domain Eukaryota; kingdom Viridiplantae; phylum Streptophyta; class Magnoliopsida; order Zingiberales; family Zingiberaceae; genus Wurfbainia; species Wurfbainia villosa. The sequence goes on along the minus strand of CM046000.1, from coordinate 12,635,941 downwards.
TATACTATCGCAAACGAGTCTTGTGGACAGTCAGAGTGTATAGATGATCACTGTCTGCGGGCAACAACATGCTACCATGAATGGATTTCATGAACATATTTCATGTAATGTATGCGATGGAACGATAAGTCAGAAGTAAGACACTCTACTATCGACTCTCTCAATTACAAAATGGAGACATGTCCGACAGCAGGTATACAAAGCAACAATAAATTAAAAGTAAATAAACTCTACTACAGACTCTCTCAATCACTAATGGGATACATGGCTAACAGCAAGTATATGAGGAAAGTTATATACCTTTGAAGTATAAACAATAATGGTGGTTTTTATTCAACAGTAAACACTGCGCTATACCACAGTATGATACCTTACCCAACGGTTAAGGCATGGATAATTTAATTATCAATCAACTCTAAGTCTATTGAGCAATTATCAATATGCTTGGTAGTTGCATTAGCTCTTATGTAATTTCTATCTCACCGAATGCTCTACGATACGATGCCCTACTTAGAGGTCAAGCCATAATCTACTAAAATGTCAATCACAAATTTAACCTTACTATTTAATATGTTACCAATCTGTCTAGTAATTCAATTAACTCTAAGGTTAAATAATTACCTAACGGTTAGTTCCCGAATCGATAAATAATTTTATACATCTATCAATTTACTAGATAAATCCTTAATAACCAATGATTCAAAAGTTTACATTGTGATTAGTCATACTAACTAAGAATTTAATCATTTACTTTTAAATTGACCATTAAATTGATTACCTCGTTATCACCCAGATAATCGATTATCTACTCGATTAATAGTCCACTTAAATTAATCATTTAATGAATTAATAATTTGATTATCAACATATTAATCAGTATCTAGCCGATTAATATTCAAATTGGTCAGTCATTAAATCATTAATAATTCAACTATCTATCTAATAATCAGCTATCAAACTGATTAATATTTCAATTTAACTAGTAAGATAATTGCTAATTCAATTATCTAATTACCAATTCATTATCAAATTGAATAGCATTTTAATTAGTCGATTATTAAATCGACTAATAATTTAACTATCTTTTTAATAATGGTTCTTAAGCCAATTTGGATTTTCATAAATTATTAATCCGAGTGATACTACGATTATGTACTGATAAGTCAATCATTAAGATAATTAACACCTCAATTATCTATTTATTAATCACTTATTAATATTTCAATTATATGATTCAACTATCAATATAGTAATCAATTGTCAACCCAATTATATTTTTTATTAATCACTTAACAACTAGTTAATGATTCAATTAATTAGTAAAACTAATAATAAGTTATTCCAACTGTCAGATCATTAAACTTAGTTATCTAACAAATAATTCAATTAATTATTTAATTAATCAGTCGATCTACTCATTAATTTTATTAATTATTCTCCTTGTTGAGAATCTAACCAATTAATAAATAGACTAATTCTGACTATTTAGTTTGATTACTCGACCAGCTAATAACTTGTTTCATCGATTATTAAATGCATGTTTAGTCAATCTCATTAGTGATTAATTTCCTAATTAATTTAATTAATTACTTTATTAATCAAGCTATTATCTCAATTAATGACAAATTTATCAATTTACTATTTAACCTAAATAAGCCGTATATTTAACGAAATTGTTAGATGTGTTCATTTAATTAATCAATTTGATAATTGATCAATGATCAACCAGAACAATAATTGTTTCTTATTAATCAATAATTTAAGCAACTCTTAAGTCAACTTAATCATAAGTTAATTAGATTAATTCTTTAATCACTAATAAAGAGCATGTTTTATTGTTTATATCAAACAAGTCTATCAAAGACAAGTGTCTACTAGGTTGAAATCCGTCAATCTAGCGGCTCTCTATTAATTCGCCTACGGACCATTGTTTACTTGATAAATTCTACATGTATTTGTTGAGGATTCGGTGACCACTAAAGGGGCTCGTTTCGATGCGTCGATGGAATTGATTCTTTTACGTGCTTGCTACAATTGTATTAGTACACAGCGGAAATAATAGAAAATACAAAACAAATACAAATACACAAACACAACACGCAATATAATGTCACTACAAAAAAACTGTTTTTTGGCGATAAAATTTGGCAACGAATTATTTTCGTTGCAAATCTGCAACAAATATAGCGACGAATTTTAGATTTCGTCGCAAATTTGTAACGAAAAATATTTTCGTCGGAAATTTGCGACGAAAAATAAATTCGTCCCAAATTTCTGCAACGAATTATAAATTCGTTGCACCAATTCTTGATTTAATTTATTTTTTCGCGATGATAATTTTATTAATTGGAAATAATTTCGCATATTTAATTTATTAAAAATAAAAATAGAAAACAAGTTCTGCTGAACGAGGTTATTTTTAAATATTTTGCAACGAATTCGTGAATTCGTTGCAAAATAGCAACGAATCCAGGATTCGTTGCAAAAATAATATTAAAAAATAAATTAACTTTTTAAAAAGTTAAAATAAAAAAATTTAAAAATTGCAACAATTGCAACAATTGCAACGAATCCACGGATTCTTTGCAAAAATTGCAACGAATCTAGGATTCGTTGCAAAAATTGCAACGAATCCAGGATTCGTTGCAAAATTAATATTAATATTAAAAAATAAAATAACATTTTAAAAAGGTTAAATTTTTTTTTTAAATTTTGCAACGAATCCGGATTAGTTGCAAATCTAACGAATCAGTGGATTAGTTGGAAATTTACAACAAATCACGGATTCGTTGCGATTTTCTGCAATGAATCGGATTTAGTTGCAAAACCGTCGGGATTCGTTGCTAAATTAAAAATACAAAATAAATGTTTATTTTTTTTATAAAAAATTTGCAACGAATCCACGGATTCGTTGCAAAAATTTGCAAATAACCAGAACTTCCAGACCTCAACACGCCCTGGGTGTGTTAGCCGACACGCCCATGTTAACGCCCGACACGCCCATGTTAGCCGACACGCCCATGTTAACGCCCGACACGCCCATGTTAACGCCCAACACGCCTGTTCCTCAAACACCCGACACGCCCATGCGCCAACACGCTGTTCCTCAACACGACACGCCCATGCCTCCGTTGGCATGGGCGTGTCGACTATTCTCATTTTTAAAATGATTTTGTGCATGTGATTTGGAGAGGAAAAGCTGTGTAATATTTGGGCAGATTGAAATTTAATCAATGGGCAATGATATTTTTGTCTCAATAAGTAAAAGGCTAATATTGGAAAAGAAAATGCCTTAACCCTGGAATATTTTCTTAGGTTTTTCAATTCCGGGTTGCATGTCCTTGCATGTAGTTATTTGCTGACGTGGCAGGTATTCTTCATTACTTGGTAATCATTTAAAACTTAAACTAAACAGGGATTTTGTTGATAACTTTGGATTGGATGAATAACTAAGGTTATTCCTAATAACCCCGAACCAAACACCCCTTAACGTTTTAAAAAATTTATTTTTTTTATAAAAGATTTGCAACGAATCTTTGGATTCGTTGCAAATTTGCAACGAATCCAAAGATTCGTTGCAAAATTTATTTAATTTTACCCTCGCGCCCTAATCTTTTCCTTCCCCTCGCGCCCGATCGAACCCTAAAACCCTTTCTTTTCCCTCACCGCCACGGTGTTCCCCTTCGCCTCGCTTCGCGGTACGCGCTCCGACCACGACCGCCCCGATCACGGCCAGACCCGAGCCCGGCACCCGAGGCCGGCGGCCGCTAGGACGGCGACGCCGCCGCACAATGGCCGGCAGCCGTGAGGCCGCTAGCTTCGCCGCCGCCCTCGTCGTCGCGTGCTCCCCCCCGGTGGCCGAGCACGCCCGGCCGCCTCGCCCGCCGCCCGTCGCCTCCTGCCCTGCCGGCGCCCCTGCCTCCACCGCGGTCGTCGTCCACCTCCACCACGGCCGGTGGCCTCGCGTCCTGCCTCCACGCCGCCACGGCCGGCGCCTCGCCTCGCTCCTCCCGCTAGTCGCCGCGCCTCGCCTTCCTCGCCCACTAGTCGGCGCCTCCACGCCTCCTGCCCGCGCCTCCTGCGGTAGCCCAGCGTCGCCTTCCCGCCCAACACCGCGCGAGTCTCTCGCCATTGTCCGACACTTCCTTATTTTTTTCCTATATTTAACTCCATAATTAACTACAGGCTTTATCGCTATCCTACTTATTCTCAGAACTATATAGTTAATCAGTAAAACTACAGAAGCTTTAAGCTGCTAATTTGCCATAGAGATACACATACCAAATAATGCTAAGTACTAAGTTGGAAGAAATATTTTATGATTTTGTTTAGTCACATATAGGAAGTTATGGGATAAAACAAGCAGTTGATAAGGCTTAGATGAGCAAATCATGCACATCTACCTGAGTAATTATAAGCATCTTATTGATGTCCTCGTTAAGACCGAAACCCCAACACATAATTTGAACCATTCCTAATCAGTAGAATGTGAGGCTCAATGGTAGCCACACTATCCCACATGCAACCATCTCTAACACCACACAATGCCTTGGATTGTGTTCATTTGTGATATTAATTGTCACAATCAACTTAAGTTGTTTAACATTTCAGGCTTAAACATCCCAAAATATTTAAACCTAAATTAACAGTAAGATCTCTATACAATCTGTTTTTTTCTGATTATGTTTAAAGATTGTTAAACATAGTGAATTCATATGTGAACTAACTGTATATTTTTATTATTGTAATTTCTATGAGTTTATATTAATATAATTGATTGAAAACAGACATAATGCAGCGTGAAAGGAGTTGGATGTATAATAGGAATTTACCTGAACGTCGGGGTTTAACTGATGAATTTATGAGTGGGTTGCAAGAGTTTTTAAATTTCGCAGCTAGTAATGTTGAGTTTATGGATGGTAATCAGATAAGGTGTCCGTGCAGAAAGTGTCACAATGGTAGATTTTACCTAGTAAAGTTTCAGAGCATTTTTGTAGATTTGGATTCGTTGCAAATTACTATAACTGGACATGTCATGGTGAACCATTTATATCTGATGAAGTTTATGATAGACACAACACACAAGTCTCTAGGGATCAAAGTGATTATAATCAATTAAATCCATATCAGAGGATGATATATGATGTAGCGGGCCTGAATTTGATTCCCCAATCACAAGGTGCAACTTCAAGTTGTCCTCCAACAGTTGAGCAAATGTTTACTAATGCATCACCCTTGGAAGAGGTGCAAGTAACCGATATCGGTCAAAATATGAATAATGAAGCATATCTCAAATTTCAGGAGGTGTTGAGTGCTGCAGATGCACCTTTATGGGCTGGTTGTGAGACTCACACTAAACTATCGTTCACCGCAAGAATGTTGAATGTCAAGGCAGAGCATAATGTGTCTGAAGAGTGTTTTAATAATTTTGTTCAAGCTTTTGAAGAGGCATTGCCGCGTGATCATATACTGCCCAATGATTTGTACAGTATGAAAAAACTGATGAAAGAATTAGGTCTCCCAGTGGAAAGAATTGATGTGTGCAGAGATGGTTGTATGTTATATTGGGGAGATGATGCAGATGTGGATGTTTGTAAATTCTGTAATCAAGATAGGTACAAGAGCACTAGTAGGAGGCAGCAACGACGTAAATCATATAGTCAGTTGTTTTATTTGCCTTTAACTCCTAGGTTACAAAGGCTTTATGCATCAAAGACAACTGCTGAACACATGACTTGGCATGCAAATCATCGAACAGAAGAGGGACTAATGTGTCATCCATCAGATGCAGAGGCGTGGAAAAATTTTGATAGAACATATCCTGATTTTGCGAAGGAGACTCAAAATATTAGGTTAGGTCTCTGTGCTGACGGATTTGCTCCATTTGGTAAATCAGGAAGACACTATTCTTGTTGGCCAGTTATATTAACTCCGTATAATCTTCCACCTGGGATGTGCATGAAAACACCGTATATGTTTTTAACATTGGTTGTGTCTGGCCCAAAAAATCCGAAGAAGTTAATAGATGTTTATATGCAACCATTGATTGCAGAGCTAAAACAACTATGGGATGAAGGTTTTCCTACATACGACGTTCATACTAATCAGATGTTTGTAATGAAGGCTGCTCTTCTTTGGACCATAAATGACTTTCCGGCTTATGGTATGCTATCAGGTTGGAGTACTGCAGGGATCTTAGGATGCCCAATATGTATGGAGAGATCAAAGTCGATTAGATTGAAGCATGGTAAGAAGCCAAGTTATTTTGATTGTCATAGATAATTTTACCACTAAATCATAATTTCAGAAGGAATAAAGATGAATTCACTAGGAATCGAATTGAAAGAACACCTCCGCCATTGAGATTGACTGGTCAAGATATTTGGTACAGAGTTTTTCACTTTCCATCTGTTATTGAAGAGCCACATGGTACAACTTATGAATATGGAAGCAACCATAAATGGACCAAATGAAGTATATTTTGGGAGTTACCGTATTGGTTTAGTAATTTGATTCATCATAATCTCGATGTTATGCATATTGAGAAGAATATTTTTGATAATCTGATAAATACAGTGATTGATATCACCGGAAAAACAAAAGATAATCTGAATGCAAGAAAAGATATGCGACTCATTTGCAAACGACCTACCCTTGATGTTGATGAAAATAGTAGAGGATCAAAACCAAAGGCAGTTTATACATTGAATAAGGAACAGAGACGTGTTGTTTGTGAATGGTTGAAGTCATTAAGATTTCCTGATGGGTATGTTTCTAATCTTGGGAGATGTGTCGATATGAAGGAATGCAAATTGATGGGTTTGAAAAGCCATGATTGTCATATATTCATGGAAAGACTTATTCCTATTGCCTTTAAAGAACTCTTACCGAATTTTGTCTGGGGTGCCATTACAGAGTTAAGTATTTTTCTTCATGATATATGCTCAACAGTTTTGGGATATTCACACATGGAGAAGTTAGAGAGAGACATTCCAATCATTTTGTGCAATTTAGAAAGGATTTTTCCGCCTGCATTTTTTGATTCAATGGAACATCTTTTGGTTCACTTGCCATATGAGGCCAAAGTTGGAGGACCAGTTCATTATCGATGGATGTATCCTTTTGAAAGGTATAATTCACATATTCTATACTTCGTTAATATTGCATAAAAAAGTTTAATTTTTTTATATATTCATTTCTAATATAATTTGTTATATTACAATCAGATTCTTATATCATTTGAAGAAAAAAGTGAAAAATAAGGCACATGTTGAAGCCTCTATTGTGAATGCATATATTGTGGAGGAAGTAACAACTTTTGCATCATATTATTTTGAGCCTCACGTTCAGTGTTAAATATGGGGATTTAAAATAGTAAATTAAATGGCCAAATAATTGAGGAAATAATCCTGGAAATTTTTCGGGATTTTTTTTGGGAATTTTAGGAATTTTCTGGATTTAAACGGACTCCGTACGAGATTTTTTCGGGGATAAAGAAAACGGGCTTTAGAGGGGTCTATTTAAAGGGGATAATATACGCAATGGGAAAACCTAAAAATCTATTTTTCCTCTTTTCCTCGCCGCGCCGCGACTTCCTATTTCCTTCGGCAGTTCTCGCGCAACCTCTTCATCCTCGAGCCCTGCATCTTCCCCCACCGCGCCGGACACCCCTTCACTGCCCGACGCCGAGACCGGCCGTCTCTCTGAAAGCGCCGGCCAACGCGATCACCGACTATTCCTTTGCCGCGACGAGTCGCTCTTCCCTCTGTTGTTCGTCCTCGAGGTGGCACCGCCGCCGCTCGCAGTCGCCGACGCCGAGCCTTACGGTCGCCTTTTCTCCGCACGTGCCGCCGCAGAGCCTGCCGCTTTCGGTGCCCAGGTCACCGACTCGAGTGCGATCTCCTAAGGGTGGTCTTCTCCACTTCGCTGTGGACCTCTGTCGGTGTTGGTCTGAGTAAGCTAATTTTTGGGTTTGATGGGCAGTGGGTTGAGCTTGATTGGTTGATTAGGGCAGTCGAGATTTTTACTTCGGTGAAAAGAGTTTTTTTTGGGATTTCTGTCGGCGGAATTTCTAGGGCGGGTGAGCTTGATTGGTCGGATTGGGTTGATTACGGTGTTATTCGTTTGATTGGTATGTTAGTGAGCGAGGAATGGTTCAAAAATGTGTTGCACGGAGGATATGGGATTTGGGCTAAATTAAATAGTATGTGGATTAATTGGGATATGAAGGAAATCGATTAATTATTCGATTTGTCATTGAATTGTATATTTTGTGCTTGACTATAATTATGCTATATGCAGGTTTCGGTCACGAGGCAGGTCCCCAGTCGTGACGATTCGGTTCTTCTTGCGGATATATATTCAGGCGGGTATTTTGACTTAACTTTTAGATTAAGTCAAGTTGATATGCTAGTTAGGATAGCTTACAATAATTTTTCATGTTTATATGCCTGATATGCTTTTGGTGCCTACTAGATACATGCATGTGATAGGATATGATTATATTTCCCTATTTGATTTGGATCATAGTACATGGATTAGGGATATGTATATATGGTTGTACATATCATTCGGATAGGTATATTATGAGTAGGATTTACATGCTTTAGTATCATGCACCATTTTCGCATGATTGCATGCTAGCTGGACGGGGTTCCATTATTGTTGAGCCCGCAGCTAGTTACATGGCCTGCACACACTGCCACTCATGGGTTAGTGGTACATCAGGAGGGTGTGTGCATTTGCTCTGTCAGGATCCGCTGGTCCGCTCATGGGTAGCGATGAGGCAGCGTGGTAGCGGGCAGGGATCCCTCCTCTGGTCTATGACATCGGGAGATGAGAGCTTAGCTCCCCCACTCTGTTTGGGGCAGGAGGATAGGTGTACTCCGACAGCATCCTGTCCACTCGGTCACTCAGGAGCAGTGATGGCAGAGTGCACAGTTGTCATAGCCCTACCCACTCGGCTTCACCATTGCGTGTGAGGCGGTGGTAGCGTCGGGGTGACCATGTATCATTGCACGGCATGCATTTTGCTTGTTGCATTTTGTATTGTGTTTGCTGCATTATTGTATTGATGCCTTGGATGTGCATATGATTGTCATGCATACAGGATACATGTTTATATATGGTCAGGACTCTATTACTTCTAGTCAGGCACATGCTCCTATATCAGGGTAGGAGATTCAGGTAAGTACAGTCATTTTGTATTTCTTGCTTGCATACCCTATTTATGTGAGACTGTACTGGCATGATATTTTTATTGTTAGATATACCTTACTATGCATATCTACTATACCCGCAGAGTTCTTTGAACTCACCCCGTTGATTTATATCTATTTCAGGATGAAGTCAGAGAGTGCAATTCTCGTCGTAAATGTTTTATTTTGGATATTTGCTTTATGGTTTGGATATTTTGGTTAGAAGACATGTATAGGTTTTGGAGATTGATTTGTATTTGGATTTTGGTGTCCTTATGGACCTTATTCGGATTTTGGTTTGATTGGATTTTGTTGGTTATTCCTGCCCAGATGGCAGAAGGGGTAAGTCTATTTATGGTAGACTGTTTATCATTTATTTTGGTAGATGGCCAGAGGCCAATTTATATAACTGCGTGTGAGTTTGGATTCCGGTCGTGTTGACCGATGTATAGTGGCCGTGTAGGCCTTTGTATGTAAATTGGGATTGTCACCCGTACAGGGGAGATGCTGCCGGATTTTCGTCTGGTGGGGTCTCCTTCGGGGCGTGACAATTTATTTGGTATCAGAGCGCCTAGGTTTTCGAGTTCCTAGGGGTTTTTGGATTTTTCGGAGTTCGCCATGTATTGGCAGGTTTTGCGAGGTAATTTGGAAATTTTGGATTGGTATGGATTTCCGACGATTTTATGTTTCGGAAATTCGAGGATTTTGACGAGATTAATATGGGGTTTTGGCGGCTACTGGACCTCTCGGCGGTGAAATAGGTATGATGATAAATTTGATATGTTTTATTTATGGTAATATCTGTATTCATTTAACGGATATGAGGCGAGGTGGGCGTGCTGCGTCGAGGCGTGGTGTGGGGCAGCCACGCGGAGACCCGAGATCTTTGGTGGTGACTTGCGGAGAGATCTCTGAGGGTGAGCATATTGATCGGTCGATTCCACAGGTGTCTGCGAGTAGTGGATCCTCGATCCTCGGCGGATCCTCCTCCCGAGATACCCTTCTTTGGGGCATCCGATGTACCAGTGGGAGATCCTGCTGCTACACATCAGAAACCCCCGCCAGTAGGACCTTCTACTACAGACCCGACAGGCCCATCAGTGGAGCCGGTCGACCCTCACTCAGTATCGGCCCCTACTTATCCTACTGATGTAGCTGCGGCACGAGCTCGGATTCCAGGATTAGCGAAGTCGATGAAAAGCCGGTTCATCAGATTGAGAGAGGCGATCCGAGTGTAGCTCGATCTTGGATCGAGACGATGGAGCGTACCTTTTACTATATGGTGCTCTCCGAGTGGGAGAAAGGCGAGTTGGCGACCTTCCATTTACGAGGTGAGGCCGAGATCGGTGGGATATCGGCCTTCGATTATTAGCGGCGGCGGGTTACTGGCGAGATTGAGAGGCTTTGAGAGTCGATGTTTCCCGGGCATATCGGATGATGAGGCGCCGATTTTCTCGAGTCTAAGACGAATAATCGCCGATGATGGAGTATAATACAATTTAATCGGTTAGCGAGTTTTGCCCGAGTTAGTTCGAGGATAGGTCACGGATGATGCAGGTTGTACGAGGTGGATGGGCATCTCTGAGGTTAGGATGGCGAGGATTTGGTAGTTCTTCCTACCGAGAGGCGTTGGATAGAGCTTTGTTGATCGAGTCGGCTCAACAAAGGGTTAATCTGAAGAAGAGGAAGCGAGTGAAGATCTACAGTCGGACCCATCGACCGCAGGACTCTGGACATCGGAGTGGCCGCGATCAGCCGGTCGAGTCATTCAGGGCATCTAAGCCTCGAAATCGGGACGATCTTGGTCACCGCCTCGCGGTCTTTTGTAGAGCGAGACAGCCCATTGGCGACACCTACTGGACTCGTTGTGGATCGAAAGAGCATATCATCTCAGCCTGCACCTTGGGACAGCCAGTTTGCTATTATTGCAATTGCCGACACATGAGCCGAGATTGTTCGTTGAAAGGCTCGGCATGTGGCTTCGAGTTTCTATTCAAGGAGGACCGTTGCGTCGATGCAGGACTCGAGAGAGGCGACGGCGAGACCTTGCAACGCGCGCGAGGCAGCTCCCCTGCAGGAGTCGCCTATGGCATTCATGGACGAAGTACACCGATGCCCGCGATTGTCACGAGGTTGATTCGAGCCAGATACCGCAGATCGATGCGGCCACTTTGGTATAGTACCATTCGCGGCCAGTATGCCATTACGATGTCATTGCGGCCCTCGCCACTAGTTCAGATCACCCGCCGCCGTGCAGATACGATCGCGGCCGTTATACGGCCTTCCTATCAGCCTTACGATCTTCGTATCGATCGGGCTCGAGCACATCCACCTTTGGCGGTGATACCACCTCCACCGCCACCGAGAGGCGGATTCATGCGATTACGAGAGGATGCGCGTGAGCCAACGAATCCGTATTTTGCGATGCGGTTTCACTTTATGCATTTTAGCTATTATGCTAGTTGATCGGTAGTTCGCATTCGTTTATTTCGTACTTTTATGAGAGAGATTGGTAGATTACCCTAGTAGATCACAGAGATTAATCGTCTCTCTACCATCTGGCGATACATTGGACGTTATCCAGGAGGTCTGAGGTTGTCCTTTAGATTTCGGTAACATCATTCTTACTGTAGATTTATTGGTACTGGACATAGTCGAGTTCGACATTATTCTTGGCATGGATTGGCTATCAGTATATCATGCCACGATGGATTCGACGAGGGTAGTCGCATTTAGACCTCGAACCAACCCTCGTGGGATTTCTTTGGCATCGGGGCGACGGTATAGCGACCATATCTGCGATTGAGGCTCGAAGCTTTTATTGCGGTTGTCGGGGTTTTCTATTATCTATGATCAATGTAGAAGGCGGTGGTGACTCTCGGATCGCGGACATCCCTATTGTCAGAGTATCGATGTCTTTCGGAGGAGTTCTGGGTGCCTCCCGAGGCAAGTGGAGTTCATGATTGAGTTAATACCTGGGGCGGCGCAGCATCAGCTCCTTATCGTATGGCCCGAGAGAGTTGGATGAGTTAAAGGTTCAGCTCCGGGAACTTTTGGGCAGAGGTTTTATTAGTCCTAGTGCATCACCACAGGGTTCTCGGTTCTCTTCGTGAAGAAGAAAGATGGTTCGATGAGGCGTGCGCCGACTCGACTACGAAGTTGAGCAGTCACTATCAGAATAAATATCCCCCGCGTATTGAGGACTTGTTTGATCAGCTCAGAGGTACATTAGTCTATTCTAAGATTGATCTGCGGTCCGGATATCATCAATTAAGGGTTAGAGATTCTGACATTCAGAAGACAGCGTTCCGTACCAGATATGGACACTATGAGTTTTTGGTAATGCCATTTGGACTTACCAATGCTCAATGGTATTCATGGACTTAATGAACCGCGAATTTATGGATTTTCTAGATCGGTTCGTCATTGTTTTTATCGATGACATTCTGGTTTATTCTCGTTCCGAGGAGGAACACGCGCAGCATCTTCGACTTGTTCTAGATAGGCTCCGACAGAAGCGGCTATATGCGAAGTTCAATAAATGCGCGTTTTGGTTACACTCAGTCGGTTTTCTAGGACATGTGGTTTCGAGTAGAGGTATTTGATTGACCCCAGAAGATCGAGGTCATCACTAGTTAGGAAGCAAATGAAATCAATTCGAGGAGGTTCGCATTTCTAGGCTTGGCGGGTATTACAGACAGTTCGTTGAGGTTTCTCGAGCATTTCTATGCCATTGACCGCGCCTTACCGGGAAGGCGTGAAGTTCACGTGAGACGTGCGAGACTAGTTTTCGAGAGTTGAAGAGGAGATTGGTGTGCGACTGCGGTATTGCCATCGAGGGGCGATGGTTTCGTTCTATACAGATCGTCTCTCGAGGTTTAAGCGCGATATTGATGCAACCTGGCGAGGTAGTTTCTTATTCTTCTCGCCGGTTGAAGGATCATGAGAAAAACTACCCAGTTCATGATTTAGAGTTTGCCGCTATTATCTATGCCTTGAAGATTTGGAGGCATCATTTATATGGTATTACGTTTGAGATTCTTCGATCATAAGAGTCTCAAATATCTGTTTACGAAGGAACTCAATCTCCGAAGAGGAGATGGATGGAGTTCTGAAGGATTATGTTGTACCATCGGCTACCACCCGGAAAGCCAATGTGGTTCTTTGGCGCTAGCCGAAGTCAGGGACTTTAGCTTCCTTCGAGTTTTAGTCACGAATTTGATTCGGGGTTTCTCTGAGTTGAGCTTAGAGGCGAGGGGCCAAGCGGGCGAGCGTTCTAGTTACCATGGTTGCTCGATCGTCTATCCGGACGAAGTCCGGGAGGCTCGAGCGATGATCGGCATTCTGATTCATTGGTAGTCGAGATCATACGGGCCAGACGGAGTTCGCACGAGATAATGAGGGTATTATATATTTTCGAGTCAGATAATGTGAACCACAGCCTCACCCCGTTATGGAGGAGTTACTACCGGAGGCACATCGCTCTCGATTTGCGATCCACCAGTGGAACCGTATGTATCGAGATTTAAAGCGTTTGTATTGGTGGAACAGTATGAAGAAAGACATCGCGGATTTTGTAGCTAGATGTCTAATTTGTCGGGTGAGCACGAGACGGTGGACTTGAGGATTCCTATTCACGAGTGGAAGTGGGATCATATTACTATGGATTTTGTGATGGGTTTGCGAGGACATGTCGAGGTCATGATGCGATTTGGGTAGTCGTGGGCCGACTAACCAAATCGCGCCTCTTATCGATTCGGAAGACCGACTCTCTGGATCGATTGGCGAGCTATATTGTCGGGAGATCATCAGTTGCATGGTGTTCCTTTGAGCATTATATCGGATAGAGATCCCGGTCACTTCTAGGTTCCGCAGAGTCCGCAGCAGTTTTAGGCACACACTGGGCTTAGTATTGCATTCCATCCGCAGACAGATGGACAGTATGAGCGGACCAGTCAGACACTAGAGGATTTGCTGAGATCCTGTGTTATAGATTTCGAGGGCAACTGGGAGGACCACTTTCCGTTAGTGGAATTCGCCTACAATAACAGTTATCATTCGGCTATCCAAATGGCCCCGTATGAGGCATTGTATGGTAGGCAGTGTCGTACACACACCCTCTGGGAGGAGGTTGGGGAGGCTCAGTTGTTAGGACCCCAGAGAGCTCAGTATGAGGCAGAGTTGGTCCGTACTATTAGACGTAGGATGACAGAAGCGCAGGATCGCCAGAAGAGTTATGCAGATCGTAGACGGAGACCTTTGGAGTTCTCTATTGGTGATCATGTATATCTGCGAGTCTCACCCACGAAAGGGGTGAAGAGGTTTGGACTCCGTGGTAAGCTAGCTCCTAGATATATCGGTCCGTTTGAGATTTTGGAGAGGATCGGAGCAGTTGCTTATCGTCTAGCGCTACCCCCATCTTTGACGAGTATACATGATGTATTCCATGTGTCTATGCTGAGGAAGTATGTGCCAGATTCTACACATATTCTATCAGAGGTATCAGGTTCCATTCAACCTGATGCTACTTACGCAGAGGTTCCGGTGCGGATTTTGGATTTCAAGGAACGACACAAGGTTGTGCGACTTGTCAAGGTCGGGTGGAGTCACCACACCGACGAGGAGGCTACTTGGGAGCTCGAGGAAAAGATCAGAGCTCAATACCCCCACTTGTTTACTTGAGGTACGTGAGGTATATTTTCAGTACATGTGGTATTTCTTACTCGTTGTGCATATGAGTAGGAAATTTGGAGACCAAATTTTTATTAGTGGGGGAGAATGTTAAATACGGGGATTTAAAATAGTAAATTAAATGGCCAAATAATTGAGGAAATAATCCTGGAAATTTTTCGGGATTTTTTTTGGGAATTTTAGGAATTTTCTGGATTTAAACGGACTCCGTACGAGATTTTTTCGGGGATAAAGAAAACGGGCTTTAGAGGGGTCTATTTAAAGGGGATAATATACGCAATGGGAAAACCTAAAAATCTATTTTTCCTCTTTTCCTCGCCGCGCCGCGACTTCCTATTTCCTTCGGCAGTTCTCGCGCAACCTCTTCATCCTCGAGCCCTGCATCTTCCCCCACCGCGCCGGACACCCCTTCACTGCCCGACGCCGAGACCGGCCGTCTCTCTGAAAGCGCCGGCCAATGCGATCACCGACTGTTCCTTTGCCGCGATGAGTCGCTCTTCCCTCTGTTGTTCGTCCTCGAGGTGGCACCGCCGCCGCTCGCAGTCGCCGACGCCGAGCCTTACGGTCGCCTTTTCTCCGCACGCGCCGCCGCAGAGCCTCTGACCGCCGCCTTTCTCGGTGCCCAGGTCGCCGAGCTCGGTAGTGGCGTGATCTCCATCTTGGCGGTCGTGGCCGACGTCCTCTTCCACAGAACCGAGCGCCGCCGGAGCAAGGTATAAGGGTGGTCTTCTCCACTTCGCTGTGGACCTCTGTCGGTGTTGGTCTGAGTAAGCTAATTTTTGGGTTTGATGGGCAGTGGGTTGAGCTTGATTGGTTGATTAGGGCAGTCGGGATTTTTACTTCGGTGAAAAGAGTTTTTTTTGGGATTTCTGTCGGCGGAATTTCTAGGGCGGGTGAGCTTGATTGGTCGGATTGGGTTGATTACGGTGTTATTCGTTTGATTGGTATGTTAGTGAGCGAGGAATGGTTCAAAAATGTGTTGCACGGAGGATATGGGATTTGGGCTAAATTAAATAGTATGTGGATTAATTGGGATATGAAGGAAATCGATTAATTATTCGAATTGGGATATGAAGGAAATCGATTAATTATTCGATTTGTCATTGAATTGTATATTTTGTGCTTGACTATAATTATGCTATATGCAGGTTTCGGTCACGAGGCAGGTCCCCAGTCGTGACGATTCGGTTCTTCTTGCGGATATATATTCAGGCGGGTATTTTGACTTAACTTTTAGATTAAGTCAAGTTGATATGATAGTTAGGATAGCTTACAATAATTTTTCATGTTTATATGCCTGATATGCTTTTGGTGCCTACTAGATACATGCATGTGATAGGATATGATTATATTTCCCTATTTGATTTGGATCATAGTACATGGATTAGGGATATGTATATATGGTTGTACATATCATTCGGATAGGTATATTATGAGTAGGATTTACATGCTTTAGTATCATGCACCATTTTCGCATGATTGCATGCTAGCTGGACGGGGTTCCATTATTGTTGAGCCCGCAGCTAGTTACATGGCCTGCACACACTGCCACTCATGGGTTAGTGGTACATCAGGAGGGTGTGTGCAGTTGCTCTGTCAGGCTCCGCTGATCCGCTCATGGGTAGCGATGAGGCAGCGTGGTAGCGGGCAGGGATCCCTCCTCTGGTCTATGACACCGGGAGATGAGAGCTTAGCTCCCCCACTATGTTTGGGGCAGGAGGATAGGTGTACTCCGACAGCATCCTGTCCACTCGGTCACTCAGGAGCAGTGATGGCAGAGTGCACAGTTGTCATAGCCCTACCCACTCGGCTTCACCATTGCGTGTGAGGCGGTGGTAGCGTCGAGGGGTGACCATGTCATTTAGTACGGCATGCATTTTGCATTTTGTATTGTGTTTCTTTGCATTATTGTATTGATGCCTTGGATGTGCATATGATTGTCATGCATCTGGGATACATGTTTATATAGTCGGGACTCTATTACTTCTAGTCGAGCACATGCTCCTATATCGAGTAGGAGATTGAGTAAAATCTGATCATTTGTATTTCTTACTTGCATACCCTATTTAGGTGAGACTGTACTGGCATGATATTTTTATTGTTAGATATACCTTACTATGCATATCTACTATACCCGCAGAGTTCTTTGAACTCACCCCGTTGATTTATATCTATTTCAGGATGAAGGCTCGGAGAGTCGCATTCTTAGGATCCCCACTCGTCGTAAATGTTTTATTTTGGATATTTGCTTTATGGTTTGGATATTTTGGTTAGAAGACATGTATAGGTTTTGGAGATTGATTTGTATTTGGATTTTGGTGTCCTTATGGACCTTATTCGGATTTTGGTTTGATTGGATTTTGTTGGTTATTCCTGCCCAGATGGCAGAAGGGGTAAGTCTATTTATGGTAGACTGTTTATCATTTATTTTGGTAGATGGCCAGAGGCCAATTTATATAACTGCGTGTGAGTTTGGATTCGGTCGTGTTGAATGTATAGTGGTCGTGTAGGCCTTTGTATGTAAATTGGGATTGTCACGTCAGATCTTTGCCGGATTTTCGCCCGTGGGGTCTCCTTCATCACGCCGAAGGAGACCACGCGACGAAAATCCGGCGTCTCCTCCTGCGGGTGGCAATCTCAATTTACATACAAGGCCTACACGGCCACTATACATCGGTCAACACGACCGGAATCCAAACTCACACGCAGTTATATATTTGGCCTCAGGCCATCAACCAAAATAAATAAATAAACAATCTATCACATCTAAACCTACCCTTACGCCATCACAGGCAGAATATACTCGAAATTATTGTCACGCCCGAAGGAGACCCACGGACTAAAATCCGAGATCTCCCTGTCATGCGGGTGACAATCCCAATTTACATACAAAGGCCTACACGGCCACTATACATCGGTCAACACGACCGGAATCCAAACTCACACGCAGTTATATAATTTGGCCTCAGGCCATCATCCAAAATAAATGACAAACAGTCTAAAATAAATAGACTTACCCTTACGCCATCCGCGGGAATACTCAACAAAATCCAACCAAACCAAAATCCAAATAAGGTCCATAAGGACACCAAAACCAAATACAAAATCAATCTCCAAACCTATACATGTCCTCTAACCAAAATATCCAAATACCGTAAAAACAAATATCCAAATCAAAACTTTACGACGAGTGGGGGTCCCGCACTCTCCGACTTCATCAAATAGATATAAATCAACGGGGTGAGTTCAAAGAACTCTGCGGGTATAGTAGATATGCAAAATCAGGTATAGCTAACAATAAAAATATCATGCCAGTACAGTCTCACATAAATAGGGTATGCAAGCAAGAAATACAAAATGACTGTACTTACCTGAATCTCCTACCCTGATATAGGAGCATGTGCCTGACTAGAAGTAATAAAGTCCTGACCATATATAAACATGTATCACAGTATGCATGACAATCATATGCACATCCAAGGCATCAATAAAAATGCACAAACACAGTGATACAAATGCAATATATGCAAAGTGCATGCCGTAGTGAACGACATGGTCACCCCGACCTTGATCGTAGCCTCACGCAATGGTGAAGCCGAGTGGGTAGGGCTATGACAGCGTGCACTCTGCCATCACGCTCTGGTGAGTGGAGGATGTGGGATCTTTGTCGGAGTACACCTATCCTCCTGCCCCAAACATAGTGGGGGAGCTAAGCTCTCATCTCCTGGTGTCATAGGCCAGAGGAGGGATCCCTGCCCGCTACCACGCTGCCTCATCGCTACCCATGAGCGGACCAGCGGAGCCTGACAGAGCAACTGCACACACCCTCCTGATGTACCACTAACCCATGAGTGGCAGTGTGTGCAGGCCATGTAACTAGCTGCGGGCTCAACAATAATGGAACCGTCCTAGCATGCAATCATGCGAAAATGGTGCATGATACTACAAAGATGTAAAACCTACTCAAAATATCTATCCAAATGATATGTACAACCAATATATATACATATCCCTAATCCATGTACTATGATCCATATCAAACAGGTAAATATAATCATATCCTAACACATGCATGTATCTAGTAGGCACCAAAAGCATACTAGGCATATAAACATGAAAAATTATTGTAAGCTATCCTAACTAGCATATCAATTTGACTTAATCTAAACGTTAAGTCAAAATACCCTTTGAATATATATCCATGAAGAAGAATCAAATCACGATCGGGACTGCCTCGTGACCGAAACCTGCATATAGCATAATTATAGTCAAGCACAAAATATACAATTCAATGACAAATCGAATAATTAATCGATTTCCTTCATATCCCAATTAACCCAAACCAATTTCCAAATCAATTAACCTAATTCATCACTTACAAAGATATCCTCAAGATCAAACAATATCACCCAAATCTCATATCCTCCGAACCATACCGATCAACCGAGTAACTCCGGAATCAACCCAAATCGACCAATCAAGCTCACCCACCCCAGAAATTCCACCGAAAACCAATCCTTTCCCAAATCAGATCTCCAAGTCAATTTACAGCGGCTCAACATTATTCACCGCCATTTACAATCCTCCACAGCCCTCCACATCCAACTCTAACCGCACGACACCCACAAGCCCTCGACAGCCCTTAACAGCCTATTCCTCTGAAGGACATCCACCCCGAATCAACCAACAACAGATAAAAGAAGTTAATTCAAGTTATACCTGTGATGGGAGCCTTCCGGTATCGATTCACCGGAGAAAAATCGTCGCGACCCTAATACTCTTGCTCGGCGACCACCGGCCGGAACGACGGCAATGACCGTAGGACTCTCGTCTGACAAGTAGAGAGCGGCTCGTCTTCGATGCGAAGGCAAGGAAGAAAGCCGTGACTGGGGCAGGAAGAGCGTGGCTTGGGAGAAGAAGCGAGGCTCGGCGTCGTGATGACGTCGGCAGCGCAACCTCAAGGTCGGACGGCAAAGGAACGGCCGGCGATCGCGCCAAAGGAGAAGGGGCTTGCGTCGGCCTTGGCGGTGCTTCGCGTCGAGCGGCGTCGGTATGGCGACGTCGGGTCATCGCGAGGAAGAAGGGCTAAAGGATTAGCGGGGAAAAGAAAAAGGGAAATAGAAAAATAGATATTAGGGTTTCCGGTTTAGGATAATAACCCTTAAATAAAGCCTATCTATTTTATCCCCGTAGAAATCTCGTACGGAGTCCGTTTAAACCCAGAAAAATTCCGGAAAATTTCTAAAATTCCATAAAAATCCCGAGATATTTCCAGGATTATTTCCCCAATTATCTGGCCATTTAATTTATATGTTAAATTTTCCAGTATTTAACAGAAATCCATCCAGAACAAAACTCCGAATAAAGTCCCTAAGGACACCAAAAATCCACGAATACATAAATCCAATTCCAGTCCAAAATATATCTTCTAAACAAGATATCCAAAACCAAAAACAAATAACCAAATACACTTCCACGACGAGGGGGTTTGGCAGCTGGACTCTCCTGACAACTTCATCCTGAAATAGATATAAATCAACGGGGTGAGTTCAAAGAACTCTGCGGGTATAGTAGATATGCAAAGTAAGGTATAGCTAACAATAAAAATATCATGCCAGTACAGTCTCACATAAATAGGGTATGCAAGCAAGAAATACAAAATGACTGTACTTACCTGAATCTCCTACCCTGATATAGGAGCATGTGCCTGACTAGAAGTAATAGAGTCCTGACCATATATAAACATGTATCCTGTATGCATGACAATCATATGCACATCCAAGGCATCAATACAATAATGCAGCAAACACAATACAAAATGCAATCCGTGCAAAATGCATGTCGTGCCAATGACATGGTCACCCCTGACGCCAGTCAGCCGCCTCACACGCAATGGTGAAGCCGAGTGGGTAGGGCTATGACAACTGTGCACTCTGCCATCACTGCTCCTGAGTGACCGAGTGGACAGGATGCTGTCGGAGTACACCTATCCTCCTGCCCCAAACATAGTGGGGGAGCTAAACTCTCATCTCCCGGTGTCATAGACCAGAGGAGGGATCCCTGCCCGCTACCACGCTGCCTCATCGCTACCCATGAGCGGACCAGCGGAGCCTGACAGAGCAACTGCACACACCCTCCTGATGTACCACTAACCCATGAGTGGCAGTGTGTGCAGGCCATGTAACTAGCTGCGGGCTCAACAATAATGGAACCCCGTCCAGCTAGCATGCAATCATGCGAAAATGGTGCATGATACTAAAGCATGTAAATCCTACTCAAAATACCTATCCGAATGATATGTACAACCAATAGGTACATATCCCTAATCCACATACTATGATCCAAATCAAACAGGGAAATATAATCATATTCTATCACATGCATGTATCTAGTAGGCACCAAAATCATACCAGGCATATAAACATGAAAAAGTTATTGTAAGCTATCCTACTAGCATATCAATTTGACTTAATCTAAAAGTTAAGTCAAAATACCCGCCTGAATATATATCCGCAAGAATGAAACCAAATCGTCACGACTGGGGACCTGCCTCGTGACCAAAACCTGCATAAAGCATGACTATAGTCAAGCACAAAAATACAATTCACCGACAAATCGAATAATTAATCGATTTCCTTTATATCCCAATTAACCCAAATCTCATATCCTCCGAACCATACCGATCAACCGAATAACTCCGGAATCAACCCAAATCGACCAATCAAACTCACAGCCACACTAACTGTATTTACAGCCACATCGACACCCAATAAAACCTCACAACCCTCTCCACTTGTCAAAACCCCAAATCACAGCCATCACTACCCTCTTCATTCCTCCACAGCCGAACTAGCTTCATCCACTCATCACATATCACAACCTAAATTATCAATTTACAGTTATAGAAGAGGGAATAGAACAAGCTTACACTGCACTCCATCGGTAGGGATTTCCCAATGCGCCACTGTTCACCAAATTTCTTCTTCTTTGCCCTAATTCACTTGCTCGCGACCAGCGATGTCGCAACCCTCAACGATGATGTGACGCCAAGCATTGTCGGAGTTGGCGCAAACCTTGGCGACGACCGAAGAGATAGTTCACGGTGGCGGTCCGATGGCGAAGGCCGCTTCGTCGCCTAGGCGAAGAGGGCGTGACGGCCCGCCTGGCTATGTGGCCGGCCGCGAAGAAGCGATGGCGGAAAGGCAACGCGCTGCCGTGAGCAGCGGCCGGCTGAACCTAGGCGTCGGACGGCGAGCTCGCGTCGCGTCGGGCAGCGATGCTCGCGGAAACGCAAACAAGAGTGCGGTGGGCGCGTCGGCTCGAGAAGCGTCGCGCCACGAAGGGAAGAGGCAACGGCCGTCGGCGTCGTCGGCGTCAGGCGTCGGCGTCAGCGTCGAGCGTCGGCGTGGTAAGTCGCGCGAGGAAAGAGAGAAGAAGTCACCGTGGCGAGGCGCCAGACGAGGAAAGAAAGGATGGGCGTGAAGGCGCCACTAGAGGGAAAGAAAAAAATAGAAAATAGAAATTAGGGTTTCCGGTTTAGGTTAATACCCCTTAAATAAAGCCTATCTATTTTATCCCCGTAATAATCTCGTACGGAGTCCGTTTAAATCCATAAAAATTCCGAAAAAATTCCAAAAATTCCCTAAAAATCCCGAGATATTTCCAGGATTATTTCCCCGAAATTTTGGCCATTATTTTTAATATTTTAAATCTTCAGTATTTAACATTCTCCCCCACTAATAAAAATTTGGTCCCCAAATTTCCTACTCGTATATGAGTACGAGATGTCACAACAACCATCTCCGGCATATGGAGACAAGTCATACCTCAAGTGACCAAGTGGGGTTACTGATATCCCCTTAACATCAAATCACACTTGCTTCTAGCAGCCCTTCCAAAGTATGAATAGTATCTTCATTTCGTCCACCTATAACAAGTACTTAACTGTACCAGAGTGGAGCTCGATATCCGTGACCTGTTAAAGACTTTACCATAATCCTAAGGTAAAACCTGAATCGCTATCTCATACGATACTCACAGATCCTCCATGAACTGGAAATCTCCACAGTATAACCTATCCAGCGATCCAACAAAATACACCTATCCAGCGATCCAACAAACTCATTGTATGGATCAAACGAAAATGAGCGGACTTAGCTAATCATACTAAGTCCTTTCCGAATTCCAAATAATCTCCCAACACTGTCCCTCATACTAGGCTTTCACGTCCATCTCGGTACAGAACCTTGTTGATTATTAGTATTCCACCTTTACTAGTTGACACACAGATCACCAGACTTCCAAATCAACTATATTCCGCATGTCGTTCCTCCACGGAGAACGTTTCAATACTTACTATTTTCCAGATACAATCTTAAACATCTGCAACATATACAACCTATTGCAATCTTCACCAATACTTATCAAAATATCGTGACCAAGTCTCGTGGCTCTCGGAGTAATGCAAAAGGCACTACTTACGGGCAACGACATGCTACCACGACCGGTACTCATAGTCAGTCAAGATGTCATGTAGCTATCTAGCCACCTACTACATACAAATTCCAATATCACTAATTCCGAACCGGTAGAGCAAAAGTACAACTCTATGGTAGATGCTCTCTATCATCACAACAGGAATCTATCTGTTGTTCCTGAATCAATAGTAACTCTTCCTAAATTCAAATGTAACTACACAGTAGCTAGCTAAAACCTCATAAGCATTTCTGCTCCTCACCTCTACAAAACAACATAACAACTCCTGCTAGGTCCACGTCATATATATATATGACAACCCATCTCGTAGTTCCTCTTTTGACATAAACATGGGATACGTCTCGATCAACTAAATCAGAAACGCTCCATTCTCTGAAACATCGCATCCGCATATAAATTAACTTTCCTTTCACCCGAGAATGATCACACAACACTGGTGTAAAAGTCAACCATCGTCTAAGTCTTGAAACTAGGTTCACAAGCTTCAGACTAAATAAATTCCATCACCCGTCAGCGGTGTAGTACCACTAGAGCATCCTATCCATATCTATGGTAATGATCAAATCAATACCAGAAAACCATCATCTACGGTGGTCGAGTGCTCAACTCCAACTGCCACCATCATAAATGATCCAATCGTGTCTAGAATACACGATTTCCTAAATCCCTGGATGACTAAGTTGTCATAAGTCAAACAAGATAAACAAACCTCGTACAATTCATACCAAGTATGAAATTGTCACCACTGTACACCTGCATCCTCTTTACTCTAGGCTGATGATATATCAATCATCCCTACGACTTTGATAATTGTATGACACCCTGTCACTACAATATCAACACACCAATCATAAATCAATCCTAGAGTATACACAGGTGTCCTAAAGCTGATCTAATTAGATCCTCAATCCACCATGAAGGATATTCTTTTCCTTCTACCACTATCGCATTCCATCATCGATAATCGATGTACAACCTCAAAAGTTCATCTCTCATTAAACAACGAGTTCCAGAGCTTCTCAAGAAATAAAATACTGGGACAACAAATATCCCATCCAATACCTTCTTTAATTGGAACATAGATTCTTCCAATTCCCATAGTGTTAAGCAACACTGATACCAACTAAATTATCCCCTGAAAAATCGTCATTCTAACAAATACCTCTTGGCATCATCCACCTTGCCAATTCTGAAAGACCGATCGATAACGATATCCAAGCAACTCGATTTGGCTTACAGCCAATTGAATGACATTGCCTTGAGTACATCACGAGATGTAACAACCTCGTGCGCTTTACATTAGCCCTCAGCCAACGCACCATAAGTAAAAATATTAGGCTCGTAAAAATAACATTACCTCAGTACCAAATAAATTATCTCACAGTAGGGGATCTTCGATATCGAAACTATTTTCGAAATCACTCCGATCGCCTACTCTACTTGCTCTACAAGCCTAGAAGTTCCTCCAACACTACATCTGATTACTCTCGAATTATACAGGCATCCGAGAGACCTTCTTATACCATCATGTCACAAGCATAACCTCCAAGTTAATATCCAGATATTCACATCATATCAACCAAGTCAACTATAAAATAATTAAGTCAACTCTCTCACCATAATATAACATTTCCATCAATCAACCTATAAACATCCAAAATCATTTTCATACCCCTGTGATAATCATCACAGTAATCATCTCAATATCTCACCTATCAGTGGAAACACTATTAATCCACATGATCCAAATATGAAAATCCTTTTAATCCTATCAGTGCATGTTTTAACCACAGATATCTGTAAACACCTGTATCTCTCAATATATCATCAAGTAAGGTAAACTATAGTAATACCTCAATGATCAATCCTTCAATCATCTGATACCAACCTCAATGATCAATCCTTCAACTATCTACAACTCCTTTCGAGTAAAGATGTAAACTCATCCAACTTCTGCTCTTAATGGATTCCCTATTTCACAGTGATCGAGAAAAAGAATTCGATAACTGTATGAATCTAGGTGTATACACCTCTTCCTATCATTTTCTTCAAGAACCATACAACCAGCCTCATATCTCCACAAGTGCACAAACCACTTCTGATAGCGACATATATCTGAGGAGAAAACTTAAATCCATATTCCTGTTTTCCGCTGGGAAATGAGGTGTTTCATCAATCTTTCATTCCCGGGACAGAGCCTTGATCAATATCGAACATCAACATGGGAACGCAATAATGTCACGTGAATTCAGCTAGAAAAGCACGTTCACGTCTCCTACCGTTACCTTATCCGAAGTGTAGGTTATTATCACTAGATTGACTACATTATTCTCTTGAGACCCTTGTTGCAGTCATTTTTATAAATATGACTCACCCTAATGCCTCCCGATAGGATCTGATGGAAAAATCCAACTATCCTAATCCAAATGTAAGCAAATAAATTGGGGGTGATCGAAGGCAACTCAATCACTATCTTAAACCATTAAGTAGAGGGGGTAAACTCTGTAATTCTAGTAAACTCTATAGTGAAATCCATTAACAATTTATCACTCAACTAAAGACTCAAGAATTTCTCAACAATGAGTCATACAAAATAACCTGGAGAAATACTGTCTCTCGAAAACATCCTGAACCCGTGATCCCGTAATGGGTTATTTTCCCAAAATTCTCCTACATATTCCACCAAGTAACAACAGTCATTGCAATAGTAAGAAACTATCTCCACTCCTATATAAATACCAGTTAGGTACTTATCAGTACCTTCAATGTTATCAATCTAAGGCTCAAGCCGCTCAAGAATCAAAATCCCTATGGAACTTCGTAACTTAAACCTCCAATGTCTGCATCAACAATAGTATACAGTCCTTGTCCAATACCCCACAGGGTAATTATCTGCCTAGCATAATCAGTGAAAATCCCTAACACTGTAGTCCTTGATTTCCACAACCAATATGACGACTTGACCCCTGCTTTTCTGACTCGGTATCAGTCAGCTCTCAAAAAGGCAATGCATCTTTTCGTCACAGGTCCAAGACTCACAAACTGAACAAGTCATTTGTGGTCAACTCCATCTACGATTACAAATAGTGACCAACACACTAAATGTTATTTCCTGTTATCCACTAAACACATAGCCAAATCTAACCTGGAGTATAAACACTACGGCAACTCCTATTTGGTCACCTTGGTGGGCGACCCCTACTACGAGTCTGCACATGAGTCAAAACTCAATAGACCCTTTCTGACAACTCCATAACCAGAGATCTCACTGTCCTCTTGCGTGGTTACCCTGCACCACGTCTCGGTGCAGGTGCACGCCCACCTCGTCTCATATCTGTTAAATTATTACAGATGCTACTAGAACAGATGTTACTAGAAGTAAAAATATATAAAATTTTCATCATACCTATTTTGCCACAGGAGAGGTTACATCATTTGCCGAATCCCATATTGACCTCGTCATAAATCCTCAATTTCCAAATATAAAAATCATGAAATCCATACTAATCAAAATTTTCCAAATTGCCTCGTAAAACACCTAGCGTGGCGAACTCCGAAAAATCCAAAAACCCCTAGGAACTCGAAAACCTAGGCGCTCTGATACCAAATAAATTGTCACGCCCCGAAGGAGACCCTGCCAGACGAAAATCCGGCAGCATCTCCCCTGTACGGGTGACAATCTCAATTTACATACAAGGCCTACACGGCCACTATACATCGGTCAACACGACCGGAATCCAAACTCACACGCAGTTATATATTTGGCCTCAGGCCATCAACCAAAATAAATAAATAAACAATCTATCACATCTAAACCTACCCCTTCTGCCATCTGGGCAGGAATACTCAACTGAAATCCATCCAGAACAAAACTCCGAATAAAGTCCCTAAGGACACCAAAAATCCACGAATACATAAATCCAATTCCAGTCCTAAATATATCTTCTAAACAAGATATCCAAAACCAAAAACAAATAACCAAATACACTTCCACGACGAGGGGGTTTGGCAGCTGGACTCTCCTGACAGCTTCATCCTGAAATAGATATAAATCAACGGGGTGAGTTCAAAGAACTCTGCGGGTATAGTAGATATGCAAAGTAAGGTATAGCTAACAATAAAAATATCATGCCAGTACAGTCTCACATAAATAGGGTATGCAAGCAAGAAATACAAAATGACTGTACTTACCTGAATCTCCTACCCTGATATAGGAGCATGTGCCTGACTAGAAGTAATAGAGTCCTGACCATATATAAACATGTATCCTGTATGCATGACAATCATATGCACATCCAAGGCATCAATACAATAATGCAGCAAACACAATACAAAATGCAATCCGTGCAAAATGCATGTCGTGCCAATGACATGGTCACCCCTGACGCCAGTCAGCCGCCTCACACGCAATGGTGAAGCCGAGTGGGTAGGGCTATGACAATCGCTGCACTCGCCATCATCGCTCTGAGTGGCCGAGTGGGACAGGATCTTTGTCGAGTACACCTATCCTCTGCCCCAAACATAGTGGGGAGCTAAGCTCATCTCCTGTCATAGACGGAGGAGGATCCTGCCGCACTACCACGCCTCATCGCTACCCATGAGCGGACCGGTGAAGCTCGACAGAGCAACAGCACACCCTCGATGTACCACTAACCCATGAGTGGCAGTGTGTGCAGGCCATGTAACTAGCTGCGGGCTCAACAATAATGGAACCCCGTCCAGCTAGCATGCAATCATGCGAAAATGGTGCATGATACTAAAGCATGTAAATCCTACTCAAAATACCTATCCGAATGATATATACGACCAACCAATGACATATCCTAATCCACATACTATGATCCAAATCAAACAGGGAAATATAATCATATTCTATCACATGCATGTATCTAGTAGGCACCAAAATCATACCAGGCATATAAACATGAAAAAGTTATTGTAAGCTATCCTACTAGCATATCAATTTGACTTAATCTAAAAGTTAAGTCAAAATACCCGCCTGAATATATATCCGCAAGAATGAAACCAAATCAAATCGTCATTTGGGGACACGCCGTGACCAAAACTCTGCATAAAGCATGACTATAGTCAAGCACAAAAATACAATTCGACAAATCGAATAATTAATCGATTTCCTTTATATCCCAATTAACCCAAATCTCATATCCTCCGAACCATACCGATCAACCGAATAACTCCGGAATCAACCCAAATCGACCAATCAAACTCACAGCCACACTAACTGTATTTACAGCCACATCGACACCCAATAAAACCTCACAACCCTCTCCACTTGTCAAAACCCCAAATCACAGCCATCACTACCCTCTTCATTCCTCCACAGCCGAACTAGCTTCATCCACTCATCACAGATCACAACCTAAATTATCAATTTACGATTATAGAAGAGGGAATAGAACAAGCTTACATCCACCGCACTCCATCGGTGAGGGATTTCCCAATCTTTGCCTGTTCACCAGAAATTTCTTCTGCTTGCCCTAATTCACTTGCTCGGCGACCACCGGCGCGATGTCGCAGACCCTCAACGATGGTATGACACGGGGCATTATCGGGTTGGCCGTATTGGCAGGCGGCAGCCAAGAGATAGTTCAGTGGCGGTCCGATGGCGAAGGCGGCGCTCGTCGCCTAGAGGCGAAGTCCGGCGACGACGCCTGTGGTCATGTATGCGGCCGGCCTTGAAGGAGAAGCGATGGCGGAAGGCAAGCAACTGCCGGTGGCGGCGCCCGGCGGACCTAGGCGTCGAGCAGCGAGCTCGCGTCGCGCATCGGGCCAGCGATGCTCGGGAACACAAACAAGCTGCAGTGACGGCGTCGGCTCGAGGAAAAGCGTCGCCGGCGAAGGAAGAAGAACGGCCGGCGTCGGGCGTCGGCGTCGGCGTCGGCGTCAGGCGTCAGGCGTCGGCGTCGAGCGCGGCGTCGAGTGCCGCGAGGAGAAGAGGAGTCACCAGTGGCGAGCGCGGACGGAGTGGTGGCGTCGAGGCGGTGCCCGACCGCGACGAGAGAAAGGCCGTGAGAAAGAAAGGATAGGCGCGTGAAGGGCGCCCCTCACGAGGAAAGAAAAAAAAAATAGAAAATAGAAATTAGGGTTTCCGGTTTAGGTTAATACCCCTTAAATAAAGCCTATCTATTTTATCCCCGTAATAATCTCGTACGGAGTCCGTTTAAATCCATAAAAATTCCGAAAAAATTCCAAAAATTCCCTAAAAATCCCGAGATATTTCCAGGATTATTTCCCCGAAATTTTGGCCATTATTTTTAATATTTTAAATCTTCAGTATTTAACACCTTCGGGGCGTGACATTCAGACCAAAAGATGGAAATCCGGAAGGAATGATGAAGGTCCTGTCGATCCCAATTTGAATTCATTCTCAATTTTTAATTATCTTGGTCGACCAAGTGGACTGTGTAAGCAACGATACTTAACTGATCAAGAATGGCGGGCAACCCAGACATATGTTTTACTTAATTGTCCAGAAGTATCGCCATATTTCGAGTTAGTATATATTTCCTATTTCTTCGTCAAGTGTTAATTTGTTTATGTTATAATACAATTTTTTATTATAGGATCTTTCAAAATTTATATTCTGAAATCCCGACACGTGACTTTGATCACTTCTGCGATCAGGAATTTGCACCATGGTTCAAATCATATGTAAGCAGTTTTAATTACCTCATTTTTGTTTACACATATCTTAACTTTTAAATAAATATCATTTTCATTTGAGTATAGGTTTATGCTAACCAAACTGACATTCAGCAAGAATTGTTAATCCATCTATCATGGGGTCCAAAAGCAATGGTACGCACTTGGCCAGCATATTTCATAAACGACTATAATTTCCACACTCAAGAATATGGAAATGGAAAGAGTACAATGAATAGTGGAGTATGTGTTCGGTCTTCCAATGATGGAGGTGCAAGCAATGATTTTTATGGTTTGCTGGATGAAATTATAGAGATTGATTATCCTGGTCCAGAAATGCGAGTTATCTTATTTATGTGTCGCTGGTTTGACCCCGTCAGAGGGATGAAGGTGCATCCACAGTATAATTTGGTTGAAATAAATCATAAAAGATTTTATAAGAGATATGAACCATTTATTTTGGCACAACAAGCGATTCAAGTTTTCTATGCTCCATATCCTAGTTTGAGGCGTGACAAAAATGAATGGTGGGCTGTTTGTAAAATAAAAGCACGGAAAAAAATTGAAGAGCGCTGGCAAGACATTGCATATCAACAAGACAAAGTTACAAATATGTTTCATACCGAGGAATATATATGTAAAATACCGGAAAAAAAAATAATAAAATAAAATATCTCTTGTTAGTTAAGAAATTTTCTTAAATGATTTTTCAAGAATTTTTAGAAAATTTTTTGGACTTAAATGGAGATCTTATGGGTTTAATTGAATGGATCTAGGGTTAATGGTTTATAGGGTTTAAACCCAAACCCGTTAGTAAAACCCGATCCGTTTACTTCTCTAAACGCCCAATCATTTACTTACGCCGTTCTTCCATTTTCTCCGCCGATCCTTCTTCCCCAATCCCATCTTCGTCGCGACCTCTGCCATCCCTCTCCCTTCTGATTTCTCACGCCGCGAGCCTCCCTCTCGGTTCCCGATCTCCGACCGCTCGTCGGCCCGCCTCCAGAGGACGCAAGCTCCAACCGACGTGATCGCCGACGCCCGAGCCGCCGTCGCGACTATTTCCCTGCATCATTTCTTCACCGACAGTGCTGATCTCCTCGGTGAAGGTGAAGGGGCGCGATTTTGGGTGAAGCCGATAGCGTCGATCTCCTTCCCGCTCGCTGCCGCCTTCTCCCCGCGCACCGTCCACGCCCAGCTCGCCCTCTCCGCTCAGCGACGGCTGTTGCCCTCTCCCGATCGCCGCGTACGTTTCTGTCGATGGGAGACAGCAAGTGGCATCGCTCTATTGCAGTCGCGACGGCCGACCATCCTTGTGCACCTCGGATTCTTCAGCCGTCAGCATCAACTCGGATCGGCATCGCCCTCTTCTTCCACCATTTCGTCGGCAAAGATCTAAGGTCGTGCAGTCGCTATTTTGTTTGATACTAGTTCACCGTCGCGCTCCTTTTCGACTGTTTCACTGTCGGAGATCTATTTGAACAGTCGCCCAATCACCGCCTGCCTCTCCGTTCGATCGCCTTCATCCACCGTGGCATCTGGATCACAACAGCTACCATCGATAGAAGTAACTACGCCGACGTCTTTAACCTTCTGATTTCGTGCTAAGGTTAAGCGTCACGAGTCCAGCTCGCGTCCGGCAACAACAGTGACTAGTTGCAGTTGATCCACTGATATCTCTGCCTCAACCGGCGGTCTGTGAATTTTGATTTGTAACTTCTGTTCCTTGATTCGTCTCCTGATCCAGAGCACAGCTAGGGTAACGATTTCATTGTTGAATGGCTACTGATTCATTTTCTAGGTTTTGGTAAACTCTTAGTCTTGTTCTGTTTCTTGAATGGTGGATGCAAGGAGCGGATTCAAGAAGAGTGGTGATGTATTTTAGATGATGAAGACGATATTGTGAGGAGCCTTGTGAATCCAATTGGACTATTGAAATTGAACGTTTGAGGTAAGTTCATATGTGAATAGTTGCAAATGCTTATCGTTGATAGGTTATTAGTTAATCTAAGTGTGATGGATGCTACTTCCAGTTCGGCTATGGATTTGGAGTTGATACCTTACCATTGGGTTAGAAGGTTTCATGATTTAGCTGGACTAGGTGAGTGATTTACAGCTAAATAATTATCGAAGAATTTATACATTCTATAGAGAACCGGTATATGGTTTAATGGGAATGCTTGATTAGTATGATGGAATGGAATGAGGTTATGCCACTGTGAGATTTGGTTAATTAATCAGGGATTAAGATTGGTTTAGATTCTTATTCCTACAATTTGATTATGCTAGCATGTGATTATACTGGATTCTACCATTTCAGATATTGGATTCGAGGTAGAGATCTTGGAGGCGGAGACCGTCAACATGAGCTTCCTAGCAGGTGGGTAATTTCCTACCTGGTCCGGGTAATTATATTTCATTCAAATTTAGTCATTGATATGAGCATGTTAGGTATTCATATTACCTTGACCCTGTTCTTTTTTATCGTATGCTTGATCTTTTACCGTTGGCTATTAACTCCATTGTTGATATCATGTTTATTTTACCATGATTAGGAGTTATACATATAGGTGATGCAAGTAACTTAGAATTTATTTAAGTTAAGTGCAAATGGTAAAGTCTGGATGACAACCTGATTGTACATTGGGCAAAAAGGTCATCCGTAGGTAGATAATGACTTTAACCTAGGGTTAGTTCTAGTACCCTTAGGTTGTATGTTACCACCGAACATGTGTTGTGTAAATGGTCAGAGGAATGATACTTAGGGTATCGCTACGGACCGGTGGTCCTAGCTTGTTATAATCAGATGAGTACGACTCTCTACAGGATAGAGAGTGCGTCGAGTAGATTAGTATGACTCTCTACAGGATAGAGAGTATTATGATCAGTTGAGTACGACTCTCTACAGGATAGAGAGTGCGTCGAGTAGATTGGTATGACTCTCTACAGGATAGAGAGTCTATGGTGGATGTCTGTATGTGAGACATTGCATTCATGCATTTTCATGCACGCTGGCGACGAGGTCTCCCTTGTGGTTGAGAGGGTCGCCAGTCATCCTGCCTCCGCTACTCATGGGAGAATGCTTAGGTGTGAGCGAGCATTAGTGCCGCACTCTACCACTATAGACGGTGGTAGTTGGATTTGCGTGTCGTAGTCCAGCGTGTGTGGTACTCGACCACTCATGGGTAGTGACTGTCGAAGTGACCAACAGCAGGGACCCCCATCGTGTAGCTTGCTCTTTACGCTTATATGCTACTCGATCATACTGCCCACTCGGCCACTCGAGAGTAGTGGTTGGTGTTGAGTTGGGACAGTTGTCATGCTCGAGCCATCGAGGCCACACTGGGGTCGTGGTAGCTTTAGGGTGAGCCGACATAACCATGCATGCTGCATAGCCGTATCTGATGGCGCTTTGCATATTACCATATATATATACATATATGCATGTATATATATATATATGGATGGTTGAGATTAATATATACGATGGGTCATCACGCCTAGCTAGGCGCTTTCTAGGCTGCTTTCTAGGCGGTCGATTTTTTTAATATTTTAAATATAATAATATATAAAAAAATAATATATTAGGGGGCACTCAAAAGTCAAAACTCACTTTGTAGCCTCCACAAGTCCACATGCATGTAACAAATAA
The DNA here is from genome assembly GCA_025175895.1 of Wurfbainia villosa. Taxonomy (NCBI): domain Eukaryota; kingdom Viridiplantae; phylum Streptophyta; class Magnoliopsida; order Zingiberales; family Zingiberaceae; genus Wurfbainia; species Wurfbainia villosa. The sequence continues at coordinate 12,602,242 of CM046000.1, read as the reverse complement.
TAACTAATAGCAACTCAACAAGTAATAAGAATATTAAAAATGTTTAAGATTGTAAACAATAAGAATTGTAAAATATAAGAATTAAAAACATAATTGCAAACAATATTAAAAATTCATTGCAATAATAAGAATTGGCAATTGTAAACAACAAGAATACTTGACAATAAACAATAATTTACCCAATTTACACATCAAGCAACATTGCAACAATAAGCATTGCAAACAACAAGAGCACAACACACAAATCACAATAAAGCACACAATAACAATTTTAACGGATTAAAAACTATTAAGAATACTTGACAATAAGCATTAAGCAACGTACAACACTAATAAAATGAAGAAAAACACATTCCTACATATTGTGAATGTTTAGTTGAAAAAGATCCTTTATCCAAAAAGCAAGACCAAGGATACATCAACAATAAAGTGAATATCATCTTAACCGATAAACAAAATATCATTTACTGATTTACCTTACAGAGCGATCTAGATTTTACCATAATTCTTCAACTTCTTCTAGTTCATCTCCATATTTCTCCAACACTTCCTCTGTATCGGATTCAAACTCAAAATCCATGGCATCTTCCTCTTCTTCATCCGATACAAATTCTTCTTCGTGAAGTTCTCTTACATCTTCAATATTTGTCTCAACATCTTCATCTCCACCATCAACAATCCATCCTTGTGCCATAGTTGCTTCACTAGCAAGTAGCACATCAACTCCTTTTTCTTCTAGTCTTCTTTTTTTGTTTATGATCTTGGCATTGAATTGAACATAAACTAAATTGTTCAACCTTCCGGTATCTAATTTATTTCTTTTCTTTGTATGGATCTACATTAAAGAAAATTAGAAAAATATTAATATTGATTATTGAATACATATTTAGACATTTAGTATAAGTAATTAAATACTTACTCCCTCAAAAGTACTCCAATTTCTTTCACAACCGGAAGAACTCGTAGTTAAAGAAAGAATTCTTTTAGCCATCTTTTGCAATTTAGGTACACCATTTCCAAAAAGATGCCACCATCCAACTAAATAAAAATAAACCCAACAAGCAAAATCAAGAAACAACCAATAAAGATTAAAAATTACAAAATAAAGTAAGCAATTCTTAGTTCTTAGTTCTTACCCGGATCATATTTCTCATCATTTTTTGTGCACCCCACTATAGCCAATGTTCTTCCAAACCCCCCCACTTTATTGATATACTTCAATAACTCCACATTTACTATGTCACTTTGACTATCAATATCATTAGGAAAGAATGTTTCAACACAAGTGAAAAATCCATTCATAACCACTTCTTCACTTCCTATGCTCCGGTCATTGAAGGAGTAATAAGGGTTCAAGAGGTAGGCCGCCAAATGTAGTGGACTATCAAGCCGATTACGGCTTTTTTCATCAATAATATCAATAAGCGGACGATAGTGAAGCTCTTGATTGTTGAATGTCACTTTAATATCCTCTCTCGCTCTAAGTAATTCTCCATACACAAAACCCATAGATGGTTTATTATCCCCATCAACAAGACGAAACACCTTAATTAAAGGCAAACACCTTCAAGCAAAACTTACCCCATTCCAAAAAGAGGTACTCAAAGCGATATTATATGCCGACTTCCCCTTTGCACTCTTTGAATGTTTGCATGTATTCCATTCTTCACTAGCAACCATAGTTCTTAGTTCACTTTTCTTCTCTATCAAGCTTTGCAAAGTTAAAAGGCGGTTGCAAATCGTGTTACTCCTGGCCTCACTATGTCTCTTTTTTTGGTAAACTTTCTCATAATTGATAATGTCTTGTGATGTGCATAAATAAAGATTGTCAAGCTCTTTGCCTTTTCAATCACCCCTTTGAACTTAGGTTAATTCCCAATTCCTTGAAGCATAAGATTCACCGTGAGTTGCACATGAAGTCCAAAATATATGTGGTCTCTTCTCCTTCAACAGATCTTTTGCCGCCATATTATTCGAAGCATTGTCCGTTACCACTTGAACTACATTTTGGGGTCCAACTTCTTCAATACACTTGTCCACATATTCAAATATATAATTTCCGGTGTGTGCTTCATTCGATGCTTCCCTAGAAGAAAGGAAAGTTGTGCCTTCTTTACAATTGATACACAAATTCATGATACTTCTTCTTTTTCGATCAGTCCATGCATCAGTCAAAATTGAACAACCATTCAAAGCCCATTCTTCTTCTTGCTTCTTTAATAGACTTTTAGTTCTATCTACCTCTTCTTTCAATAAGGGCTCCCTTAACAGGTATTGAGTTGGAGGACGATAACCTGGGCCAAATTGACCAACCGCTTCTGCAAACCTCTTGAAGCTATCATTGTCAATGGCATGAAAAGGAATACCAGACTCATACACCCATCGAGCTAAATATTGGTGCACACTATGTGTCCTTTGCTTCCAAAGTGCATCAATAATATTTTGTTGTTGTTTTGTCTTCTTACTTTCACTCAATGAAGAATCAGGATCAATGACAGATACAAATTGATCCATAGGCCCAAGAGTACGATTCTTTTTGTCCCTCGACTCGTTCGTCCACCTCATATTCTTCAAGAACAACTTCTTCTCTCACCTCCATTTCATTCATATTCTTTTGTTTCTTTTTTGTTCTTGCATCTTCAATAGCATTCTTACACTTCACTTTATCCTCATCCGAAGACTTCTTACACGGGGCAACATTTCCTTTGATATTGGTAACATGTTGTTTGAGCCTATAAATTCCACCACTAGTAACTTTTCCACACAACTTACATTTCAACTTATCCAAACTTTTAGGATCCACCAATTCCGCAAATTCCCATCCAATATCATTGGAATTACGCTCAAACGAAAATCAATCTGGACATTGAATTAGATGCTTGAAGATATAGTACACGACATTTTTGATTTTACTGCACTACAAAGGATAAAAATGAAACCCTTGTATAAGCTGAATCAAAATGCAAGGCGGATCTATTTATTGTTAGTAAGGGAAAGAAAAACCAATTTACGATGCCAAGAAGAGAAAGCACGCAGTGCTACACTACAAGAACAATAAACAGAACAAAATTCACACTGAAATCAAGCTTTTTCCATCAAAATTGAATTGTATGTAATTGCTGGATGAGGAATATTAAGAAATGGAATAAACAAAAGGAAAACACAATATGTGTATTAGCTAAGATACCATAGAAAGAAATCTTAATCAGAGCAGTCATATGGATCAATCTCATTTGATCAAAACAACACGGGCGTGTTATCAGTGACACGTCCGTGTCAGGAGTTCCAGCGCTCAACACGCCCAACCAACACGCCCCGTTCAAGCGCTGACACGGCCGGGTGAGAAATATGCGACACGCCTGTGTTGTGCTCAACACAGGCGTGTCGCTCACAGTGCGACACGCCTGTGTTGTGCTCAACACAGGCATGTCGCTCACTGTGCGACACGCCTGTTTCTCACCGGCGTGTCAGACTCCTGAAAATGAAAACAATCAAAAGTTCAAAACATATAACTCTTGTATAATTAATCCCTTACCTTAGTCTGGACTGTGGCGTGCGACGAAGGGAAGGGCCGACAACAGAGCAGCCGGCGACCTATCCGGGGACGAGGGAGAGCTCAGAGAGGGGAGAAAGGTGAGCGATGAAAGCGGAAAGGGTGTCGACGAGGCTGGGGATCCGGATCGGTGCTTGGCTTCCGTCGATGCGGCCGCGGCAGATGTGCAGACTCGACGGTCGGAGAGGCGACACGCGTGAAGTCGAAGCTTGGCCCTGGGCGCAGCGGAGACGAAGAAGCGAAGAGGTAGGGATTCCAAAATTTGGCACGATTAGGATTTAGTGATTTACTGATTCAGAAATCGCGATTCGTGAATCACGAATTCGCGACTACGCTTGCCGGGTCGGTCGCCCCGATTAATCGAAGCCATCGATTAATCGTTCTGGGCGCCGATTAAAGCGGTCAACGACGCCGATTAATGCGGTGACGCCTAGCGGCGTCGCCTCTGGAAATATCGGGGCGGTGGACGAGCGTCCACCGCCTACGCGCCGCCTAATCGGGTAAAATCGCCGATTTTTAGAACACTGAATATATATATGGATACAGTCTATATATATATGATTATTGTGATGTTGCATTTGTTTGTACTATGCTTGCTGCATTTGGGTGGACATCATATTCATGCATGTTTCTTGCATATGTTATACAGTTGTGTCAGATATTGATATGTGTTGGATAGACCATAGATACCTTGACCTGTAGCTAGAGTATATTTTGAGTTGATCTACTATTCCTGTTATATATATATATATATGTTGGATATATGTTCAGGTTGGATCAGAGTAGCGTAGCAGACTTCAGGTATGTCTGCATTTTATGTTGTTCATTCAGTTAGACGGTATATGCTTGTATTTATATACTATGCTGATATACCTGTTGTACATCTAGATTATGTTGTCGAAATACATGTGATATTACATATATACATGTTTTCTATTACCTGCTGAGTTTTACTCACCACCCCCGTGGACCACAGGTTTCATCGCCTGTAATGTGTAGCCGACTTCGTGATGGACTTGGAGCACCGCTGGCTGGCATCATCTCATCTCAACTCCGAGAGTCCGGATTTTTGGTGTTCTCATTGTATTCCATTATGGATTTGTTTTATGTGATGATTGTAGTTGTGACTATTGATGTTGTACCCTTTTCTTCCTTTCTGGTTTTATTGTGGTGTCCTGAGTCGGTGTTAGTCATACCGGTATGCTGTGTGTTATCGTTTGTTGATTGTAGTATGTTTCCGCTGTGCCTTGTGTAGTTTTTGTTTTCATACATATGTATTGTTGTTATTGTGGGCCTACGGGCCTTGTATTAACCCGAAATGTTGCCACATACAGGGGAGGTGTCGTCCGTTTGATTTTCGGCTCGGTATGCTCTCGGGGCGTGACAACTAGATCACTTGGTTACCAGGATTCATAAACTTTAGTACTTAGCCTGGAGGTCTAGAGTTCGAATCCTGGGGAAGGCAAAAACTCACTTCCAGGGGTGGGAAGTCCAGGTGAGTAACGACGGGCCAACAGGGGCGACGGTCGTCGACCAATAGGGGTCGTCGAATTCCGCCAACAGGGGCGACGGTCGTCGACCAATAGGGGTCGCCGAATTCCGCCAACAGGGGCCCGGTCGTTACAATAAAAAGGTGCCTTTTATTGTAGCGGTCGCCTGTTGCGCTCGTGATTATTGTCAACGGCCGTCGCCTGTTAACGTCGTACTGGTCTTCACGAAGTGGTTTGCCTTCCCCAGGATTCGAACTCTAGACCTCCAGGCTAAGTACTAAAGTTTATGAATCCTGGTAACCAAGTGATCCTGGAGGTCTAGAGTTTGAATCCTGGGGAAGGCAAAAACCCACTTCCAGGGGTGGGAAGACCAGGTGAGTAACGACGGGCCAACAGGGGCGACGGTCGTTGACCAATAGGGGTTACCGAATTCCGCCAACAGGGGCCCGGTCGTTACAATATAATTCCAACGTTACGAGATCCCAGCGGAGTAGTGATAAACGTGGATGCAACTGAAATTGATGAGGAGGAGGAGGGGGACGAGGAGGAAGAGGAGGAGACCGAGGATGAGGATACTGATGAGGATGAGGAAGATGATAATGAGGACTTTGAAATTTGACGTCTAGGGTAAGTTTTTTTATATATAATTTTAGTTTAAAACTATAATTTTACAAATTTTCTCAGCTCAATTATTTGTTTATATAATGTCTCATTGTTAAATTTATATCTTTTGTCTCTGTATGTTGTGTATATTTTGTTCTTATAGGTTATCAGTGGTGAAATCATCGTAGCTTAGCGCAGTCGCAGTCTCTCATCTCTTCATTATGCATATTGTAAGTTTTTCATGTTCTTCATTAAGCATAAAAGTTTTATTTTCTTTATTCTAATTTTGTTTTTGGAGTTTGACGTGGTGGACAGAGGCAGAGTACTAGTAGTGGCCGATGATCCACCGCTGCACAAAGACTATACCTACTTGCCCTCCCGACCGCCTGGACCTTCACATGATCGATCGCGACCATCTCATTGCCGCGGCCTTTCCCATTCCCGATTCACTGTACCGCACTTGGACACTCCTCTCGAGAACATCAAAAGTCGACCGTATATATTTCCGATTGGAGATTCGTAAGTAATATAAGTATTATAATTTTTAAACTATCTTAATTATTTATTCAATTTTTTTTCACTTTATCGTAGGTTTGAAAATTCTGTACCTGTTATTCGCGAGATTAATAAAATCGTGAATAACTATTGGAGAGGAGACTCTTTGTCATACTCAAGCACGCCAGGACCTACAAAAGAACAATGGTGGTGCGAGTTTCAGGTATAATTGATTCATTTTATATATTAAATAAGTGAATATATAATCAATTGTTTTTTTTCCATCTCAGCGGAGATTTATTTGAAACCCTACTCAAGACTTGGAAGTTAAAAGAATTTTTAAAAAAAATGTGGCGATCATATCCGGCATGTATTGAGTCATGCCAAATGTACTGGAAAAAACCCGCTTGTGTCACGTCAGAAAATTGGAGTAAAATCTTCAATTATTGGAAATCTGATGAGAGCAAAAAAAGAAGTCAACAGAATAAATTAAATCAAGCATGTAATTCTGGAGACTTATCTGCAACATATGCGGGAGGATCTATAAATATCGAGGAGCATTCACGTAGATTGGTAATTTTTAAATTCTACAATTAGTTTTTAAATATATTTCAGATTATTATTTTATTTCTAACATTCTTATATTTAGTCTAAGGAATTGGGAAAGGAGCCGGAATTTATAGATACTTTCGTTCGCACTTTCCAAAAAAAAGATAAGACTTGGAGTGGAGATAGAGCTCGAGCAATTAAGGTTTGAATTAATCTTTAAACTTACTTTATAACTTTAATTCTGTTAGTTATGTAAATGCTCTGATTATAATTTTAATTTTGTGTAGGAGAGATATGATCAATTATCCTCATCTCAGAGATTTTCAGGAGATGACGGTGATACTCAAGGATCTGAGCCATCTGTTAGTAATAATTTGGATTTATGGCTTGAGGCGAGTGGAGGATCAAAAGGGGGAAGGATATTAGGTATGGGTTCTCTGGCGAGAATGCATAATGCTCCTCGTAGATCTATTTCTTCTACTCCACCCGTGAGATGCGCGGATACATAACTTAACCGAGGAGGTTAGCAATTTTGAAGGGCATAATACATGAAAGAGATCGAAATTCTAGAAATACAACAACAAAACTCACAAGGGATCAAGAAATGATAGAAATGCGGCTGACAACAAGCCTTTCTTATCGACGATTTGACAATTTAGTTCTGGTCCAAGTCATATTCCTCCGAGTCATGACGATGATGGTGGCGACGATGATGATATTGTATGCATGTTTTTAATTAGTACTTTTAAAAATTTTTAGTTTATTGAGTTTGTTTATTTTGCTTTAAACAGGAATGATCGATGAAGTTAATCCTTATGGCGGTTGAACATGCACATCATTGTAAGTCTTTGCATATTTATTTTCGTGTTAGTATATAGTTTTTAATAATGTATGATACTTTTTGTTTGTTTCTTTTCTAATGCAGGTAGAAGAATGTCGGCGATTGCTTACCAGATTCTCTTTTCTTTTTTCTTTCCCATCTGTTGAGATCTTTTGTAGACATTGTTATTTTGATATCAGAACTATGTTGATGTTTGAAATGTTGTAAGATATAACTTTTTATTTGGAATGTTGTATTGTTCTTAACTGATTGTGTTGCTTTGTATTTATTTGGATATGATTGAATATTATTTTGTTGTATTGAATGTGTGTGTGTTTTGTTTGTATTGAATGTATTTATTTGGATATTAGAACTTATTGTGTTTTGTTGTGTGTGTGTGAAAATTTGTATATACGATAGAATATCGAAACGGATGAAATCTGTTAAAAAAAATTTTATTTAGCGACAAATTTAGCGACAAAACTACAAATTCGTTGCTAAATTCTGAGAAATCTGCGACGACTTTTGCGATGAATTAAATTTTCGTCGCAAATTAGCGACGAATTTAGCAACGAATCCAACCTGCGACAAATTTTGCAACGAATTTTGCGACGAAATTTGCGACGAAAATTAAATTCGTCGTAAATTTTTGCAACGAAAAAAGAATTCGTCGCAAAATATTGAACTTTGCGACGAAATTTGCGACGAATTTGTATCAGTCACAAATTTACCAACGAATTTCTTATTTCGTCGCAAAAATTACCAACGAAAAAATTAATTCGTCGCAAAATATGGTTTTTTGCGACGAATTTTGCGACGAATTCAGCGACGAAATTTGCGACGAATTTGTATCAGTCGCAAATTTACCAACGAATTTCTTATTTCGTCGCGAAAATTACCAACGAAACAATTAATTCGTCGCAAATTTGCAACGAATTTTTAATTCGTCGCAAAAATTTGCGACGAAAATTGCGACGAATTTTTGAAATCCCGATAACTTCTGCAACAAAATTAGCAACGAAATTTTAAATTCGTCCCTAATTTTCGTCGCTAAAATTCATCGCAAAAATTCGTCGCTATTATTTGCGACGCTTTATTCGCAACAAAAATATTTTTGTCGCTAAATTCGTCGCTAATTTATTTTGCAACGAATTTTATTTTAAAATTCGTCGCTAATGACTGTTTTTTTTGTAGTGCGTGGTTCATAACCGAACGGTTCCTACTCTACGGATTGGACTCGTACGAGCCCTCGCAATGCAAACACGCACTACTAATCCAATAAACTCCTTCTCGACAACAAGTCGGAGGTAGAGAAACCTAATACAATGGATTACAACAAGTAATACAAAGTAAACAAGCAAATACAAGTGAAAATGTAAAGAGCACTTTACAATCCAGGGTTTTGAGCGTTTGCTTGTTGGTTGCTTAGATGAGCTTGAAGGACCCTGAAATGTACCAGCAAATCACCTTCAATTCGCCTCACCAAAGCTCCCAAAGAACCAATACTGAAATCCTTCTCGAGCTCCTCTTTTTAACTGCGTGACGGATCGATTTTACTGCAATGATCGCCAAAAATCCCGCCTGACTGCCAACACTATTATCGTGAGACAACGGCTCAATCCACGCTGAAAAAATTCCAACGGATCTCTTGATAGTCGACTGATGACATCACCAGTTAACTGCTAACGTCCATAGGCGACTGCCCAGTCGGCTACGAAGCGTTCTGTGGTTGCGGCCGAAAAACCCCGTCCAACAGTCGACTGCCAAGGCATTTTCAGCCCTTAATTGGCAGTCGAACTCTAGTCGACTCACGACAGTCGAACCAGCCATATTGTCAGTCGACTGCCAACCTCAAACATGAGGTTTTAATCCAAGTATGTGCCTCCATACTTGCTAGATCACCCTTAGCTTAGACCTAAGCCTTCTGGTCACCTCCGTCAGCCTCGCGCCTATCGGATCCCTCCAAGTCATCCATGACTTGTTCATTCATACGCTAGCCTTCAGGTGCTTCCATCGACTATGTCATGCTAACGGTGTTTACACCGCCAATGCACATTGAACTTATGCTGCCAAGACTCTGCTTGGACTTTACGTCGTCAACCATTGGACTTATGCTGCCAAGACTCCCGCTTGGACTTTACGTCGCCAATATCAAACCCCTTGGACTTCTCAAATATCAAGACTCAAGCTTGGACTTTCCCTTGTCAACCCATGTTGGACTTTCCATGCCAAGACTCATGCTTGGACTTTTCCTTGCTAAGACCCATGCTTGGACTTTACATGTCAAATATTCAAGACTTGGACTTTCCATGACATGGTCAACCCCAATCAACCATCAAAATTCCCCTCGAGTTAAACTCGAGTCTGGTCAATCATGACCCGGGTCGATTGCACTAACAATCTTCCCAAAATATTATCAGACATCAATGTCAAACCTTTATGTCAAACATCGCTCGAGCCAAACTCGAGTCTGGTCAATCATGATTTGGGCCGATTGCACCAACAGTATTTACCATCCGAGCTAGTCCGTGAGAGCGACAAGTGTCTAGTAGGATTCATACATAATTGACACAATCGATTAAATATCGACATGCAATATTTCAGGCAAACAAGTAAGTGCTCAAGTACAATCAATCAATTGGATGTCTAGATAGCAAGCAATGGCATAGGAAGATCAAGCAAATGAAATGGCAAGTATACGAGCAGAAAAGTAGAATATCATATAATTCTATAAGCATTATAACTTAAGTTTAAAATAAAAATACCATGCACCAAGTAAAACCTTAAGAGGTTAAGGATATAAATTACCCATCTCAAATCGCAGAATGTCCTATTTGTCTTTTAAATAATAATTTCTTCCTTCCAATCAAATATGTTATATGATCAAATAATTAATCACTCGTTGATTCAACCTACTATAAGTTAATTAAATTTGTTACTTAATAACCCAATTATAATAGATTATCAAAAGATTAATCCGCATAATCTCAAAATTAATTAATTCGTGGATTACAATTATTACTAATTAATTGATTAATTAATTATTCAACTATTAATAATTAATCAATACATATCTTTAATTAATTATAATAATTAATTGTTACTTTTTTCATATTGCATATCCGACTTGCAACCAGTGATGTGGTTGTCGGAGACAACGGCGGAGCAACGGACAATGGCTGCCATGGGCGATGGTGGCTGTAAAATACCCCAAATAAATGGTTAAAAAGTGAAAAAAAAATGGATGGTTAAGGATAAATCAAACCTAACCTAGGTTAAAGCTTTTGGGATTAATTAAACCTAACCTAAGTTTAATTTCTCTTAAATGGATCCGTTTAAAAGCTTAAGCCGACCCGTTTCTTTATCGTTCCGTATTTACTCTCGTCGGCTCTTCCTTTCTGAGCGTTTTCCTACATCTTCCCGATCGCCTTCCCTTCTTTCTCTTCGCCCAAATTGCTCCGCCTCCGTGCCGCTCGCCACCACGCCACTTGTGGCTCTGCGATCCGACCCGGCGCCAAGTGACCTCCCTCTTCCATCGCCTGCCTCGTCGTCCGAGTTGATCGCCGTCTCTTCTCCACCAGTTGACGCGCGACCTCTTCCCCTCCGCCCGATGGCGCTCCCCCTGTCGTATTTCCAGCGTCGATCTCTCCTCCCCCATTTTGTTCGATCGTTGTCTCCTTTTCACTGCCGTCGGCGTCAATCGAGCATTCTGTAGGAGCTCGTTGCCGGTGCCCATGGTCGCCTCCTCGTCGCCGTTCGTCGTCCACAGCCGCGAGGCCTTCTCCCGATCGCTGTGATTTCGCTGCCTCTCTTCTTTTTCCGATCGTGAGTCTTCCGATCAGCCATTTATCTCGCTGTCGTTAGCAAACCGGTATGGCCGGCAGATCTGGTCTTTTCCACCATGCCCTAATTGTGCTCCAATCGGCTTATCGTCGATCCTGTTTCTCCACTTGCGCTTCATTTGCACTGTCACAGATTCGGAGCGCTGTTGCCGAAGGTAATCCTGATTTCTCTTCCTTACATGATCTCTGTCGCAATCTGAAATTTGACAACAACAATCGTCGGTTTCCTCTTTGTTCGTGCATCGTGATCGGGTGGTGAGAGCTTGGTTTCCCTCCGACCACGGGAGTGACCAGACACCTTTGCCGACAACTGAAATCATTGGATCTCCTTCCTTCTACCATCTACCTAGCTCGCCTTGGCTATGGATGATAGATTCGCGTTGGTTAGTTGCTATGGCTGAAAATTTTGTTTCTTCTGTGATGATTCCAAATGTTCTTTTGCTGTTGACGATATGTGATCTAGAGGATTTCAGGTTACACTATCATCTTAAGGGAAGCAAACGCTAACACCACTTCTGCGAATTTGAAAGGGGTCGGATAGGATTTTTCATTTTTTCCCCTTGTTTGGTGATCGTCCGGAGTGGTCGGCAGTAGGCTCTGCTCTCTGAATTTTCAGTGGTGATTGGAAACTGAGCTGGGGAAATACAGATCAGGATAAACAATGTGAGTTAAGTCTTGATCTAGACATGATATAGTTGGTGATATTGTCCTGTTCTATTCCTAGAATTATTGACAGATTTCAGGTGATGAGGTGATTGGAATTATCGTATTGATAAGTGTGCCGATTGAAGAGTAAAAGGTAATCTTTAATTTAGTATATTATGAAGTAGGATGTGTTACCTTATTGTCAATGTTGTAATTGAATGTTGATTATTAGTTGTGAATAAGGTAGGTTTAGTGTGGATAGATTTAATTTGATACTGTAAGGAAATTATATTTACAGTATATATGTGGTTTATGAAATGGATTAAGATCGGTTTAGACCCAAATTCCTATAGCATATATGATAGCGGTTGTGTATGTTGTATTCTACAATTGGGACCTTGATTCAAGATAGGTTGATGGACGTGAAGACTATTGACACAACCTACATAACAGGTGGGTAATTTCCTACCTGGTCCAGGTAGTTGTATTTCATTCAGATTTAGTCATTGATATGAGCATGTTAGGTGTTCATATTACCTTGACCCTGTTCTTTTTATCGTATGCTTGATCCCTTACCGTTGGCTATTAACTCTATTGCTAATATCATGTTTATTTTTATCATGATTAGGAGTTATACATATAGGTGATGCAAGTAACTTAGAATTTGTTTAAGTTAAGTGCAAATGGTAAAGTCCGGATGACAACCTGATTGTACATTGGGCAAAAAGGTCATCCGTAGGTAGATAATGTCTTTAACCTAGGGTTAGTTCTAGTACCCTTAGGTTGTATGTTACCACCGAACATGTGTTGTGTAAATGGTCAGAGGAATGATACTTAGGGTATCGCTACGGACCGGTGGTCCTAGCTTGTTATAATTCGATGAGTACGACTCTCTACGGGATAGAGAGTGTGTCCATCAGTTGAGTACGACTCTCTACAGGATAGAGAGTGCGTCGATTAGATTGGTATGACTCTCTACAGGATAGAGAGTATCATGATCAGTTGAGTACGACTCTCAGGATAGAAGTGCGTTGATCAGCTAGTATGACTTTTACGTAGAATAGAAAGTCTATGGTGGATGTCTGTATGTGAGACATTGCATTCATATTCATGTCGTTTGCATGCATTGTGGCGTGAGAGTCTCCCTTGTGGTTGAGAGTGTCGCGGTCATCCTCCTCCATGATTTACTCATGGGAGAATGCAGGTGTGAGCGAGCATTGTGGTGCCGCACTCTACCACTATAGACGGTGGTAGTTGGATTTGTGTGTCGTAGTCCTGCGTGTGTGGTACTCGACCACTCATGGGTAGTGACTGTCAGAGTGACCAACAGCAGGGACCCCCATCGTGTAGCTTGCTCTTTACGCTTATATGCTACTCGATCATACTGCCCACTCGGCCACTCGAGAGTAGTGGTTGGTGTTGAGTTGGGACAATTGTCATGCTCGAGCCACCGAGGCCACACCGGGTAGCTTTAGGGTGAGCCGACATGACCATGCATCTTTGCATTTGCATATTACCATATATATATACATATATGCATGTATGTATATATATATATATATATATATATGGATGGTTGAGATCAATATATATATAGATGCGGTCTATATATATATGATTATTGTGATGTTCAATTTGTTTGTACTATGCTTGCTGCATTTGGGTGGACATCATATTCATGCATGTCTCTTACATTTGTTATACGATTGAGTCGGATATTGGTATGTGTTGGACAGACCACTAGATACCTTGACCTATAGCTAGAGTATATTTTGAGTTGATCTACTCTTCCTGTTGTATATATATATGTTGGATATATGTTCAGGTTGGATCAGAGTAGCGTAGCAGACTTCAGGTATGTCTGCATTTTATGTTATTCATTTCAGTTAGACGGTATATGCTTATATTTATATACTATGCTGATATACCTGTTGTACATCTAGATTATGTTGTCGAAATACATGTGATATTACATATATATACATGTTTTCTATTACTCGAGTTTTACTCACCACCCATGACCACAGGTTTTACATGCGCCCAGTAATTGTAGAAGACTTCGTGATGACATTGGAGCACCGCCGGCTGATATTGTCTCATCTCACCTCCAAGGCTCCCGTGTGTATTTGGGCTTTGCGTCCGCCGTGTATTGTATTTGGAGTTTTCTTGATGTACATATTGTATATTCGAATTTTGTCGAGGTTCTGTGTTGTTGTGTGTGTTAGCCATACCGGTATGCATGTGTGGGATTGTAGTATTGTTGTGGTTTGTTTTCGCTGTGTCTTGTGTAGTTTGTTTTCATACATATATATTGTTGTTATTGTGGGCCTACGGGCCTTGTATTAATCCGAAATGTTGCCACGTATAGGGGAGGTGTCGTCCGTTTGATTTTCGGTTCGGCATGCTCTCGGGGCGTGACAATGGCAGCGGTGGCCATCGATTGCACACTGACTACGGGTGATAGTCGCACAACGTGCACACGTAGGGGGTGTCAGGTATGGATGACGTTGGTCGTGGGCATCGGGGAGTGGTGGCCACAGGGATCGAGGGTGTTGCAGAGGTCGCAAGGGGCAATACTGGTCATGTGTGTGTGGGGCAAGTGGCGGTTGAGACAAAAGCATCGTTGGCGGAGGCATCGTGCGCAGGTGACATTGGCCATGACGGTGGGCACATGAGGCCGCATAAGCAGAGGGTGTCAAAGCATGGGCGGCGTGGGGGCTACGAGCGAAGAAGATGAAGAGGGGATTAAACTTATGGTACCTTTGGTTCAAGGTTATCATGGATAATCTTGGTTATCCATTTAAAGTTATCCACACTAACCTTGTTTGGTTCAAAGAATCAATGATTCCTAAATAATGAAGCTTGTCTGTTACATCAACAAATGAGGCATGTAATCTGGAATCACATTACCTTGGGGAGGATAGATTTTTCTTGATTACGAAGTTAACAAATAATTTTTTTCCAAAAGTATCATCCAAATTTTGTCCATTCATACTAAAATACCTTTAAAATTTTACCAAATTTCAATTTCGTCCGAATATAATCAAACCCTAGTCGATTGCCCGCAGCCGCAGGCTACCGCCTACCTCCGCCGTCGGTCGTCGGTCGTTAATTGTCGCCATCGCTAACGGTTGTTGCCACCGCCATCGATTACTGACACAACTTCCATAATTGCTGGTGACCGCCCGTCGTCATCTCATCAGGCGACGACGGCAACCATCCCGATCTGTACGACCATAAACAAACATATTTCAGAGTAAACGAGGCATTAGAATTGAACCAAAGATAATATAGTAAAATGTTAAACTAGATTATACATTAAAACTTTCTTACAACAAATTTTTATTGCATTACTTAAGATTGAATCAAATAAAATTATATTTCATTCCCTCGTAATCTTGATTATGTGATTATTAGATAATCACACAACCAAAGTATACATGATAATATGAAACAAACATAATATACTACATCTTGATTAATTCAATCAACTCTTAATTTTGGGATAACGTAAATAGACTTTAATCCATTCGTCCCATTATCCAAATAATTTTTCGTCATAAAACAAATTTTGAAAATAAATAAATATAAAATGTATTTATATTTTATTTCAATTATTCTTATTATTTTATTTTATTTTATTATTAAAATAATTGTATCCTTTTTTCGGTATATAATTGATGCCAGGTAAAACTACCTTGTCAACATTCGTATAAATTTAAATAATCGATATGTTAGGCAATTCAGCTCGGTACATCTGAAGCCGAATAAGGAGATCAGTTTGGTCGGAACTCCTCAGTTCGGGCATATTATATTCTAGACGCCCCGTGTCTTGGCTCGACCATCTATTATTTCAGACGCCCCACGTCTCAGGTCGACCCATGCATTATTCCAGACGCCCCGCGTCTCGGCTCGACTATATCTTATTTCGGATGCCCCGCATCTTGGTCATCATCTCATATCTCGGCAGACACATTATTTCAAATGTATATCTTCTCAACATATGATTCATCTTATTTAGTCAGAGGACGTGGCGGATATTTCCTGCTTAGGGGTCCACCAGACAGTCCTTGTCAGCATTTCTCTTCGACCAAGAAGTGGATGCCCATACTGGTTTCAGAGGAATGTTTATCGCATTAATGAGGAGTTGTCTCCTACCAACCACACGTTGTGTATTAATTACGAGTCACGTGCCTGCAACATTTATGAGGTGATGCCCCTATTACTTCTTAGAGCAGACACACACATCTTATGAAGTCATACCGCCCTTACCGACTATACCATTTGACAGGAGGATTTCTCTTCTATATATATAGCCTTCCCAGAGGAGGAGAAAGGAGGTTCGCACATTCTCTACTCCACTTGTCCATTCTCTACACCCCTTTGCTTATTAATCCTTGTCTTGAATGTCGGAGGGGCCTTGTCGAGATCCATCTCGACGCCCTTAACCGCTTGCTGTCTTGTAGGACTCTCGACTCGGCTTGATCCATCTCATTCGCCTCGGCTCACTGCCGAGACAATGCTCCTGCTATCCTTGCTTTCCCTTCGCGTCAGTCTCATTCGTCCGAGTTGTCGGCTCTTGTCGCCTTCGCCATCGGGACACCTCACTATCCCATCTTGACAGGCAACAATAACAATTTTGGATTCTAGTTTTTGGGAGTTTCTTTGTTTTGGTTTCTAACTTTTTGGCTTTTGGTTTTTTGCTTTGTGTTCTTGGTTTTGGTTTTATTTTAGGTTTTGGGTTCGAGAGTATGTGTTCTGATTTCTTGAGTTATTGATTTGTGAATTTTGATTTTGTTTAAATTTATAGATTTCACTATAAAAAAATATTAAAATAGCGATAAATTTTAGCAAATTTGACGATAAATTATTAAACCATCACATCAGTAACGAAATTTACAACAAAAAATATTTTGTCTCAAAAATAACAAGAAATTATTTATTCATCATAGATTTTGCAACAAATCAATTTTTGCATCAAATCCGTCACAAAATTTGTGACGAATATAACTTTGTCGCCAAATCTACGATGAAAAATCAAAATCATTACAAAATTTGTGACAAAATTATAATTCATTGCAAACTTTGAGACGAAAAAGGATTTGTCATAAATTTTGCATCGAAAATCAAATTCGTCACAAATTTTACAATAAAATCCCCAACGAAATATTTTCATTGCTCATTTTTAATTATTTTTGAAAAAACACCATGATTGTCGTAAAAGAAAAAGCACCATCCTACCATAAATTTTTGCGAGGAATATAAATTTGTCGCAAGATTTTACGACGAATTTTATATTCGTCGCAAATTTTGTGATGAATTGTATATTCGTCGTGAGAATTTATGACGAATACGAAATTTGTCAAAAAATTTGTGACGAATATGAAATTCGTTGCAGATTTTGCAATGAATTTATATTTTCGTCGCAAAATTGCAACAAATCAGGCAATGAAAAAAATTTCATTGCAAACTCCCACTTAATTACAGAAACTTATTCTTTTACTTTTCACACTCGTGATCCCCGTCCATTCTCCGGTACACACCGCCCCTCCTCCCCTATCTCTCTCAAATTTCGGCCATCCACCATCGGATCTACACAGATCCGACGATGGATCTCCATATCTGAGCGACAGGGCCGATGACCCTGTGGCGGGGCGTTGCCCCTGCCGTGGGGTGACATACCCACGGCGTGTCGACCCTACTGTGGGGCGACACCCCTGCGACAGCGTTATCCCCCGGTGTGTTGCCCCCGCGCTAGAGGGGTGACACTCGCACATCGGGGGCGATGACCCCCACGCTAAGGGGGTCGATGCCACGACCCCCCCCCCCCCGGCACTCGATAGCATGCCATCGACACCCCCCCTTTGTGCGAGCGATGGGGATGATTGGCGACCACATGACAACCCCCCCTGTCGCGGGGCGACAACCCCACGACGTGTCGCCCCAACGCCTCTGTGGAAACTTCGCCCGAGAGGGGGGGTGAATCTTGGAATATAAAATTTTCTTTTAAAACTTTTTTTATCTTTTAAGAAATTAAAAGTTATTGCAGCGGAAATTAAATAGACAAGTCTTTTACTTGGTTCACAACCCGAATAGGGTTGCTACTCTAAGGTTCGTAGCTCCCCGAGAGCTACCTTGATAGGCAATTCACTAAAAGGGCCCTCCAACTCGAGAACACTTGACTTCGGAGGGGTTCACTTTTTATAAAAGATAATGGGAGAGGTAACAAGCTACCTTCTCTTAAGTTAAAGTACAAAAGTGAAAGTAAAGCACAATACAAAGTATACCGACACTTGTAGCTTTGGAGTGTCGGAGTTGTGGCATTGCAGCATGATGAAGCTCTTACAGATGAGAAACACACGAGACACAACTTGGACATAGTAGATGAGTTATTTTCGAAGTTGATCATGCATTCCTTTTATAAGCCATTTCCAACCAACTGGAATGCCCTCCAGTCGACTCCACATCGGCCCGTCGATATGGTACTTCGGCCTTTCCAATCGACTGGACATGTTCCAGTCGACTCCAAGTCACCTAGCTCCCTATCGAGAATTTTGCATTTCCAGTCCACTGGACCTCCTCAGTCGACTGGAGCTCTTGCCATCTTAGTCGTCAGATCTTCGATTGATCACCAGCTCAAAACTACCAACTGGGTATTCCAGTCAACTGGATTCTTTCCAGTCGACTGTATTATTTCCAGTCAATTAAAAACCTGCAAAACCAAATTATCACAATATACAATATAATATGACAGTAATAATACTGTCCGATCTCGACTTCTTAGTCTCACGTGGACTATCCGTCAAATCGACGCATACCTTGCCCCCTACAGAGGACTCGACCTCACATCTTCACTCGAGGCTTATCTGTCGGCTGTCCAGCCGAACTTACCATACTTGACATTTAATCTGACCCACCAAAGCTTCCACCAGCTGTCTGGTCTCCCTGACCTAGCTGGACTTTATTCTGATTGTCCGGTCTTCTGACCCAATCGGTCTTCATGTCAGATGTTTGATCTCCTGTCCCATATAGATTTCCTGTCTAGTGTCCGATCCTCCTGATCTGTCAAGTCTTCAGCCTAGTATCCGATCAATACTACATACTAGGACTTCCTGTTAAGCCTGCAGACTTAACACATATATCAAATCATAGGTCCATCCTAACATTAAACCTTGGGGCATACATCAAAATACAGGAGTGGTGCTCCCTGCACCAACACATTTAAATTTTTTAAATTGTTTAATATTTAATATAATTTGTAAAATTTAATATTTTGTCGCTTTTAGACTTATCGCGTAGTTGTTCGTACTTTCAGGTGATTGGTAAGTACATAAAGTGTAAAATACCGGAAAAAAAAAATATTAATAATAAAATAAAACGTTGGATAATTGGGAGAATACCCTATGAAATTTTCAGAAATTTTTAGAAATTTTCTGGATTTAAATGGAGATTCTATAGATATTTCATGGGGATAAAGTAAACAGGCTTTTGTAAAGCCTGTTTAGACTATAATGAGGTGTTAAATTTCTCGATAAATTCGATTCCTTCTTTTCCCATCGGTTTCTTATCGCAACTCACCGTCGACCGTTTCTCTGTCGCGTGACCTCTCCCCTTCGTCTCCGGAGCGACCAAAGCCCGATCCCTCTTCCCGATCGCCTTTTCTTCTTCTCATCTTCGCCCGATCCAGTTGATTTCCGCGGAGCTCACTGTCGTCGCCGTCCCCGCTCGATGCGGGATCGATTCGCCATCGCCTCTTCTTCTTTGCTAGTCCAAGCGGGTAGTGCCGCTTCGCTTCACGCGCCGCCTAGCGCCGACTCCTCGGCCCGATCTGCTACCACCGCGCGCACCGAGCTCGGCCTGTGCCTAACGCGTCTGCCACCACGCGAGAAAGAGCGGTGCCGTTGGCGTTGATCCGATCTCCGGCCGTTCTTCGCCCTTCTAGTCGGCCGTCGTCGAGCAAGGATTTCGGACGGTGGCGGTTCGGCGAGAAGAAGGAAGCCGCCTTCGTCTCCTTCCTCAGCCTGATCCTCTCACCGCTGTGGATTGGTTCCAGATGTCGCCGTTGCAGTCAAAACTTCACCGCTTGTTCTTTGGATCGTCGGCCGGTTGACTGCCATCTTCGATCGGTGCCGCCCAATCACGATTTTCTCTTTCTCCTGAGCCCTAGCCGTTACAATCACCCTGGCCACTACATCGGCAGCGTCCCTCCTGGTGATCACACTCTTGTTGGGTCCAAGATTTTTGATCGATGGATTGGCAGCGGTTCCACGCGACTAGATTGGGAGCTGCCCTGTTCGATCACCGTCACAGCAAGGTAAGAACCAAATTTACCTTGGATGAGATTTTGGTGCTACGGTGTTTGTCGTATGCTGAAATCCCTCTGTGAATTAGACAGGGGCTTGGGCCGGTGAATTGAGGAAGGAAGGAAATGGTGATCACAGAGATTTCTAAGATGTAAAGTATTTACAGCTGTGATGTTTTTGTTCTGTTCTTGAATTATGGATACAAGGAGTAGTTTTCATGAAGGTTTGTAATGGGTTCTAGGTGATGTTAGCAAGGTTTGTTTTTCTGCTCCTTCGATGGTTGGATGTGAAGTGTTCAGATTGAAGGGACTGCGATGGGTAAGTTCAGACCAAATCTTATCTTTTATAGTGGTAATGGTGTGGATATTGGAATTTCATACAGTATAGGGAAGTTGTAGTGTAGGTGTTATGATTGGGGATTGATTTTTCCACTTATCTTATCAGTGATGTAATTACGGCAGATTACGTGTGAAGGTTGCTATTTGGAAGCATTTGCTTTTGTTTCGACTATGGGATCCTGAAATTTGAAACAAAAAGTTGTGCCAGCAAAGCTAGGCTTGGTAAGTTTGATTTGGGATTTGATACCATCATTGGACTTATGACAGAATTTGTTAATGTTGCATGTTGTCTTGCAGGACGTTGATTAGTGACAGATGCTTGTACGCTTGGATAACGAGCGGAGCTATTTAACAGGTAGGTAATTTTCTACTGGTCGGGTAGATGTAATGACTTTCAGATTTAGACATAGAAATGAACATGCTAGGTGTTCATATTATCTTGACCCTACTCTGTTTATCGTATGCTTGAACTTACCGTTGATATATATGTGTGCTCGATTATTGATAACACATATTCCCTAGCATGATCTAGAAGTTACAGATGTGATGTAAGTAGGTCTAACTGTTTAGTAGGGTGTAGATGTTAGAGTACGGAGGATGACCTAAATTGTAAATTTGGCAAAAAGGTCCTTTGTGGATAAGTATGACCCTAGATGTAGGACTTATTCCATACCTGTATGTTGCACATTTATTCACCAACCATGGGTTGTGTGAATGGTCATGTGAGTCAAGGACAGTGTGTCGCTACGGACCGATGGTCCTAGCTTGTCATGATCAGATGAGTATAACTCTCTACAGGATAGAGAGTATACTGATCGATTGGGTGTGACTCTCTGTTGAGCAGAGAGTCTATGGTAGATGTCTATATGTGAGACAGTACCCTCATGTCATTGCATGCATACTGACGACATCGTCTCCCCTTGGGGTTGAGAGAGAGTCGTCAGTCATCACCGCCTCGAGGTTACTTCGGAGGAGTAAGCGGTGTGAGAGCGAGCATGCTGTTATCTTGCCTCTACCATTATTGCGATGGTTGTTGGAGTTGCGTCTGCGATTGTCACAGTGCGTGGTACTCGACCACTCATTGGTAGTGTTAGTCGGAGTGGCCAGCAGCAGGGACCCCCGTTGCGTAGCGAGCTACTTACGCTCATATGCTACTTGATCATACTACCCAACTCGGTCACTCGAGAGTGGTGGCGGCTGGAGTCGGGATAGTTGTCATGTCGTGCCACCTAGGCCACACTGGGGTCGTGGTAGCGAGTAGGGGTGAGCAGGCATGACCATGCATGTTGCATTGCCGTATCATCATACTGTTTTGCATATGATTATATATATATACATAACTGCTTGTATATATATATATATGGATGATAGTGATTAGTATACATACGGATCTGATCTATATGTATACTCACTTTGATGATGCATTTGTATGTACTATGCCTGTTGCATTTGTTTGTACATATTCATACATGCTATTGCATATTTCTGTATGGTAGTAGGCTGATACTTGTATACCTATCGGATATTCACAGTGATACCCTTGACTCAGGTTAGGATATTATGTTAGTACTATACTGTTATACCCTATGATGTGATTATATGCCCAGGTTGGATCAGGATAGAGTAGCTGACTGCCAGGTATGTCAGCATCGTTGATGTTCAATTTATTTAGTATATGCATGCATATCTATAGTTATGCTGATGTATACTTGTTGTACTAGTAGATTAAACTGTTGAATGACATGTAATATTGATACATATATTTACATGTTTTCTCTGATTACCTGCTGAGTTTTACTCACCACCTCCGACCCTGGGTTTTTCTGTCGCCCAGGTAACAGGTAGAAGACTTCGTGACAGCTTGGAGCACCGCAGGCTGACGTCATCTCATCTCACGAGGCTCCCATGTTTTATTTTGGGCCTGCTGTCCGCCGTGTATTGTATTTGGAGTTTTCTTGATGTACATATTGTATATTCGGATTTTGTCGAGGTTCTGTGTTGTGTTAGTCATACCGGTATGCATGTGTGGGATTGATATCCTATTGTTGTAGTATGTTTCCGCTGTGTCTTGTGTAGTTTTTGTTTTCATACATATATATATTGTTGTTATTGTGGGCCTACGGGCCTTGTATTAACCCGAAATGTTGTCACGTACAGGGGAGGTGCCGTCCGTTTGATTTTCGGCTCGGCATGCTCTCGGGGCGTGACATAAAGCCTTTTACTGTCATCAGTTCATCCGTTGCTTCCACCCGTGAAGGTACTTTTCATTCAAAATTTTTACAATTATTGTTTAAAATATAATGTCCTTTTATGTATTTCTTTTATTATAAACTTCCTTATTCATTTGATATGTTATAGCCTATAATTCAATATCATATTAAAAATAAGTATTAGAAGAATTTATTTTGAGTATAAATTGATTGTTCAATTAGTATCGATGCAAAATGATGAGTATATAATTATTCCTTGATATAAATTTGGAAACATGAACAATATAGAAAGAAAGGAGTTGGATGTATAAAAAGAACTTACTTGAATGTCGGAGTCTAACCGATGAATTTATTATTGGATTGGAATAATTTTTGAATTTTTTTTGTAGTAATGTTGAGTTTATGGATGAGAATAAGTCAAGGTGTCTGTGTAAAAAGTGACATAATAGTAAATTTTTTCAATATGATAAAGTTCAAGAACATCTTTATAGATTTAATTTTACCCTAAATTATTATAATTGGATATGTCATGGTAAACCATTCATATTCGATGAAGATGTTGGATGAAACATACAAATATCAGTTAGTGAGATCAAAGATATTATGATCAATTCAATTCATATCAGAAGATAATAGTTAATGCAGTGGGTCATAATTTGATTACCGAATTGAGCGTTGCAAGTTCTAATTTTCCTCAAACATTTGAATAAATATATATACCAGTTATTCATCACCGTTGGAGCATGTAGAAGTAACAGGTGTTAATGAAAATATAAATAGTGAACCATATCTTCAATTTCAAAAAGTGTTATAAGCTGCAGATGAACTTGTATGGTCTAGTTGTGACAGTCACACTAAATTATCTCTAACTGCAAGATTGTTGAATGTTAAAGTTGAGTATAATGTATCTGAAGATTTTTTTAATGATTTTATTCAAGTTATTGAGGAAGTATTACCGCGCGATCACATAATGTCCAGTGATTTTTATAGTATAAAAAAATTTGTGAAAGAATAAGGTCTTCCGGTGGAAAGAATTAATGTTTACAGAGATGGTTATATGTTATATTGGAAGATGATGCAGATGCGAAGATTTGTAAATTCTGTAATCAATGTAAGCACAAGAGTATCATGAGATTGAGTTGTAATAAGCGACGTAAATCATACAGATAAATATTCTATTTGCTTTTAACTCTTAGATTGCAAAGACTTTATACATCAAAGGTCACTCTAAATTATGTCGATTTTCTTAATGGTGATTGTTATTAAAAGATAGACTTTACTAAGATTTTTCAAAATGATTTTAAAATATTTTTAAAATCTTATATTGAACCATGGTCTATGACCTCAATGCACATGACTTGTACATTAGCTTTCCAATGATTCGTCATTATCATTTAGTGAGTTCTAAGTTCACATTGATGTACAATTTAAGTACCTTGAACTTGACTCATTTTCCTAACATCTCACATATATCTAGGGTGTATGAAAACACACACAAGTCATCCTTGTAATTTTTTGAGATGTGAATTAATTTTTCCTAATCTAAGGGTTGATGTATTATACCTAGGCATACCCAATTTGATTCCCTTATCTTGGGACTTCAAATCAATGTCATTGTCCTTAATTTTAAATTAATTATATTAAATGTATGAATATGATTATGACATAAATGATTGTATAAATTAAACATATTTATCAATGATGCATGCTTTCATGACATGATATAATTAAACTAAGTATTATCATGACATTTAAAAATAATGAAATGAGCATGATGTCATGACATAATATACAGCAAGCAAAACATGATAATTTTATAATATCAAGGTATTGAAATACCTAAGTTTTAAATCTAATTGTCATTTTATAGTATTATACCCACTTTACCTTAATTCTCATTTTCCCTCGAGTGTGCAAAAAACCCACAATGCCACACTAGGGGCTTCTAATTTATTTGTGTCAATTTTGATCAATTTTTCAAACTTTATAATTTCTATCGACACATCCTAAAATCTCTTAGGATAAATTTCTAAACTCATTTCTAAGATATCACACAACCTTGAAAATGTTCTAAAGTGTCAACTTTATCATTGTTAGGTTAACTACCCTTAAGGTTGACACACCCTAAATCCATTTAGCATGAGGGAATCACTCTCTTAGGAATTCAATATCTATTGGATCTCCTTTGGTTAACAAGGTATTCACTAGAGATGACCTCCCTTAGTACCTTCCTAATGTCCCTTCTAGACTTAGAAGCCTTGATCATTTTGGTCTTGTCTAGGTCAACTCTAGGAATGACTTTCCTTGTGACATTCTTAATGACTTTTCTAGATTTCTTAGAAACTTTGGCTACTAGACACTTACCACGGTCAACTCTAGGGATGACCTCTCTTGTGACCTTAGTATTCCTAGACCTAGAACTTGTTCTATAATTAAATTGAACATTGTGGTAGGTTGACATAACTTCCTTGGACCTAGGTTTGTGACCCAGACCCTTTTTGTCCTTAGGTAGGGTTTGCCTCCGAACATCTACGGTTTGCCTATTAATTAGACCCTTTAATTGAATTTGTCATCTTATTAAGGGTATTTTCCAATTTCTCAAGTCTTAATCTCAAAGCTTAATTTTCCTTCACTAATGACTCAATTTTTGATTTTTCATTATTTCTTTGAGCATTCCTCATCCTAGGTATATGCCTACCATTCTTAGAATTAATGCCTAAGTTCTCTATCTTCCTATCCTTAGGTGTGACAGTCCTAGAGTTAATTGCTCTAGAGTTGTCCTTAGGCAAATTGACATGTTTAGCACCTAAGCAATAAAATCTATTATTACTAGCATTATTTTTATGATAAACAATTACTAGTAAATTAAAATCATTTATAATATGCTTTTTATCTTTACATAAATAATAAATATTATTAAAATATACCTTAGGATTTGCCTTAGCTCCCTCTACATATGAGGCTCCTCCTTTGTCCTTGCTAGAGTCCCTCCCCCTATGACATTGGCTTTTATAATGCTCTTTTTTATTGCATTTGAAGCACACAATGTACTCCTTGCTCGTACGAATTCGAGCTTCGACCTCCTTAGTTTTCTCCTTGCCCTTGAGTGACACTTGAGCTTTCTTCTTGGCCAATTTAGGACACTTTCTCTTGTAGTATCTCCTTTCCTTACACTCAAAACATGTTATATGATTATTATTTTTAATACATGCATTTGAGTTACCTAGCTCAGTAAGGGAAGTTTGGTCTAGTTCTTAATGGCTCCCAGAGGTAGATGGCTTCTCTTGCTCTTGTTATGATGTTGAGGATTGTCTCTCCTAGTGGAAGCTTCTTTTATTTCTTCTACCTCTTCCGACTCGGATGTTAAGAACCTCTCAACTTCCGAATCTTCACATTCTCGAGATGATGAGCAACTTGATTCTTCTAAAGCTTTCTCCTCTACTTCTTGGGTCGGTGAGGGATTCTCATGGAGCTCAAACAACTTGCTCCATAACTCTTTAGCATCCCTATAGTTGCCTAACTTGGACAAGATATCATCATGTTCTAAATTTATTAACATTTTGGTTACCTTTTCATTGGTCTTGAATTCTTGAATTTGATCATCCGTCAATTTCTTCTTCTTGGGGATCCTTTCCTTCTTGTCCATCGGAGCTTCGAACCCTTTTACCAAAATAAGCCAATTTTCTAAATTACATATAAGAAAATATTTCATCATACTTTTCTAATACCTTAAATCTTCATGATCGAAGACGGGTGGAGCGTTGATGTCGTAGCCCAATCCATCATTGGACAACTCCATCTTCTCTATATGCTCCCGATGTATTCTCTTTAGCGATTACTCTCTTCTTCCTCTAGTTCTGCTCCTTTGGTTATTAATCCTTGAAGAGTGATTCGCTCTTATACCAATTGTAAGGACAGTGACATGTGCTAGAGGGGGTGAATAGCGTCTTCGATTTCGACTCTCGATCGTGTTCGTTTATAATACGTTAGTAGGACAGTGGAATACAAAAGTACAATACAAAAATGAATACAAGACAAATACAACCATAAGACAAAGAATTTTATGTGGTTTGGAACCTACAATTCCTACTCCATGATGGTGCTTAGTGATTTATCCTTATTAAAACCTCTCTTTCTCGGTAACATGTCAGAGGTGGAGAAACCTTGTACAAAAGTTTACAATAATACAAGCAAATACAATGTAAAGAAGAAATGCAAATACAAATGAAAAGAACTTTGCTTGATCTTGTTGATTGCTTGGATGACTCTTGAATGCCTGAAATGCAACATTACTTCCCCTTCAAAATCTCCCAAAAGCCGTTGTCGAAATCCTCCATCTCAAGTTCCATTTAAAACATGCTGCCGAGTGTCGACTGATTTCGCACTTAGCAGTTGACTGTCAAAAGATATCAATCGACTGCTTGTCTATCCATTGTCTCACAATAGACTAATTAATTTATGTTGACATTCTAACCAATGGATATCCTAGCAGTTGACTACCCTTACCAATAGTCGACGCCAAGTCAATAGCCGACTACCCAGCAGACTACCAAATATTTTGTGCTCTGGCCACTTATAACCAGTCGACTGATTAAGGTTAGTCGATTGCTAAACCCTAGTAGTCAACTGTCAGAGTCACAGATAACAGTCGAGCTTCAGTCAACTACCAACCAGTCGGTTGGGTCATAACTCTAGCCAACTGCTATGAGTCAACTGAGCTCCCGAGTGTTGAACACTTGGTCGGTCGACTAGCCAATACCACTAGTCTGCTGGTAAACCTCAAAAGTGAGGTTTAACTCAAGTATGGTCTCTCTCATACTTGATCGACCACCCTTAGCCTAGACATAAGCTTTCTAGTCATCTCCATCAGCCTCACACCTTCAGGGTCCATCCGAGTCATCCATGACTTCTTTATTCTTCACGTTAGCCTTCAAGTGCTTCCATCGCTATGTCATGCTAACCGAGTCTCCTTTGACAAGGTTTTTATTTGGACTTATGCCGCCAAGACTACATGCTTGGATTTTATGCTGTCAAAATCTCACCCTTGGACCTCCTTGCCAATTATCCATACTTGAACTTTCACTGTCAAGACTACACACTTGGACTTATGTGACCAAGACTGCACCCTTGGACTTTTCATTTGCCAAGTATCCATACTTAGACTTTGTCATACCAAGACCATTCTTGAACTTTCTCTTGCCAAGTCTTCAAACTTGGACTCTCCCTCGAGTCTCACTCGAATCTGGTCAATCTTGACATAAGGTTTGATTGCTCTAATAATTTTCCTCAAATAATCTCTCTCATATGAATTTGGATATCTTAATCATCCACTTATTATATGGTCAATATATGGTCAAACCCATATTACCAAACAATGGCCAAATCAATTTGTCAACCCATTGTCAAATATCAAAACTCTACTTGAGTCTCACTTGAGTCTAATCAATCGTGACCTAAACTGATTGCACCAATATTCTTGACCATTAGTCGACCGGTGGAAGACGTCAGTCGACTGACTACTGTATTAGCGACTGCTCATGACATATATATTTATCGAATTTTATGACTAAATTATATTTCGTTGCGAATTTGGCAACGAAAAGTGATTTTTTATCGCCGATTTGGCGATGAAAAATATATTGGTCGCAATTACAAAAATATTTTTCATCGTAAATATTTGCGATGAATGTTTATTCGTTATAAATTTTATCGCTAATTTGTAATAAATTGTACAATGAAATATTTATTCATTGCAAAAATTGCGACGATTTTTTTTATCGTAAAATTTTGTGACAACTTATTTGTAATGAAAACAACTTCCTTGTAATAAATTTTTATTCAAAATTCATTATAAAATTCATCGCAAAATTCATATTTTTTTTAGTGTTTGATTCATTTATTTATATTTCTGTTCTAAGTTATGAATTTTGTGTTATGGGTTCTAGTTCCTAGTCCTTTTATTATGTTCTCGATTCTCTGTTATGGGTTATGATTTATGATTTATGATTATAATCCAATTATGTTTGGGTTATAGTTTTAGTTATGTTATAGGTTCTTGTTTCGGTTTTGTTTATGTTCTGGGTTCTACATTTGTTTTAAGTTTTGATTATGGTCCGGATTTTGGTATGTGTATATATATATATATCAATGATCCCCTATATAATTCAACACTAGTGAACGTCTCTATTATCTATTATCCGATCGAATGAGTATTATAGTCTAATCCTAAGAGATCGGATGATAAATAATTGAGATGTTTACGGATGAGTTGTATAGGATGATCTTTTTTTATATATAGAGAGAGTAATAATCTCCTATATAATTCATCCATGAATATATATCTCCATTATCTATCATTCGATTAGGTGAACATTATAATTCAATCATTGGACTCTAAGATATCGGACGATGAATAATGTAGGTGTTCACGGGTGTGTGTGTATATATATATATATACACCACACCTCTGTTATTCACCGTCTGATCATGTGGGCACTATAGTACAATCTTTGAATCTTAAGGTATCAAACGATGAATAATAGAAGTGCTCACAGCTACTCACACATATATTGTATTAGGATAACATTCTTATATATATATGTATATGTTGTCCTATATAATTCATCCGTGAACATCTATATACATCTCTATTATTTATCATTCGATCGCTTATGTACTATAATTAAATTTTTTAATAATAGAGGATTAAATATTGGATAATAGAGATATGCACGAATGTTCACGAATGAATTAGGTAAGTTCATATTTTCCTACAATTTGATGGCCAATGAACTTCACAGTGTACGTTATGGATGGATTGATTCAAAATAGTGATAGATTTCAAAAAGCAGTATAACAAGAATTTTATTGGTTATGCGAGTTTTTATATAGTCTTTTTATATCTTTTATTTAATTCTTAATTATGATATATTTATAATTTTTTTAAATATAATAAAATTTTTAAAATATTCTATTATTGGATTATTTGTTATGAATATTTTTTAATTTATTTTAATGGTCAATACAAAAATTGTATGGAACTAAACTGATCGACTTTTATATTGTGCCAATAAATATCTACTGGTCAATACAAAAATTGTATAAAAAAAAGAATTTTATTGATTACGACAAATGAGAAGATGAGAAGAGAGAGAAAAAAACTAAAATAATTTTATCGTGGAAGAAGAATGTAATATTGTGCCAATAAATATCTACTTGGTAGACTGTGAAAGCGTCAATAAATAAAAAAAAAAAAAGAATAGAAAAGGAAAAAAAACAAATTTTATAAGTGGCGACATAAAAAAAAAGTTATAATAGGGAGGAAGAAATAATTGATAATAATAAAAAAATACATGCTTTAATGGAAATACAATTTGTAGGACAAGACCTTGAGACATAGTAAACGTGATTCTTTATTAATAATACCTCTCAAATTTAAATTCAAAGTTTTTAAAATTTTAAATTTATTTGATTGGTGAATTTAATATTATAAATTTATTTGTCGATTTACAAGTTTCAGTTTGATAAGATCTTTATTAATAAATATGATTCATAAATTTTATAAGTGGATATTATTATTTATGAATAATTCATAATTTTCATTGATTAATATTAATGATGGAATTGAATATATGTCCAATCTTATGTATTTAGAAGATAAGTATCTCGAAAATTTATAATTCTCGTAAATTGATTCTTATTTTTTTGGAATAATTCTATCCTCCATACTGATACGATTAAAATTAATTTAGGATTGAAAATCATTATATTTATAACTATATCTTACTTATTGAGTCAAGCTGATATTCTAAGGTATTATCTTTCGCCCTGCCCGAATGACGAAAGTCTTATATCTCGGACTAACCGAATGATAAAAGAATTATATCTCGACATGACCGAATGACTGAAGGCATTC
This sequence comes from Wurfbainia villosa, assembly GCA_025175895.1. NCBI lineage: Eukaryota > Viridiplantae > Streptophyta > Magnoliopsida > Zingiberales > Zingiberaceae > Wurfbainia > Wurfbainia villosa. The sequence continues at coordinate 12,571,479 of CM046000.1, read as the reverse complement.
TATCTCGACATTGCAGTATAGTATTCCAGAAGAACTATCTCGACATATCTTGCAAGAAGCCTTACGACATTGAACGTCTCGACCAATTTGTATCTTAGCAAACTAAATAATGTGGCGGTCATTAAATTCAAGATAGCAAACAAGGAATCCTCTGACAAAGGCCCCACATGACAAAAAAACATACATCCATACCTACCTCAGGGGAATATGTCTGTCGTATTAATGAAATTTTATCTTCCATCAACCATGCGAAGGACATTTAGTATGCTTCATACGCTTGCGACATTTATAAAGGTAACACCATTATTACTCCTAAAAATGGTAGGTCATCACTTCAAAAAGTCATGCCTTCCATACCGTTCGTACCACTTCGTAAGGAGGAACCTACCTATATAAAAGTAACAGGAGGCAAAGGTGGAGGGTTTCAAAAGATCTTTTAACTCATGCTCTTTGTATTCCTTGTCTCTGGTCTTCCTAATAATCCCTTACTTAAGCATCGGAGGGGTTTGACCCAGATCTCTCTCGGCACCATTAATCGCTTTTTCTTCGCAGTGCTCTTCTCGGCCAACTGTGACACACCATTCAGCATCGTCCAGATCATCATCTGTATCAGTCAACAAGCCATGTCATCGATCGAAAGTCGCTTTTGCCATTGGATACCTCCGCATCTCATTCTTAACCGAAATACTTACTAACCATTTTATCCTCTCACGACGACTTCATCTAATTAATCTTGTAAATACAGAAGGAACATCGATAAATTGTCACAAAATGCAATATTAAAATTATTCAGGAACATATATTAAAAATACTTTTTTTATTATAATGAATTTATATTAAATTTATTTTAATAGGAAAAGAATTATAATAATAAAAAAGACATTAGATAGAGAAGAATGAATATATCTACTTTTTATTTATTTATTTACACATTTAATATTAAAGAAATGTTAAAAATATATATTTTCCGCCCGTAAATGCAAAATATTTTTGGCAAACATCTCCAATTAATACTATAGTTAATCTCTTAAATCCATTTGGATCGACATCGTGAAAAAAATCTTTGTATTTTCGGATACACAAAAAGTGATTATAACCTTTCTATTTATTATTAAGATTTAAATAAATATAATTTATAAAAGTCTATTGAATTTTTACCGCGCATAATTAATTTCATTTATTGCGAAAATGGATTCAATTACAAGGGAACCCGAAAACGAGTCCGACGCCAACGCTCGCGATCTATTTGACCCACTGTGCGCTTTCCCTGTTGCGTCGCCTTAAACCCTAAAATTCATCTCGGCGTCTCTCAGAGCTCTGTCCTGCGTCTGGGTCGATTAGCAACTCCTATCAGTTCCCTTCCCTTTGAATCCCTGCTCTCGAATTCGCTATATTCCTTCTCGGTTTCCGATTTTTAAATGGCGTCCGCCTGGTTACCGAGGGCCTTGAGGAGGCGGTACATACTCTTGGCATCGAGACAGGTAAACCCCATGTTTCATTATTGGCGACGATTGCATGCGCTAGCGCTAGCTCTGACACAACTTCCAAAAGGCAGTTTCTCCTCATGCTTTGCTCTTTACAAAGTTGATGACAGGGTTCATTTGTGTTTCCTTCTGTTTCGTTTTTTTTTTGTCTTTTGGGTGTCTGTATTGTCAGTCATGAATTTGAATGTTCTATCTTGGTTAGGCATTGAATATTCATTTTCAAGTGATTAAGCCAAGGCAATCAAATTATCGGCAATTTGGTGTGTTCAATGAGTTCTCCAAGCAGTTGAAAGGGGAAGCTAAAGGGTAATATGATTTTCTCTTTTGATTTCGGTATTGTTCAACTTATAGTACTAGCCTCACATGGTGTGGCGACTGAGTACCTGGCAGAAAAAATGGTACTTGGTTTTAGCCCATGGAGAAAAATGTATATAATTAGTTCTGTTGGATGGTTATTGATTTAGCTAAATCGTTGTGATTTCAATAGTTAGTCTTCAAGGAGAATCACCTTTCAAAACAATATTGCAATGCCGAATATGTCTTTTTTAAAAAAATTATGTTTCAAGATGATATAAATGTTTTATCATATTAACTGATTGTTATACTCATTCCTATTTCTATTTTTGAATGTTCCTTTTCTTGTAACCTCTATCCAAAATATCAAGTACTAATTTTTTTGTAAGGAATGTTTATTAGGTTAGCAATTGGAGAGTAGCAATGGCAGTGAATGCCAATCAGGTGTCTGAATTAGGTGAAATATTATCTTTCGTAAAACAATGTTACACAAGTTTTGGTTGGAAAATGGGAAGAAGGAATCATAAACAAAATTTCAGAGTAAGTAATGGGGGTGTTCATCCAACCAAAAATGTTCTTGGAAAAATAAATATCAACTAACTTGGCAACAAGGAAAACCTATTCCAATTGAACTCTCACATCTTAAAGCCATATTAACTTATACTGCCAAAGGCGTTCTCTTTCTTTGGATTTGCTTCTTTTACTAATGTGTTAGTATTTCAGTTTTAACCTTTATCCTTTTTCCTTTTCCTCTTAGGGTTTAGGGTATGGTTTATGCAGGTTTCTTCTTCTCTTCAATGGTATAATAAATATGAAGAGTCTTCATGCATTTTTCTGTTGAAACATAACATAGTCGATAACCCTCTTATACCCTTTGATGCCAAAGCTTGCTAGATAAAAGCTACTATGTTCTGTATTTTGAATTGTATATTTCTTTTTATTGAAGACAGTAATACAGAATTTCAACAATCTATGAGGGAGTTAAATGAGAAAATTGGGGTGATGAAGGAAGATCTCAAAACAAGGTAATCTTTCAGCAAAAGATCTTTAATGTTTTTCTTGTTAATTTGTTTACCGTGGTGATAGAATACATAGTTAAGGCATTCCTTTTATAACAGAAAACAGTTTAACTGTTTATATGGACCTGACTAGACTATTGAATGCAGAAAACACAAAACCACAGAAAAATTATATAGGAAAGTCGATGATGTTTGGGAAGATGCAGAAACAGTATCCAAGAAGGTCGGTTCCATGGTTCCAGTTCCTATTCATCAACTATAGACGATGAAAAATTTTCGTGTATTCATATATAAATTTTGGTTAGTTTCAGTAGTTTAAAATTTCCCATCATTATGAAGGAAATGGTTCCTCTTCTACGTGTACACATATATTTATGTTTAATGCTCATATGAATGGTTCATTCTTGTTAATTTAGCAAAATTATGTAAATGGTCCATCCTCATTACCTTGACAAACTATTTGTGTAATCCATAAAGTTGAAGTATCTCTTGTAGAATAATGGTGGATTCTAGCCCTCATAAATTAAAATTTGTAATGTGACATGTCTTGCCTTGTCCATCTTGAAAGATCATTAACCACTATGTTTGGAGAATCTATCCTGAGATTCCAGATGTTATTAATTTTTGTGATGGTTCATTGATCATCTTATTTACATTGCTACACTAATTTTTTTCTATATTTCTATGTATTTTAAATTATAAACCAGGCTTCTATTAGCACAATTTAATTGACCTCCATATCTCTCATCATGATTTTCGGGATTGCAAAGTCTTTCGGGAACACTTGCTCTCCTGTCCCGCTAACACTCGATTTGGCACAAAAATGTTCTCCGTAATTTACCTTCCTTACGATGGCTGTGGGGTCGATTGGTAGGGGCGCTTGGGGTGAGCGTATCACCTTTTTTTTTTTTTTTTTTTGCTACAATGATTTTCATTAAGTAATATAACCTTGCATCAGATTTGGTAGAGACATAAGATCCATGCAACTGACCCCAAATAGTAGAGGAAAACATGGATTACTCTTGTGGTGGTCATGATTTTTATTAGGATCCACATATATTTCTCATTTTTTCATGGGGTTTGTTGCCACAAGTTTAATGATTAAGCATATCTTTTGTTCTTGGTTTTTGTTTTCTTAAGTATGTAATTGTTTGTCATTCCTTTCTGCATTCATTTGCTTATCAGGTTTCTGAAAATGTGAGAGAGCAACTATCTTCTGCTAAAGAAGAGGTAATAAAAAACTGTTTATCTTTATGATGCTAGTTAGTCTAACATTAGAAACAGAAGAGATTTGTACTTTGTAGTGCAAAAAAAGTACTATCAGACTTACTTATGAATCATCATAGTTTAATGAAGTTACGAACACATTAACTGTAAATATCTGTTATAATAGGAAGAAAATGCGTCGACATAATAGTTTGGAGTTTCCAAATCAATAGAATGTTACCCAAGAAATAACTGCTTTTCAAAACCTATAACGAAGAGAAGAATATTTATATGATGTTGTAAAAGTAACACATTAAATCTTCTTGTACAATATTCAGCTTTCTTCTATTTTTTTACCTTGTCCATGCGTGTCCTGTTCAGATTGAAGAAACCTTTGGGCTTAATAAGGAAGAACCTTCTAAATCTTCTTCCAGTTCAACAAGCACTTCCAGATTGAATGGTGAAAATAAAACAGAGACAGATGCAGAAAATTCTGAATGTAAAGCTAACAATAACAAAGAATCTATGGGGCAAACAGAGTCACTCTTCGGGAAGTTCAAGGACAGAGTTTCTTCAGCTTCTCCTAAAGTTTCTCAAGCTTTTCAGAAAATAAAGGAAACAAAGATCTCCAACTTAGCTATGAGAGGATACAATTTGGTGAAAGATGAGCTTTCGTCTAATCCAAACAGGAGAAAACGCACGCAGTATGCATCTGCATCTGTTTCATCGGAACCAAGAAGTATGAGAATGGACATTACTGTTGTTCCTTCCAAGAAATCTATATTAGGTGAGAAATGGGAAGCATTCAAGAAGAAGGTAAAAAGAGAACATCTTGTGATCCTTGTCATTTGACAGAATCATCTCTTCCTAAGAAGCCCCAATCTTTTGCATTCCATTTTTATCAGTCATTTTTTCTTTTCAGATGCATAGTCATCCTATCTTTAAGCGATTAAGTGGCTATAGCCAACCAGTTGTAACAATGGGACAAGAGGTAAACCTTTCTGAATCTATTAGTATTATAAGTGAACTGTGGTTTGTAACTAAAAGCTAAGACTGATATAGTATTCAGAAGGATTATTTTATGCTGGCAGTTAGCAGAGGACATGAGAGAGCGGTGGGAGACTAGTGACAATCCTGTTGTTCACAAGATTCAAGAGTACTTTATCTGTTTGTTCTCTTTTGAAAATTTTAAATTGTTTTTTAGGTGGAATCTAGTTACTGCCACTTTTTAAATTTATTTATTGTTATTATTATTTTCTTATCGCAAGCCAAGGTGGGATTGACCACTAAATGTTTTACACCATAACTATGTTGTTTAAACAAAGGTTTAAAAACTTGAGCCCAACTAAAGTTTTGGTTTCTAGCTAGCCCGAAAATTGTTGCTTGTGCCAAGTGTTGGTACCAAATGTGTGTTAAACAGTAGAAGAGAAGGAGGAAAGAGAGGAGGAATGGGAATTGTTGAGGGAAGCAAGAATTAGTGGATCAAACTTTAAAGGAAGTTCATGTAATCGAGCCTACCTTGCATTGATTGTGGAGAAGAAAATGGGACCCTCATTGCCTTTCATCAACCTCGCAAGTCTAGGGGAAGAGAAGGAAGACTTGAAGTGAACGTAGTGTTATTGGCGGAAACATTATACAAAGTTTTTGGGCTTCGTGGATCCCATATGCCAACCTTGTGGTCTTAGAGAGTAGAGAGAAGCATCTAGTGAAGAGGACTGAATCGTGCCACTAAAAAACTCTATTGAGACAAAAAGATGGGCTAGAATGTAGGGAGGTAGAATGGGTGGTTGGTCAGATCTAGTATGAATTATACGATGGTTGGAGTCGATGGCTCCCCTAGGGTTCCTCATTTGGGATCCTTAGGGAAGAGGATCAAGTTGCCCATTGCGAATAACTTGATGCATTATCTCCCTTCAACCTTCTGAGCGAAATGTGGCAAAAGGAAGACGATCCATGGACTGATCCTGTTGTCTACACCTCCTATGAACTGCGAGATCACCCTAAAGACATTAAAATAGCCTTGTAACTTGGAGAGAAAGGTTGCCTCCTCACAAGGGGGGTCATAGTGACCAGGCTCGGGTTTGGGCCTGGGCGACTGGTTATCAAAATCATAGGCCTCCATAAATTTATAGGATTATTTTTAGGAACTGATGTCTACCCAGTGTCAGAAGGTCAAGGAAGTTGGTGCTCTGATGACAGAGGAGTCGACGATCGAAATTTCAGTGAATGACGATCGTAATTATATTGGTCCTATGCCACATTGCACCTTTCTAGACCCGAAGAGTCCTTGCATCAACCTTGTGGATCTCGGGGTGGAAATATAGCCTTGGATTCTATTTGATTCGTCACGAAAGGCATCAAAGGTGTTGTTCAATCGATTTCGATCCTCATGAAAGATTCTTTCCTTTTTTGCTTGCCTATTGGAGATTTCAAGGCTTCTCACATATCAGCCTATGGGCGAAATAAAAAGTTTGTATTGTGCCAATTGACTCAGAATGGGATTATAAACCATGCTTTGAACCATAGTTTTAAATATTGCTATGTGTTGGTTGACATGATCGCAAATCTCATTGTGCCTGTCAACTGACATGTGAGAAGCTTCTGATACTCCGTTGTGACCTTTTTGTTATTGTCTTGAACCTTTCCCCTTTATCGTGAGCTTCGCTTGAGCTTCCTTTGTCATCGCGAGCTTCTTCGCCTAGGCTTCTTTTTCTATCATGAGCTTTTCTGAGTTTCCTTCTTTGTTGTGAGCTCCATCAAGCTTCCTCCATCACAAACTTTGTTTGCCTTCGTTGTGAGATTTGGTGAGCCGCAAGATCCTTCTATGACTCTCTACTTGAGCCCAAGCATCTTTGTGACTTGCTTCTCAGCTATGAGCTTGCAGCGATTTGCTTCCAAGGACTGAAACCTTGAATAAGTTCCTCCTCTTGTTCTTCCTCCCATCCTCTACTTCTTTTCCCTCTTCATCATTGGAGTTACTGACATGTAAACAACATAGAATGGTACAATATTGAAACCTATTGTTTTGGTCTCCGTCCGAAACTTTAGAATGCGTTGAGATTTTAAACGTAGATTTGAACTTCAATTTACAATTTCTTGATAGTCTGTTTGACTTGCCTATTTGCTTTTATTCTAACTAGCTTTAGGTGATTATTCTCTTGTTCATCTGTAATTTGTATGCAAGTTGAATGGAGATCCAGTTGTTTGAGCATTGTTACAATCAGTGATTCTTTTGAACTAATATAACTCTCCTTTTCATTTGCTGATATCCATTTGTTTTCAAATTATAACTAGGTAATGCAATATTCTTCTTTTGATCTTTTGACATGAGTGATTGTGTCCTGGACATCATTTCATTGCTTGTTTTTTGTTCCCATTCTTTTTTCTGTTCATATAGTTGTATATCGTACTTCTTGAATCTATATATTGTTTTTCAAATTTGTCTCAATAGGAGCTGTTGGACACACAATCCTTGAATTAATGCTTCTTTAGAGGATGACATTATTTAGGACCATAGAACTGTACTGAAATTTGTTTCAACTGTCGAAATTTTTGTACTTCTGAATTCCTGGATTAAAATTTTTTAGCTTTCTATTTCAGTTTGGATCACTCTATTTTTAAATGCATATTGCTCTTTAGTACCGTCAGCATGTCCATTAATCCCAAGTATATATTATAAGTGCAGCTTCATTGATGTATTATTGTTATTGGCCTAGGTTTCGGAAATGCCTGGAACAATTGAAACATATTTGATCCTGAATGGCAATCTGCATCCAATAAACTAATGAATATAGGTTCCTAGGGATAGATATGTTGATTCAGATTGTTAAATAGCTTACCTAGTCAATTGGCAAGCATCGGTAGGATTTTCAATATGTTACCAAATTTCATTTGCATTCATTGGCAAGATCTTTAAAATTCCAATATATATATGATTTTTTTTAATTCTAGTTGTTCTCTCCCTTATTTTATTATTTTTAATTCTAGTTGTTCTCTCCCTTATTTTATTTCATATTTGGGTTGTTAATCATGATTGGTTTAATTATCTACTTCAGTTTAAATGAAACTGTCTTTGGAGAAACTGCAACTGCTTTGTCTTTCAAGGAAATTAGACGGCGAGACCCGTAAGACACAACTCTCATAGTTTTAGAGCATCTTTTTATTTGACTAATCGCCTAAATTCTTTATGGAATTCGTGTGGGCAAGGTCTTTTTCTCTGCCAGACTTTGTGGCTGAAGTTCAGGAGATGGTCAGGCCTGTTCTAACTGCTTACTTCAAAGTAATTTTTTATCTTCTTGACAAATGTGATTTGCTTTTGTGGAAAATAGAAATTATCTTTATCTTTTTCTTGGCTTTAGTTTTTTGTAGGACCTGAATTTTTCATGTACCATAGTTTTTTCATCAATCACAATGATGTGGATAATGTGCTGTGACATATAGGCTGATCTGGAAACGTTGAAGAAGTATTGTACCCCTGAAGTCATTGAGCGATGTAAAGGAGAACAAAATGCATATCAAAGTCAAGGCATGTTTTTTGATAACAAGGTATGGAACTGGTGTTAAATTTATTTTTCATCAGTGTTCTGAATGCCTGACTTCATGTTGCATCTATTATTTCAGGCTCTGACTGCATGTTAGTATTTATAGAATTTCAGGCCACTGTACAAAATCTGCAACATAGATTTGACAGTCATTTTACTACAGGAATTTAACATCATGCATAACCTGCTTGCCCATTAGGGCCGAAGGAATTTAGTTAATTGCATTGGTAGGGCATAAAGGTGTTAAATGAGCTATGTCTAGGCTAGATATGACCTAAATCCTTAGTGCTTGATTGATCTTGGACCATGTCCAGCCTGATATTGCTGAAAAGTCCAAATGATCATGGTAGGCATGGCCTAGAATCTCATATTGCAAGCCCAATATGAACTTGAGCATGACGGTCCCAGAATGCAAGCCTAATACGAGCCTAGGCTTGATAGACTTGTGTTATGCCTCGGTTGGCAGCTAGTTGGGTGTTTTACTTGAATTTTTCTTTAATCTTTTGGTTTGTATTCCTACGAAAGGGATTAGTCCATCATGTCTTCCACTGGCAACTTTATCTTCATATCCATCAGTGTTCTCCCATGTCTTGTAAGCGATTTTAGGCTTTAAATCAATCTTTGAGACAGACATCTCCTTTCTCTTTTCATTTAGGCAACTTGTCTTATTCCTTGCATGATTGTCTGTGATAAGAATCCAACACTATTATAGATACAAAAATTATGACTATAAAAATGGAATTGTACCAGCTTTAAATCTAATTTACCAATTTATTCTTACAACAATAGCCACAACAACCAAATTTTTATCCAACTAGGTGGAATCAACTATATGATTCTCTATGCAATTGAGCTCATTTATTTTCATTTATATTTAAATAAATTTTATCTTTATCTATATTCAAATAAATTTTATTTTATTTTATCGTTGCTAATCAAATCTTCTTTGGTCTTCCTCTTCTTTGATTAATGTGTGTATTTATAATAATGTTACATCGCCTTATTGAGAAATTTATTGGTTGCTAAGTACATGTTCATATCATCTAAGTACCTCGCATATTTTCACCTCAGTAGGCACATCCTTCACTCTCTCTAATATTTTCATTTCTCTTATCTTGTACATTTTTATACATCCACACATTCATCTTTATATCCTCATTTCTGTGACTCTCATTTTCTACTCATGTGCTCGATTCATAACTCAACATTCAACTTCATATACATAGTAAGTATAGTTGTCGTTTTTATAAGACTTCCTTTAAACTTCAGAAGTAGCTTACGACAGAAGTAGCTTACGACAAAGAACATGTGACCACCTCTTCCATTTCAACTATGCTACTTATATTTTATGTAAAATATCTCTGTCAACCTTTCTATCCTTTTGCAGACACTATTTTTGATATTTAAAGCTCTCACTTATAGATAATTCATCTTTTTTTATCTTAGCAATTATCTTACTACGTCTAATACTACTAAATTTGAATTTCATATGTGTTGTCTTTATTGGACTAAGCCTAAAACTTAAAATTTAAGTTTAATATTTATTCTTTCATGCGTCTTATTGACCAAAATAACATTATCTGCAAATAATATGCATCATGGTAACTTAGTCTTTCCTGCCAAAATTCAAACTTAACATTTACTCAATACTATCTTAAATATACCTCTAAGAGTTTTTCCTCGATAAGTGCAATTTTGATTTTCTTATGAATGCTCTCATTCTTTATCCTATCTTTGTATGCCTACTATCCATATTAACATTCTCATCTCTATGACTCTTATATTCTTCTTATATGCTTAATTTATAGTCCAATATTTATCTTCATATAATATAGCAGGTCTAATGCCATTGTTTTATAAAACTTCCCTTTAAGCTTTATAGATATCTTGTAATCACAAAGAACAATTAATGTCCTCCTTTATTTTAACCATCCTAAAATATCTTTATCAACTACTCTATCCTTTTGAAAAAGAATCCTATTTATCTAAACATCTAAGTTATAGGTAAGTCGTCATCGCCTATATTAACAATTATCTTTATATGTCTAATACCATTAAATTTTAATTGCATATATTTTGTTGTTACTCTAATAAGTCTAAAATCTTCTACTTTTATTATTTTTCGCCAATATTCAAGTTTAACATTTATTCCTTAACGTGTCTCGTCGATTAAAATAATATCATCTACAAAGAACATGCACCATGATAACTCAGTCTTTATCGATAAGATTTGAACTTAAAATTTACTCTACATATATCATCGACAAAAATAATGTCATTTGCAAACAATATGCACTATGGTAACTTGTCTTGAATGTGTCAAATGAGATCATCCATGATTAGTGTAAAAAGATACAGACTTAGTGTTGACTCATGATTTAATCCTATCTTTATAAGGAATGTTTCAATTAATTTATCTGAAGCCTTTAGTCTTATTATTACATCTTTTACATATCCTTAATTATATCAATATATGCTATGCTATTTTTTTTTATTTAGAATTTTCTATACAATTTTCATCGGGAATCTCTTATAAGTTTTTCTAGGCCAATGAATACCATGTGTAAGTTTTGCTTCTTTTCTTAATACTTCTCAATTAGTAGTTTGAAAGATATATAGATTCTATCTTTGTTATAGGCATGAGTCCAAATTGTTTTTCGACCACCTTTATCTAAATTTTTTTTATCAATCTTTTTCAAGGTTTCATCATATAATTCATTAGCTTAATGCACCTGTAATTTGTATAATTTTATACATTTTTTTTGTTTTATGCAAGGGTACTAGAGTATTTTGTTGTCTAATTTGTCATTTTCTTTATTTTAATATCAGGTTGAATAATTTTATAAATTAGTCAATATTATGCTTCTATAAATACTTCAATGCCTCTATTGAAATATCTTTCGACCGAGCTGTTTTTTTATTTTGCATCTCATTTAATATATGTTCTACATTTGAAATTTGAATTCTTCGGTAAAAATTGAAAATTTTATAATATATTATTTTCTCCTACGGACTTGAATTTCATAAACTAATTTGGTTACCTAAACCTTTTATCAAAAGTGAATGAAATTACTTCTTTCATCGCTCCTTTATTTCTTCATTCTTCACTAATAATCAATTGGATTCATTTTTAATAAATATGATTTAGATAAGATCCCTTGTTTTCCTCTCGCACTTTAGATATTTTATAGATGTTCCTTTTTTTTTTTTTTTTAATCAAGCTGTCGATACAAGCATTTGAAATTTTTATTCTTGGGTTCACCAACTACTTTCTTTTTTCTTATTTACCACTTGCTTTTTTTTGTTCTTACTAGTGTATAATAACCTAAGTTTGTTTTTTTTCGTCATTTTCTCCTACACTTCTTCATTTCACGCTCATGATGTTTTATTTGGCGGTACCAATCCTCTTAACTCACTAAGTATGTTTTTTTACCACAATTTCAAATTTAATGTCATCTTATCTTATGTCGTATTCGAGTTCTCATATATTACAACTAATACATGTGCTCTACCCTCTCTTTAAATATATTATGCTTCTATCCTTTAACTTCCACCATTTGATCCTACGAGTCCTGCAAGTTTTCCTTCTACTGATACTATACTTGATGCGTGTATTTAACATCACTAACCTATATTGGGTGGTTAAGTTTTTTTGAAAGATGATCTTGCAATCTTATAAATTTTTATATTCCTCTTCGTGACCATAAAAAATCAATTTGCGATTTATTATTTCACTTTGAAACGTAATGAGGTATTTTTTTTAAAAATATACTAGTTATTATAAGTTCAATGTTGTAATAAAATTCAATATAGCCTTTTCTTCTTCATTTCTTGTTCTAAAATCATGGAGGCCATGCACTCTATCACATTCCTCATTTCTTACTTACACGTGCTCATTTTCTATTATTATTAAAATCATCATGTTTATCAGAATTTTTTGTTTAACCTATCTAGGTCTTCCCAAAACATATTTTTGGTGTCTTCGATCCTAATTGAGACACATATATGTTAATTATATTAATAATGTTTTTTTTTATTTCCACTATTTTGAAAGTTATAATCATATTCCCCTTTCTAAGAATTCCCTTACTACCTACCTCCACTACTCCCCATTTCTCATTTTACTTTTTTCTTTGTATTATAATTTAAAATCTAAGGCTGTGTTTGGTACAGGTGCGCCTTTTCTGTTTTCTGGAAAAAGAGAATCGTTTTTCGTTTTCTAATCAAATATAACTTCATTTTCCAGAAAACAGAGATAGAAAACATCCAACCAAACGCGTTTTCCGCATTTTTCCATTTTCTGTGGAAAATGAAAATGGAAAACACGTTAACCAAACGCCCTCTAAGTTCTTTATCATCTTTATTTTCTCTCCTATTCATTTTATAGATTGTAAACTCAAAGTATTAGTTCTTATGTAAGGACTTTTGTATGTTGATCACTATATTCAAAGTCCTGTGGAGATATAGTGGTTCTTGTCAAAGCATCGCAGTCGAACCTTGCGATACATTCATTTCAAGAAATAACCTAGTATTAACGTAATAGTTGGATGGATTTATACATAATATTTGCTTATATTTTGCACTGGTTGGCAACTTAATGCAACCTTTTTTTATTCGGATTTTGGATCGACCATAGCGAATTTTATCCGCCATGATTTGCCGTGGGCGGAGTTTATATAATCCATTACCGAATAATGTTTAATCAACAAAAACATCATTTATTGATCCTTTGCTATTATGTCTACTCATTTTTATTATTGTCTTCATTGACAATTACCTTATTTTCTTGGGGGACATTTGGATTTTCATTTTCAACAAACTCCTCATCTTCGTCACTTGCATCATTATCATCAATATCAATGTTGTTATATGCATGTACTTAAGAAAAAAAAATTGGATTCACTACATTTTGACTTGTTTTTAATCTTGTATCTATAGGATCATATCTCTTGTTACATTTAGCCTTTTAACAATATTGAGTTTTAATTAAAAAAGGACAATTCGGTGCATGAAGTTCTCACTATGCGGGGTTCCAGAAAAGGATCTATTGTACATAGTTTTATCCGGCTTTGCAAGAGGCTATTTTCAAGATTCGAATATGTGACCTTTAGATCATAATACAATAATTTTATTGTTGCGCCAAGGCTTCCCTTCAATATTTATGTTTAATCAATAAACATAATATTGTTGTGCCTTTGGTACTCAAATCTATTCCTTTTTGAATGAATTTCCTTCGAAACATTCTAATTCCTTTCGTATCTTGAGACTTAGTGGTTTGACTACAAGATGCTCCTACATCACATGATATGCGAGATTGAATCCTTATTCAGGGCAAGAGCAACAATATTAAATCTTCCCAACTTTGCCATAAAAAAAAATATAATCATGGTAAGAATTACATAAAATGGTACAAATACAATTAATATTAAGGAAAGAAATATATATGGAAATCTTATATTATGATTAAAAAGGAGTCTTGGTGCAATGATAAAGTTGTTATTGTGTGACTTAGAGGTCACGGATTCGAGTTATAGAAATAACCTCTTCCAAGCAGGATAAAACTGCATATAATAGACTCTTCCTTAGGAATTCACATTGATGAGAGCTTTGTGCACCAAGCTATCCTTTGTAACCTTTTATTATGATTGATTTTTAGATGATTTGCTAAAATCTCTAACATTTTTGAATATATTCATCTCAGCTTGAGGTTGCAACGATTCAGTTTATTGATTCCATGGTGAAAACCAAACCCAAACTAATTTTTTTCAGTTTGAAAAAATAAATCCAAAATCAAACTAAAACCAAAATAGTTTGGACCGAAACAGAACCAAAATTTTGGTTCGGTTCAGTTTAAATCAAAATTTTAAATTGATGCCATTGGGAGTGGGAACCATGTCAAATTGGGGGTGTTATGTTCATGTGGGAAGTTGGAACATCGTATGGTTACAAGGACGTAGGGAGATGATGTAGGGAGGACTTCGAACTTGGTTCCCCTTTAATAAATTAACCATTTATTATTTACTAAATATTACTAGGTTTAACACGAGTTAAAAGTATATAAATCTGTTTATGTAATTATTACTTTGGTTCATTTTTATAGATTTCACAGGGATGTAAATCAAATCCAAGCTGAAGATGAAAAGATTAATTACTTTCCAACTTCAAAACCAAACTGACAACCACAAACCAAAAATGAAGTTTTTGGCATAGTTCAATTTGATTTGATTTATCCATTTCAGGCTAAATATGCCCAACCCTAATTCAGCATTTTAGATTCATAACATAATATGCGGGGTTTCAGAAAAGGATCTATTATACGTAGTTTTATCCGGCATTGCAAGAGGCTATTTTCAAGATTCGAATATGTGACTTTTAGATCATAATACAATAATTTTATTGTTGCGCCAAGGCTTCCCTTCAATATTTATGTTTAATCAATAAACATAATATTGTTGTGCCTTTGGTACTCAAATCTATTCCTTTTTGAATGAATTTCCTTCGAAACATTCTAATTCCTTTCGTATCTTGAGACTTAGTGGTTTGACTACAAGATGCTCCTACATCACATGATATGCGAGATTGAATCCTTATTCAGGGCAAGAGCAACAATATTAAATCTTCCCAACTTTGCCATTATAAAAAATATAATCATGGTAAGAATTACATAAAATGGTACAAATACAATTAATATTAAGGAAAGAAATATATATGGAAATCTTATATTATGATTAAAAAGGAGCCTTGGTGCAATGATAATGTTGTTATTGTGTGACTTAGAGGTCACAGATTCGAGTTATAGAAATAACCTCTTCCAAGCAGGATAAGACTGCGTATAATAGACTCTTCCTCAGGAATTCATATTGATGAGAGCTTTGTGCACCAAGCTATCCTTTGTAACCTTTTATTATGATTGATTTTTAGATGATTTGCTAAAATCTCTAACATTTTTGAATATATTCATCTCAGCTTGAGGTTGCAACGATTCAGTTTATTGATTCCATGGTGAAAACCAAACCCAAACTAATTTTTTTCAGTTTGAAAAAATAAATCCAAAATCAAACTAAAACCAAAATGGTTTGGACCGAAACAGAACCAAAATTTTGGTTCGGTTCAGTTTAAATCAAAATTTTAAATTGATGCCATTGGGAGTGGGAACCATGTCAAATTGGGGGTGTTATGTTCATGTGGGAAGTTGGAACATCGTATGGTTACAAGGACGTAGGGAGAGGATGTAGGGAGGACTTCGAACTTAGTTCCCCTTTAATAAATTAACCATTTATTATTTACTAAATATTACTAGGTTTAACACGAGTTAAAAGTATATAAATCTGTTTATGTAATTATTACTTTGGTTCATTTTTATAGATTTCACAGGGATGTAAATCAAATCCAAGCTGAAGATGAAAAGATTAATTACTTTCCAACTTCAAAACCAAACTGACAACCACAAACCAAAAATGAAGTTTTTGGCATAGTTCAATTTGATTTGATTTATCCATTTCAGGCTAAATATGCCCAACCCTAATTCAGCATTTTAGATTCATAACATAATTTTGGTATTTTCTACTTTCCAACTCTCACACCATTGCTATGTCCTATTAATGCCACAATAGCTAATAGGTTATCACTTATCGGTCAAGGGCATTGAAAGTGTCTTCTTTTACCTGTATTATTTTTGAACTTCCATTTGCTTATAAAGTCACTAAATTGTCACACTATTCTGTAACATTTAATATCACATTGTTTTCATTCAACATTTAATATCATTTTTGTTTTCATTTAAGATTTGAAAATGGGTAAGTCGATTAACATTGTGTGTAAGTACTATGCCAGTTAGATGAGCCATGAAGTGTTCTTGTTTTGCACCTCCATGACCTTTTTAAACACAAAATCATCTGTCTTCCTATCATCCAACATATAAAACAAATGGTTCCCATTCTATCTAGTCTTTCCTCTCTTGGATGTCAAGCATGTTAATTTAGGAAAACATACTATCAATGGGCTTTGGAATAATAATTCTAAAGTGTATTTCTTATATACGTCTCACTTATCACTTTGGGCACTGGGTATTTTCAGCAATCTTCCTATCCTCACCCCATACAGCATTATGTAGCATGTCGTCTTTCACTTTTTGTGGCTAAGTCTTTTTCGCACTCCTCATTCCATAGAATGTAGGAGGGATTGAGCTCATGCAAGTTGAATAAATCACTGAATCATCTTAAACAATCTCCGAGGGCGTGGTTTGGAAAATTTATTTCTAGCCTTTTTTCAATATGACTTGACCATGATGTATATTTTAGATTATTTTTTGATAACTTTTTTTTTATTGCGTATGTGGTTGTCATTATCATCATGAGTGATGATTCTATTGAGATAATTTAAATACTTTTATCAACAATTTTAGACTAAAGTTTTGGATAATCTCAAATGCTTCCTTTGTATAGAAGTTACTTACTTGGGACATCTATTTACATTTTTTGATAAAAGTATGCACTTGATATGCTTGAAGAAGTAGGGATGTTGTTGGTGTAGATAATACTAGATAATCGAACCAGTGTTTTAATGTTTGATAAAGGGTTTAATATGCAAGCAACACTAGATGTATTTACATTGAGATGGATTGATGAACCAGACATTTGGAAGGGAAAACCTTCTGGTCTAATACGTCTTGTGGAAAACCTTTCCGTTGTCTCATCATCTGCCATGTCAACAAGTCATAGCTTATCTTTTGCCATGCCATCTATCTAAAACTTATGTTAAGACATGTCAGCTGCCCCGCCAACAATCCGAGACTTATATCTTGCCACATCAACATCTTGAAACTTATCTCCTTGCACGTTAACAACCATAGGTTTACCCTTTGCCATGATAGCTTCCTAAGGCTTATCTACTGCCATGTTAGCAGCCACATCATCATGTGGAGAATTTTCTCATGCCACGTCAGCAACTCTTGCCACTCTAGTTTCCATATGAGCAAGTCTACTCTAATAGAGACATCCGATCAATTGATCGTGTTTTTCAGTCGCTTGAAAATTTCTGCACTGCAGAGTTAACCCAACAAGTATATTCATCATATAATTAACACTTCGTTAGTCCAAACTATTTTTTACCTTGACTTAGTTAAATCAACACCTAGCTGTAAGATTACCTATGCCCCAGAATTAAGACGTTCCTTTACAACCTTCTTTACCAGAATGCCCTTTCTTAAACTTACCTTGCTCGGTTACCCAAGGCTTCTTACCTTTGCTAAATGCTCAGTCCTATTGATAGATTTGTACTTTCCCCTAAATGTCTAGTTTGTCGACCCATCGAGACTTTCCATTCTTGGTGTTCGGTTCTCATGATCCACTTGTGCATCTCTTGCTTAGTCCTGACCCATTAGGATTTTACTTTCCTAGTGTTTGATCCTCTTGACTCACTAGGGGTTCATTTGCCTAGTGTTCGGTCTTTCCGACCCACTAGGGCTTCACTTGTCAAGTGACTTGCATTTGCATAGGTGCACTTGACACACAAGTTCTTCCAATGATTAGCTTTAAATCTTTTGCCATACATCAAAACAATAGTTCAATTATTTGGTGTTGCCTGCACCAACAACCCTTTTTGATGTTTAGCAAAGTTACGAAAATTAAGCAATAACTACTTTATCAGTTATTTTATTCTTCTTGAGTTTCAAAAATATTTTCTCCTAAGCCCGGATGAGAAAGAGGAAGAGTTTTGTTAGGTTGCCAATTAGCATTGAACTCTGACAAATTTTAATGAATGAATCCATCAAGATACCATGCTAATGCTAAGTTGTTTTCCGGAAGGAATGCATTGCAGAGTCCAATTGTAACATCTCAGCAAAGATCACTATATTTTTATGAGAATTTGGGTGTAGTGTTAACTATGTAAGAGTTTTCACATCATAGGTTAAAATAAATATTATAGAAAAATTGATTGTTTACGATTTGGATCATGGAATATAGGAATGCTCACTGGTAAAGCAATGAAAGTAGTAAATACCATGATTAAAAAAAAATTTAATATTCTGTATTTACAAGAGACAAAATAGGTAAAAAAGAAGACAAAGATGATAGAGAACTTAGGTTTTAAATTGTGGTATACAAAAAAGAGTAGAACACGAAATAAAGTGGCTATAGTTGTAGATAGTTCATCAAATGTAGTACGAGTAATTAGAAAAGAGGATAAAATTATAGCTTTTAAGATAGTGACAACGAAAGAAATTATTAATATAATAGTATATATGCACCTCAAGTAGGATTAAATGATGATATTAAAATTAGATTTTTTGCAGACTTACATGAGATATTACAAAAGTGGAACATATATTGGATTTTGCAATAGCATATGATCTTATACTAGCTAATACATTTTTTAAGAAAAGAAAAGAACATTTGGTCATGTTCAAAAGTGGAAATAATAAATCACAAATTGACTTTCTTATGGTTAGGAAGAGAGATAGAAAGATTTGTAAAGATTGTAAGGTTATCCCTGGAGAAAGTTTAACTACTCAACATAGATTAGTAGTATTGGATATACGCCTCAAACACAATATTATAGAAGGAAAATGTATACGACTCCTAGAATTAAGTGGTGGAAGTTAAAGGATGAGAAACTAAATATATTCAAAGAGAAGGTAGGAGTACAAGTATTAGATGAAATATACCGTGACCCTAATACGACATGGGATAAGATGATATCAAAATTGAAAATAGTAACCAAGAGTGTACTCGGTGAGTCAAAGGGACGTGTACCACCAAGTAAAGAATCTTGGTGGTGGAATGAGAAAGTGCAAGAGAAAGTAAAAAAAAAACGAACAACATATAAGAAATTATATATTTGTAAAAATGAGGAAAATTTGAAAAAATATACAATAGCCAAGAAAGAAGCTAAGAAAGCAGTGAATGAAGCTAAGACTAAAACTTTTGAATGATTATATCGAAAATTAGATAAAAAAAAAGGGGAAAGAGATATTTATAGAATAGGTAAAATGAGAGAGAGGAAGATAAAAGATCTTAATCAAATAAGATGTATTAAAGATGAATGTAATAGGGTACTAGTAAATGATGAAGAAATAAAAGAGCGGTGGAAGAGATATTTTCATCAACTTTTTAATGAAGGTTTAGGAGACCAACTTAATTTAGGTAATTTAAGTAGGTCAAATGAGTATAGAAATTTAAATTGTTATCGTAGAATTCAAATTTGAGTAAGTAGAATGCTTTAAATGGAATCTGAAAATGGAAAAGTCAGACTGGATCGTATAGATAGAGGTATGGAAGTGTCTAGGGAAACAAGGTATTGAATGACTTGCAAAATTATTTAACATGATATTGAAAATAAAAAGAATGCCTAATCAATGAAGAGTAAATATCCTAATTCCCTTATATAAGAATAAGGGAGACATACAAACTTGTGAAAACTATAGGAATATTAAACTAATGAGTCATATCATGAAACTTTGGGAGAGAGTAATAGAAAAAAGATTAAGGAGACCACGATTCTCGAAAATCAATTTGGATTCATGCCAGGAAGGTCGACAATAAAAGTTATATATTTTCTCAAACAACTAATTGAAAAGTATAGAGAGCAAAAACATGATCTACACATGGTATTCATTTATTTAGAAAAGGCTTATGATAGAGTTCCAAGAGAAATTATATAGAAAGTTTTAGAAAAAAAAGGTATTAGTATAACATATATTGAACTAATAAAGGATATGTACGAAGAAGTAACGACCAGAGTGAAGACTTCAGGCGGATTAACTGAATCATTTCCAATAAAGATAGGGTTACATCAAGGATCAACTTTAAGTCCCTATTTTTTTACACTAATCATGGACGAACTCACGAGACATATTCAAGACATAGTATCGTGGTGCATGTTGTTTGCAGATGATATTGTTTTGGTAGATGAGATACGTGAAGGAGTAAATGCTAAACTAGAATCTTGGCGGGAAACACTAGAAGTGAAAGGTTTTAGGCTTAGTAGAGTAAAAACAGAATATATGGAATTTAAGTTGAGCAATATTAGACGTAATGAGACAAGTGTTAAGATAGGAGATGACGAGTTGTCTGGAACTGAGAGCTTTAAATATTTAAGATTATTTTTGCAAGATGAATGAGGGATTGAGAGAGATGTGCATATAATACAAGCAGGATGGTTGAAATGGAGGAAAGCGTCGGGTGTTTTATGTGATCGTAAAGTGTCTCTAAAACTTAAAGGGAAGTTCTATAAAACGACGATTAAACCTACTATGTTATATGGCGCTGAATGTTGGGCTACGACTCGAGCACATGAGCAAAAGATGAGAGTTGTAGAGAGGAGGATGTTAAGGTGGATGTGTGGACATACGAGGATGGACAGAATAAGAAATCAGTGTATTAGAGAAAAAGTCGGTGTTGCATCTATTGAAGGAAAGCTCCGAGAGGCACGTTTAAGGTGATACGAATATGTACTTAGACGGCCAATAAATGCTCCAGTTAGGCGATGTGAAACGATGACAAATATACATACGAAACGAGGAAGAGGAAGACCAAAAAAGACTTGGTCAGCAACAATAAAACAAGATAAAATTTAGTTGAATATAGATGATGATATAGTAGGGGTTAGAGTCCAATGACGTAAAATGATCCATATAGCCGACCCCACCTAGTGGGATAAGGCTTTGTTGTTGTTGTTGTACATGAGATATTACAAAGAATTTCGCTAAATGAAATGATTTTAATAGACCTAAATGGATATATAGTAGTAAAAAATGAGGAATATAATAGGGTGCATGGGGTTATGATTTTGGAATAAGTAATGAAGAAGGAAAATTATATTGGATTTTGTGATAGGATATGAACTTATACTAGGTAATATATTTTTCAAGAAAAAAGAAAAACACTTAGTCACGTTTAAAAGTGGGAATAATAAGTTTCAAATTAACTTATAGTAAGGAAGAAGGATAGAAAGATATAGAGAAAACTTCTCAACATAGATTGGTAGTATTGGATATACATCTTAAGTATAGTACTAATAGAAGAAAAACATGTATGATTTTTAGGATTAAATAGTTAAAGTTAAAAGATGAGAAATAAAACATATTTAAAGAGAGGGTACGAGTATAAGTATTAGAAGAGATACATGATGACTCGAATATGACATGAGATAAGATGACATTAAGTTAAAAATAGTAGTCAATGATCTATTAGGTGAGTAAAGGGATGTGCATCACCAAGTAAAGAATTTTGTTGGCCGAATGGGAAAATACAAGAGAAAAAAAAACTTATAAGGTATTATACATTTGTCAAAATGAGAAAAATTTAAAAAAATATACAATAGTCAAGAAAGAGACCAAGAAAGTAGTAAGTGAAGCTAAGAATTTTTTTTTTGAATGCATATATCAACAACAGGATAAAAAAAAGGAGAAAAATATTTATAAAATAGCTAAAGTTAGAGAGAGAAACACTAGGGATCTTACTCAAATAAGATGCATTAAAGATAAATGCAATAGGATACTATATGGAAGAGGTATTCTCGTTAACTTTTTAATAACAGTTTAGGTGATCAATTTAACTTAAGTAATTATGTAGGTTAAAAGAGTATAATTTTTTTTTTGGAATTCAACTTTCAAAAGTAAAACAAGGGGATGCAAAATGGAAAAATAGTTGAATTAGATGATATTTCGATAGGGGTATTGAAGTAGGCAACCAAGGCAAATTTATTCAATTTGATGTTGAAAACGGAAAAAATGTTGGATCAATGGAGAATAAGTTTTTTAGTTCCGTTATATAAAAACAAAGAAGATATGCAAAATTGTTCATGTTATATAAGGGAAGATTAAGGAAAAGATGTACTCTCTCCACTCTCTAGACTCTCTGAACTTTTTTGTATGTCTGTCTTCTTCTCTACACCTTCTTCCCTGTCTAATTTAAGCATCGGAGGGCCGAAGTCGGGAACCCCGACGACGGTTTCTTGACATGTATTGATATTGGCAGGGATACTGTTGCGGTTGTGCGAACCCTACCTCTCTCGAAACCTCGGCGAAAGGTACCGTAAAACGTGACTGCATCACTGTAATTGAATATTTTAAATATTTAGAATCATTTTACAAAAGGATCGAGGGATTGATAGGGATGTCTTACATAGTATATAAGTAGGATGGTTGAAATGGAGAACAATATCGGGTGTTCTTTGCGATCGTTAAATATCTTTAAAATTTAAAAGGAAGCTTTACAAAACGTCAATTAAACCTGTTATGTTATATGAGGCTGAATGTTGGGCAATGACTCGAGCACTGGTGAGAGTTATTGAGATGAGTATGTTAAGATGAATTTGTGGATATATGAGAATGAATAAAAT
The DNA here is from genome assembly GCA_025175895.1 of Wurfbainia villosa. Classification (NCBI taxonomy): domain Eukaryota; kingdom Viridiplantae; phylum Streptophyta; class Magnoliopsida; order Zingiberales; family Zingiberaceae; genus Wurfbainia; species Wurfbainia villosa. The sequence goes on along the minus strand of CM046000.1, from coordinate 12,548,592 downwards.
AAGAATATTAGAGTGAAAGTTGGAGTTGCGTATATTGAGAAAAAATTCTGAGAGACACGTTTAAGATAGTACAAACATATACTTGGACGATTGGTAAATGCTCTAATTAGGCGATATGAAACTATTATAATGCAAATAAGAAAGAAGAAGATAAAAAAAATTTGATTAGCAATGATAAAGTTTATTTAAATATAGATGATGATATAGTAGGGGATAGAGCTAATGACATAGGAGGATCCATATAGTGAGCCTATTTAGTGGGAAGAGATTTGGTTGTGTTTGATGGTTGTATTTTCTCCCAATTTTAATTTTCAAAAAGCAATTTAACTTTAAACCTAATATATTTTGTCCCTTTGACACACATCAAAGCGGGGCAAGATAAAACTTATATTTTCAAAAATTTTACAAGATAATTCTTAAAGACGTTTTTAAAAATATTTTTTGCAAAACAGTTGTCAAAAACATTTTTCAAAGTCTTTTCGAAGACATTTTCCAAATATTTTTCAAAGAAATTTTGAAAGGAATTTTGCAAAGAAATTTTCAAAGATTTTTTTTTTTCAAAAATATTTGTTTAAAGGAATTTTTAAAATATTTTTTTTTTCAAAGAATTCTTTTAAACAAAGAAATTTTCAGAAGCAATTTGAAAAGTTTTTTCAATTCAATTTCCGAAAATTTTGCAAACAATTTTTTTTTTGAAAATATTTTTCAAAAGCAATTTTTTTTAGAGGAGTTAAAAATATTTTTCAAAAATAGTTTTTAAAAGAGTTAAAAATATTTTTCAAAAGATTTTAAAATTTTTGAATTGGCATCGAAATTGAGATATAAAAGTAAATTAAGCAAACCAAACACAGATACGAGCATGATTGAATTAAAGTCAACATCTAAACTTGAAGTCAAAGTTTTAGGCATCCATTGTCAATACAAAAAATGTCAAACATAGGTCTAGTTAAAAGGAGGGGGATGCTGGCTTATGTGCCAAGTCCTAAGGAAATCCATAACTTTCTGATGTTGCTGCTGCTATTACCTTCGGAGACTTTGGATCTCCTCTCTAATCTCCCTGAACCCCCATGCATAGACTCTTCCATTAGGTGAATTTGTCGTCTGGAGCATGAGGAGTTGGTGGGGCCGGCAAATCTAAGATCAGAATCTCAAGCATATCATCTTCGGAATTTGACTCGGGCTATGGAGATCTCTGTTGTCTCGCCTTCCACACTAAGGTCCGATCCTCATTCATCCCAGCTAGAAACATTTGTCTAAAACCTATCTTATAAAAAAGTTTAAACAACATCGTGACTCCACCAAGGGTAGTGACTATCCTTATCTAGGGTAGTGATTATTCCTAAAGATGCAATAAATCCGGTGATGATACAATAGTAGGCCATATGGACTTTTCTAATAGAACTAAAGTCGGAATAATAGATAATGGCCTTAATGATGCTGGAGCATTTAGCAGTTTGAACCATTCTTATCTTATGACATGATCCTGTCTTTTTCTGAGCCATGACGAAGAGCAATTGAGACATTCAATAAGGATTTTAGCATCCCCATAGTCCCTTGGCACGGTGTGCTTCATTCAGGGTCGGAACGAGATAAGATTGGAACTCCCAGAGGCTACCACGATTTGCCCGTGGCTATGTCCATGGGCATGGACTATTCTGAGACTTAACATGGAACTTCCAGTAGGGAACATGACCATGACCTGACTGTGGTCTTGGCGACGGTCGTGGCACGCGTCGCCACAACACCAGTAAATTAGGGTTTTGGTTATTTTTTTATTTGTTTAAATTTTTCTTATTTGTTTCGATTTTTTTTTCCAATTCCTAGGCTATTTAAACATGAGCTAAGTCTCTAAGGTAGATTGTTTTGGTTAATAATATTTTTTCATGTAAATGTAGAGGCAGACCCTATGCAATCTCTATTCTAATGATGGACGTGGAAGGATTCTCATCCCACACTCACCTTGTGTTAGTTGGTATTAGAGCCCTAGATCCATGGGGGGTGGTCATGGTCATGAAAGGCAAGTTTCGATTGAGGACGCCTTACACCAGGATCAAAGTTGTACGAGCTCATCGAGGATCTACAGAGACAAGTCATGGAGTTATCCCAGCGTCTAGCGGCATGGGATCTTGAAGACCGTGAGGTATTTGATTGACGCTCTACTTCGAGTTTTGAAAATTTGAATCATCGTGATCGCCGTGGTCGCAAGGAATGGTATGAAACATTGGTTTTCCCGTCGAGCTTCTTGATTTTTCCGGCACATTACACGCAGAAAGTTCATTGATTGGATTAACGAAGTTGAAAGGATTTTTGACTTCAAAGAAGTTCCCGATCGTGTCAAAGTGAAATTGGTCGTCATTAAGTTTGAGTCTCCGCTTGGTGGGAACAATTGTGACACTCACATAAGAAGCAGGGCAAGACCAAGATTATTGATTGGGAAAAAATAAAAAAAAAGATGAAAGGTTAATTCTTTCCTTTTGGATATACTCAGTTGTTATTCATCATCTTCATACTTTAAGATAGGGCACCCGATCAGTTGATGAGTATAAAGAGGAGTTTTACTAGTTAGTTGCTCGGAACGATTTATACGAGACGGATGAGCAGGTGATAGCTCGATATTTGGGAGTTTTGCGACTATTTTTTCAAGATATTCTTAGTTTGCATTCTCTTTGGACTATTTCAGAGGCTTATTAGCGTGCATTGATGATTGGGAAGCAACATAGCCGGGAACCCGAAATTCTGAGCAATCAAAGCAATCAATCGACACTCCAGGTTCTTCCTAAATCGACTCTTAAATGTTTTCGAAGTGGTGAACCAGGACATAAGGCCGACGAGTGCAAAAGATTCGCTAGCTAGAAGGGTAAAAATTTGTTGATTGAAGAAGAAATCGGCAATCCCGTCTACAACGAAGACGATGTTGATGAGGTACTGTACGGAGATGGTCATTAGACATCGGTTGTTCGCAAGAGCCTTCTCACCCCAGGATGAAGTAAAGGATGATTGGTTAAGGACGAACATCTTTCACACGACCTGCACCATTGTGGATAAGGTATGCAAGTTGATTATCGATAGTGGCAGTTGTGAAAATATTGTTTCCAAGGGCACTGTGTAGAAATTACAAATGAACACATATCATCATCCTAGGGCGTACAAGTTATTTGGGCTAAAAAAGAAAAACAAGATAACAGTGGAGCAAAAATGTCTCGTTTCTTTTTCTATTAGCAATAAGTATCATGATAAGGCTTAGTGTGACGTTGTGACGATGGATGTATGCCATATTATTGGGATGACCTTGATAGTATAATCGCAAAGCTATCCATGATGAACGAAAGAACACCTATACCTTTCATCTCAAAGGGAGGAAGATTGTACTAGCACTCTAACGAGAGAGTAGAAGTCCATGCGTGGGTAGTGGCACTAATCCAAACTCTAGGATGGGTTCTTTTCAATATGGGGCATCTGATGTAGGAGCATCCAACAATTCGAACCATTCTTATCTTATGACACGATTCTGTTTTTTTTTTAGCTATGACGAAGAGCAATTGAGGCCTTCAACAAGGATTTCGGCACTCCCATGGTCCCTGGCACGGTGTGCTTTATTCAGGATCGGAATGATGCAAAATTGGAACTCCCAGAGGCTACCATGGCTTGCTCGTGGCAACGTCTATGGGCGTGGACTATTCTGAGGCTTGACACGAGACTTCCAGTAGGGAACATGACCTATTTGTGTTCCCTACTACGGCCCGACCGTGGTCTTGGCCATAGCCGTGATGCACCGTTGCTAAACACCAGTAAATTAGCATTTCGATTATTTTTTTTTGTTTGAGTTTTTTTATTTGTTTCAATTTTTTTTTTTTTCAATTCGTAGACTATTTAAATATGGACTAAGGTTCTTGTAAAGTAGATTGTCTTGTTTAATAATATTTCTTTTCGTTTAAATATAACTGTGGATCCTCTTTATTTGCGAATTCCCTCCTTCGATTCCTCTGCAATCTCTATCCTAATAACGCACATAGAAGGATTTTCGTCTTGCACCCACCCTACGTCACTTAATTACTAAGATACCTATATCTGTCTGAGTGCATACAATAAGAAAAAATGACGAGGTCTTATAACTATCTAGTGGCTAATGGTAGTATGCATTTTCAGGTGAGAGGCACTCAATGTCAGGATGTGGACCCTTAAAGAAGTTAGAATATATCAAGTTTAGAGTGATATGAGCAAAAGGTTCAAGTAGTGTTTGAGGGTAATTTCAAAAATAAAAGAAGAGATTATCAGTCTTTTCCCACTAGGTTTCTTATCAAGGAGTTAAGGCAGTCCTTTCCCACTATGACACATCTAGTCTTGAGAATTGGGAATTTGGATAGGGGAGTTTTTCACCGGATACTATCTTGACATTATAGAAATAATAAACTATTATGCCTTAGCTAACCTAATCTATTGCACACACCATGCGAATCAATATTTGTGCGCAGAGTTCTACCACAACTTAACCCTTGTGGATGAATTGAACTATGGGACTAGGGTTGGCGGGCAAGACATATTAGTCAATCCAGAAATTATTAGGATATATCTAGACACTAGATTGGCTAGTAATCTCTTGTATTGTTTTCCAAATTACGTCAAACACTGCTTGAACCTTTTGCTCATATCACCCTAGATTTGATATATTCTAATTTCTTTGAGGGTCCACGTCCTGATATCATCAGTTAGTGCATCTCAAGGCTCATTGTACAAAGTGATCGTAGAATGCATTTTGTCATTAACCACTACAGATCAGATAGTTATAAGACCTCATTATCTTTTGTTATTGTATGCACTTAGACATAGATATAAGTCTCTTAGGATGTAAGGTCATTACTTATTATCCTGGCTTTAGTTCTGTCGAGAAAGTCCATATGACCTACTATTATATCATTACTGGGTTTATTACATCTTTAGGATAGTCACTGCCCTAGGTAGAGTCACGATATTGTCTGAACCTTTCGATAGGATAGGTTTTAGACAAATGTCTCTAGCTGGGATGGATAAGGGGATCAGACCTTAGTGTGGAAGGCGAGATGACGGAAAGCTCCACAGCCTGAGGAGTCGTCAAATTCTGAAGATGATATGCTTGAGATTCAGATCCTAGATTTGCCAGCTCCTCATGCTCCAGATGACAGATTCACCCGCATGGAGGAGTTTATGCATGGGGGTTTAGGGAGATTAGAGAGGAGATCCAAGGTCTCCGGAGAGAACAGCAAGAACAATTTCAGATGCTTTGGAGGCAACATAGGCTATGGTGTTTTTAGGTCCTAGCGCATAAGGTCTTCATAATTTTAAAGAGGTCAAACTTTAAAGAGGGAGATGGTGTGACAATACAGTTAGTGTTATAAGATTCATATATCTCTACAATGGTATGATATTGTCCACTTTGAGCCTAAGCCTTTATGGTTTTATTTTTGGGTTTTACCCAAAAGGCCTTATACCAATGGAGATATCTTTTCATCTTATAAGCACATGATCTTTTCCATGTCTTACCAATGTGGGACTTTGATTGTATTTTCAATACTCTCAATAATCCCCCCAAATGAAGGACTACATTGGGCCCCCCTCAAGTCTATCCCTCCTCAAAGGACTTCCTCTGTTTGATGCCCGATCTTCAATCCACCAGGACTTCCTGCCAACTGCCTGGTCCTCCTGACCCAGTTGGACTTTTTGTCAATTGTCTGGTCTTCCTGACCCAACTGGACTTCTTGCCAGTTATCTGGTCATCCTGACCCAACTGGACTTCCTGCCTAGTGTCTGGTTCTCTTGATTCGGACATGGAAGCTCACTTCCTTCGTTCGATGTACATGGCTTGACATAGACTATGACTTTGATACCAATTGTTAGTGCTATAAGATTCATATATCTCCACAATGGTATGATATTATCCACTTTGGACCTAAGCCCTCATAGTTTTATTTTTAGGCTTTACCTAAAAGACCTCATACCAATGAAGATATATTTTCATCTTATAAGCACATGATCTTTTCTGTGTTTTACCAATGTGGGACTTTAATTGTATTTTCAATATTCTCAACAAATACCAGATAATCAAATTGGTGTTTTGATGTATGACGACTGGTTTAAAGTTTGACATTAGAAGATGTAACTTGTGTGTCAAGTGTGCAACTGTAGGCCACTTGACACAGGAAATCCTACTGGGTCAAGAGAATCAGACATTAGATAGGTGAACTCCTAGTGGGTCAGGAGGATAAGACATTAGGTAGGAGAAACCTTAGTGAGTCAAGAGGATTGGACGCTAGGTATGAGAAGTCTAGATTGGTCGATGAACTAGACATTCAAAAGGGAAAGTCTAAATAGGTTAGCAGGATCGGATATTTGACAGATAAGAAGCTCTAGGTAATTAGGCAAGACAAATCCAAGAGAGGACGTTCTGGTAAAGAATATTGTGAGGGACTGTCTTATAATAGGTGCTTCGAAGTCAATGTCAAAGACAGATTTGACTGGCGTAATATCAATTGTATGATGAATATATTTGTTTGGTTAACTCGTGATGGAGGAGTAAACTAAGTTTTCCATATGACTGAAAAAGGTTTCTAGTCGATCGGAAGGATCAAAACGATCGAAAAACATGATTAGTTGATCAGATGTCTCGATTAGCATTGACTTGCTGAAATGGCAGTTGATGTGGCAAGAGTTGCTAACATGGCATGAGAAAATCCTTCGCAGGATGAAGTAGCTGCTGACATGGCAATAGACTAACGTGGCAAAGGGATAAACCTCTGGTGCTAACGTGGCAAGGAGATAAGTCTTAAGATGCTGATGTGGCAAGAGATAAGTCTCAGGTTGCGGACAAGACAATTGACGTGGCTTAACATAAGTTTTACATTGTTGGCGTGGCAAAAGATGAGCTATGACTTGTTGATGTGGCAGATAATAAGGCGAACGGAAAGTTTTCTAGGAGTTCTATTAGATATAGCAGTGTTCTAAAAAGCGCTAGACGGTAGGCGGGCGGTCACTCGCCGCCTAGCGCCTAGGCGGCCGCCTAGGTGGTTTCTAGGCGATTTCTAGGCGGTCGATTTTTTTAATATTTTAAATATAATAATATATAAAAAAATTAATATATTAGGGGGCACTCAAAAGTCAAAATTCACTTTGTAGCCTCCACATGCATGTAACAAATAACAACTAACAACAACTCAACAAGTAATAAGAATATTAAAAACGTTTAAGATTGTAAACAATAAGAATTGCAAAATATAAGAATTAAAAACATAATTGCAAACAATATTAAAAATCCATTGCAATAATAAGAATTGACAATTGTAAACAACAAGAATACTTGACAACAAACAATAATTTACACATCAAGCAATATTACAACAATAAGCATTGCAAACAACAAGAACACAACACACAAATCACAATGAAGCACGACACAATGATACAGTTTAGATTAAAAACTATTAAGAATATTTTGACAATAAGCAAGCGTACCCAACACTAATAGAATGAAGAAAAACATATTCCTACATATTGTGAATGTTTAGTTGAAAAGATCCTCTCTCAGCGAGACACATCAACAATAAAGTGGATATCATCTTAACCAATAAACAAAATATCATTTACTTTACAGAGCGATCTAGATTTAACCATAATTCTTCAACTTCTTCTAGTTCATCTCCATATTTCTCCAACACTTCCTCTGTATCGGATTCAAACTCAAAATCCATGGCATCTTCCTCTTCTTCATCCGATACAAATTCTTCTTCGTGAAGTTCTCTTACATCTTCAATATTTGTCTCAACATCTTCATCTCCACCATCAACAATCCATCCTTGTGCCATAGTTGCTTCACTAGCAAGTAGCACATCAACTCCTTTTTCTTCTAGTCTTCTTTTTTTGTTTATGATCTTGGCATTGAATTGAACATAGACTAAATTGTTCAACCTTTCGGTATCTAATTTATTTCTTTTCTTTGTATGGATCTACATTAAAGAAAATTAGAAAAATATTAATATTGATTATTGAATACATATTTAGACATTTAGTATAAGTAATTAAATACTTACTCCCTCAAAAGTACTTCAATTTCTTTCAACCTAAGAACTCGTAGTTAAAGAAAGAATTCTTTTAGTCATCTTTTGCAATTTAGGTACACCATTTCCAAAAAGATGCCACCATCCAACTAAATAAAAATAAACCCAACAATAAGTCAATAACAATAAACAAAATCAAGAAACAACCAATAAAGATTAAAAATTACAAAATAAAGTAAGCAATTCTTAGTTCTTAGTTCTTACCCGAATCATATTTCTCATTATTTTTTGTGCACCCCACTATAGCCAATGCTCTTCCAAACCCCCCCACTTTGTTGATATACTTCAATAACTCCACATTTACTATGTCACTTTGACTATCAATATCATTAGGAAAGAATGTTTCAACACAAGTGAAAAATCCATTCATAACCACTTCTTCACTTCCTATGCTCGTCGTTGGAAGGAGTAATAAGGGTTCAAGAGGTAGGCCGCCAAATGTAGTGGACTATCAAGCCGATTATGGCTTTTTTCATCAATAATATCAATAAGCGGACGATAGTGAAGCTCTTGATTGTTGAATGTCACTTTAATATCCTCTCTCGCTCTAAGTAATTCTCCATACACAAAACCCATAGATGGTTTATTATCCCCATCAACAAGACGAAGCACCTTAATTAAAGGGGCAAACACCTTCAAGCAAAAACTTACCCCATTCCAAAAAGAGGTACTCAAAGCGATATTATATGCCGCCTTCCCCTTTGCACTCTTTGAATGTTTGCATGTATTCCATTCTTCACTAGCAACCATAGTTCTTAGTTCACTTTTCTTCTCTATCAAGCTTTGCAAAGTTAAAAAAGGCGGTTGCAAATCGTGTTGCTCTCGGCCTCACTATGTCTCTTTTTGTGGTAAACTTTCTCATAATTGACAATGTCTTGTGATGTGCATAAATAAAGATTGTCAAGCTCTTTGCCTTTTCAATCACCCCTTTGAACTTAGGTTAATTCCCAATTCCTTGAAGCATAAGATTCACTGTGTGAGTTGCACATGAAATCCAAAATATATGTGGTCTCTTCTCCTTCAACAGATCTTTTGCCGCCATATTATTCGAAGCATTGTCCGTTACCACTTGAGCTACATTTTGGGGTCCAACTTCTTCAATACACTTGTCCACATATTCAAATATATAATTTCCGGTGTGTGCTTCATTCGATGCTTCCCTAGAAGAAAGGAAAGTTGTGCCTTCTTTACAATTGATACACAAATTCATGATACTTCTTCTTTTTCGATCAGTCCATGCATCGGTCAAAATTACACCACTAGTAATTTTTCCACACAACTTACATTTCAACTTATCCAAACTTTTAGGATCCACCAATTCCGCAAATTCCCATCCAATATCATTGGAATTACGCTTCAAACGAAAATCAATCTCGGACATTGAATTAGATGCTTCAGAAGATATAGTACCTAACATTTTTGATTTTACTGCACTACAAAGGATAAAAATGAAACCCTTGTATAAGCTGAATCAAAATGCAAGGTGGATCTATTTATTGTTAGTAAGGGAAAGAAAAATCAATTTACGATGCCAAGAAGAGAAAGCACTCAGTGCTACACTACAAGAACAATAAACAGAACAAAATTCACAATGAAGTCAAGTGCAGTACCATCAAAATTGAATTGTATGTAATTGCTGGATGAGGAATGTTAAGAAATGGAACAAACAAAAGGAAAACACAATATGTGTATTAGCTAAGATACCATAGTAAGATAACAATTAGTGAACATCTTGAAATCTTAATCAGAGCAGTCGTATGGATCAATCTGTTAAGAGCTTGAAACTTTTTTAAGGAAAATTAATTTATGAAATTTGGAAATGGATCTAATATGATAAAAGCTAATTTGTTCTGATTTTCCACTTGAGAACTTGGATGAGCTTTATCATTGTCAGAAAGACAATGATCTTGGTGCTTAAAGAAATTCAAACTCTTGAGGGTATTATCATTTGCAATATCATGGTGACTGATGTGTGTGTAAATCGTGCTTTCACTACTCCATATGCATGCATTTTATCTCATTTCATGTCCTAGGCATGTATTTTGTCATGATTCAGTTAAGTTTAGCATATTTTGGACGAAGAGACTGCTTTTGGGTGTTTTTCATGTTAACAGGGCGAAGAAGCAGGCGTATCAAAACAACACAGGCGTGTTATCAATGACACGTCCGTGTCAGGAGTTCCAGCGCTCAACACGCCTACGTTGACAACCAAACACGCCCGTTCAAGCGGCGGCACGGCGGTGAGAAATGCGACACGCCCATGCCAAATGAGGGCACGGCGTGTGCGCACATTTCTCAGCCGGCCGTGCTTGAACGGGCGGCGCGGTTTCTAACCAGTATGGTCGTGCCGAACTTCCCGACACTGACGCGTCATCGACGCGTGTTGTTTTGTATCCACAACTCCATAGAAGATTTATCCAAAAAAAATTAAAGAACCAAAGTTCACGCAAACTGTTTAGGATCACATTCGAAATTGCTCATGTGCTAGAATTGGAATTAGTCCAAGTTCATGTTGGTAACAAACTTGCTACAACTACAAAATTGTAGTTGTTATAGACTTATTACAATGTTATTAACATGAATATCAATTAGTGAAATCATCACAAGATTCTCAACCATTAGATCAGCAGGAGCTAGCACTACTGAATTCAACTTATTGTTGATCTTCTCTTTTACGACAGATACTAGTCATTTTAGATAAACTTTTGTAGATAATTTTGTATGATCCATCTACATTTTCTTGTCTATGCTGCAGAAATGAATTCTATACGACTCTGAAAACATATAACTCTCAGATTAGTTGCACACTTGCACATATAATCCCTTACCTTAGTCTGGACTCTGGACTGTGGCGTGCGGCGAAGGGAGGGTCGGCAACAGAGCAGCCGGCGACCTATCCGGGGACGAGGGAGAGCTCAGAGAGGGCAGGGAGGTGAGCGATGAAAGCGAAAAGGGTGTCGGCGAGGCTGGGGATCCGGATCGGGTGCTTGGCTTCCGTCGTTCGCGGCTTTCTCAGCTCCGGGTGCCTAGGTTCCTGCACGCCATGGGTCTAGGGATTTCTCGGCGACGCGGTCGGCGGCAGACAGGCAGAGACTCGACGGTCGGAGAGGCGGCACGCGTGAAGTCGAAGCCTGGCCCTGGGCGCAGCGGAGACGAAGAAGCGAAGAGGCTGCACGCACGGGATTAGGGATTCCAAAATTTGGCTCGATTAGGATTTAGGCTGCACGTGAGATCGTGATTCAGAAATCGTGATTCAGAAATCGCGATTAGGGATTTCGAATTTCAATCGCGATTCGTGAATCGCGACTACGTTGCCGCTTAATCGGTCGGTCGCCCCGATTAATCGAAGCGAAGCGTCGTCGATTAATCGCTCTGGGCGCCGATTAAAGCGGCGACGCCGCCGATTAATGCGGCGACGCCTAGCGGCGTCGCCTCTGTAAATGTCGGGGCGGTGGACGAGCGTCCACCGCCTACGCGCCGCCTAATCGGATAAAATCGGCAATTTTTAGAACACTAAGATATAGTCAATAAAATGAACCTGGATGGAAAACTAGCATGATCAGGGTCTGGATGATTGTGATCAGAAAATGAATAATACGATGCATCGAGCAGGATAGCCGGTGTTTAGTTGACCAAAAAAGTGTTCAAATCTATGGAAAAACTTGTATAAAACTAGCTCGAGTCTAGGCAGCACACCACAGCTCAAAAAACTTCCAATATTCAAATTTGCTCAAAAAGTGTGCGGTATGCCCCACGTTCATCCAAAAGTTTCTTGTAAGCAGTGCTTGTCCTTTTAGTAACATTTTTATTTGCTTGCATTTTTTGCTATCATCATTCGACATCCTGTACATATTTCGTCACATATATTTTTGCCAAATTCATAATGTTGTAAAGGTTTCTTCACCTTGGAAGATTTTTAGGAAGGAAAAAATTAAAATTTCGGGAAACGATCCATCTAATGGATCACTAGGATCGTGGAGTAGCAACTTGGGGATTATGAACCACGTTAAATTATTGAATCTTTTGGTGCTTGTGTTTTCATTATTTTTTCCATCACATATTTTACTTTGATTTAAAATTAAACAATTTTTAAAAGTGCTATTCAATCCTTCTCTAGCCCATCACATCTAGTGCATGGATGTTAGAGACTAAACACATTGCCACTTTCATGAATCTTAATGCTAGATTCATATTTGGATGGGGGAGTCGTTAAATGATCTCAAAGAAAAGTATAAAAGATTGGTATGGAAATTGAATTACCTTGTAGTTATCAGACCGCATGTATCATTTGCAGTTAATGTGATTATTAGTCTCTAGAACTTCCATGTAATTGGAGCTACTATAAGAATTTTATGCATTACCTCAATAATCCCTTAGCAAAAGCTCCCTTATTGTAGGATCTAGATCATCTTCAAATTGTGGATATATAGATGCAAATAAACAAATTCTCCTACAAGTGCTATACTATCATATCCTTATTGGATGTAGTCTAATTTTATGGAGAAGCAAGAAGCAACTTCTGGTAGCAAGTAGTCTATTACAGCTTGGTCGATTTTGACTATTAAAACATCACGCCCATAGTCTCTAATCTAATATTTCATGAGAGAGGAAAGTCCATAAAGATCGATAGCCACTATCAAAGCACAGTTAGTCGAACACCTCATTTGTCAACTCCAATTTTTAGCAAGTTAATTTACTAATCAAATACTTGAGGGCCTAGAATTGAGTATGTCTTCCTACAACAAATTGTGTTTCTACAGTATATTTTTGAAGCAGCTCGTGTGTTATGGACCTAGGACCCTAAATATAAATACTAGACATATCAGGGAATATATATAGGTAAAAGGACATAGTTAACTCGGTGTTCCCTGTAACACTACCATTGACAAACATATCAAACAATGTTTGTAGTCAAGTGTGTAATGAATTTATGACACTCCGCATACACTCATCATTTTCGTTGATGCATTGAGCAACACATTGGTTTAATTTCCCTTTTCTTTGGCATGACAGATTCTCCATATCTCTGAAGTTGATGTCCGGGAAACTAAAATGATGGGTTCTTCTCCGCTAATAATAGTCGCTGTGAGAACTTTTACCGAACATTCAATATTACATCGTCGAGACATTGTATGAATAGGATAACAGCTATACAGAATGGTTTTACATACCTAATTGACATTTCTGTTTGAATTTTTTGTAGTTTCAAACCCAACAGATCTACTGTGTGCGTGATAGACAGGGCTCAATAACAGCTGGAGGGAAGGTAATTTTCTCATTTCGTATTTAATGTTTTCTTCAATACACATTGGATTTTTCCCCCCTTAATTTATATCCGAAGGGCAATCCTTCCCTACACCTGTTGATGATAATTTCCTCAAAATTTATTACGCCAAAAATCATATCAGAATCATTTGTAAAGTTCTAAATAGTTCGACTAAAAAAAAAAAGCCAAAGTCCCAACTATTTCGGTTTGGCTGTAATATATTTGTTATTTATGACAATTCTGATTTTCAGGATTCGATTCAGACGGTACTATATGCATGGGCTATGCAGCTGATTGATATCGAGGAGCTTGGCGAAGGAGCATACTACCCACAGTGGAAGCTCCGAGAAATGCAACAACTGGGTTTTCAGGCACTTATCTAGAATTCACCTTTATTATACTGGTGTCGTTTGATGATTTAGAAGACGCACGTAGGCAGTGCATATGCAAAGTGAAGATGTGATCGTTGGGTAGTGGATGATCATGTGCTTTCTCGTTCTAACATTCACAGTCGAGACCAACTTCGGACCTCTGATGTATCTCAGCGAGGAAAGGCTATTTCTATTCTTTTTCTTTTTTTTTTTATCACATGTATGCCTCAGATAATTTGATCATCAATGCGTTTGAGGCGATGTATAATGTTGGTTGAACATGGAAACCCAGGCATGTTGAGCAACTCATTCTTGACATTTTGATGAATAAGGATAAATTTTAAATCGGCGTTTCTTATTTATTTTTAAATGTCAAAGTCTATTATTTATTTATTAAAACATTTAAAGGGTGTTATACCATTCAAAATGTTTTGTTATAAATCAATTATTAAACTCCTATTTGCTTGGGGGAAAAAAGGATTAAATTGTTTGCTCAATTGGTTTGACAAACTCATGTATTAGCATGTGTTAAAATTATTATACAAGTAATAAATTTTAAAAATATAATTTTCTAAAAATTTAATGGAAAGTAAAGTGATTTTTTTCTATAAATTTTAACATTTGGATATACGAATTATAAATCTAAATAAAATAATTGTGTTGTATTTCTTTTAATTAATTTTAAAGTAATTAAAGATTAGTCTATCAATGTTTTTTTAGTAGGTATTAAGTATTCAGATTTTCGATTAATATGAAGTTTGGTTGAAATAGTTATCGAAGAAAATGGAGATGATTAATTGATTAGAGTGGTCAAATAATGTTGTATAGTTGATTGATAGCCTTCGGTGTTATAGTGTAGTGATAGAGTGTTTATATAGTCGTTTAGATATCTTAAATTCGATTTTTAATTGTGGCATATTTATAGAGAATTTTTTTCAAGTGGAGTGATAAATTCTAGAACGTTGGATCACCTCCTACGAGCACTTTTTAATTTATTTTGACAGTCGATGAGAAATTTTCGTAAGATTAAATTGATTATCGTCACGATTAATCGAGTCATGAATATATGATATCAATTAAAAATAAATAGTCGATTAATAAATGTTATGTAAAAGGTTCATTTTATTTAACTACACTGGAATCATTCTTACACATCAACATGATTCTACTACTACTCTAATTTTTATTATAAATTCTAATACCTTTATTGTAATCTTCTAGTACGAATTAAACCATACAGAATAAGAGTTTGGGGCTGCCAACCACATCAAAAGTTTGCTTCCTTTGATTTGTTTAATGTGGTTTATTGCAAAATTTATTTAAAGATAATAAACTCATAGGAAAAACGGTATTCTCCTCCTACTACGCAGATCATCCAATCACATATACACCAATTTTTATCAAATTTTGCATCTTTTTTACACTTGTAGATTTTTAGTAAAATTTTAAAATTTGAGTAGTGTTGACACTTAAGGGGGGGAAAGTGTGTACTTCCATCATTTATAAAGGTCAAACAATGGGAGGCTTGTCTAGAATTAAAACAATATCTAGAAAATAGATACATAATAGGTACTCCATAATCCAAGTTGGATTGTGTGCTAAAAGATGTTGTATCTCATTTGATACCTAGTGATACTCAGGTGATACCTAATGGTACTCAGGTAAGACTGAAAGACGGTTTAAACAAACAGGATGAACCCGCTGCGAATGCCCCATCTTTATATACATATGCCGGACGCCCTACGTCTCGACTCGGACTTCTCTCACATACGCCGAATGCCCTGCGTCTCGACTCGGACTTCTCTCACATATGCCGGACGCCCTGCGTCTCGACTCGGACTTCTCTCACATATACCGGACGCCCCGCGTCTCGGCTCGGATTTCCTTTATATCAGGCTCCCAGCCTCTAAAATATAAGAGTCGTAGGAAAAAAGATTCATTTTATTGTAAGCTAAGGAGGAAGGCCACGTCATCAAGTTGAAGGAGCATATTCCCCTTTGAAAGGATAAGTCACTGACAAAGTTCAGAGGAATATCTGCGACATTAATGGAGAATGGTCTCCTATCAACCACGCATCATGTATTAATTACTGCTCTTGTCTAAAGACAGATTTCCCTGCCAAGATCTCAAGGGATTAGCCGCAACATTAATTGAGACTTGTCTCCTATCAACCGCACGACGTGTAGTAATGGCAGTCCACGCGCTGAATGCAGTCCAAGTAACAATGATTATACTGTACGGTCCATTAGGCTCCGTCACTTCTGTGGACAGAGCTCCTCGAGAACAGAGCCTCCCTTCTATATATATATAGGACCCTCCGGGGAAAGAGGAGGTAAGCTTTTCCAAACATTGATACTAGTTGCTCTAAGTTCTTTTTTCCTCTTCCAACTAAGTTCTGTCTTGAACGTCGGAGGGGCCGTGCCGAGATCTCTCTCGGCGCCCTTAACCGATTGCTATTGCGCATGCTCTCCATTCGGCTCGGTCCATATCATTCTGCTCGGCTACCTGGCGGTATTGATCTTCCGTAATCAGCGCAACGATCACGGGTTACGCATCTCTCCGCTGAAGCATCCACAGTTACCGATTTACGCTGCTTGGACACCTCGCCATCACGGTCTCGACAGACATCATAATGGCGCCGTCTGTGGGAACTTAAAAGACAAAACGCTTGAGGCAAAGATGGCAGACCAAGGAGCGAATTCAGGTAATCACAACCTCGCAGGCGAAAGCTTAACGAGAGAAAGCATCATGACGCTGGTCAAGACAATCATGGAAGACGTCCTACGTGACCTCATCCCTCGGGGAAATCCCCCACTGGCAACCCCTTCTAGCCCAGTCCAGGGCCCTACTCCGACTTCTGTGCCGCCTACTCCAGCTACTCCCAGATCGACTCCCACCGTTTGGCCATCATCCGAGTCATCCTCCACCGCTTCATCCTCACGATCCTCTAAGGAGACGCCTTCATATGCACCATCTGAGAGGGATCCCAAAAAGGGGAAGGCTCCTGCTATCAGCACCGAATCCCCCCTCGCCCCCAGCATGATAGCGGACAGAATGCCCAAGTCCTTCAGGCCAGTCTGCATAGGGGAGTATAATGGCTCGGCTGATCCAGAAGAATATTTAGGAAGGTTTAGGAAGGCGGCATTAATCCATAATTACTCGGATGGAGCAAAGTGTAAGGTCTTCTCTCTTAATCTAATCAGCCCCGCACAAAGGTGGTTTGATCGACTGCCAGCGGGGTTCATTCATTTTTTCCAAGAACTATCCTTACTATTCCTACAAAGATTTGCTAGTAGTAAACGGTATCGGCAGACAACCCAGTACCTCATGACCATGAAACAGGAACGGGGAGAATCTTTAAGGGGCTATCTGCACCGTTTCAACCGAATAGCCGTGGACGTACCGGACGCCTCACCAAATACAGTGGTAGACGCCTTCTCTCATGGCCTCGTACGGGGGGATTTCTCCAAATCCCTAATGAAGAGGTCTCCTCCTCACTTTGAAGCCTTGCTGGCCAGAGCAGAAGCATACATCAACTTAGAAGAAGCCGAGAAGGCAGCAGATGGACAACATCGGTTGGAGCGGCCTGCACTTTAAAAGCATCCGAGAAAGTCCTCGCTCTTCAATCCTCTGGGGCTCCTGTCTACCCTCCACGGCTTAGGAAGGATAGAACCATTATTGTCGTTCGAGAACTGCCAGCCACACCGCAGGAACGAGGTCCTTTTTGCGCCTTTCACCAAGTATACGGTCACTCAACCCAGGAGTGTCGCATTCTAGCTAATGAGATCAGGCAAGTAATAAGGGAACAGCAGGGCGAGGCCTCTCGCAACGAGCGATCAGAATCACGAGAGTTTGCCCAACGAAATCCGGCTAGAAGAGCCCCTCAGCCAATTCCCGAACAGCAGAGACCGGCTCAGGTCCCCCGAAGGTCGCAAGACACTCCTGGGGAGAACCTCCCCTCCCCCCACTCACCTCAAGCGCTCAACACTCCGCATCGGGGGATGATCAACATGATCGCCGGAGGAGCTACTGATGGGGACTCGAATCGGGCCAGGAAAGCTCACGGTCGACGATTAGAAAACATGCAAGTAAGAATCAACCTAACCCCCGCAGATAAACCATCAATCAGGTTTGGCCCTGAAGATTTGCAGGGAATAGTTACTCCTCATCCTCATGACGATGCCTTGGTGATAAGAGCTACAGTGGCCAATTACGACGTAGCGCGGATCTTCATTGACACAGGTAGTTCAGCTAACATATTGTTTAAAGATACCTTTGACCGTATGCAGCAGGAAGCCACATGGCTCCAACCAATGAATACCGCGCTGTATGGCTTCTCGGGACACGAGGTCACTCCGCTCGGCCGGATCAACCTCCCTCTTTCCTTAGGAGAAGAGCCATCTCGCCGGACGCGGACAGTCACTTTTACCGTGGTGAAGCGTAGCCTACAACATCATTTTGGGAAGGCACTACATGCCTACATGCCTGCTCTCCACTTATCACCAGAAAATCAAATTTCCCGTGGGCAACCAGATAGGGGAAGTAGCCGGAGATCAAATGGCTGCTCAAAAGTGCTATGTGGAGGAGGTTCGTACAGACCTGTGAAAAGTCAAAAGACGCCGATATATACCTGAGGAAGTCCCTTCTGTGAACACTGAGGAAGAAGAGGTACAGGTATGGCCGAATCAGCCCGAGAGGATCCTTCGAATAGCTGCAGACCTTCCGGAAAATTTGAAGCAGAAGATCAAAGATTGCCTGACCAGCAACATAGATGTCTTTTCGTGGCCGGATGAACAACACCACGGCATCCCCCGGATAGTCATGGAGCATAAGCTGAATATCTTTCCCGGGTCTCGGCCCATCCGGCAAAAAAGAAGCCATTTTGGATCAGAAAAAGACCAAATCATCCGAGCCGAAGTACAGAAGCTCCTGCAAGCCGGATACATCCGAGAAGTATAATTCCCGGAATGGCTGGCTAATATAGTACTGGTACCAAAGACGGGAGGAAAATGGAGGGTCTGTATAGATTTTAGGGATCTCAATAAAACGTGCCCTAAAGATTGCTACCCCTGCCTCAAATAGACCAGGTAGTAGACTCCACTGCTGGATGTGAATTAATTTGCATGTTAGATGCCCACCAGGGATACCATCAGATTCCACTCGCCTTAGAGGATCAATAAAAGGTTAGTTTCATCACTGCTGACGGGACCTTCTGTTATAAGGTCATGCCGTTTGATTTAAAGAATGCTGGCACCACCTATCAAAGGATGATGAATAAAGTATTCCGGCCACAAATAGGCCGAAACCTAGAGGTGTACGTCGATGACATCCTTGTCAAATCTGTCAAAGCTGAAGACATAATCTCGGACCTGAAGGAGACATTTGGCACCTTGCGGCATTATGGGATTCGGCTTAATCCAGGCAAGTGCATATTCGGAGTCCGCGGAGGCAAATTCCTCGGGTACATCATTACCGAGCGGGGCATTGAAGTCAACCCCGAAAAGGTCCAAGTCTTACAGAACATAACCTCCCCTCGCAGAATCAAGGAAGTACAAAGATTGTTGGGCCGAATAACAGCCCTCTCAAGATTCATCCCTAAGTCGGCAGAGCGAACCCTCCCTTTCTTCAAGATACTTCGCAAGTCGACTCGGTTTTCATGGGATGATAAATGCGAGCAAGCCCTTGCAGAACTAAAGCAATATATAGCCGGTTTGCCCATATTGGCCAAGCCGATCCCCGGAAGAAACTTGATTATACAGCTTCCTCGGAGGCCGTAGCTTCCGTATTGCCGCGAGAAGAAGGTAAACAAGCGCCTATTTACTTTGTCGGTCATTTATTAAAAGAGCCTTTGGCGGTACACAACTCTGGAAAAGTTAGCTTTGGCCCTACTTATAACGACTCGGAAGCTCCGTCCCTATTTTCTATCTCATCCGGTCACAGTCTTAACCAACAGTGGCATCGGAAGGATAATAAACAATCCGGAAGCATCCACGTGCAGTCAGTGGATCACTGAATTGACTGAATATGATATCCAGTATCAACCCCGCCCAACTCTTAAAGCACAAGTATTGGCAGATTTCTTGGCGGAAACATCCGGAGTAGAGAAGAATGAAGAATGGAAAATATATGTGGATGTTTGGCAACCAAACAAGGCAGTGGGGTGGGGTTAATACTAATATCCCCCCAAGGGGATGATATACGGGTAGCAGTGCAGCTCAACTTCCGGGCTTCTAACAATGAAGCCGAATATGAGGCCTTGTTAGCAGGGATGCAAGTCGCCCGCCATCTAGGGGATGCTCGGATCTTCTTGCATTCCGACTTTCAGTTAGCCGTTGAACAGCTTAGGGGATCGTTCGACATCAATAACCCAAGACTAAAGCGGTACAAACAAGCTTATCAAAGATTAGCCGCGGGGTTTCAAGAGGTAGTTCTACACAAAATACCCGGAAGCGAGACAACGGCGATGAGTTGGCCGTATGGCTAGTACCCTCATTGCATGGAGCACAGGAAGACTCCGTGGCCAGAGTGCGGACTCATCTCGACATAAATCAAGAGCCCTTTGGTATCTCGCATTTCGGTGATTGGAGGAAGCCCTTGATCGATTACCTCCAGGTGGGTACTACTGAGGACTGGCGAGAGGCAGTAGTTAAAAGAAGCACTCATTTCGTCTTAATAGGGATCTGTTGACGATCTTTTGCTCGGCCCTTACTCAAATGCCTCGTAGGGAGGAAGCAGTATGTTATCACGGGAAATACATGAAAGGCTTTGTGGAAATCACAGCGGGGGATCTCCCTCGCGAGGAAAATCTTATTGGCCGGCTACTTTTGGCCCACCTGAAAGAGCGCCTCACATTATGTACAAGTATGCCTTAATTATCGAAGCATCAAAATTTCTCCCGAAGCCGTAGAACTATTGAAGGCCTCTGTTGTCTCTTGTCAGATTCGACCCGGTGGGGATGGACATAGTGGGGAACCGCTACCTACGACCAAATCGGAAGAAATTCTTGTTAGTAGTGGACTATTTCTCAAAATGGGTAGCGAGTAGTTGGCTAAGATAACGGAAGAAGCTGTATTAAAATTTCTTTGGAAGAATATAGTATGTCGATTCGGCATCCCCATGAAGCTGGTCTCTGACAACGGGCGACAGTTTCAAGGCCAAAAGTTGAAAGATTGGTGTCAACAGTTGGAGATCCGGCAGGTCTACACCTCGGTAGCTTATCCGCAAAGTAACGGACAAGCCGAAGTCACCAAGGCGGTCGAGGGGCCCGAAGACACTTGATCACGGAAGGAAGGCTGGGTGGAGGAGCTACTTGGTATCTTGTGGGCCTCTGACTACCCCAAGGATGGTCTGGCCTCACTCAGTTCCATCTAGTCTATGTGAGGCACTGCGTTCAGTAGAAATTTGCGAGAGATCTCCCAGTATCGCTTACACACACTCAGGAAGTCAACCCGAAAGAGATTAGTCTTTGGACACAGTGTCTGAAGCGAGAGCAGCGACCATTGATTGAATGCAAGCCTTCCGGAGGAAAATGACCCAAGCTTACAACAAAAAAATAGTACCTCGCTCTTTTCAGCCAGGAGATTTTGTATGGAAAAAAGTCCAGCCAGCCGGGGAGGTCCGTAAACTATCACCCCGATGGGAAGGCCCGTATAAGGTCATCAAGAAACTCAGCTCAGGTGCTTATTACCTCCAAGATAGGGAAGGAAAGGAACTCGACCGGCCTTGGAATGCTTTCCATTTGCGGCCTTATTATGCTTTACAGACTCTTGTGTAACAAGATGCACATATAATCAAAGTTCCACCTGATCTCTTTTCCGGGAAAATTTGGGGCCATTCTCCTTGGGTATCGCTTCTCAGCTGGTCCCAAGTATTTTCTATACGACCATTCTCCTTGGGTATCGCTTCTCAGCTGGTCGCAAGTATTTTCTATACGACCATTCTCCTTGGGTATCGCTTCTCAGCTGGTCCCAAGAATTTTCAATACGGTCATTCTCCTTGGGTATCGCTTCTCAGCTGTTCCCAAGTATTTTCAGTACGACTATTCTCCATGGGGGTCACGAATGCTTCCTCGGAGCTGCCTATCAATAATGTGGGGTTTGAATATTGGTGTCCCCATATCGTTAAAGATAGTACCTTTGGGCTCCCAAGTCATCCAGGTTAGTAACTCGTTTTATTAAATTCTTATTATCTACACTCGATGCTATATTACAAGAACAGTTAGAGAGTACTAGATTTTATATCAAAAAGATGGACATTTCTGCTTAAAAAAGGCCGCTGGGGCTACAAAATTCCTTGGTTACAAAAAACTACAAAATGTAACCAATTAGACTAGACCTACACTACTGAGGAGGACCCCCTAAAGCCGAATCCGGCGTCTCGTCGACAAGACGTTGCAAGTCCAAGAAGTCGGCAGAGATCCCCTCGGGTGGGTGCAGGCCTCCTTGAAGTCTTGGATAGCCCCCTCGTAGCCTATCTCTAGAAGGTCTAGAGTGCGACCTCCTAGGATGTCCGCAAATTCTTCCGAAGCGAGGAAGGTTTTCTTCCGCTTCTCCCACCGACCTTCCTCGCCCGACCGGTAAGAGATGAGCTCCTCTCTGGCCTTCTCGGCTCAATCTGACAGCTCGTCCCGCCGTTTGGCCTCTTGTTCCGCCTGGGCGGCCCGAGCCTGTTCGGCCTGCAAGACTCGAGCCTCTGCTTGCAAGACTCGAGCCTCTGCCTCTAGGGCTCTGGCTTTATACTCCGTCGTTTCTGCGGCCCTTGCCTCTAGTTGGGCCCCTTGAAGTCTCATCTCCTGTGCCTTCAGCCGGAGATCATCTTCAAAACGAGCAGCCCGGGCTTGAAAGATGGCCGCCTCGGACTGAGCTAAGCCAAGCTCCGTTTCTTTGTCTCGGAGTTGGGTCTTCAGGCCGACCATCTGAGCCCGCATTTGATGGAAGGCTGCCGTCATGGGGGGTATCCGAGCCATCAGCTCCAGATGATACCCCCAGAACTGCGAAAAAGATGAGTCGAATTAAGCAGGACTTACCGACAAGAAAATCAGAAGAATAGCAGGGAATAAGTTACCTTGGTGAGATAAATATTCATCTCGTCGCTAATCGCCGCGATGGATTTCCCTTTAACAGAGTCACCCACAGCCTCCCGGATCTCTCGGAGAAAGCTCCCGGATGGTTGTCCCTGCTTCGGCTGCGGCCTGCCGGACACTTCCGGCAGGGGACTGGGACCCCGCTGAGGGGAAGGTGCCTCTGGCACCGAGGTGTCATTCGGCTGTTCCTGTGGGGGCTCTGGGGGGTCTGACCCCGTGCCACTAGGTCCTTCGCCACTCGGACCCGCCGGATGACGAGGGCTTGGAGAGGGAGAAGGATGGGGAGACGACCGCTGGGAGGAGCTCCCCTCGGCCGAAGAGAGCACTAGTCGGCTCCTCTTGCGCTGCCTTTGTTGCCCTTCCGAATCCCCGGAGCTAATCACCTCGGCCACCATAGAAGGTCGAGGTGGAGGGGGAACTTCGGAGTCTTCCCCTTCGAGTGCTTCGGAAGGAGAGTGCTTCGGAAGGAGCATCCTCTGGGGGAATGACCTGCGCCCTTCGCCATTTCAACTTCTTACTGATAGAAGCCCGAATCATGACTTCAGCTGTTAAGAAGGAAAGAAACAAGTTAGAAAAATTAATAATAAGTAAGAGAAAAGAAAGAAGCCAGAGAAATTCTTTACCTAAGGAGCCACTCAGCTCGGCTTCTATTGGGCTTATATCAAAATGATGTAAAAGTCCTTCCTCCAGCAAGACGTTCACATCGAACCTCAGGCCGAGTAGAACTGAGGTCATCTCTTGATAAGTTTGGGACTTTCGAAACGACCGAATGGAAGGAGAAGGGGGCAACTCGAGTTGCCATCCGGTGGGCCATAGGAAAGGGGATTCGGGACGGACAAAAATGAATTTGGACTTCCAATGTTTGTGAGAAGTGATCAAGTTCGACAAGAATTTCACTTCTTGTCGAGCCGAGAAGAAGAAGACGCCGGCTTCTTTCTTCTTTGGGAAGAAACAGGAATGGAAGGCTTCGACAGAAAGTGGGAGGTGATAAAATAGGAAGATAATAATAAAGTCATTGATAATACTAAAGGCGTTAGGAGCCAGTTGATTAATAGGTATCCCAAAGTATATAGATAATTCGGTAAAGAAAGGATGAAGAGGGAACCGAAGGCCGGCTGGCAGTTGATCAAGAAAGAAGGTGGTGAATTCAGGGGGAGGTTCATGAGGGCGTTGGTCCGGTTGAGGGGCTCGAAGCCGGTAGGAGTGGGGAATGTGAAAAGCAACCCGTGCCTCGGAGCGAATCTCCGAGTCGACGGTGCTACGGGTTCTCAAAAACCAGAGGTCGGTTTTTGGAGCCATGAAACGAAAACCGAAATCACAGAAAGAAGGAATGGAAAACTTACTAGAAAGAAGGAATGAAGAACTTACTAGTAGAGCAACGCCGGGGAAGGAGAAAGGAATAGTTGAGGAACGGGGGAGGGAAGCAGCGAGCAAGAAAACGATGAAGAAGTAAGGATGGGGATTTATTTATAGGGGCAACCCGGCGGCCTCTTTTTCCGAGGTTTCTTCTGGAAAGCCACGTGGTGCAACCAGGGAAATCCTAGGGAGAACAGAAGGATCGTCATCGGATCGTCGCATTAATGGACGTTGATGAATGTGTCCAAAAGCAGACCCTCTCCGTTTCCCGAGGAGCCTTTACCATGCCTCATTAAAAGAGCAATAGGAGGGAAAATCATGGTTCGGTGCGAATCAGTCTAGTCAGTCAGGCTGCGCCTATCCTTCGACTAGACTCAAGGGGGGGGACTCATGATACCTAGTGATACTCAGGTGATACCTAATGGTACCCAGGTAAGACTGAAAGACGGTTTAAACAAACAGGATGAACCCGCTGCGAATGCCCCATCTTTATATACATATGTCGGACGCCCTGCGTCTCGACTCGGACTTCTCTCACATACGCTGGACGCCCTGCGTCTCGACTCGGACTTCTCTCACATATGCTGGACGCCCTGCGTCTCGACTCGGACTTCTCTCACATATACCGGACGTCCCGCGTCTCGGCTCGGATTTCCTTTATATCAGGCTCCCAGCCTCTGAAATATAAGAGTCGTAGGGAAAAGGATCCATTTTATTGTAAGCTAAGGAGGAAGGTCACGTCATCAAGTTGAAGGAGCATATTCCCCTTTGAAAGGATAAGTCACTGACAAAGTTCAGAGGAATATCTGCGACATTAATGGAGAATGGTCTCCTATCAACCACGCATCATGTATTAATTATTGCTCTCGTCTAAAGGCAGATTTCCCTGCCAAGATCTCAAGGGATTAGCCGCAACATTAATTGAGACTTATCTCATATCAACCGCACGACGTGTAGTAATGGCAGCCCACGCGCTGAATGCAGTCCAAGTAACAATGATTATACTGTACGGTCCATTAGGCTCCGTCACTTCTGTGGACAGAGCTCCTCGAGAACAGAGCCTCCCTTCTATATATATATAGGACCCTCCGGGGAAAGAGGAGGTAAGCTTTTCCAAACATTGATACTAGTTGCTCTAAGTTCTTTTTTCCTCTTCCAACTAAGTTCTGTCTTGAACGTCGGAGGGGCCGTGCCGAGATCTCTCTCGGCGCCCTTAACCGATTGCTATTGCGCAGGCTCTCCATTCGGCTCGGTCCATATCATTCTGCTCGGCTACCTGGCGGTATTGATCTTCCGTAATCAGCGCAACGATCACGGGTTACGCATCTCTCCGCCGAAGCATCCACAATTACCGATTTACGTTGCCTGGACACCTCGCCATCACGGTCTCGACAGGCATCACCATTCTTAGAAAATTTTATATGCCAATAAATTAAGTAAGAAGAGTGGATAACTCAATTCCAATTGGTTTACATGACAGGATGAGGGTCATAAAGAAAGTCACTGTTGGTTTCTTATTTTTGTTTGTTTCTTTGTATGTTCATGCTGTTTTAATTAAAATACCTTTTTTTTTTTTTTCCTTTTTTCTTTTTATAAATCTCACTACTTTCCACTCACTAAGAATTTAGCGTTAGGTTTAATTTTGTATCGAGTCAACTAGATACAGTGAGATATAGGATAGCGATCCGGGGTCATGATATTTATTATGATCCACCTTTTAGGTCGTCTATAATTAATATATAAAATATGAAAAATGATTAATCATAGAAAAGACTTTTGTATAATTCATGTATTTTGAAAATTTATTCGCAAAATTATTATACAAAAATACTAAGTTCATAGGTATTAATTTTCATAAGTGTTATGAATTCCAAAGAAATAATATGCTTTTCAAAGCATAAATATTTTTTTTAAGTTTTTTTAAAAAAAGGATTTCCATAATTTTTTAAATCTTCCATTGACTTTTATGTTAAGTTTTAAAATTTAATTACTACAAGTTTAAGGATTTAGTTGACTAAAATAAAAATATATAATTAATTGATGTTGTAAAAAGTCACTGTTTGGTGAACCAATTGACTATTATTGTAAATAACCAATTACTTAAAACAAGCCGACTACTTGAAGCAAAAATAGCAGGACAAGTTAACCTTATGGAAGAGTAGGACCTAACATTTGAATGACATTTCTATGTCATAGGGGAGATGACTCTAAGAAAAAAAAAAAGTTGAAACCGTCGTATTAGAGGTCTCCTTCGTTTGTCCTTATCGATAAAAAAGATAAATCAAGATCCTAATTGATAAGTACAAAATAAAAGGGTCGATCGATGACCCAGAATAAAGAATTTCCTGAGAATTAATCCGTATTCATTATAAATAAATCCTTTTATATTTACCAACTCGATTAGCTTTGGAGACTAGGGGAGATAACCCTAAGGGTCTTTTTGGATAGAGTGAGAGGAGGTTCATTAAAAAGAGAGGAAGGGAGAAGAAAATTTACATTCTAAATGGAAGTATAAGAAAATCTATTTTTTATGAATAGGTAAGGATAAAAGTTTGGCAATTTATCAAAGGACGCATCTTAAGTTTGGAATTATCCAAATACAGTTTCATAGTTTCATATTTACCAAAGGGTGCACCTCATTCTTTATTTATCCCTCCCGCCAAATGTGGATACTGAGCTGGCGAAAAAAAAGGTGGTACTGAGAATTTAAATCCTAGGCCCACTATGTTTCTGGGAATATAATTTTTAGCACTATTTTTTTCGGTCAGTTGATATTGTACGTGATGTTGAAAATTTAAATCCTAGCACCATTGTTTTCTTGAGAATATAATTCACAGCACCACTGTATTCTTGGGAATATAATCCTCAGCACCATTTTTTTCCTGGGCAGCTTGATATTGTATATAGTATTGAAAATTTAAATCCCAGGACCACTGTGTTTCTGAGAATTTAAATCCCATGATCACTGTGTTCTTGGGAATTTAATTCTTAGTACCATTTTTTTTAGACGAGTTTGATATTGTATGTGGTGCTGAAAATTCAAATCTCAATACTACTGTGTTCCTAAAAATATAAATCCCAGCATCATATTTTTTCCAGTCAACTTGATATTCAAATTTGGCCTGAGGGGTAAAAAATGAATGAGGTGTGCTATTTGATAAATATGAAACTGTATTTTAACAATTCTAAACTTGAGATGCACCCTTTGATAAATTGTCGATATCTATTTCATAATTGTTTCATCTTTTCATTCGACGAAATTAAGTTCTCTTTGATCGAAAAGAATAACATAATAAAAAATTTAATTATATTAAGGGTTATTCAAAGTTATCCAAATTGTTAATTTTTATAATTCTTTGGAACTAAAAAAAATATTATATATCTTTTTTAAAGAGTCGGTCAAATTTTATTAGGATAATTAGGATTTTGCTACAAAATGATTAGAGTGGTTAATTTATTATGTTTTTTAAGAAATAGTTTTATTTCTTTTTTAAAGAGTCAATCGAATTTTATTAAGATAATTAAGATTTTATTAAAAATATATATTTTTTATTTTATAAAGAATAAGTCATACAATCATATTATAAAAGACATCACGACACAGATTTTGAAGTTATATATATATAATGAGAATCAATAATTTTTCTCTGTATAAAAATTATATCTTTATTTTTTTATTGTCCTATATTATTCAGGACAAGAGGTTTTATATTGGAGGATCATGTATAAAATATAATAATACTAATTAAAAAAATAAAAAATATTTTTTTTAATAATAGTCATTTAAAATTTGGAGGGTCATGACCCCTAAAACTCTCCCCTAACTCAGGTTGATTTGCTAACAAAAGAATGTTTCTATTTAGGATTAAATTGATAAATAGTGATCTTCCAATATAAAGTTATAAACAGTTTGTCATAGATGTTATTGGATGGTGTACATGATCGAAAAAAAGGTTAATCAACTTAGGAACAAGAACAATCGACTTAAATATTCCTTGCCAAGTACAATAGACGATAGATCAATTGGCTAAAAGCAGAACAACAAGTTGCTCACAAAATGTGAAAGTTACAAGAAAACTTAATGAATGCAATTAAAACAAGTGAATATTGTTTAAGTTGCATCTTTCGTTCTCTTGTTATTATTGTAAATAAAGTATAATTGAGTTTTTTTTTTTTTTGGGAAAAAAAAGGAGATTTAAGGGATGAGACATTAATAAATCATAAATTGTGAATTCAATCCTCCCGGTTCTAGATGAAATAATAAAAATTGAGTCATTTTGTAGGCGAAAAATTTATTTTTAGATAAAAATTAAATCTTTTTATATGTAATATTTTGAAAGATAATTTTTAAACCTTGAGCAAATCCTTAGTAGTTCTGCCCAGTCGACTTTGATTGTGATGTAAAAATAGAGGATTCTAAACTCTATCACATAAACCATTAATAGTATCTATTTTATATTTTATGTATTTATTGTATAACTAACTACTAAAGGCTTAGTTCGCGATTTTATTTAACTAATTTGATCCAATGAAAATTTTTCATTAGTCATCCCGATAAATTCGAAAAGTTTAGTTGGGTGTCAGCTAATGATCCAACATTACGAATATCACTAATAAATATTTATACAGTATAAAAATCGAACTCTTGTTGCATAAATATTTTTATCTCATCGTTATCAACACGTCAAACCTCTAGAGTCACGTGACAACTATTTATTTTTGAGGTTTAGATATTTAAATTTTCGATTAATTTTGAAAATATCAATTCGATTATAAAATTCTTTTATGAGTTATTTGAGTATCGTCCAGCACTATCGACGTCTATACGTGGAACGTGAAAATCGACTCTTCGTTGCAGGAGAGTTCTCGTTCCATCGTGACCAATGCACTGTGCCTCGGGATATTTTTTTATTATTAAAATGTGCCAATAATCCATTATGACTAGGAGGTCCAAGCAACGAGCGGATTAATTACCACGTGGCAGCAAATGGTTGGTTTTTTTACTTTGATTGGCTGTTCCCTGGTTCGCACTTAATACCATTTGGCGAGCGTAAACCCTAGATTTGGCGGTCTCTTGGCGCCAAAAATCGACAGGGCCGCCAAATTCCCGCTCAAATAGTCGCAAGGGTACTGATCGGTTTGGAAAACGGTCGGTCGAACAGCTCAAGCGAGAGAGATGGAGGAGCCCAAGGTGCCCGGCCTCCGGACCAGAGGGCGCAGCTCAGATGCTTCTGTCCGTTCCGCCGCACTCGAACGCCTCAAAGCCCTTCGTAATTCCGGGTGTCGCCGATCCGATGCTGGCGTCCTACAGGTCAAAATGGAGGCCCCCATCTACGACGTGGTCGAAGAAGATGACTACGCCGCCCTCGTCGCCAGTCGGCGTGAGAAAGCCAGTGACTTTATTGTCGATGATGATGGGCTCGGTTACGCCGATGATGGCCGGGAGGAGGATTGGTCCAACCCCAACCTCGCTTATTCTTCCGGCGACGAGGAAGAACCCTCAGGCGGCGAGGAAGAACAGCCCAAGAGGAGAAAGGCGCCGAAGAAGGATCCTGCGCCTAAGAAGCCTCCTCCTTCCTCGCTCACGGCGGCTGCCGCTATGATGGGCAAGCAACGACTCTCTTCGATGTTCACGTCCTCAATATTCAAGAAAAACGATCGCGTTAAAGGGTCTTCTATGGCTTCCGAAAGCATTGTGGATGATGTAATAGCTGAGTTTGCGCCTGATGAGACAGATAGAGAGAAGAGGAGGCGGAATGCTGTCAATAATGTGGCTCCAATTACTGTTATGACACTGCCAGTAGTCCAGGTTAAACCTGAACTGCAACAACCTCTTGTGATCGACAATCACAATGTTGAATTTAAGCCTAGTGATGAGGAACCATTGGTCAAATCAGAGGAGTGCCAAGCTAATGATGACAAAGGACAAGCAAAAGATGTAGAAATGGAAACACATGGGGAGGATTTGGCTAGCATGGCCGAACCAGTAAATAATGAGAATTTGAATGAGGTCAATGGCGATGCTAAGTTGCTTGTAAAAATGGAGGATCCAAAAAGCGCAAAAAGGTCATCTCTGAATGCTACAATCAAGGTCGAAAATGATGCTTCCACCATAAGTGCAACTGCTGACTGGAGGGCATTGTGTCATGAAGGGGGTGTTGGGCCTGAAGGTGAAGTTGCTGAAACAAAGGCCAATTTTGACTCAGATGAGAAGTCTGCGTTTACCCTGGATGCCGATGGATCACTTCCATTTTACATAATCGATGCACATGAGGAAACATCTGGTGGTAATTACGGTATTCTGTACTTATTTGGAAAAGTAAGCTCGTTTTTCTCATTCAATTCTTTTTTGGTTCTAGTTTTTGTTATCTTAATGCACCAAAGCAATTATCCCATCATTGGAAGACAGCTGTTTTGAATACTGTACCAAAACTATAGCTACATTTATTAAATAATAATTGCATAAAAAAGTTAATGAAACCTATTTTGATTCTTACTTATGAGAGGGAAAGTGGAGAAGCCTACACATGGATATTAGTTAATAGTTGAAACTAATGTAACAGGTTCATTAGGTGTCACCCACTCCCAACTCATTTCTTTGTTTTTTTTTTTGTGTTTCTTGCCAATTACTCATGTTCTAGAATGTGGAGATTCCTTTTTATTCACAATAAGTATTTCTCGCTTCTTTATGGTTCGTTTGTATATGACCATCTTCACTCTTCAAGAAACTATAGATAGTCCTGCAACAAGTAGGATGGATATTGAAAAATTGAAGTACTGCAACAAGCTAGCACCTAGTTCCTAAGAGGGTAAATACACAATTTTCTAATTGATCAAAGTCAAACTTTTAGTAAAAAGAGTCTTGATTTGGAAAATAAAGATAAACAAGCTGAAATGATCCTCAAAGGTAGATGCCATATCTTCCTTGTTTACTCGCTTAGTTCCTGTTAGATTTTTTCAAGATAAAAATTATATGAAAAGTTTTCCAAAGTATACGGAGATGATGACGCTGGCAAACATGCACATACAAATGCTTGGTTCATGTGGCACAAGCTTTCATTACACCAAGCACACTTGCAATTAACCGTACATCTTGACTTGAGTTGCATTGGATTGCTAGCTTGTTTTATGCCATTTAGGATACCATGCCGACAACCTGTTGGTCCATCTTTTGACAAAGAGTTATCCAACAAATTTATCCAAACTAATATTTGAATTGTTGTGATGCGATAGGTTTGGGTGGACTGGCACTTGAATTAGCATGCTTTGAACTCTTGAAGGATGCCAGAGCCTAAATTGAATCTAAATAGATGCCACTCAATAGTTGCAACCAAACTTAAAGGGCATAGACAAGGGAAAATGAAAATTTAGATCTAATAGAAAATAAAACCTCTTCTAACTGTTCTTTCCTTTGCACGACTAGTCTTCCTCTCTGTAAGTATTTCTAGTCTTTAAATTTTTTGTAGATTTGGATGGTGAAGATAACAACTCTTGTTTGACTAGGTGGATGTGTTCTCGTCTTTGTCAATGCATGACACAGGAAAGTGATCAATCTCATTATTTCAGATTCATTGGAGCTGGTTATAGACCTATAGGTGGGTTAAATTAAGCCTCAGGGAGAATGACCATGCCTTGAGATTGAGATTGTTGCAGTTGGATGAGCTTAACTCAGACTCACTGACTTATTTTCTTTTGTAGTTTGCACTAACATTTAATAGCTAATATTGTTTGCGGCATTAGGAGGTGAAGGTGAATTGAAGGGCTTGTGCTTTTACATGATTAAAATCCCTCTTCAAGATCACTTTATACTGAATAACCCTAATAAAGTCAAATTTTGACCATTCTACTAAGTCATTAATGGAAATTTGGTTAGTAATGGGTTGCAATGGTGGTTTGTCAATTTAGCAATCAATGATCCTGAAGTGCACATTCGTTTTTCTTAAGGCTTAATTTGCCCCAAAGAATAGTGTGTAACTGAAATTAGATGAAATAACTCTAGGATACAATTAGATAATTTGCAATTTGTATTAGTGAGAAAGAGCTTGTGGTCCACTTGAGTTGAAAATAAGGTTGTTAGAATCCACCCACTGGATTGTTTAAATTTGATGGCTGGAGTTGCTTTAGAGGAATTGATAAGTTGTTAGAATCCTTAAATTTAACCAACCTATTTCTGAACCTGATATAGACAAATTCACTACTCTTGAATGGGTTAGGTCTCTTGGGGTGCTCTCATCTTCGCTCAATATAGGCTTTAGGATTTGGATTGCTTGGATAATTTAAATCACATCAATCCAAGAAATTAGTTTATTCATACTTATCAAATTATTGGGTCTCATTACATGGGCCAAAATTGCAATTTTGCAAGAGGAAATTGTTTGTAAGTTTGTCATCT
Source organism: Wurfbainia villosa (assembly GCA_025175895.1). Classification (NCBI taxonomy): domain Eukaryota; kingdom Viridiplantae; phylum Streptophyta; class Magnoliopsida; order Zingiberales; family Zingiberaceae; genus Wurfbainia; species Wurfbainia villosa. The sequence continues at coordinate 12,516,041 of CM046000.1, read as the reverse complement.
TGCATGGAAATGTAGTTGGAGCATCTTGTTCTAGATGACAGGAAATTAAATATGCACCTTAATACAACTCACAACGATGACTATGTGTGGAGTGCTAATTGCCAATATAGCACCATATTATGCAACCTACGAGATTATTGCCATCATTATTAGTTTTTTAATTAATAGAACATATAGTCATAAAGATCAGACTTTTAAAACCAAGCATATGCAGATGTTATTTGATTAATCCACTGAACAACACAAATGCAGTGAGTGAGTGCATATGCTTGACCCATACTAAAAATATCTAAAATTATTTATGTCAATGGAAATGCTTAGCATTTGTATAACATCCATACTAATTAAGCTATCAAATCAACAATTCTAGATAAATAATATCTGTAACTACAGATCATAAGGTGTTATTTAAAACCATCTATATTAATCAACAATGTGGAGCACAACATGGATCTAACATGCATTTAATTGAACACATGCAAACCAATTGTTTAAATTAACAATTTTAAGTTACCTCATCGAAAATTGGCCTTGTAAAAGGATTTCATAATTGCAAGAAGGGAGAAAAATCATAAAGCCACTTTCAGTTTCTTGAATGTCCAGATATGTGGTTGCATATACCCCTGCCTATACTGCATATACATCTTTCTCTGCTCCTGATATGGAGGACCATATGCCAAAAATCTGCAGCCACCTAGGCCCCTTTTTAAGACTTTGATAAATAGAGAGGTCATTGGAGAGGTCAACCAAGTGTCTGAGGTTTCCAGCACGATGGGTCTAATGACAAATTTACTTAAAATCTAATAGGATAATTTCTACTTGCCATAGTGATGTATGGCTCACAGGAAAAATATCCTAGTTACTAAGCTCACACTCCAAGGACAAAATCCGTTAGTTACAGATAGCACTTATAATGTTTGAAAAAATGTCTGGCTTGCTTCTCACATATTTCTCTAGTGTTTTTTGTCCTAAATTTTTTAATTCTTATTCCATATGGGGCATGATATCTATGTTTTGTATTTTTGATTCCTTAGCTATAGGTCAAGTGACATGTCAATTTGATTTACAGCAATTCTGGAAATTTTGGTGCTAATTGTGTGCATCTTTTTTTTTTATGAACTCAAGGTTAAAGCAGGCAGTGCTTATCATAGTTGTTGCATCATTGTGAAAAACATGCAAAGATGTGTTTATGCCATACCAAAGGATTCTGTTTTTGACAGCATAAACATAGGTGGGAGAAATTCTCCCAAGTCTCAAAAGTCGGAAACAGCTCTCAGAGAAACTCTGCAAGTAAATCTGTTCATCTAAACACAGCTCATGAGTGTCATAGCATTTTTTTTTTCTATTGCATTGAGATATATAAAGTTATCCAAGTTGTTTGTATTCATACTTGTCACAGGATATGGCAACAGAAATGAAGAATGAAATAGCACAACAATTGCTTGATATAAATGTGTCAACTTTTAGTATGATGACAGTCAAGGTATGTGGAACTTTAACATTTTCTTTATATATCTATTTCGACAAATAGAGACAATTAAAGCTGGTGCTTCACTGCGCCCATAAAAAATGCTTATGTTCCTTTTAGCTGAAGAGATAATTTACTTAGATTTGCATAATCTTAATTGATGATAGTTGATCTTGTTTCGAAAATTTTCAGCGAAACTATGCATTTGAACGATCAGATATTCCTTCTGGTGAGCAGTATGTTCTTAAGATCAACTACCCATTTAAGGTACAATTTTTCCTTAAAGGTACTTAAGTAGAAATGCTTGTTTACTTTTATCTGCCTGTTTCTGTATCTAAGTTAGCTGTCCTTTATCCAACAAAAAGAGTACGATTTGAGGCTCAAAAACTCTTTATTTCTATCGGATAGTCAGTTCTCCTTGATTTTGATTATTTTGATTGTTTGTGGTATTTTGATTTTTTTTTGTCAGGATAATTAACTTATTTCATATTATTTCTGTCTCTATAGATATAACCAAGCAATTACTATGTTAGCCAATGCAAAAATATATCTAGCTCAATCAAGCAGCCACAAATGCAAGAACACACTATGTACATATTTATTGATAAGGACTATGTTTCAAAGTTACCTCCTAATCTCTCTCTATTTAGGAATGATGACCATTCATATCTGGCACATGATTAAGGAAGAGTTGAAAACACATTGAATTTGGGACTATGAAATACATGTTTACCAGGATCATCTCTAATCAGTCCTGGCTATTCAACATTTAGTTTTCCTAGGATGTTGTGGTGTTGATTCTATACATAAGATGTGTATGATTTGCAGATACAGATGTTCACCTTATTTCCTACCAGTCCAATTTTCTTCTTGTTATTCTAATAAATTTCTTTAGTAGTTTACTTATTGATGCAAACTATGAATTCCAAATCCTTCTCACATATGGATCATCAGTGGAAAGTTTTTCATCTTTACTCTCTCTTAGGATGCCTTTGATGAGCGCTTAAAGGGTTGCTTACTATCATACCTTTGATTATAAATGTTGCCCCAAGATATAAACTTGTGAGAAACTGACTTGGTTTAATCTTTGAGAGGTACTGTAATGTTTGTCTTATGCTCTAACTATTCTTTCTGAAAATTGGATAATATGCCAAAATCCCTTATTTTGTGAGCTCCAATTCGCATGCTGATTCCAATGTTTCAACTCAATAACAGGATCCGCCACTTCCAGCTGATCTTAGAGGGAAAAGGTTCCTTGCATTGCTTGGAACACATACAAGGTAAACAATTAAATTGCCTTGAGAGAGTTGTGGGCATAGGATTAACTCATCTTTCACATGTGTTTTGAGTTGAAAATAGATACTAAGAAATAATGATTTTAGGTTTCACATATCTACCATTGTTGTTCTATATTATTCTCTTGCATGAGTTAGTTTAATTGACAAACTGAGGTCAGATGTTACAGCTTACCAATGGTCACTGAGTGAAGCATCTGAGCTACTGGAGTGATCAAGTTCATTCATTTTTCTAGCCTTCTAAAAGGGAACGAGTTTGCACGAAATCATTTTCAACTGTTTTTTTTGTGCATGCATGCATGTGTGTGTAGTAGGCTGCATCTAAAAAAACACAATGCATGGTAATGTAACATATCTCATTTGCTAGACATACTTGAGTAATTAGAACAATAATCTTTCTTCCCTCTTTAGTATGAAGTCACAAGTTTCTCTGTTGTAATTGATGAAAATTTGGTGTAAACTCTGAAAAGTAGGTGATTGTTGAGTGTGCATTGGAAACTGTTTAATAATCTGATTGCCAAGGATGTTTATGGATTTTTATCCAAGTATTTATTTTTCTCAATGCAATAGGTATATTGTACAATACTATAATATTTGGGTTTTTGTACATTTAGGTTATTTTATAAATTTAAAATAATTAGCATGTTATACTGCAGTTCCTTGGAGTTGTTTATCATCAAAAGGAAGATTAAGGGACCATCATGGTTGTCAATTTCCAAATTTATGATCTGTCCAGCTGGTGAACGGGTGTACCCTCATTTCCATTTCTAATGTTCATTCAGTGTGTTTCTATCTTGATTGATATCAATTTTATGTGACAAGTTACCATTATATTTGCCCTGAAACAGGTGAGCTGGTGCAAGTTTGAAATAATTGTTGGTTGTCCCAAAGATATACGTATCTCTGCTTCAAAGGCACTGTTAGATCCTCCTGTGGTTGTTACAGCAATAAATTTGAAAACTATTATCAAAGAAAAGAATAATGAAAATGAAATAGTGACAGCTTCAGTTATCTGCTGTCACAAGGCAAAGGTATGGGTATGTTTTGATAAACAACAAACCAACAAGTCAAAGGAATTCTTTTCACCAGTATACTTGTTGGCAAGGTTTAAAATAGTTATTTTCGTACTTTCATGGCAAGGTCTTGTTCCTTAACAAGGGCAGTATTGGTAGCTACTGTACTTTATTGTGTCACTTGACACACTTCAATGCATTTCAAAATGTGTCAAAGTGGCTGTGATAAATTTAGATGTTTTTGCTTCATTTAGTTTCCTCCCACTGAGATTATTTGGTTCTAAAATCAAGATTGAAAATAAGATAGTTAATTGAATTTTAATTTTGTGATATCATACGACTCCCAACACAAACCCATCGATGTCGATCTCAAACTCGGATGAAAAGAGTGAGGGTTGCGTTAGATTGCCAACCAGTATTTACTTCAGACAAATGTTCAATGAATAAATTCATCAAATTATTTTGCTGTTAGGTCCTTCCTTAGATGGAATGTGGTGCAGTGTTCGATTGTAATGTCTCGACAAGAATCGCTATATTTTCATGAGAATTTGAGTGTGATGTGAAATATGTAAGAGTTCTCATACTATAGGTTAGATAAAAAATAAAATTATAGGAAAATTAATTATTTAAGATTTAGAACATGACAAATAGGAATGCTCATTGGTAAGGAAATGAAAGTAATAGATATGATGAATAGGAGAAGAATTAATATTTTATGTTTTAGGAGAAAATGGGTAGGAGAGAAATTAAAGGTGATAGAAAATTTAGGTCTTAAATTATGATATACAAGATAGAGTAAAACAAAAAATGGAGTATATATTATTGTAGATAGTTCACTAAAGAATGAAGTAGTAGGAATAGTTAGAAAGAGGGATAAAATCATAACTCTTAGGGTGCGTTTGGTTCAAGTAATCATATATAACCTTAGTTATGTGATTATCAGAGAATAAAACATAACCTTGGAATAAAGTATAACCTTAGATAAAAACCTTGTTTGGTTGGAGGTTTTAATATATAACTTAGTTTAACATTTTACTAAAATGACGGCAATGATGGCGGCGACGGCGATGCAGTAGCGGCACGACGACGCAGAGGCGGCGGCCGTCGACAGCGGCGGCGGCCGACGACGGCAGCCGGCGGCGACGGCGTGGCCGGCGCGGATGCCGGCGGCGGCGGCGACGGCGGCATGGCGGCGCATGGCGGGCGGCGGCGGGCGGCGGGCGATGGCGGGCAGCGGTGGGCGACGGGCGGCCGACGACGGGCGACGACGGCGGCCAAAGACGAGCGGTGACCGACGACGGATGACAAATCGATTGAGTTTTGACAAATTGACATTTAATATATTGCTTGGGGTAATATTGGAAAAAAGTTTCCTTAATCCCGGGAATCAACAAAAACCTTGGTTCTCTAAGGTTTTCCGATTCCCCCTAAAAAGGTTTTTGTTCATAACTTGGTAATGATCAATTACCAGGTAATTGTTTATAACCCAAACCAAAAAAGGTTTTTGTTGATAACCTAACAAGGTTATCAACAAAACCCCCCAACCAAACACACTCTTAGGATGCATTTGGTTCAAGTTTTCATGCATAACCTTGGTTATGTGATTACGAGGTTATCATGCATAACTCCGGAAGTAAGAAAAATCTTATTCTTTCGAGGTAATGTGATTCCGAGTTATATGCGTTATGATGTCCCATTTGTTAATGTGCAGGCATGCTCCATTACCTAAGAACTACTCAATACTTGAACCAAACAAGGTTAAATCATATAACCAAATAGGTTATCAACAATTACCTTGAACCAAATGCACTCTTAAGATCACGGTGACAAAAGAAATTATTAATGTAATTAGTATATGTGCATCCCAAGTAGGATTAGATGAAAACATTAAATCTAGATTTTGAGAAGATCTAGATGAGATGTTATAATAAATTTCATTAAACGAAATGATTTTAATAGGAAGAGAAATAAATAGTCATGTAGGAGTGAAAAATGAGGAATAGGGTTATGAATTTGGAACAAAAATGGAGGAAAAATTGTATTGGATTTTGTGATAACATATGAACTTATATTAGTTAATATATTTTTCAAAGAAAGAAAAGAATACTTGATCATGTTTAAAAATGAAAATAATAAATCACAATTTGACTTTTTTATAGTTACTAAAAAGGATAGAAAAATTTATAAAGATTGTAAGGTCATCCTTGGAGAAAAATAAAATATATGATGATTTGAGTACAATATGAGATAAGATGATATTAAAATTGAAAATGGTAGCCAACAGTGTACTCGGTGAGTCAAAAGGACATGCATCATCAAATAAAGAATTTTAGTAGTGGAATAAGAAAGTACAAGAGAAAGTCAAGAAAAATGAACAACCTATAAAATATTATGTATGTGTAAAAATGAGGAAAATTTAAGAGTATATAGTAGTCAAGAAAGCAGTGAATGAAGCTAAAAATGAAATTTTTGAACAATTATATCAACAATTGAATACAAAAGAAGGAAAAAGAGACATTTATAAAATAGTTAAAGTCAGAGAGACGAATACTAGAGATCTTATTGAAATAAGATGTATTAAAGATGAATATAATAGAGTACTATTAAATGATGAGGAAATAAAAGAGCGATGGAAGAAATATTTTTATTAACTTTTTAATGAAGATTCAGTTGACCAATTTAATTTAAGTAATTTAAGTAGATCAAAGGAGTATAGAAATTTAAATTTTTATTGTAGAATTTAAATTTAAGAAGTAGAACAGGTTTAAAATGGAAAAGTATTTGGATAAGAAGATATTCCAATAGAGATATGAAAGCGTATAGGGAATTAAAGTATTGAATGACTTACAAAGTTATTTAATCTAATATTGAAAACAAAAAATGCCAAATCAGTTTAGTTTCCTTATATAAAAACAAAGGTGGCATCCAAGATTGGACAAATTATAGGGGGTATTAAACTAATAAGTTATACTATGAAATTTTGAGAAAGAGTAATAAAAAAATAAGGAGACTATAGTAATGGAAAATCAATTTAGATTCATGTTTGGAAGGTCGATAATAAAAATTATACATCTTAGGCAACTAATTGAAAAGTATTGGGAATAAAAGCGAGACTTACAAACAATATTCATCGACTTAGAAAAAGCTAATGATAAAGTCCCAAAGAAAATTATATGGAGAACTTTAGAAAAGAAAGGTGTTAGCGTAGTGTATATTAGAATAATTAAGGATATATATAAGGATATAATGGTAAGAGTGAAGACTCCAAGCAAATTAATCAAAATATTTCCTATAAAAATAGAATTATATTAAGGATTTAGCTTAAGTCATCTATTTTATATTAATCATGAACGAACTCATTGGATACATCTAAGACATGATACCATGGTGGTTATTATTTGTAGATGATATTATTTTGGTAGATGAGCTTCTCAAATGAGTGAATGCTAAAGTTGAATTTTGATGAGAAGTGTTGGAAGTGAAAGGTTTTAGGCTTAGTAGAGTAAATATAGAAAAAAAAAGAGGAAGAAAGGAGCCTTGACACAATGGTAAGGTTGCTGCCTTTTGACCAAGAGGTTACGAATTCAAATCCTGGAAACAACCTCTTGCAAAAAAGCAAGGTAAGGCTGCGTACAATGAATTCCTTTTCCGGTATCCCGCGTGGTGGGAGCTTCGTGCATCGGGTTGTAGTTTAGAGTAAATACAGAATATAAATTTAGCAATATTAGATGTAATAAGATAATTGCTAAGATATGTGATGACGAGTTATCTGTAATTGAGAGTTATATCTTATATACAATACAAGTAGGATAGTTGAAATGAAAGAGAGCGTCTATTCTTTGTGATCGTAAAATACCTTTAAAATTTAAAGGGAAGTTTTATAAAACGGTGGTTAGATTTGCTATGTTATATAGAGCTAAATATTGAACTATACTAAAAAATATGAGCAAAAGATGAAAGTCGCAGAGATGAGAATGCTAAGGTGGATGTGTGAATATACGATGATGAATGAGATAAGAAATGAGTCGAGGTTGTATTTATTGAGGGAAAATTTTGGGAGATGCATCTAAGATGGTACGGATATTTATTTAGATGATCAATAAATTCTCTAGTTAGACAATATGAAACTATTACAAATATACATATCAAATATCAAAGAAGACTTGCTTAGTAACGATAAAAAAAAATTATTTAAATATAAATGATATAGTAGGGGATAGAGACCAATGACGTAAAAGGAATTTATATAGCCGACTTCATTTAGTAGGATAATATTTGGTTATGGTTGTTGTATATCACTCCCAACACACTTTAGCATGTGAAGTGTGTCGAGATGAATTGAGGAGAGTGTTTCTTTGTAATCCCCTTTCACTTATTTTTTTTTTTAAATTTTAAAATGACTAGTCAATTGAATTAAAATTATGTTGTACCATAACCTGTCTGCAATTGTTATGCTTTGACACACATTAAAGTGTGTCAAGTCAAATTTATTTAGACAAATTTAACTCCTTTAATTTCCTTCAATTTAATTTATTTTCTTTAAAAAAAGATTATATCAATCAGATAATCAATTGAATTAAAATTTTAGAAAAATAAGTTACAAAAGTACAACAAATCTTGTGACTAATTAATGCTAGTGAGATATAGTTAGCTCAAGGCACACTTTGATGCATACTAAGAGCTGTTGAAGTGTGCCTAGTGTCTGCTCAATATGATACTCAACTAGAAACATCAAATCTCTGCAGTTGACTGGAAACAACTGAATGGTACCTTTTGGCAGTTTTAGGTGGCAGAACGCAAATTATTTCAAAACATGCTTATTTTAACGAATAGTTTTTGATCTATATGTGCATTATGACATTTCTCAGTTGGGGCATAGCAAGTTTCCATTAGTCTCATCATTAATTATTGTCATTATTATTCCTAGCTTTATTTTGCCTTTAATTTATTTGGTGTGGCTCTCAAAGGTATTGCTTGAAATCATATACAGATTGACGCTCCTATGGTGCCATCAGAATGGAAGAAAAGGGGAGGGCTTAGTCATTTTTCCATTGTCCGCAAACTAGAAGGAAGCATATTTCCTATGGGTATGACAAAGGAAGTTTCTGAAAGAAATTCTAGGGCTGGGACAAGTACATTGGCGTTAGAAAGCAGGTAAACTGTTGATTGATCATCTGTTTTTCCTTTGTACTGCAAGCTCACTGATGATTTCCTCTTTCTACATTTTTTAGTGAACGGGCATTACTGAACCGTTTGATGATTGAACTGAATAAATTGGATAGCGATGTTCTTGTTGGACACAATATATCAGGGTTTGACCTTGATGTTCTTCTACGCAGGGCTCAGGTTTGGTTTAAATTTCATTCATAAATGTTTATGGAGTATCAACGTGTATTGTTTTAGACTCGGGCTTTTTTTCTTTGATGTTTTTATTCCTGCACAAAGCTACTCAACTTATAATGCCTCATTGAAGCTGTAGTTTCTGGAGCTTTCCCTTTCATATCAGAAAACTATTTTTTCTTCTATAATCTCTACTCTGTACACTTGAATGCTTGATATGAAATTATGTATGGTTGTATATTATCCCAGGAGTAAATGCAATTCCAGTCTAACCACTTACTGATGCAGGCCTGTAAGGTACCAAGCGTAATGTGGTCCAAGATTGGCCGCCTCAAGCGATATTCAATGCCTAAATTGACAAAAGGAAGTGGGTTCTATGGATCTGGAGCTACTCCTGGAATTATGTCTTGCATTGCAGGTCGTCTCCTATGTGATACCTATTTGTGCTCAAGAGACCTCCTGAGAGAGGTATGTTGGAAGCACACTGCTGTTGCTCTATACTTCTGTTCATATGAGTTCAAGACTTGTTCTATTTCTGATGAAAACTGACTTCTAGGTAAGTTACTCCTTGACTCAACTTGCAAAAACACAACTAAACAAAGATAGGAAGGAGATTTCTCCACACGATATTCCTTCTATGTTTCAGTCCACAAAAATGCTACTAGAACTGGCAAGTTCCCCCCAAGCTACCTCAGTTTCATTTCATACTTTTCTCTTCATGTAATCACACTTGTAGTGTCTGCTTGCTATTTCGAAGTGCAAAAAACTTAATGAAAAATATGATATTATTAGGTTGAGTATGGTGAGACTGATGCCTGGCTTTCTCTGGAACTGATGTTTCACCTTAGTGTTCTCCCCCTCACTCGACAACTGACAAATATCAGTGGAAATCTTTGGGGGAAAACTCTTCAGGTGGTCTTCTGATTTATGTCAATGCTTAATGAATCATTGTGAGCCCCAAGCAAAAATAGTCACTAAGGTTCTGTATCTGTCTCCACAGGGTGCCAGAGCACAAAGGGTGGAGTACCTCTTATTACATGCATTTCATGCAAAAAAGTACATCACACCAGACAAAATATCTTCACGGACTAAAGAACTTAATGCAACAAAAAGAAAATCAATCAACTGTCAAGATGGAGATGAAGATGATGCAACAAAGGACCATGAATCTATAGATATTGATGCACTTCACATTGATCAAAGCAAAGGGAAAAAGGGTCCTGCCTATGCTGGTGGGTTGGTGTTGGAGCCTAAAAAGGGTTTATATGACAAGTTTATACTACTTCTTGACTTCAACAGTCTTTATCCTTCAATAATTCAGGTATTTCACTATAAGCCTGAATGCACCTTTCTTTAGTTGTTTTTTTTTAAAAAAAAATACCATGTGCTTCCAGCTTCTGCTAATGCTAATTTCAATATGTATACAGGAATATAATATATGCTTTACAACAGTTGAGCGATCTCCTGAATGCCTTACTCCTAATCTTCCATCTTCTAAAATTCCTGGGGTGTTACCTGAGGTAAATGACAGGTTATGTTAGGTATCTAACCACTTTATTTTACGTGTTCTTACAACACTTGGTATTTAGCTATGTGGATATGCAAAGAAGAAATTTTACTGCATGAATCCTTTGTCTCCTAGCATATTAGATATTTTACTCTACAAGGAGCTCAATGTCCAGGGAAAAAAGCTTTCTGCCTCCAATAGTTATGACTTTATGGTTTGTTCTTTTTATTGTCATTTGATTCATTTCTCATCCATTCTCTCCAAGACAATGGTCATTCATGTTCTTTCTTTCCATTTAAGATTAAGAGGGTGTGTGTTCTTATTATCTTAGATGAATTCTCAAATTATTAAATGGGGATTATAATGCGCTCAATCATTTTCTGCCATTCCTATTGATATGTTGTAAATCCAAATGACATGGATCATTTGGCACTACTTATTTGCTGATTGAAAAATTCCTCTATATAACTTTCACTTCCTATCTCAACATGATCATTAGTAGAATAAAATAATCATTAGCATGACAGCACTCTCAGATCAGATTGTCGATTAGTAAGAGAACATTCCAGCACACACGGTGAATTCTATTTCTCAATGATGGGAGGATTTGATATACTGAGATCAAAAAGCAATATCCTACAAGGCTCATGGAGCCAAGCTAGTTATATTGTGGTAACTTTTATAATATCTCGAGGTTTAAATGCATCAGGCCAAAGGATTGATAGGCATTGTTCATGTTCATGCTGAAAATCAGAAATTAATTAAGCCTTTATCCTTTGGTTTCACAAAATTTTTATTCTTGTTGAGGACATTTTGGAATTGTTGCATGGAGTTGCATAGAAGATAGTCATGAGGTCAAGGAGTTGACATCAGTTGTGTGGAGGACAGATCATGTGGCTGAGGAAAGGAGATTGGTCATACAGAGGGTGGAAAGGAAATTGCAAGGTGATCAGTCACGTGGAGGATATTTGGTGCAAGTAGTAACATCGTTCAGTCTCAGTGCATGAGTGGAATGAAAAATAGAGCAGACTGACACCACACACACAGTGTGTGGAAAATTAATAGAGCAGAATAGGAGATACATACAGTGGCTTGACCCAAAGTAGTCTAAGGAATCTGCTCATTCGGTTGCAATCCAAATATGACGAGAGGATTTCTTTGTCCTTTTTTCTTTTAAAGTGGAGCAGGAGGCTTTTGTTGCTTTAGACAGCATTCACATTATAGCATTTCTGTATTACATGCTCTGGTGAGCAGAACTTAGTATTTCTGTGCACATAAATTTCTGCCTTTTATTTACTTGTTCTCATATTATCTTTTCAGTTGCTGAGGGACTTGGTTGAGAGAAGAAGAATGGTTAAATCATGGCTTAAGACTGCTTCTCGTCTGAAAGTTCAGCAACTTGATATTCAACAGCAAGCGCTGAAACTTACTGCCAACAGGTGTAGTGGCTTTAAAGTGTCAAACTAGATGCTTGTTGCTTAGGTTGCATTCTTCTTATGTCTAACCTTTCTCTAAATGATTCAATTCAGCATGTATGGTTGCTTGGGCTTTTCTAACTCTAGATTTTATGCCAAACCACTTGCCGAGCTGATAACACTGCAGGTAAGTTTGTCTTTGTTTGATTTTTGAGCATAACCTCATTTATAGAAGTTACAAACATATGCCATGTTGGTTGCAAAACCTCTTATCCAATTTCTACTCCATGCATATATTGTACAGGGGAGAGAAATCTTGCAAAGTACTGTTGATCTAGTCCAAAATAACTTGAACTTGGAGGTATGGCTGTTTCATCTAGTTGTAGTCAGTAACGCTGTATTGTTAAATGATTATTTGAGAAGAGTAATTATGTGATTGTAAGTTTGTGATCATTCACATTGCTTGACTTCCCAGTCTTTCTTTCTTAGTTCCAGTAATCAGATTGTCCTCTAATACCCTCCATATTAAAAACCCTGAAAGTTCAAACTACTTCACCTGAACAGTTATTTGAGTCTTTCCAACCTCTCCCCGTCAAAAGGCAACAGAATCAACTAATTGGGCAGTTGCTCTTTATTGTGGTATTCATCCACTTCTTGAATGCAAATATCTTTCCTGAACCCTTAAGCAAATCTTTGAAGACCTTTGAAATTCATATTACTTTTTCACCTGAACAATGATGACCCTCCCACCCTTTTCCCTGGAAAGATATCATTAAACGAATTGCCATATTGCTTTTCACTGTAATATTCACTTTACCTTCAGAAATATAATTATCTTTTGTATGTGATTATCTAAAGGGATACGCATGATTTACAGGTGATCTATGGTGATACAGACTCAATCATGATTTACAGTGGGTTGGATGACATAAATAAAGCAAGGGCAACTGCTGGCAAAGTGATCCAAGAGGTTAGGCTTGTCCAAGTTTACATAGCTCAACTCCTTCAGTAGTTCTATATTTATAACCTAGTTATGAGTAATCAAACCATTGCGAGTACTGTTGCTAATGTTGATTTCTTGATTCTTGTCTTTTCACAGGTTAACAAGAAATATCGCTGCCTAGAGATTGATCTTGATGGCTTGTACAAGAGAATGCTTCTATTGAAAAAAAAGAAATATGCTGCTGTCAAAGTGCTATTTAAGGATGGAATGCCGTATGAGGTCAAGCTCGATACACTTAGTCCCCTTTTTTCTTGATTCTGTATCATTACAAGGTCATGTGGATTTAATTTACATGAACGTGGCAGGTGATTGAACGCAAAGGCCTTGATATGGTTCGTCGTGATTGGAGTTTGCTTTCAAAAGAAATCGGAGATTATTGCCTCAGACAAATTTTATCTGGAGGGTGATGTGACATTTTTCATCATTTTCAAAAAATATCTTTGATATTATAGTTTTAACAGTATCTTCTAATTTAACTTTTATTTTTTAAACCATGTGACATTTTATCGCTACAGAACTTGTGAAGATGTTGTGGAGTCTATTCATAGTTCTCTCATAAAGGTACTCAATAACTGTACAAGACAGATCAGGCTCATTATTGCCGGGGATCATGAACTGGCATACATAGTTTTTGAGCACACTGGTTCACTATTTTATCTGATTTAAAAATTGTTTTAAATCTGTCTGACTTTTAGTCTTTATGTCTCTATAAACAGGTGCAAGAAGACATGCGAAATGGTGAAGTAGCACTTGAAAAGTATGTTATCACAAAAACATTAACGAAGCCGCCAGAAGATTATCCAGATGCCAAAAGCCAACCCCATGTGCAGGTCAGACTGTCTTTTGGGGTGTATTTGTTTGGAAAAAGTTTATTTGGTACTGATTCACTAGTTTACTTGAACATCATCTTTAGGTGGCTCTAAGATTGAAGAAAAATGGCCACACAGGATGCTCTGCTGGTGATACAATTCCTTATATCATCTGCTGCCAGCAGGTATACGCTAATGTTACATGTGTCATGTTTATGTTGTAGTAAATGGAAAGTTGACTTAACCATAAGGATGATAACTTCAGATCAACATTAATGCTGATGCCAAATCCTAATTTGCAGTCAGACTAATGATAACTTTCTCAGAATAAATAGGGGTTTTCTTGACATAATTATCATTTAAAATCGTAATAATTAAAGTTGCACATACGTGAGTGTATGCTTAGAAATTAATCATGAACGGGAACAAAATAAATTAAATGATCAATTCATAAATACTCTGCATAGACTGTACTAATGAAGTTAAAATTTATTTTTGTATTTTTTTTAAATCTTAAAATCAAAATTTCCTAATTAGAATATTAATGTGTGAAAAATATAAATTTAAAATGACCAGTATCTATGTACTAATAAACAAAATGTGAATCCTAGCTATGAGTTCATCTATACATATGTTAGTTTTATACTTTTATTCATCACTGCCCACACAGCACCAACCCTAATCCGCTATCTAATCTAGTTATTTCCTTGCTTTTTTCCTCTACTGAGGATATAAAGTATGACATTATTCTGCATGGTAGTTTTTTTAATTCCTTTTCGATAACCTTACACATCCATAGTAGCATTTTATATTTCATCTTCGCCACACTAACTTTTGTTTGTGTTTTTCTAAACTCTCAAAATTAGGGCCCATAAATAGGTTAGTTGTATTATGCTTTTGTAAATTTTCCTTTTAATCTAAGAGGCACAAAACCATCACACAAGATCATCTTATTATCCGTTCTAACATTATCTTATCCATTCTAACTGCTAATTTTTTTTAGCACATTAATGGTGCTTTATATTCTCGAAGATTTCTTGTTTTAAGTAGCTATTGGATATCTAAGCTTCTTAGAGGGAAAATTATTAAGCACCATTAATATCTAATTTTTCATGAATTTAATTGCACACGCATATTTGCCACTATATTATTACCAAATTGAAGTTTTTAAGTAAAATTCTAACTAATCCATATTAATTTTGTTGATATATCCACAAGTTTGTAATCTGGGTGAGGAAAGGATAATCTTTAAGTGTTCATCATCTATTACCAAAATAAATAAAATTGTTATGATATTTGATTATCCAAAGATATGAAGGATAACCTATAAGTGTTCATCATCATCTATCTTGTCTTCATGCCACTTTTGTCCATTGTTTTTTCAGGAAAACTTCTCCAGTTCTACTGGAATAGCTCAAAGAGCTAGGCATCCTGATGAACTGAAAAAGGACAGCGGTTGGATGATTGATATTGATTATTACTTATCACAACAGGTTCGCTACCATTTCTCCAAAAACCAAAAGAAGTTTAGTATTTGAAGTTGTATTCTATGTGATTAACTGATGGCTTCTTTTGACAGATTCATCCTGTTGTCTCGCGGTTGTGTGCTTCAATTCAGGGTACTAGCCCAGCACGTTTAGCTGATTGTCTAGGACTTGATTCAGCTAAGGTGCAACTTCTAAAACCAAATGGGTCTTTCAAAGTGATTTTCATGTCTTTGCTCTTGACAGACCATTTCATATCTTGTTGTGCACAGTTCCAATTTAAGGAACCTGAGTCTGTTGGACAAGATCCTTCTAGTGTGCTCTCATCCGTAATAGATGCTGAAGAGAGGTAAGTAGTTTATATAAATGGAGCACATGGCAGCATCAATGGACGGTTAACTACATTATCAAATATCAATAACAAATACTTGCAGGTATCGTGGCTGTGAGCCTCTTAGGTTGGCATGCCCCAGCTGTTCCAGCACCTTTGATTGTCCTCCTATTTCAAGTTTACTATCTTCAATTCAGAAGAAGCCATCTGATTCTCAAGCAGAAGAGCAATCAAATCGTAACTTCTGGCAAAGGATGCGTTGCCCAAGGTGCCCAGACCATATTGAAGGGTGCAAGTTTTCTCCAGCCATGTTAGCTAACCAGGTCCAAGAACTGCACTAGTGCAATGTTTTTCTTTTATGTATTGTTCTAGTAGTTAGGTCTGTTACTTAAGCATTTTGATTACCAGGAGAGTTGGTCCCTCTTTATTAAATCGTTTCACAAGATGAATTTTCTACTGTATCTTTTCTGCAGGTGAAAAGGCTAGC
Organism: Wurfbainia villosa; assembly: GCA_025175895.1. Classification (NCBI taxonomy): domain Eukaryota; kingdom Viridiplantae; phylum Streptophyta; class Magnoliopsida; order Zingiberales; family Zingiberaceae; genus Wurfbainia; species Wurfbainia villosa. The sequence goes on along the minus strand of CM046000.1, from coordinate 12,499,889 downwards.
TGACGATTTCATTTACATATATTATAAAGGATTGATGATGGTAAAATACAAATTGTTTCAGTTTTTTTATGCTCATAAAAATATAGTGTTTGATGCCCTTCTCTAGCCTTCAACTGTTTAAATGACTAGCTTGATTATTTTCTCAGTGCGATGATGAAATATGCAAGCATACCACACGCAGTGTGAATCTTCGGGTGCTTGGCGACTCTGAAAGAGGAACAGTTTGCCCAAATTACCCACACTGCAATGGCCATCTCATAAGACAGGTATGGCCATAGCAATTTTGCAATATCATGGATTAAACCTTCACTCTGATTAATTAATCTGCATAACACAACTGCTAGAACACTAAAAGCTGTTTAATTTTCACTAAGCAGTACACGGAGAAAGACCTATACAAGCAACTATCTTATTTTTGCCATGTCTTGGATGCTTCTCGTTTTGCGGAGAAGGTCAGTGTTTAGTGTTCCACTATATACACTTGCACTTTGTATCAAATTGCACAACTATCTGCCTGAGTAATGAAGCTCGTAGGCATGCGCATCTTTTTTTTTTTTTTTTTTCAAAACAGTTATACAACTATTTATGGGAATGTTATGGCTGCAGCTGGACCAAAATGTTAAGCTATCTATTGAGAAAGAACTTGCTGTTATCCGTCCAGCTGTGAGTCTGGCAGAATCGGTGATTCAGAAGATCCGTGACCGGTGTTCATATGGATGGGTGCAACTCAAGGACCTGTGCATCTCAGTTTAATAGATCTGGAAAAATGGTAATGTCAATCCATTTCCTGCTGTTAAAAACCTGGTTTTTCTGAAAACCAAAACAGCTCCACCAATGCTACTTTAATGACCATTACTTTCTTCTAACTGGATCATGATATTCAATCTCTGACCGAGTAAGAATCATTCCCATAAAAATGGCTCTCAGGAAGAAGTTTGCTGCTAAGTTCACACAGTGGTTCTTGAAGCTTGTCAAACCAAAGGTAAATATATATCATATGCTATTTGGATGAGCTCAGCCATTCGTTCGTCAAGATTTCACTCTTCTGCAATACTAATCTTCCAGCATGTATGTTAGTCTGCCAATATTCAATTGTGTAATTCTACAATTTGTTCGAACAAAGGATAAACTAATCCACATGACAAAATTTTGTGAGTGAACAGAAATTAGTGCTGAATATGTTTTGTTATTGAAGTTGTATGTCAAAGGCAAACCGAAAGTGGTTCGACTGCAATCCATCTTTCAGGATCGAGTTGTTTTTAACCAAAGGTTACTCCTTGAGACTAGGTTAGTCTCCAAAGTTAAGTGGTCTAAAATTTTTTCTGTTTACACTGAAATGTGGATGGCTTTCCCAAAAGTGTGGACGGAGGGAGAGAAATCAAAGATGGGAGAAAAAAAAGAGGGAGATATGTAATGAATCAGTCGTGTGGAAGGAAATATCAGTTGGCTTGGCTGATATGAGCTCGTGGCTAGGCTTACAATTGCAAGGCCGTTGCCCTTGGCCTTTGTGAGGCCACCGTGAGTTTGCGATGGCCTTGGCAAGACGTGGTCTTTATGAGGTTGTCGTGGGTTTGGGGTTAGCCTTGCAAAGCGTTTGTAGTATGTGGCTTTACAGAGAGCTTGCGGCTAGGTTTGCTGGGGAGCTTACGTTACGACTAGACTTGTTCTTCACGAGACCACAGCCAGCAGTCTAGCTTGGTTATTACGGTAATTTTAGTATTTGAGTACCAACTCGATTATGTGAGATGAGCTTAGCTTGGTTATTACGAGTTGGTGACCTTATTTGTCACTATGAGTTGGTTGTTTGTCAGGGCTATTGGGTCTGAGCTCACGGAGAAAAAGTTGGGTTGTTGAAATCACGAAGCAAAGTTTGTTCCTTCCGTTCTCTAAGTCGTACTAGTGCTTTCAACTGATGTAAAAAAAAGATTCGATCATTTTCATTTTCAGTACTTTCATCAATCGATTTTATAATTAATACGAAAAAAATAAATTATAAAAAATAAATTATTTAATTCAGTAGTAATGCGACAGAAGACGTATTAAAATTTTTGGAGCCTTTCAAAATTGTTTATTAGTGTAATTCTTCTACTGTATTAGCTCCCGTGAAGACGCACTAATGCTTTCAAGCAAATAGGGCATGTAGGACAATGGGTTTCAAAATTGAATGGCTTTTTTTTGGTTGGATCAACAAAATGTCCAGTTTAATTCACTAAACTGCCCGATCAGTTCATATATATATATAGGACAAGGTAACTGTTGTTATAAGTCTGATAAGATCTGTGCAGACAAAGGCAACTGATGAAGCCTCTAAAAGTCGGGGCAAGGTAATATGACACCAGATGAGGCTCACTAGGAAGAAGAGATCAAGACAAAAAGTAAAATGTCTCTCTCTACGTTCCCAGAAATATTTATTAACTAAGTTTTTACCTCTCAATTTCTCTGTTTTCTATATGCATTTTTCTTGTTTATGAATATGTACTACTGTAGCAAAACACTGTAGCACCCGATTACTATTAAAAAAAAAATTATCTCCAAAAATTTGGTATTAGAGCCTTAAGACCTAGGACCTTGAAAAAAATGTATACAGTCTCTAGCTAAGTTTGATTATCTTGATTTATCTATCCCTCTGTCGCGAACTACAAAAACATTAGACAAAAGAAAACATAGTTGCTATATACACGCTAAGGACTCCACTCACTCTTTGCATTCTAATAACCCACACCTAAACTCCATAATAGACATACTACTAGGACAAAGTTTTTCATTAAAAACTAAGTTTAGAGACATACATCACGTCCTGAAAACTGTACTTATAAATCAAAGACAACAACAGATCCAGCTTAATGAAATAAAACAAAATATAATATATCTAAAGAATTCACAAGAAAGTCTTAACTTCAAAGTTGCTCAAGTAAATTTTATAAATCTACCAAAGAGAAGTGACATAATAAACCTTACAAGAATAATTAGAGAAAACCAACCATATACTTTTGAAATCCAACATAAAGATCTTTTAGCAGAAGTAAAAAGTTTCTTGCTAACAATAAAAGCAGAATTCAAGATTTTACAGGAACAAATAAATGCACTACTCATTAAATGAACCAACATATTTATGAAAATACCCATTATGATGAAGCCTTAGACTATGTACAAAAATATACAAAAACCAAGGAAGACGGTTATTATTCCTCTACAGAGCTAACAGGAAAAAGTGATCAAATTCAGGTACAACAAAATAATACTATAATAGCCTTATTAACATCCCTACATTTTAGGATAACCAAGTTGGAAGGAAAATTATTTGATTTAGAACAAAAGTTGTCTAAATTGCCAATAGAAGATAACCAGAAATTAGCTCTGGAAAATATAAATATAGGTTTGGGGAAACTATCTATGGGAAAAATCATAAGACATCGTCCAACTACATATACATTTTTAACATACAAACCTAAAGAGTCAAAATGAGTCAAACAAACACAGAAAGTTTTACTGGAACATCCAGAACAATGAGTGGAAGAAGATCAGTCTCTAGTACTTCTTGGCTGGACAACATACGGACACTTCCTAGTCTAAGCCAAACATTAGAAGAAGTAATAAACATAGATCGAGACTTAGAAATATTTTCTAATGAACAATTAAATATGCTACAACCGCGACTCCTATACGGGAGAAATAAATTTTCATTTTTCACATCAGCAACTTCTATATATAGGCAACGAAGAACAGAAGCTTTACATCTCCCAGACGGTGAGGAACAACATTTAGATTTAATAACTAACCAGTCAGGAAGACAATTAGCAACCTTGAAACACCACTATATACATCTAGGCTTAATAGTCTTTGGATTAAGAGGAATGACAAGACAAAAAATAGGAGGAAAGGTTCTTATAGTCTTATATGACTCTAGATTTTCAGATAAAGAAAATGCCATTATTGGCTTAGCCGAAGTAGACATGAATGATAATTTAGGAATTTTCAATGTCTTCTTCCTCAATTAACCTATTGGGTGTATAGTTTGTAAATCTTACACTTAGCTGTCAATTTCTATCTTTATATATATAGACACACACACACACACACACGCACACACACACACACACACACACACATTAAGTTGGTCGATTAGAAAAAAAAGAAGGAAGGAGTGGTTCAAATGTAGAAAACAGTTGGGCTTTGGAACAATTCTTTGATCGTTGGACTTTTCTACTAAGCCCCGATCATATGTAGAGTCATCAAGTTGGGTTAGATCTGTTGAATTGATTTGCCTTGTCGAGTAATTTAAGTGGGTTAGATTGAAATTTTATCAATCCGCCATTTTGACGGACCGAAACGAATCAATCCGCACGGATTACGGGTCTAGAAGGATTGGCCCGCGGCGAATTTGAGTTGGCCCGCAGATTGAAAAATGTCAAAAGAAGATAAAACTTGTGAAAGAAAAATTGTTTAAGCTTGTTTATCAATATTTTAATACTAACATGCTCATAATCACAATATTCTTCTATTACACATACAACTTGGCACAAAGTAGGAGAAGTTAAAAAAAAATAAAAAAAATATTTGAGTTAAGTACTCTAATAATTTTTTTTAGTATACTCTAATTAGTTTATAATTATTTTGTCACTACTATTACAATTAATATAGAAAATGATGACATATCAGAGTCAACTAATTACAAGTGCTAAAAAATCTCAATTTAGAATAATAAAAATATCAATACTTAACATTGTTGATCGATAATTGGATCTCAATTACAAAATTTTAGTTGCTTCAAATGCATATTTCTTATCATGATATTTTATCCTCCTTGTTGGTTATCACCTCAAGTTCTCAACGTCTCAATAATTTTGATTTTTTTTTATATTTTTTTGGTTATCTCTAATTCGTGATTGGATTAGAGATTTCTCAATCTGCCAGGATGGGTCGACTCACCCCTCACTGCTAAATGTTGGATTTACGATGGATTGACCCGCCTTATCATGGATCGATCCGTTTGACAGCTTTAATCATATAATGCTCTCATAGTCTAATAAGATCACTCATTTCAAATTTTTTTTTTTTTTGATAATTTTAGAGATAGACCATTTTTTTCCTATTGGAATTTAAATCTCGATTCTCTTATTATTACTTTGAGTATTTTATTATTAGGATCCGTGTGATGCTAGAGGATGAATAGCGATTTGCTTCATTTCTCATTCATTGATCATATGCTCGTTTACAAGATGTTAATCACAATGGAAAATATAAAATAAAATACAAGCATAAAACCACTTCTATTTTATGTGGTTTGAAATTTATGGTTCTTCTTTCACAATCTATAGTCCTAGTAGTAGCATCACTATTCTTTCTCTTTATCAAACATCTTCTAGAGGTGAAAAAATCTCTTACAAATTTGTTTTTACAAGTGACATGAACAAGTACAAAGATAAGATGAAAATGAATACAATATGAATCAATAAGTCTGCATAATATAATTTAGTTTTAATCGTTGTTTGTTGTTTTTGGATTGCTCCTTAGAGGTTTGGAATGTAGAAACATTCACCAATGAAATCTCAAGAATCAACCTACTTGAAATCTCCACGAAACTTTGCTTTATAAGGTTGCTATTGGTGATTGAAATCCGCTAAACAGTTGCTGATAGCACTATAATTTGATTGCTTACCATTATGCTGCTGGTGATTTAAATCCGTTAAACAGTTGACTGATAGTACTATAACAATTGATAGCTTACCATTAGTCAAACATTGTTGTGACTTTAATTGCTCAACAATTTCATCTATCTCAGCATCGAGGCCTTCAGTTGATTGCATATGCCATAATGATCTACTATTCATCATCAATCGAGTTTCCGAATCGACTATAAAATCTTCTATGTGCGTAGGGAACCGTAGTGTGTTCAGGTCTAAGGACTATTCATATCAATAGTCACATGAGAAATTATATGACACTCATATAACGATCCATGATATTTTCTCATGGTGAGTCAATTCCGTATATATATTCTCCAATATATATACCCATGTGTCAATGTGATATCACATATTCATGACTTGTGAGATCAAGTCATCCATTGACCTACATGCTAGTCTCAATGTATTAATATTGTCCTTGTCTATTAATACTTGATTAGGAATATTAAGAATAATGTTATCTACAGTTTCTTATAATCAATTCTACCAATTGATATACTGTAGATTAGAACCTGCTATTCAAGGGCATTATTATATTTATTTTAGCTGGCACATGCATAAAGTAAATATAATAAATAATCTTTATCTTTTATTAATGAAATATAATACACATGATCCCTAATCAATTATCTCATGATTGACACTAACAATCTCCCACTAGCACTAGTGCCAATCACTGTAATCTCTAAGACCCAGTGACCTAGTATGACTATCATGCTTCCTCTGTGCCAAAGCCTTAGTCAAGAGATCCACAATGTTAGCATCAGTATCTACTCTGTATATCTGCACATCTCCTTTATCGATGATCTCTCGAATGAGGTGATACCGTCGCAATATATATTTGGAACGCTGGTGAGAACGAGGTTCCTTAGCCTGTGATATAGCCCCATTGTTGTCACAATAAAGCTCTATAGGACTCACAATGCTAGGAACTACACCAACCTCAAAAACAAATTTTCTGATCCAAACTGCCTCCTTTGCTGCATCCGAAGAAGCAATATACTCGGCCTCTGTAGTAGAATCCGCGACTGTGTCTCGCTTTGAACTCTTCCAGCTCATAGCACCACCATTTAGACAAAAGACATACCCTGACTGTGATCTGTAGTCGTCCTTGTCTGTTTGGAAGCTAGCATCGCTATAACCCTTTACTGCGAGCTCCTCATCGCCTCCAAATATCAAGAAATATTCTTTAGTTCTTCTCAAGTACTTAAGAATATTCTTGACGACTATCCAGTGACTATCACCTGGATCTAACTGGTACATATTCGTCATGCTCAAATCATACGAGACATCAGGACGAGTGCATAGCATGACGTACATGATAGACCATATAGCAGATGCATAAGGGATATGATCCATGCGTTCCCTTTCTTCCTTAGAAGAAGGGCATTGAACCTTCGAAAGGCACATACCATATGACACTGGCAGAAATCCCTTCTTAGAATTCTCCATGGCAAAATGCTTAACTACATTGTCAATGTATGCACTCTGACTTAGGCCAAGCAATCTCTTAGATCTATCTCTATAGATCTTAATGCCTAAAATGTAGGCTGCCTCACCTAAGTCCTTCATTGAGAAACAATTCCAAAGCCAAGTCTTCACAGACTGCAGCGTAGGGATGTCGTTCCCAATGAGAAGTATGTCATCAACATACAAGATAAGAAAGATAACTATGGTCCCACTAACCCTCTTGTAGACACAGGGTTCATCTTCATTCTTGATGAAACCAAACTATTTGATCGCATCATCGAATCGAAGATTCCAGCTTCTAGATGCTTGCTTTAAACCATAAATGGACCTCTGCAGCTTGCATACCTTCCTAGTATGCTTTGGATCTACAAAACCCTCAGGTTGTGTCATGTACACATCCTCGAGGAGGTTTCCATTCAGAAATACAGTTTTGACATCCATTTGCCAGATCTCATAATCGTGATAAGTTGCAATAGCAAGCCGGATCCGAATGGACTTAAGCATTGCAACTGGTGAAAAAGTTTCATCATAGTCAACACCATGAATCTGTTTGAAACCTTTAGCTACCAATCGCCCTTTATAGGTATGCATAAGTCCTTCCATGTCAGTTTTTCTCTTAAAGACCCACTTACACCCAATGAGTTTGACCACTTCAGGTGGATCAACCAAAGTCCATACTTGGTTAGTGTACATGGATTCCATTTCGGATCTCATGGTCTCTAGCCATTTCTCAGAATTTGAGCTCATCACAGCTTCCTGATAGGATGTAGGCTCGTTCAACACAATAGGCATAACGTCAGCATTGTCAAACAAGAGAAATGAATATCTCTCAGGCTGACGACGTATCCTATTGGACCTGCGAAGAGGTTGGTCTACTTGAACAAGTTGTTGCTCCACAACTCCTTGTGCAACAATCTCATCATCCACAACACTTTGTGGTGCCTGTTCAATTTCCATCTCAGTACTATCTTTATCTTGAATTTCTTCAAGATGTACTTTACTCCCACTTGTTCTTCTGGAAATGAACTCTCTCTCTAGGAATACTCCATTTCTAGCGACAAACACTTTGCCGTGTGTGGGATTGTAGAAGTAATATCCTTTCATTTCCTTAGGATATCCTATAAAATAGCACTTGTCTGATTTGGGGCCTAGTTTATCGGAGACGTGACATCGAATATAAGCCTCACAATCCCAAATCATCATAAAAGACATCTTGGGTCTCTTCCCAGTCCATATCGCATATAGTGTCTTTATAACTGCCTTAGATGAGACACAGTTAAGTGTGAAAGCACCCGTCTCTAAAGCATGTCCTCAGAAGAAAGAAGGAAGATTTGTGTGACTCATCATGGATCATACTATATCTAATAATGTACGATTTTTCCTTTCTGATACACCATTCCACTGTGGTGTTCCAGGTGGAGTGAGTTGAGATCTAATCTCAAACTTAACGAGATAGTCACGAAAAGCTTGGCTAAGGTATTCCCCACCTCGATCTGATCGAAGCACTTTAATGTTGGTGCAGTAGGCACCTAAGTCGAACCTAAGTTTTGATTATAGCAAACGATACAAAGTTAAGCATATATTGTTATCTCACGAGCTAAATCAAGTGTGCAGAAAAGTCTCAACGCTGGAGATGAAGGCTAGCGACACCCGGAGGAAGCCGCGGTGGTCGGGCGACACTCAAGAGACTTCGGAGGGAGCCGAAGGAATTGAGTGGAAGGCCGGAAGCAAAAGCGACACATAAGTATCGAGGTAAGCTCGTGTGTGCGAGCGTAAGTAAGGTCGTATCCTCTTTACGGGGATGATCTTAAGCGTAGATCCGACTAAAGACATCCTATAGATGGTCTAGGTCGAGATCGGACGGTCAACGACCGTCGGAATTATGTTTTTGTCGAGCTAACTCTTTATTATAGTCGAAAAGTCTGGAAATCAGTTCAACCGGCCAAGGATCAGTTCAACTGCTGAGATATCAGTTCAACCGGCCAAGGATCAGTTCAACTGCTGAGCCATCAGTTCAACCGGTGGTCAGAAATCAGCCTCGAGGAGTCAAGCTTTATCACCATTTTTCAAGAAGTTTTGTGCCCATTTGTGATTGGTTGAAGACCCATTCATTGAGGGGCTTAAAGGCTATAAAAGGAGGGCCAAACCTAGGGTTTTTCATTAATTTCTAAGTGCTCAAAAGCTTCCACAACGCTGCGACTCTCCGACGACTCTACGACAACGAAGTGCTGCCAACAACCCTAGCTTAAGTTCTTTCTTTTTAGTTGTTGGTATAATCCTTGTTTTCAATATTGCAATTATTTTACTCGAGAGTTTTCTATCGTTGCATTTTACTTTTAATAGAAGAGAGGGTTTGTCTCTCTATCATTTTGCTTCGAAAGTTTTTTTGTAATCGTCAAACTCCTACCTCCAACGAGGAGGAGTGTTTTAGTGAATTTCCCTCCATTACCACGGTCTAGGACCGTTAGGGCCTTGGAGTAGTAGTGGGAAGGCTACAGACAAATAAAAAAATAAACTTGTCTCTTTTTGTTTCATTTATCTTTCCGCTGCACTTATTTGTTTTGATACTGAACTCGTAAAGAAGAAAAAGGTTTTGCTATTCACCCCCTCTAGCGCCACTGATCCTACAATTGGTATCGAGTCGGGCGCATAGATTTGGTGAAACCACCAATCTAACATTTTTTTTCAGATTTGTTTTTCGTTCGTTTAAATTTTTCTCCCGCACTACTAATCCAAGACGAAGTCTTGGTACTCTTCGTTTGATTTTGTTTTGCAAGTTTTCGCTTTTGGAGTAGCCGACGGTCAAACGGGCATAACTTTTCGTACAAGTTGACCCACGACACGGTCTACCTACCAAATCGAAGCTCTCGCAGAGATCTACACCTCTCACAGGGGTTTACCCCCGTAACAAGCTGTTTTCATCCTAAAAAATCGACGTTTAGTAGCCTTTCGGGAACATCGGAGGTTGTGAGTACTTACTTTTTATTTAGTTTCTTATTTCTTTGCTTAACTTTCTATTTTTCGTTTATTTCTTTTTATTTCCCGCACTACTAATCCAAGACGCAAGTCTTGGTACTTTCGTGTGTTTTTGTTGTTGCTAGGTTTTCATTTTAGTCTCCTTGTTTTTTTGTTCTAATGGCCCATCTCGAGGGTTTTAGCACCGTCCGACCTCCGTTTTACAACGGAGATGACTTCCGTTATTGGAAGGGTCGGATGGAATGCTTTCTCAAAACCCAAATCGAGATGTGGATCATAATCCAAACGGGTTTCACACTTCCGACTAATGAAGTGGGTGACTCCTTGGATTATGATCAATGGACCGTTGCAACAAAACGACAAGTCGAAGCCGACGCCAAGGCAACACAAATTCTCCAATGCGGCCTATCCAAGGAGGAGCTAAATCGCGTCGGCCCCTTCATAAGCGCAAAGGATCTTTGGACAAAACTAATCGAGTTACACGAAGGATCGGATCAAGCTAAGGTTTGCAAACGTGATTTGTTATTCAATAAATTGTATACACTAAAAATGCAGGAACACGAGTCCGCGACGCAACTCCACGCCCGTGTCCAAGACATAGTCAACAACCTACACGCAATCGGGCAAAAGGTTGAAAACCGCGACCTTATAAGGTATGTCCTAAACTCTTTTCCGAGGACTACCTTGTGGGCATCCATGGTCGATGCCTACAAGGTCTCCCTTTCTAAAATTAGGTTAGATGAACTCTTTTCCGATTTCGAATTACATGAACAATCCAACTCGGAACCCGAGAGGGGTATAGCCTTGTTTGCAGGTTCAAAGAAGAAGAAAATCGTAAGCAAGCCACCACCAACCGAGGAGGAAGACGAGTCCGAAGAAGAAGTTGACCCGGAGTTGACTGCCGAACTAATGAACCTAGCTCGAAGGATAGCCAAGGGACGAAAGCGAACCACGACTCGACCCAACCAAGGTAAGTCTAAAAGTTCTAACATTAGGTGTTATGAGTGTAACAGGTTTGGACATATCAAGTCCGAGTGCCCCAAGCTCAACCACCAAGCACCTAAGCACAAGAAGGCCCTCAACGCGCGACATGGGAAGAAGCGTCGATCCAAGAAGGCGAAGACCACGTCTTCATGGCGAAATCAATTGAGTCGGACATGGAGACCGAGCCTGAACTTGAGTCAGAACCTGAGGATGACTCGGACTACGAAGCTACCTTCAAGTCAAGCCACGGATACGCATCCGGTTCAAAAGATACCCTTAAAGTAAGTCGAGCTTTATTTAATACTTTGCATAATACGGTTAGGTTTTTTTCTAGGAAGTTAGCTAAGTCCGAGTCCAAGGTCGAGACCCTGGTTGAGGAAGTTAAACTCCTCAAACACGAGGTCTCCCTAACCTCTTCGACTAGTCGAGTTCAAGAGAAGGACTCAACTCAGGTTGAAAAACTCGAAGTTGAGAACTCACTCTTGAAAAGTCAAGTCGAAGATCTTAGGAATACGTTGGAAAGGTTTACTTTGGGATCCAAAGGACTTGACCTCCTACTTGGATCGCAAAGGGCCGTGTACAACAAGGCCGGACTAGGGTTTAGCTCAAACACGACCAATAAGTCGTATATGTCAATCGTAAGTAGACATAAAAAACGTGTCCAAGCATGGGTCCCTAAGACCACTTTGATTTCAACTCTAGGATCCAACTCGTACTGGGTTCCCAAGGACCAAATCCACTATGTGGATAGACTGAACCGATTCAACCGTCTAGGGGGAGTCAGTACAAAACATGTTTGTGTTTTAACTTAGTAATTGCATGCTTAGATTTTTTTTGTTTTGTTTTGTTTTTTTTTCTGAACTCACTTAGAACACGCAAATAACCAATTAAAATCCTTCGAAAAGATTGAGCCTCGGGGAGCCTCTTTTCAAATAACCAATTAAAATCCTTCGAAAAGATTGAGCCTCGGGGAGCCTCTTTTCAAAAATAACTAGTTAGACGAGGAAATAGTCGTAGGTGAGTCAAGTAATCATTTTCTTGAAAATGGCTTTGTCTAAGGAAGTGGTCGATGATCCGATAAAAGAAGGCCCCTGTGCCTCACCACGACCTGGAAGCCTAAACTTTAGTACTTAGCCTGGAGGTCTAGAGTTCGAATCCTGGGGAAGGCAAAAACCCACTTCCAGGGGTGGGAAGTCCAGGTGAGTAACGACGGGCCAACAGGGGCGACGGTCGTTGACCAATAGGGGTCACCGAATTCCGCCAACAGGGGCGACGGTCGTTGACCAATAGGGGTCACCGAATTCCGCCAACAGGGGCCCGGTCGTTACAATAAAACTCACCCCGTTGATTTATTTTTATTTCAGGATGAAGCGTTCAACTGCCTGTAGTCGATGCACAGTCTCATCGAACCATCTTTCTTCTTCACAAAGAGAACCGGAGAACCCCAGGGTGATGCACTAGGGCGAATAAAACCCCTGTCCAAAAGTTCCTGTAGCTGAACCTTTAACTCGTCCAACTCTCTCGGGGCCATACGATAAGGAGCTTTCGATGCCGGTGCCGTCCCAGGTATTAACTCAATCATGAACTCCACTTGCCTTCTGGGAGGCAGACCCGGTAACTCCTCTGGAAAGACATCTGGATACTCTCGAACAATAGGGATGTCCGCGATCTGAGAGTCACCACTGTCTTCTACATTGATCATAGATAATAGAAAACCCTGGCAACCGTGCAATAAAAGCTTCTGAGCCTGAATCGCAGAAATGGTCGCTATACCGTCGTCCCGGATGCCAGTAAAATCCCACGAGGGTTGGTTCGAAGTTTGGAATGTGACCACCCTCGTCTGACAATCTACTGTGGCATGATATGCTGACAGCCAATCCATGCCAAGAATAATATCGAACTCGACCATATCCAGTACCAATAAATCTACCGTAAGAATGATGTTACCAAAATCTAAAGGACAACCTCGGACCTCCTGGGTAACATCCAATGTATTGCCAGATGGTAGGGAGACGACTAATCTCTGTGATCTACTAGCCGGTAATCTACCAATCTCTCTCATAAAAAAGTCGAGAAATAAAGCGAATCACGAACTACCAGATGTCAACTAGCATAATAGCTGAAAATGCATAAAGTGAAACCGTACCGCGAAATACGGATTCGTTGGCTCGCTGCGCATCCTCTCTGGTAATCGCATGAATCCGCCCAGTCTCCGGTGGCGGTGGAGGTGGTATCACTGCCAAAGGTGGCTGTGCAGAGCCCGAGGCCTGATCTGGTAGTCGGATAGGAAGGTGGTATAGCACTGCACCGATGCATCTGCGGTTGCGTGGTGATCTGAACTAGTGGCGAAGGTGCCCGATCTTGTCGATGGGCGATCGCGAATGGTGTAGCATGCGATCATGAGGCGCATCATCTCTCGATCTGGCCCGAACCTCGTGACACCGTGCGGGCACGGTGTACTCCGTCCATGAATGCCATAGCGACTCTGCAGGGGAGTCCTCTGCGGCGTTGCGAAGGTCCGTTCTGGCCCCTCTCGAGTCCTGCATCGACGCAACGGTCCTCCCTGAATAGAAACCCCGGAAGCCACATGCTGAGCCTTCAACGAACAATCTCGGCTCATGTGTCCAGGCAGCTTGCAATAATAGCAAACTGGCTGTCCCAAGGTGCAGGCTGAGATGATATGCTCTTTCGATCCACAACGAATACAATAGGTGTCGCCAATGGGCGGTCTCCGGCTCTGCTGAAAATACCGTGAGGGCCCAGCTGAAGATCGTCCTGATTTCTGAGGCCGGCTAGATGCCCCAGAATGACTCTGACCCAGTTGACTGCGACCACTCTGCTGATGTCCAGTAGTCTGTGGCTGATGGGTCTGACCTGTAGATCTTTCAGTTTGTTTCCTCTTCACTCAGATTAACCCTCCGCTGAGCCGACTCGATCAACAAAGCTCTATCCAACGCCTCGGTAGGAAGAACTACCAAATCCCGCCATCCCGACCTGTAGATGCCCATCCAAATTCCCTGTACAAACCGTGATCATCCGTGACCTATCCTCGACTAACTAACTCGGGCAAAACCTCGCTAACCGATTAAATTCGTATTATACTCCATCATCGGCGATTATTCTGCCTTAGACTCGTAAAATCCCGACGTCTCATCATCCGATACGCCCGCGAAATCACGACTCTCAAAGCCTCTCTAAATCTCGCCGAGTAACTCCGCCGCCCAATAATCGAGTGCATATCCACTGTGATCTCGGCCTCGCCTCGTAAATGGAAGGCCGCTAACTCGCCTTCTCCCACTCGAGAGCGGCACTATAGTAGAAGGTACGCTCCATCGTCTCGATCCAAGACTCGAGCCACGATCGGATCGGTCTCTCCACAATAAAGTGAACTGCTCTTCATCGACTTAGCCAATCTCGAATCCGAGCTCGCGCCGCAGCCTACATCGCAGGATAAGTAGGGGCCGATCTTGAGTGAGGGTCGAGCTCACTGATGGGCCTGTCGGTCGTAGTAGAAGGTCCCATCGCGGGGTTTCTGATGTGTAGCAGTAGGATCTCCCGCTGGTACATCGGATGCCCCAGCCGTGGGTATCTCGGGAGGAGGATCCGCCGTGGACTGAGGATCCACAACTCCCGTAGCACCTTGTGAATCGACCGATCAATATGCTCACCCTCGGTAGATCTCTCCGCAAGTCACTACCAAAGATCTCTGGGTCCTCCGGGCGTGGCTGCCCCACACCACGCCCTCTGCCAGTACGCCCACCTCGTCTCATATCTGTTAAATGAATACAGATATTACCATAAATAAAAACATATCAAATTTATCATTATACCTATTTCACCGTCAGGAGAGGTCCGCTAAAACCCATATATCGATCTCGCTAAAATCCTCGAATTTCCAAACATAAAAATCATCTAAATCCATACTAATCCAAAATTTCCAAATTACTCGCAAAACCCGCCAATATACATGGCGAACTCCGAAAATCCAAAACCCCTAGGAACTCAAAACCTAGGCGCTCGATTAAATAAATTGTCACGCTCAAGGAGACCCCACTGCATTTAAAATCCGGCAAAGATCTCCCAGACGGGTGACAATCCAAATTTACATACAAGGCCTACACTACCACTATACATCGGCCAACACGACTGAATCCAAACTCACACGCAGTTATATAAATCAGGCCTCAGGCCATCAACCAAAATAAAGGATAAGCAGTCTACCAAAAATCGACTTACCCCTTCTGCCATCTGGGCAGGAATACTCAACAAAATCCAACCAAACCAAAATCCAAATAAGGTCCATAAGGACACCAAAACCAAATACAAAATCAATCTCCAAACCTATACATGTCCTCTAACCAAAATATCCAAATACCGTAAAAACAAATATCCAAATCAAAACTTTACGACGAGTGGGGATCCGGCAGCTGCACTCTCCTGACAGCTTCATCCTGAAATAGATATAAATCAACGGGGGTGAGTTCAAAGAACTCAAGGGTATAGTAGATATGCAAAATCGTATAGTATAGCTAACAATAAAAATATCATGCCAGTACAGTCTCACATAAATAGGGTATGTAAGCAAGAAATACAAAATGACTGTACTTACCTGAATCTCCTACCCTGATATAGGAGCATGTGCCTGACTAGAAGTAATAAAGTCCTGATCATATATAAGCATGTATCCTGTATGCATGACAATCATATGCACATCCAAGGCATCAATACAATAATGCAGCAAACACAATACAAAATGCAATCAGTGCAAAATGCATGTCGTGCCAATGACATGGTCACCCCTGACGCCAGTCAGCCGCCTCACACGCAATGGTGAAGCCGAGTGGGTAGGGCTATGACAATCAGGCACTCGCCATCATCGCTCTGAGTGACCGAGTGGAGTGGATGTGGATGCTGTCGGAGTACACCTATCCTCCTGCCCCAAACATAGTGGGGGAGCTAAGCTCTCATCTCCTGGTGTCATAGGCCAGAGGAGGGATCCCTGCCCGCTACCACGCTGCCTCATCGCTACCCATGAGCGGACCAGCGGAGCCTGACAGAGCAACTGCACACACCCTCCTGATGTACCACTAACCCATGAGTGGCAGTGTGTGCAGGCCATGTAACTAGCTGCGGGCTCAACAATAATGGAACCCCGTCCAGCTAGCATGCAATCATGCGAAAATGGTGCATGATACTACAGCATGTAAAACCTACTCAAAATATCTATCCAAATGATATGTACAACCAATATATATACATATCCCTAATCCATGTACTATGATCCATATCAAACAGGTAAATATAATCATATCCTAGCACATGCATGTATCTAGTAGGCACCAAAAGCATACTAGGCATATAAACATGAAAAATTATTGTAAGCTATCCTAACTAGCATATCAATTTGACTTAATCTAAACGTTAAGTCAAAATACCCGCCTGAATATATATCCGCAAGAAGAATAAATCACACGATCGGGACTCGCCTCGATTAAAACACGCATATATAGCATAATTATAGTCAAGCACAAAATATACAATTAAATGACAAATCGAATAATTAATCGATTTCCTTCATATCCCAATTAACCCAAACCAATTTCCAAATCAATTAACCTAATTCATCACTTACAAAGATATCCTCAAGATCAAACAATATCACCCAAATCCCATATCCTCCGAACCATACCGATCAACCGAATAACTCCGGAATCAACCCCAAAATCATGCTTACCAGCCCTAGAATCCCACCGGCAGCCCTTCACAGCCCATCGTTGCACAAAATTAGGGATCTAATGAACCCTAATTGGAACCCAACATAACCCACAGCCATTTACAATCCTCCACAGCCAACCCATTCCTAAATGGAACCTCACTATCGACCAAGATCAACCATCAACAAAGAAAAACAGGTAATAGGTTGAGATTTACCCTTTCGATAAACCCCCCAATCAAACTTGACGCGCCGGAAGAAGGCACTGCCGCACCACCCACAGCGATCTAGATACAACGATCACCGGTGTCGGAGAGGGGCTCACGGCTGGGGTCCAGTGGCTGCAAGCGCTCTGGGGAGGATAAGAAAGAAGGTCGCGCGGTGGTCCTGGCCTCAGGGAAGGCGACGACCTAGTCGTCGGCGAGGGCGGCTCGTGCGAGGAACCTGCCGACGACGGAGAGAGCACGGTCGAGATGAAGAGCCGACGTCCTGGGCACCGGCAAGGGCGGCACCGGCTGCTGCGGAGCAATCGACGAAGAAGAGGGCTGCGGTGGCTGTAGACGGCGAGCGCGCGAGGGAAAAGGAGTGTCGGGCGACGGCGGTGCTCGCGTCGAGCGGCTGCGAGGAAGAAGGGAAGGCTTCCGGCGCTGGTTGCGGTGGTTTCGGGCATAGGGAAAAGAAAAGGGATTCGGCGTCGGTGAGTCGCCTGTGAGAAGAAAAGGAATCGGGAAAGGAGAGATTGCGCGAGAAACTGCCGAAGGAATTAGCGGCGGGGAAAAGAAAAAGGGAAATAGAAAAATAGATATTAGGGTTTCCGGTTTAGGATAATAACCCTTAAATAAAGCCTATCTATTTTATCCCCGTAGAAATCTCGTACGGAGTCCGTTTAAACCCAGAAAAATTCCGGAAAATTTCTAAAATTCCATAAAAATCCCGAGATATTTCCAGGATTATTTCCCCAATTATCTGGCCATTTAATTTATATGTTAAATTTTCCAGTATTTAACATTCTCCCCCACTAATAAAAATTTGGTCCCCAAATTTCCTACTCAAATGCATAACGAGTAAGAAATACCATAAGTACTGAAAATACACCTCACTTACCTCAAGTAAACAAGTGGGGGTATTGAGCTCTAATCTTTTCCTCGAGCTCCCAAGTAGCCTCCTCGTCGGTGTGGTGACTCCACCCGACCTTGACAAGTCGCACAACCTTGTTCCGCAACTGTCGTTCTTTGAAATCCAAAACTGCATCGAACCTCTGCAGACGTAGCATCAAAGTTGAATGGAACTCGATACATCCGATAGAATATGTGTAGAATCCGCACATACTTCTCAAAGATAGACACATGGAATACATCATGTATACTCAAAGATGGTGGTAGCGCTAGACGATAAGCAATCGTCCGATCTTCTCCAAAATCTCAAACGGACCGATATATCTAGGAGCAAGCTTACCACGGAGTCCAAACCTCTTCACCCTTTCGTGGGTGAAACTCGCAAGAATACATGATCACCAACGAGAACTCCAAAGGTCTCCGTCACGATCCGCATAACTCTTCCGCGATCCCGCGCCTCTCGCTATCCTACGTCCGATAAGTACGGACCAACTCGCCTCATACCGAGCTCTCGGGGTCCTAGCAATCGGGCCTCCCTAACCTCCTCCTGCAGGGTGGGTGTACGACATCGCTACCATACAATGCCTCATACGGGCCATTTGGATAGCCGAATGATAATCAAGTATTGTAGGCGAATTCCACTAACGTAAATGATCCTCCCAGCTTGCCTCCAAATCTATAACACAGACCTCAAAGAAATCCTCTAGTGTCCGAATGGTCCGCCGCATCGGCCCATCTGTCTCATGGATGGAATGCGATTAAACCAAGCTGTGTGCCTAAAGCCTGCTGCAGACTCTGCCAGAACCTAGAAGTGAACCGGGGATCTCTATCTGATATAATGCTCAAAGGAACACCATGCAATCTGATGATCTCCCGACAATATAGCTCTGCCAATCGATCCAGAGAGTCGGTCTTCCGAATCGATAAGAAGTGCGCGGATTTGGTTAGTCGATCTACGACTACCCAAATCGCGTCATGACCTTGACGTGTCCTAGGCAAACCCATCACAAAATCCATAGTAATATGATCCCACTTCCACTCAGGAATAGGAATCCTCCAAGTAATCCACCGGTCTCCTCGTGCTCACTGACTCCGACAAATCAGACATCTAGCTACAAAATCCGCGATGTCTTTCTTCATACCGTTCCACCAATACAACCGCTTTAAATCTCGATACATACGGGTTCCGCCTGGGTGGATCGCAAATCGAGAGCGATGTGCCTCCTGTAGTAACTCCTCCATAACCGGGTGAGGCTGAGGTACACATAATCTACCTCGAAATATATAATACCTCATCATCTAGGGTGAACTCGGTCTGCTGTCGAGTGATCGACTACCAATGAATCAGAATGCCGATCAGTCGGCCGAGCCTCCGGACTCTCGTCCGGATAGACGATCGAGCAACCATGGTAATGGCCTCGGTCCCTGCCTCTAAGCTCAACTCGGAAACCCTCAATCAAATCCGTGACCAAAACTCGGAAGGAAGCTAAAGTGCATCAACAACCACATTGGCTTTCCCTGGGTGGTAGCTGATGGTACAGTCATAATCCTTCAGGAACTCCATCCATCTCCTCTGTCGGAGATTGAGTTCCTTCTGTGTAAACAGATATTTGAGACTCTTATGATCAGTAAGAATCTCAAACGTAATCCCATATAAATGATGCCTCCAAATCTTCAAGGCATAGATAATAGCGGCAAACTCTAAATCATGAACTGGGTAGTTTTTCTCATGGTCCTTCAACTGACGAGATGCATAAGAAACTACCCTGCCGTGCTGCATCAATACTGCGCCTAAACCCTGTAGAGACGCATCGGTATAAAGAACGAAACCGTCGTCCCCTGATGGCAATACCAGAATCGGTGCTGACACCAATCTCCTCTTCAACTCCTGAAAACTAGTCTCGCACGCCTCTGTCCACGTGAACTTCACGCCCTTCCTGGTAAGGCGTGTCAATGGCATAGAAATGCTCGAAAAATCCTCAACGAATCGCTCAGAATATCCGCCAAGCCTAGGAAATCGCGACCTCTCGAATCGATTTTACCGCTTCCTAACCGTGATGCTCGATCTTCGGGGTCAACTGAAATACCTCTACTCGAAACCACATGTCCCAGAAAACCGACTGAGTGTAACCAAAATGCGCATTTATTGAACTTCGCATATAGCCGCTTTTGTCGGAGCCTATCGAGAACAAGACGAAGATGCTGCGCGTGTTCCTCCTCGGAACGAGAATAAACCAGAATGTCATCGATAAAAACAATGACGAACCGATCTAGAAAATCCATAAATTCACGGTTCATTAAGTCCATGAATACCGCTGGAGCATTGGTAAGCCCAAATGGCATTACCAAAAACTCATAATGTCCATATCCGTAGTGCATTTGTCTTCAATGTCGAATCTCTAACTCGTAATTGATGATATCCGGACCGCAGATCAATCTTAGAATAGACTGATGTACCTCTGAGCTGATCAAACAAGTCCTCAATACGTGGCAGGGGATATTTATTTTTGATAGTGACAGCGTTCAACTGCCTGTAGTCGATGCACAGTCTCATCGAACCATCTTTCTTCTTCACAAAGAGAACCGGAGAACCCCAGGGTGATGCACTAGGGCGAATAAAACCTCTGTCCAAAAGTTCTCAGAGTGAACCTTTAACTCGCCCAACTCTCTCGGGGCCATACGATAAGGAGCTATGCCGGTGGCCCTGTATTAACTCAATCATGAACTCCACTTGCCTTCTGGGAGGCAGACCCGGTAACTCCTCTGGAAAGACATCTGGATACTCTCGAACAATAGGGATGTCCGCGATCTGAGAGTCACCACTGTCTTCTACATTGATCATAGATAATAGAAAACCCTGGCAACCGTGCAATAAAAGCCACGAGCTGAATCGCGAAATGGTCGCTATACCGCGTCCGGATGCGAAAATCCCACGAGGGTTGGTTCGAGATGCGAATGCGTGACCACCCTCGTCGACAATCCATCGTGGCATGATATCGACAGCCAATCCATGCCAAGAATAATATCGAACTCGACCATATCCAGTACCAATAAATCTACCGTAAGAATGATGTTACCAAAATCTAAAGGACAACCTCGGACCTCCTGGGTAACATCCAATGTATTGCCAGATGGTAGGGAGACGACTAATCTCTGTGATCTACTAGCCGGTAATCTACCAATCTCTCTCATAAAAGTACGAGAAATAAACGAATGCGAACTACGATCAACTAGCATAATAGCCGAAAATGCATAAAGTGAAACCGCATCACAAATACGGATTCGTTGGCTCACGCGCATCCTCTCTCGTAATCGCATGAATCCGCCACCCCGGTGGCGGTGGAGGTGGTATCACCGCCAAAGGTGGTTGTGCTCGAGCCTCGAGATCGATACGAAGATCGTACGAAGGCCGATAGGAAGGTCGGTATAACGGCCGCGATCGTACTATACCGGCGCGTGGCCGATCTGAACTAGTGGCGGCGGCGCCATCGATATCAGACGCTGGTCGATGTCGCGAATGGTACTGTATCATGGTGGCCGAGATCGTGATCTGTATCGCGTCGAATCACTCGTGACACCGCGGGCATGTGTACTCGTCCATGAATGCCATAGCGACTCGCAGGAGCTGCCTCTCGCGGGCGTTGCGAAGGTCCGCCGTCTCGCCCCTCTCTGAGTCCTGCATCGACGCAGTCCTCCCCGAATAAAACCCCGGAAGCCACATGCCGAGCCTTCAACGAACAATCTCGGCTCATGTGTCCAGCAGCAATAATAACAAACGGTCATCCCAAGGTGCAGTGAGATGATATGCTCTTCGATCCACAACGAATACAATAGGTGTCGCCAATGGGCGGTCTCTCTCTCACAAAATACCGTGAGGGCCTAAGATCGCCCGATTTCGAGGCGGCTAGATGCCCTGAACGACTCGACGAAGTTGATCGCGACCACTCTGGCGATGTCAGTAGTCCGTGGTCGGCGGGTCCGACTGTAGATCTTTCACCGCTTCCTCTTCCTGTCAGATTAACCCTCCGTTGAGCCGACTCGATCAACAAAGCTCTATCCAACGCCTCTCAGGGAAGAACTACCAAATCCCGCCATCCTCGACCAGATGCCCATCCAAATTCCCTCGACAAACCTGCACATCATCCGTGACCTATCCTCAAGAACTAACTCGGGCAAAACCTGCTAACCGATTAAATTCTCAGTATTATACTCCATCATCGGCGATTATTCGTCTTAGACTCGTAAAATCCCGACGCCTCATCATCCGATACGCCGCGGAAATACGACTCTCAAAAGCCTCTCTAAATCTCGCCAGTAACCCGCCGCTAATAATCGAGCGATATATCCCACTGAGATCTCGGCCTCGCCTCGTAAATGGAAGGCCGCTTAACTCGCTTCTCCCACTCGGAGCAGACCTTATAGTAGAAGGTACGCTCATTGGTCTCGATCAAAGACTGAGCCACTATCGGATCAGTCTCTCCGCTGAATAAAGTGAACCGACTCTTCATCGACTTAGCCAATCTCGAATCCGAGCGCAGGCTGCAAGGCATCAGAGGATAAGTAGGGGCCGAGCATCTTGGTGAGGGTCGACCGGCTCTGATGGGCTGTCGTAGTAGAAGGTCCTTGGCGGGGTTTCGATGTGTAGCAAGAGGATCTCCACCGGGTACATCGGATGCCCCAAAGATGGGTATCTCGGGAGGAGGATCCGCCGAGGACCGAGGATCCACAACTCCCGTAGCACCTGTGGAATCGACCCGATCAATATGCTCACCTCGGTAGATCTCTCGCAAGTCACCACCAAAGATCTGGGTCCTCCGGGCGGCTGCCCCACACCACGCCCCTGCCGCTGTATACGCCACCTGCCTCTCATATCTTAAATGAATACAGATATTACCATAAATAAAAACATATCAAATTTATCATTATACCTATTTCACCGTCCGAGAGGTCCAAGAGCGCCAAAACCCCATATTGATCTCAAAAATCCTCGAATTTCAAACATAAAAATCATCGAAATCCATACCAATCCAAAATTTCCAAATTACCTATAAAACCCGCCAATACATGGCGAACTCAAAATCCAAAAACCCCTAGGAACTCAAAACCTAGGCGCTCGATACCAAATAAATTGTCACGCTGAAGGAGACCCATGCATTTAAAATCCGGCAAAGATCTCCCTGCACGGGTGACAATCCAAATTTATATACAAGGCCTACACGGCCACTATACATCTGGCCAACACGCATAATCCATACTCACACGCAGTTATATAGATTGGCCTCAGGCCATCAACCAAAATAAAGGATAAGCAGTCTACCATAAATCGACTTACCCCTTCTGCCAACTGGGCAGGAATACTCAACAAAATCCAACCAAACCAAAATCCAAATAAGGTCCATAAGGACACCAAAACCAAATACAAAATCAATCTCCAAACCTATACATGTCCTCTAACCAAAATATCCAAATACCGTAAAAACAAATATCCAAATCAAAACTTTACGACGAGTGGGGGGATCCGGCAACTGCACTCTCCTGACAGCTTCATCCTGAAATAGATATAAATCAACGGGGGTGAGTTCAAAGAACTCTGCGGGTATAGTAGATATGCAAAAATCAGGTATAGCTAACAATAAAAATATCATGCCAGTACAGTCTCACATAAATAGGGTATGTAAGCAAGAAATACAAAATGACTGTACTTACCTGAACCTCCTACCCTGATATAGGAGCATGTGCCTGACTAGAAGTAATAAAGTCCTGATCATATATAAGCATGTATCCTGTATGCATGACAATCATATGCACATCCAAGGCATCAATACAATAATGCAGCAAACACAATACAAAATGCAATCAGTGCAAAATGCATGTCGTGCCAATGACATGGTCACCCCTGACGCCAGTCAGCCGCCTCACACGCAATGGTGAAGCCGAGTGGGTAGGGCTATGACAACTGTGCACTCTGCCATCACTGCTCCTGAGTGACCGAGTGGACAGGATGTTGTCGGAGTACACCTATCCTCCTGCCCCAAACATAGTGGGGGAGCTAAGCTCTCATCTCTTGGTGTCATAGGCCAGAGGAGGGATCCCTGCCCGCTACCACGCTGCCTCATCGCTACCCATGAGCGGACCAATGAGCTCGACAGAGCAACGTGACACACCTCCTGATGTACCACTAACCCATGAGTGGCAGTGTGTGCAGGCCATGTAACTAGCTGCGGGCTCAACAATAATGGAACCCCGTCCAGCTAGCATGCAATCATGCGAAAATGGTGCATGATACTACAGCATGTAAAACCTACTCAAAATATCTATCCAAATGATATGTACAACCAATATATATACATATCCCTAATCCATGTACTATGATCCATATCAAACAGGTAAATATAATCATATCCTAGCACATGCATGTATCTAGTAGGCACCAAAAGCATACTAGGCATATAAACATGAAAAATTATTGTAAGCTATCCTAACTAGCATATCAATTTGACTTAATCTAAACGTTAAGTCAAAATACCACCGAATATATATCATGAAGAAGAACTGAATAAATCACGATCGGGACTCGCCGTGATCAAACCTGCATATAGCATAATTATAGTCAAGCACAAAATATACAATTAAATGACAAATCGAATAATTAATCGATTTCCTTCATATCCCAATTAACCCAAACCAATTTCCAAATCAATTAACCTAATTCATCACTTACAAAGATATCCTCAAGATCAAACAATATCACCCAAATCCCATATCCTCCGAACCATACCGATCAACCGAATAACTCCGGAATCAACCCCAAAATCATGCTTACCAGCCCTAGAATCCCACCGGCAGCCCTTCACAGCCCATCGTTGCACAAAATTAGGGATCTAATGAACCCTAATTGGAACCCAACATAACCCACAGCCATTTACAATCCTCCACAGCCAACCCATTCCTAAATGGAACCTCACTATCGACCAAGATCAACCATCAACAAAGAAAAACAGGTAATAGGTTGAGATTTACCCTTTCGATAAACCCCCAATCAAACTTGGCCTAGGAAGAAGGCATCACGCACCACCCACAGATCTAGATACAACGATCACCGGTGTCGAGAGGGGCTCACTACCGGGTCCAGACGCAAGCGCCTGGGAGGATAAGAAAGAAGGTCGCGCGGTGGTCCTGGCCTCAGGGAAGGCGACGACCTAGTCGTCGGCGAGGGCGGCTCGTGCGAGGAACCTGCCGACGACGGAGAGAGCACGGTCGAGATGAAGAGCCGACGTCCTGGGCACCGGCAAGGGCGGCACCGGCTGCTGCGGAGCAATCGACGAAGAAGAGGGCTGCGGTGGCTGTAGACGGCGAGCGCGCGAGGGAAAAGGAGTGTCGGGCGATGGCGGTGCTCGCGTCGAGCGGCTGCGAGGAAGAAGGGAAGGCTTCCGGCGCTGGTTGCGGTGGTTTCGGGCACAGGGAAAAGAAAAGGGATTCGGCGTCGGTGAGTCGCCTGTGAGAAGAAAAGGAATCGGGAAAGGAGAGATTGCGCGAGAAACTGCCGAAGGAATTAGCGGCGGGGAAAAGAAAAAGGGAAATAGAAAAATAGATATTAGGGTTTCCGGTTTAGGATAATAACCCTTAAATAAAGCCTATCTATTTTATCCCCGTAGAAATCTCGTACGGAGTCCGTTTAAACCCAGAAAAATTCCGGAAAATTTCTAAAATTCCATAAAAATCCCGAGATATTTCCAGGATTATTTCCCCAATTATCTGGCCATTTAATTTATATGTTAAATTTTCCAGTATTTAACAGCCATAATCTTGAAAAGGTAAACTTGACAAGCCTAGGGTCAAATCCAAATCTAACATAAAATTACTTAAACCTAAATCCACTTAATCAATTTAATTGAAAATCATCTCAACATAAAATTACTTGAACCTAAATCCACTTAATCAATTTAATTGGAAATTATCTCAACATAAAATTACTTAATCAATTTAATTGGAAATCATATCACAAAAATCTAACATCCAATCCAACCACCTTATGTGTAGGATCAATGGATGTTGGACAGCGGTTGCTCCCGACACATGACCGGGGATCAACTCAAATTCACAAAGCTTCGATTCAAACGACAAGGATCGGTAGCCTTTGGGAATAACGGCAAGCTCAAAATCATCGAATCAGGTGATATCGAGCTTAACTCGAACTTTGTTATTAAAAATGTGTTACTTGTAGAGAATTTTGAATATAACCTACTTAGCGTAAGCCAATTATGTGACAATAACTATAAGGTCGTATTTTTAGAAAATGAATGTGTCATTAAAACAAATGAAACAGCTAAAACAATACTCAAAGGAACTAGGACAAATAACATTTATACAATGAACTTAATCAAATCCTCACCAAATGTCTTATGACACAGAAGAGGAATCATGGTTGTGGAACACGACTTTCGGTCACTACTAAGACTCGTCCCACAAGATGAGTCGAGTGGCTTAGTCAGAGGTTTACCCAACCTCAACAACTTGGTTAATAAAATCTGTAATGCTTGTCAACAAGGAAAACAACCTAGGACACAACACAAGTTAACTAACCAAGAACGAACCTCAAGTGTACTTGAGCTCTTGCATATGGATCTATTTGATTCACATGGAGCCAAGTCACTCAATAGAAGTCAATATTGCTTAGTCATAATTGACGACTACTCGAGTTCACAGGTTAGGTTCATCAAACATAAAAATGATACCCTAGATCAATTAATCAATCTATTCAAATTAATCGAGAATCAAAAAAATCTTAAGGTTAAAAGACTTAGAAGCGATCATGGTGGTGAATTCGAAAACCAAAGGTTCACCGATTTTTGTAACCTAAACGGATACCACCATGAATTCTCTTGCCCTAGGACCCCTCAACAAAATGGCCTAGTGGAGCGGAAAAACCGAACTCTACAAGAAGCCGCTAGGACCATGTTGAATGAATACGACCTACCCAATAGGTTTTGGGGCGGATTAGTTATACGGCTTGCTATGTCGAGAATAGGATCCTTATGGTAAAGAGGCACCTTAAGACCTCGTACGAGATTTATCACGATAAAATACCTAACATCAAGTACTTTAGGGTATTTGGGTGTAAGGTACATATCCTAAACACTAAGGATTACCTAGGTAAATTTAAATCCAAAACCACGACCGGAATCTTTCTAGGATACTCGACTACAAGTAGAGCTTATAGAGTATATAACCACGACACCCTTAGAGTCGAGGAAACCATTAATGTAGTGTTCGATGAAGGACACGAACCTACAAAACCCCCGGCAACCCCAATTAGCGAGCCGATTCATACTAAACCTAACTCTGATCCGGAGATTAGCTCTAGTGTTAATCCTAACCTAAGTCAACCAAATCACTCTATTGATCAAGTGATAGATGACTCCAATCCAACTAGGACTCAAACGAATCATCCTATCGACCAAGTGATAGGTGATCCTAATCTAGGAGTTCGAACTAGAGCATCCTATAGGAACCTTAGCCAAATTTCCTTAATTTCAAAGATAGAACCCAAATCAATTGAACAAGCTCTTCTTGATCCCGATTGGATTATTGCAATGCAAGAAGAGCTAGCTCAATTTACTAGGAATGAAGTGTGGGAATTAGTACCACCACCTAACGACAAACCGATAATTGGAACAAGGTGGGTGTTTGAATAAAGCTTGATGATAAAGGTGAAGTAGTTATAAACAAGGCTAGGTTAGTCGCCAAAGGGTTTAGTCAAGTCGAAGGCTTAGATTACGACGAAACCTATGCCCCAGTAGCTAGACTCGAATCCATTCGAATGTTGCTAGCTTATGCCGCACATCGAGGATTTAAGTTGTTTCAAATGGATGTTAAGTCGGCATTCTTAAATGGATACATTAAAGAAGAAGTTTATGTTAGCCAACCCCCCGGATTCGAAAATCTAGATAAACCCGACCATGTTCTAAAACTTAAGAAAGCTCTCTATGGAATTAAACAAGCTCCTCGAGCTTGATGCGAAGACTTTCAATCCATCTCAAGTCAAAGGGTTTAACCAAGGTTTAGTTGACCCAACTCTCTTCGTAAAAACCTTAGGTAAAGAAATATTCAGTAGCTCAAATTTACGTAGGCGACATAATTTTTGGAACCTCTAACTCAGTTACTAAGCGAGTTCGTTTCACTCATGGAAAGTGAGTTGAAATGAACTTGGTAGGCGAAGTTAAGTTTCTTTAGGTCTACAAATTAAACAAACTAAGGATGGTATATACCTATATCAACAAAAATACACTAAGGAGTTAATTAAAGATTTGGAATGCAAGGCGCTAAGATAATAAACACTGATGGCGATTAATGTTAACATAGGAGAAGACCTAGAAAGTAAGTCCATTGACTTAAAGTACTATAGGAGCGTGATAGAAGTCTCCTATACTTAATCGCTAGTCGACAGACATCCTATTCGATGATAAGTATGTGCGCAAGGTTTCAAACCTGTGCTAAGGAGTCTCATCTAACCCTAGTCAAGCGTATCCTTAGATATCTAAAGGGTACACTTAATGTCGGTATTTGGTATCCTAGATCTACTGAGTTCGAACTAACCGGCTACTCCGATTCGGACTATGCCGGTAGTAAGCTCGATAGAAAGAGCACGAGTGGTTGTTGTCAACTACTCGGCTCGAGTCTAGTGAGTTGGTGCAGTAGGAAGCAACATTGTGTTGCCTTATCTACCACCGAAGCCGAATACGTTGCGATGGGTGAGTGTGTAACTCAGCTTCTTTGGATGAAGCACACTCTCCGAGACTTTAGGTTGGACTTCACCAAAACTAAAATTTTCGTAGACAACATAAGTTCGATAAATCTAACTAAGAACCCTATATGTCATTCAAGAACAAAGCATATAGAGGTAAACACCATTTTATTCGAGAACATGTAGCCAATGGCTCCATACAACTCGAATATGTTGACTCAGTCTAACATAGCGGACATTTTTACTAAACCACTACCCAAGCGAATTTAGTCTCTTGAGACGAAAATTGGGCATGCGTAATAGAATAGGAACTTGCAAATTATATTTTCTTACTACTATTTCTTACTTTTTTTCATGGAACTAGCATAGGACATACCTTAGATATCATGCACCTATAGATTTAAGGAGCCAATACATCTCACAACACATAGGACTAATGTGTTTGTGTACTTAGCCACGTAGATGGGCGTGAGATGTTAGGACCTTACTCACAGTTCCAGATGTAGAGCTAGTGCATCGCTATGAACCATGGAGTATAATCATACATACTAACCGACTCTGACCAGGACTGGTTGATCTTTCATATCAATCAAGCCAAATATGAGTCGAACATTTTATAGATGAACTTATTTTCAGTATATTATTTTCAAAATAATGTGGAACATGCTTGGATTTTAAAATTAACTTTTTTCCACACACACCCCTTACTCTTTTCGATATACGGCAAAAGGGGGAGAAAAAGGCCAAAGTTAAGGGGTCAAAAAATTTTTACCAAAGTTAAAACTTATTTAACTTTTGACAAAGTTAAATAATTCTTAACTTAAACGTATTTGTAGTCGTTTTACTTAAACGTATTCTATAACTTTTAACAAAACTTTATGTCAAGAATGTTTTACTTAAGGGGAGAAAGGGCTTAACTAAAATGTTTTGCTAAGGCCAACTTTAAGTAATGTTAATTACTTAAAGCAACCCTCAAGGGGGAGGATTAAGGTCTTTCTTCAAAGACTCACCCTCGGTCTAGGGGGAGGTTTCCTCAAGGGGGAGTATTTGAAGAAAATCCTTACTACTCCAACTTAATCTTCATATTTTTTGTTTCTCATGCACATTATTATTCTTCATGCTTGCTATTTACTTAACTTTGTATGTGGGTTTGCCATAAATCAAAAAGGGGGAGATTGTTGGTGCAGTAGGCACCTAAGTCGAACCTAAGTTTTGATTATAGCAAACGATACAAAGTTAAGCATATATTGTTATCTCACGAGCTAAATCAAGTGTGCAGAAAAGTCTCAACGCTGGAGCTGAAGGCTAGCGACACCCGGAGGAAGCCGCGGTGGTCGGGCGACACTCAAGAGACTTCGGAGGGAGCCGAAGGAATTGAGTGGAAGGCCGGAAGCAAAAGCGACACATAAGTATCGAGGTAAGCTCGTGTGTGCGAGCGTAAGTAAGGTCGTATCCTCTTTACGGGGATGATCTTAAGCGTAGATCCGACCAAAGACATCCTATAGATGGTCTAGGTCGAGATCGGACGGTCAACGACCGTCGGAATTATGTTTTTGTCGAGCTAACTCTTTATTATAGTCGAAAAGTCTGGAAATCAGTTCAACCGGCCAAGGATCAGTTCAACTGCTGAGATATCAGTTCAACCGGCCAAGGATCAGTTCAACTGCTGAGCCATCAGTTCAACCGGCCAAGAAATCAGTTCAACCGGTGGTCAAAAATCAGCCTCGAGGAGTCAAGCTTTATCACCATTTTTCAAGGAGTTTTGTGCCCATTTGTGATTGGTTGAAGACCCATTCGTTGAGGGGCTTAAAGGCTATAAAAGGAGGGCCAAACCTAGGGTTTTTCATTAATTTCTAAGTGCTCAAAAGCTTCCACAACGCTGCGACTCTCCGACGACTCTACGACAACGAAGTGCTGCCAACAACCCTAGCTTAAGTTCTTTCTTTTTAGTTGTTGGTATAATCCTTGTTTTCAATATTGCAATTATTTTACTCGAGAGTTTTCTATCGTTGCATTTTACTTTTAATAGAAGAGAGGGTTTGTCTCTCTATCATTTTGCTTCGAAAGTTTTTTTTGTAATCGTCAAACTCCTACCTCCAACGAGGAGGAGTGTTTTAGTGAATTGCCCTCCGTACACGGTCTAGGACCGTTAGGGCCTTGGAGTAGTAGCCGAAGGCTACGAACCAAGTAAAAAAATAAACTTGTCTCTTTTTGTTTCATTTATCTTTCCGCTGCACTTATTTGTTTTGATACGAACTCGTAAAAGAAGAAAAAGGTTTTGCGCTATTCACCCCCCCCTCTAGCGCTCACTTCGATCCTACATTTAATACTCTTACTAAGTTGGTTGTGTACTTCATTCTTGAATTCTTTGAACTTTTTAAAGGATTCAGATTTGTGTCTCATAAGATACACATATCTATATCTGCTGAAATCATCAGTAAAAGTAATGAAGTACTGATAGCCTCCTCTGGCTGCTACATTGAAAGGCCCATATACATTAGTATGTATGAGTTCTAACAAATCAGTAGCTCGTTCGCCATGTCCACTAAATGGAGTCTTGGTCATCTTGCCTAGAGGAAAAGATTCGCATGTCTCATATGATTCAAAATCAAATGAGTCCAGTAATCCATCCTTATGGAGCTGGGATATGCGACTCTCATTTATGTGACCAAGGAGACAATGCCAGAGATACGTTTGGTTCAGATTATTAGATTTGAACCGTTTGGTATTTATGTTATAGACTGGGGTTTCAAGAACTAGAATATAGAGACCATTCATAAGGTGTGCACTACAATAAAACATATCATTTAAATAAACGAAACAATACTTGTCCTTAATCACAAATGAGAATCCTTTCTTGTCTAAACAAGAAATAGAGATAATTTTTTTAGTCAATGCAGACATATAACAACAGTCTTCTAATTATAAGCCCAGTGGGCAAAGATAAGGAACATGTCCCTACAGCGATGGCCGCAACCTTTGCTCCATTGCCTACCCGTAGGTCCGCTTCGCACTTTGTCAATGATCTAGTCTTTCAAAGGCCCTACACATTGGTACAAATGTAAGAAGCACATCCGGTATCTAATATCCAAGAAGACGAGATAGATATATTGACTTTTATAACATGTATACTTGAGGCAGAAGTCTCACTTCTCTTCTTTTTCACCTCTTTCAGGTATAGCTTGAAGTTTCTCTTCCAATGCTCGGTCTCACTGCAATGGAAGCATTCCCCTTCCTTAGACACCCCTCCTTTGGGTTTCAATGCACTTGCCTTGCCTTGCCTTTGGCTTGGATCTTACCCTTACCTTTAGACTTCTGCTTGCCTTTGCCTTTGTTCACCATCAAAATGGAACTAGGCTTTGCCTTCTTAAGGTTTAGTTCATCAGTTCGCAACATGCTCAATATCTCAGGTAAAAGTTTGTCAATTTCATTCATGTTGTAGTTCATGACAAATTGACTGTAGCTTTCGGGCAGTGACTGCAGAACAAGTTCGGTGGCTAGCTCTTGGCCCAATGGAAATCCCAATCTCACTAGGTTCTCTACGTACCAAATCATCTTGAGTACATGAGTGTCTACGGGAGTTTCCTCTTGCATCTTGCATTGAAACAAGGCCTTTAATACTTCATATCGCTTGTGCCTTGCTTGTCCATGGTATAGTTGTTTCAAATGCTCAACCATACCATAGACATCCATGTTCTCATGTTTCTTCTGAAGCTCAGAGTTCATAGTGGCAAGCATAAGGCATGACACATCTACTGCGTCATCTTGATGCTTCTTATAAGCATCCTTTTCAGCACGAGTGGCCGTAGGGGCGGGTGGTTCAGGAATGGACTGCTCTAGGACGTATAGTTTTCGTTCTTGTTTGAGAACTATCCTCAAGTTCCTGTACCAGTCCAGGAAGTTAGCTCCAGTGAGCTTGTCCTTATCAAGGACAGATCGTAGAGAGAGTGTGTTCGATGTATTTGACGACATGGTGATCTACAATACAGAAATGCAGGAATGTATCATATTTCAATCATTTAATTAGACCTTTAACTAAATGATTCTCCACTGGTCACAAAGTGGTACAAGATCCATATTATACCGCATCTTGAGTTAGCTTTGGCTAATCGCCCAAGACTCGTATAAATTAGGTAGGTAACTCGTACCAATTACATCTAATGTAACTCTTGTATATCTTTATGAACAACATTATTTGTTCATAGTGCCCATCAAATGAGATATCCTTCTAAATTACTACTCATCTTGAGTTAGCTTTGGCTAATCGCCCAAGATTTGTATAATGTAGGTAGATGTCTCGTATGAGCTATGCCTCTAAGTTCATCAATCTAATTGAGAGAGCTTAGTTAAGTCAAACCCAAAGTTTAATAGGCAGACATCACAATTGTCCCGTCGTACTTTATCGAGGTAAATCGAGTCACTTTGCTTTGACAAACGCGCTACCATTGAACAAGGTAATAGAAAGTATTAAGCTTTGGTAGGCATATAATAAGTGACCTAATTGTGTGACAACTAACTACGCATGCATCTCATACAAGCATCACATACACAAGCATCACATGCAAGCATAATATATATCAACATATAACTTTAAACGTGACATGGTTATGACCCGAATCTACGATCTTCTCAAGCCAATGAGAAGAGCGAATGGATAACCTAGGGATGACATCTTCTCCAAGTGCTTCCTTTGGTCATCCTGTGTTGTCGGCATCCTCCTTGTAACTTCAACCTTCAATGGACTTTCCACTCATCATTTTGTACATTACAAAATAGGAATACTCGAGTTCCATTCGAGTCTAAGTCTATTTTACAACCAGGAAAATAGAGATGAAGACACGACACGTAGGTCGTATTATGAATTACAACATGCACTAACAACATACAAACACAATCACATTGGGTCCTAGGCCATAACCATGCACCATGCATTAAATCATTCATAATGATATAATTTCATAAAATCTATTATGAATATACACACGAATTTTAAGCCGCTTCGCCGATAAGCCGCAATGCCACGACGGTCCCATTAGCCAGTTAGCGGGCGAGGTCAAGGGGCAGCGCCCCTTGCGGGGGCCTTAGGGGGCAGTGCCCCTGAAGCAAAATTTTATTTTTCAACTCAACTCCTTGAATGAGTTGCTACCCTTGGTCCATCAATATGAACCCAAGACCCTCGTATTCGGAGTGTCCCGTGTCCAACATGGTCGGGCCGTGCCAATTGGCACGACCATTTTGGAGTGATCAGAGGCCCACACGGGCAGGCCGTGTTTTTCAACACGACCATGTGGTGTTCTTTTCAACTCCGTTTTTGCCCCTTTATCAACATTCCAGGCCTAAAATTTCATGTACTCATAATATACATGTTTTATATCTCATAGAAAACATGAAAAACTAAATTTATATCACATATAAATCATTATAACGAAGTATATGTTTTGCATGTGGCCCTGACACCACTTGTTAGTGCCTATAAGATTCATATATCTCCACAATGACATGATATTGTCCACTTTGGGCCTAAGCCCTAATGGTTTTATTTTTGGGTTTTACCCAAAAGGCCTCATACCAATGGAGATATCTTTTCATCTTATAAGCATATGATCTTTTCCATGTCTTACCAATGTGGGATTTTGATTGTATTCCCAATACTTCAATAATCCCCCCTCAAACGAAGGACCACATTGACCCCCCTTCAAGCCTATCCATCCTCGAAGGACATCCTCTGCTTGATGTCCGATCCTTAACCCACCAGGACTTTCTGTCAACTGTCTGGTCCTCCTAACCCAACTGAACTTCCTGCCAGTTGTCCAGCCTTTCTGACATAACTGGACTTCTTGCCAATTGTTCGGTCCTCTTGACCCAACTGGACTTCTTGCTTGGTGTCTGGTTCTCTTGATCCTGACATGGGAGCTCAACTTCCTTCGTTCAAGGTTCATGGCTTGACATGGACCATGACTCTGATACCAATTGTTAGTGCCTATAAGATCCATATATCCCCACAATGACATGATATTGTCCACTTTGGGCATAAGCCCTCATGATTTTGTTTTTGGGCTTTACCCAAAAGGCCTCATACCAATGGAGATATCTTTTTTTAATGAAATATGATACACATGATCCCTAATCAATCATCTCATGATTGACACTAACAGATTGCTAATATATAATAGCTGACTAAAATCCACCCAACAATTGAATGCTCACCATTAGTCAAACATTGTTGGCTTATGACTTCTCAATGACTCCATCCAATTCAACATCAAGGACATCAACATGGAAGCTAGGAATTCATATTGGGGCAAAAGTAATTGATTGCGATTATCGAGGTGAAGTTATCATTTTGGCTTTTAATCACACTAATAATTTTATTCATATTGCTCAGGGCCAATGCATTGCTCAGTTTCAAGAAGCAAAGTAGTGAGATTTTTAAGAGCTACTTCTAATTTATGAACCTTCTTTTCAAGACTTTGACACTTTTCACGGATTAATTTGAAGTTTTTAATATTCACTCTTGATGACAAACAGGTTCTATCATAAACCACAACTAGATCTGACCCTGGCCCATCTCAACAACCTATTCATGAATAGTGGCCTTTTAATGCTAGATTCAGATGGGATGAAAACAATGAGTTATGGACGCTCCCCTCAGCTTAGCGAAAGGGCGGAGCTTTATTTATTATTCCAACACAACTGGGACCGGAGTACAGTGACCCTTGGGCTTGTATCTCCTGCATGGGTATCCACTAAACTTCCTTGAGGGAGAAACGATTCCTCAGGCTCAAAAGGGATAGGATAGCCTGTTGATTCTTGTTAGCCAAGTCTTTCAAGGTGGTGTAATTCAAACGTCATTGTGGTGATGGTACGTTGTCATGCTGTTCTTTCGGTAGTAATTTCGAGAAAATCGTTGGGGGAGTTGTAGTCGTGGAGCCAAAACCGTGCTCACCCTTGTCTGTTTCAGACAAGGCGAGGGCCTCTATAATCTCCATCATTCTAATTTTCTCAACAATTATCTGAGCAATGCATTGGCCACAATCGTCGGGAAGATCTAGTTGTTCAAAGATAGCTACTCTTTTGACATTTCTTCTTTCATTTGGACATTCTCTTGCGAAATGTCCTTCCTGCCCACACAAATAACACTTGCATTTCTTGTTTCGGACAAGGTGCTTTCTTTTTTCAATCCGAGCGTGGGATTCATGTGGCTTTCCTTTATAAGTCCGGGAGCGTCAAACTCCAAATTTCTTCCTTTCCTTGTAATGCCCTGGTATAGGGATCTGGCTGCAAAAGGATAAATTTTTAAGAGAATGCTTGAAATATCCCGAATCTGGGACAATTACTCAGCCCGTTGTATGCTAAGACTAGCCCAATGGGGGATAAAAGAATGAACAACCAAGATTGGGCTTTAGTCAAGAAGATTAAAGGATTAGTAAAAAATCTGCCTGATCTTGAAGTACCTCTTGAAGAATGCTACATTATTCTTGAAACTGATGGATGTATGAGCGAATGGGGAGGAATATGAAAATGGAGAAGCAAGAAGCATGATCAAAAGTCCACCGAGCGAATTTGTGCATATGCCAGTGGAAAGTTTAATCCTCCTAAATCAACTATTGATGCAGAAATCCATGCAATTATGAATTCCTTAGAGGCACTAAAATTTATTTCCTAGACAAAATTGCAGCCAAGACAGGAAGGTTGTTCACTGGACCAGAACTATCTGAAAAATTTTGGTTCAAGATGCTCGGAGATCTGGGAAGTAGGATAGAAGCAGAATTTGATGAAAAATACTCATGCCTTACTGTTGGAGTTTTCCCAAGAATACTATTTGCATATAAGTATCTGGAGCAAGAATGCAAGGATGCGACTTTCAAGCATTCTCTTAAAAATTTATCCTTTTGTAGCCATTGATGATTGCTTAGCAATCTGTTCTGATAGTTAACTCCTTTTTGTCTAGGAAATAAATTTTTAGTGCCTTTAAGGAATTCATAACTGCATGGATTTCTGCGTCAATAGTTGATTTAGGAGGATAAACTTTCCATTGGCATATGCACAAATTTGCTCGGTAATTATCTGAGCAATGCTTTGGCCCTGAGCAATATGAATAAAATTATTAGTGTGATTAAAAGCCAAAATTATAACTTCACCTCGATAATCGCAATCAATTACTTCTGCCTCAATATGAATTCCTAGCTTCTATGTTGCGTTGGATTGTGTAACAATCCTCCCATAAGTTCCCCAATGGGAGCTCTAGACTGAGGCCAATTGTAAGCACTCAACAAACACTAGAGTAACAACTGGATCCCCAGATACAATTACAACTCTCTATGCAGGAACGTGCAGCCATAGTTCCCGCAGAAGTTCTATATCATTCTAAAAGGGACGATGCACACCACAGAGTCTATATGCATCACTCGGAAGAAGCCATCCTATGCACCGATGACTATTAGCAGGATAGGATGTTTATCCAGGAGGAAAGCTTCATTCAACTATAGCGGAGCCATATGCAGTTTATTCATCTTGGAG
The DNA here is from genome assembly GCA_025175895.1 of Wurfbainia villosa. Classification (NCBI taxonomy): domain Eukaryota; kingdom Viridiplantae; phylum Streptophyta; class Magnoliopsida; order Zingiberales; family Zingiberaceae; genus Wurfbainia; species Wurfbainia villosa. Next base: position 12,462,680 of record CM046000.1, on the reverse strand, counting down.
TTCTGCAAGTTAGAATTCAAACACTCAACTGCCAAGAGGAAGGAACGATGACATTAATAGTATTCATAGATAACAAATGACAAGGTGATCAGGTCATCATAGCAACAATGGAAGTGGATCTATCATGGGGAAGCCAAATGGTACCATAATAGTCAACTATTCATCATCAGTCGAATTTCTGAATCGTCTATAAAATTTTCCGTGTGCTTTGTAGTGTCATTAGTCAAGTCAATTGCTAATATCTAATAGTCGATTGGTCATATCACAACTTTGCCCAAAACTCTAAATTTATGGATTCAATTTCATCAATCAATTAATAATCCTTAATAGTTGATTGTTATCTTTGTTCCAGCCTTATTGAGGCTGAACTCTTACTTTGCTTAGTATCTGATTGACTTCAACCTATCAGGACTTTCTTTGACTAACATTTGATTAATCTTAACCTGCCAATACATCATACTCCAACTTCAACTTGATTATATTGGAACAAGGTGTTTTGATGCTTATGCAATGTGATTGAGTTAAGTGTTTAAGATAGCTTGATATGTCAAGTAGGTTAAGTGGATACTAGGAATTTAATGATGTTTAAGTGACTCAGGGTTAACTATACACTTGATAAGTGAAAAGTTCAACATGTTTTAGTATTGGAAAAGTCCAACAAAAATTGACATTGGTGGAAATTCCAGACAAATTATTGTGGACCAAATGCTTGGCAAGTGAAGAAAGTTTTGGTATGTCATAATTGTCTTAATGCTTAATCTGAGTAGAAGTCTTAGCAAGTAAAGGTGGACTTAAGGTTAAATAAGTTGAAGTCTTAATAAGTCAAGGTGAACCAAAGGCTAGACAAGTGAAAATCTCGGAGGCTAGACCTATTAGCAAGTGGAAGTCCTAGTGAATTAAGGGTGGTTGACACTAGTTAGATGATTAAGTCTCAATAGCTAAGCTTCTTCACAAGGAAAAGCTTTGGTAGGTCAAGTTTGATCGAAGACAAATAAGAAAGTTCTCTTGGCAAGATAAAGAAATCCTAGAGGTATAACCTCTTGACTTAAGTGAGGAGTTTGCCTTACAGTTGATTGGAGGTCAGTGATCCAACTCAAGCTGGATTGTTAACAAATGGAATGTTTCTTCTCATGGGTTAGTTGAATTGAGTCAACTGAGGCAAGATTAGCCAACGGAAGACACAACAAGAATCAACAAGAGAGTCATTGATATGACATGATTAATTGCAACCATTATATACTATAGTTGATCAATCAACTATATGGAAGATCAATCTACTCGAATAGTTGTTAAGGAGGTAAACAATTGATTCAATGGAAGTGTAGTCGACTTGGCTAAAGAGAATAGTTGGGTTGGGTAAAGTAAGTTGACAATCGATTAATCAAGTAGAAAATAGAAGTCTATAAGAAAAATAGACAAGAGGAGATTTTGACTGTGCTTCCAAGCAATTAAATGTAAACGAAAGCAAGCAATAATAACAAGTGAAAGCAAGCCAAAAGAAAAGCGCATCTCAAAATTATTTCTTATAGTGCGTCTTTGTATTTTCTTGTTCATTCTCCATGAAGGCATTCAAGGAGAAAAGATTGAGGGATTTAAAGAGTGATTCACCAACGAGTCATAAGTTGTGGAGTAGGAACTTAGATTTTGAATAGTGTAAAAGACTAAGTGTTCGTATTGCTTTTGTGTTTGATTTGATATTTCATTTTATTGGTGAGGGGCACCATATAATCTAATTTGGATATTGATAATGATAAAAGTTCAAAGTTAAGTTATATTATAATTTGATACTGTGTTAAGTTTGTCTAGTAGGTTTGTCAGATCGGAGTAAGCAAAGAAGTCTTAGCTAGATTGATACACCATGTGAAAGATTCGTGATGGGTTGGTGTAGTCTAAACATCAAAAAGAAGTCATGGGGGTCAAAGGATTGAAGGCTAAGTAGGAAAGTCCAAATATGTTAGACAACCAAGGGTTTGGCAAAGGTAAGCAAGGTAAGAACTTTGTGTGGAGTGGTTCTTCTAGACATAAGAACTGGTGAGGTCACATCCTCAGGCACTGGGACAATCTTAGGCATTGATCTAACTTAGAGTTCCGAGGGAATGCCAAATTAAAAAATAGACAGTTGAAAAACTATCATTTCTACCCTATGCACTCTATGTTATTACTGTGCTAACTCTGTGATGTAGAAAATTAGCTATAGTTAGTTAATTGGAACGGTCCAGGTGACTAGAACAGAGATAATTCTCATCGTCTAAAATGGGATTATAATTCAATAAGAGGAGGCCACATCAACGGTCCAGACGATTAGACTAGGTCCAGTCAATTGGAACATGAATAATTTTCATCGGCCAAAGCGACATTAGAGTTGAACTAGTGGAAACCACATCAGGATTCTAGACGATTGGATTGAGTCCAGACACTTGGAATCTGATAAAATTCAGTCGAGTTAGATCATATCTGGATGGAGCTGGAGGCACTTGGATCGGGTCCAAGCGCCTGGAAACCTCTATAAAAAACCCTCGAACAAAGAGCCCTACATCTCATTCCAAGTGCTTGTTCTTTTCATCTCTCATGTTTGATGCTCAACCTTAGTGTCATAGTGCTTCAACTCCGACCGTGTGCTTCATCTTCATCATCTCGATGTCGGTATAATTTTTGTACCATTTCTTTTGTACTTAACTTTGATGCCTTTGTAAGAATCAAATCTCTTATCTTTAATGAGAAAGAGATATTTAGTGTTTGCCCATCAATAACAATCTTTTGGGACACTTTTTTTTTTGTGTAACTAACATTATAGGAAAATGGATAAATCTACCATATCAAGGATTCAGGGGGAGAGTTTAGATCAGGACTCACAAGGTAACAAATTAAAATTAAAAATAAAATTCCATATCATATGTTTCAAGTGCAGGGAGAGAGGGTACTATAAAAATAAGTGTCCTACTCATTTAAATTTTAAAATACTTGATAATTTATATAAATTATGTTTAAATCTAGTAATATTAGTCATAATAAATTTAGCAAATTAGTTTATTATTGTTCAAATAATAAGGGTCAATTAATTAACATAATTAATAATTAAACTAATAAAAAATTAAATAACCCAAATTTAATTAGTTTAAATAACAAAAATATTAGTGAAGAAAATGATCAAATTAATCTGACCTTTGATAAGATTAATCGAGAACTTGATCAAATTTTTAATCTAATCAACATAGATCTATATCAAATCAAGATCAAAACCAACTTAGGACTTAATCAGAATAATCAAAGCTTGTCCCCCAGGGGCTGGCTCGATGGTAAGCACAAGGTGGCGCTTGCCAGGATGCCCGGGTTCGAAACCAGACGAGGGGTCTAAAATTCCCCCGGGATGAAATACCCTTCCTTGTGCTTACCACCGAGTTAATGGGCCAAAAGCCCACCCTGCGATTTACCTCCCTCATAATGGCCGAGGGGCCGATCGATGGGGGCCGCTAGGTTGGCAGTTCCAACCTTTTTGCCAGAATAATCAAAGCTTATATCAGAATAATCAAAATCTAGGACAGAATCATCAAATTCTAAATCTGATTAATTAAGATAATTTCGAATTAAAACATTCTATTTTGAAAAATTTGAATTTAAAAAAATTCTAAATCAAATTTAAATCCTAATTTAAAAAATTCAAATCCTAATTTTAAAAATTCTAATCCTATTTGTAAAATTTTTTTATCTCACTTTGAAAGAGTCTAATTTGAAAAATTCAAAATCTAACTTAATTAAAAATTCAAAATTAGATAATCAAACTAATAAAATTAATTATAATAGAGTACCATTTGATTATACACTAATTAATAATTTAGTAATTAAATATTTAACTTTTAAAAATTCAAATAATAAATATATAGACTTGGTTACAATTCTAAGTTAACCAAAAATTAAGATCCTAAAATTTGTAAACCTAATTATCATAGAGTACCCTATAACTATGGACCAAATTAAATTCTACCTAAAAAACTAACTACTTGCTTGAATTGATTGAATATGACATGCTCATTCATATATTCATATCATGTTTAATTAATTATTAATTATCATGCTTAATTATGTCATGTCATACATACTTGTCTTAAATTAACTATGATAAAATGGCTAGATAGAAAATGGTTAATTAATCTTGATAATATAGTATCAGGACATGGTGAGATGATAGTACATTAGAGAAACGAAGTCAAGTGTATTCGGATTGGATAAGGAGTATCTAGCTTGGTGCACTTAGCTAAGTGGAACTAACTAAAGCTACCTCACCACATACTAAACTAGTTAGATCAGGATTTGACCATAAGTAAATTAAATGTGTAATTTCTTAAGTTGACTTTGTCTAAAGAAGTGATCATCATTCCGATCAAAGAAGGCTCCTATGCCTCACCACGACTTGGAAGCCCTCTTTTAAAATGTTCACTTAACTAACTAAAGGTTAAATTTGAATCTAACTCAAGGTTAATTAATTTCAAAGATATAAAATTTAACTAAGTAAAATTGAATTCATCTCACAACACATATAGGATAACTTAGTTGATCATGTAGAATGAGTGAGAAGTTAAGGACAAAAAATTAAAAATAATTTTGAAAATGATTTCAAAATTTTCATATAAATATTTTCCTAAAACTACTTTTACTATACTTATTGATTGTCATGTTTGTTGTGTGTAGTTATACTTAATTTTTGAAAATCTATATATTTTTTAAAATACTGATTAATTGACCAATACTAAGACTTCCGGATCCTTAGGTTAATTTTAGATCCTCTAGACACTTAGGAGAGTCTTTCTTGTGGTTAACAAGGAAATCCTATAGGTGTGTTAGATTTAGGGGGAGGTTCTAATAGAAATATCACTATTTATAGGAGTTTTTAAGGTATATTTGAAAAATCATGATTTGAAATTAACAATACTTCCAAAATGTTCAACTTTATTTCAAGGCCTTCTTTATTAATTAAAAATCATTTCAAAAATCAAAATTTGTTAAAATCAAAATTCTTTAAAAATTATTATTGCAACTTTTGAAAATTAATAAGTCCTTAAAAAATGTTAAAAGGTTGGAAGGTAAAATTTTAACCTAGGTTAAACATTGTTGGTGCAGGACTTAAGAAATCCTAAATCACATTTTTTTAATGTCCAAGGGGGAGAGAAGACTTAAGTTAAACAAACCTAATATCTCTAGCTACCTCTAGTTTGACATAACACGTATTAGCCATTTTATTGCACTAGTTTGTTAGACAAATTTAATATCTCTAGCTACTTCTAGTTTGACATAAGTCCTATTAGAAGTTTTATTATATTATTTTTGATATATGTCAAAGGGGGAGAGATGTTAAATTAATAAATTCACCAATTATTAAGGGGGAGTCTTTCATGATTCATGCATTGTCTTTCGTTTTATTAATGCATTTATTTCCTAAACTTTGAATCATGTTATCATAAATCAAAAAGGGGGAGATTGTTGGTGCATGAGCACTAAATAATCGAACCTAAGTTTTGAATATGACAAAGGTTCAAAGTTAAGTATATTGTCATCTTATGTGTTATGATAAGTGTGCATGAATTAAGTAGCCTTAGCTAAGATCGAAAACGTCAAGAGAATCAAATGCTAAGCAACAGGTAAGTGGGCTAAGGTAAGCTCTGTGTGAGGAGCAGTGGTAAGGATGCGTCCTCAGTAAGGGGACAACCCTACGTGTCAATCCCACTAAGGCTTTCGAAGATATGACTGAAGTCGAGATCGAACAATCACAAACTATATCTATTAATAATACTTCTATATTGGGCTAAACTTGAAATGTAGGTCCAAGTACATTTCAAGTGATTCCAAGTGCAGTCGAGCTGTCGCCTTGACTAGAGTTGCTACTTCCTTTTAGCTGAGCCAAATGCAAAGAGTAGTCGACTGGGATGGACCTGTAGTCGATTAGTCTAGTCGACTGATGAAGAACAACAGTTGACTGATGTGCGAACCAGCCAAAATGCCAAGTCATAATTTGGATCGATCAAAGATGCCACCTCAAGATAAGATTCACTTGAATAGGATCTGGATCGAAAACTTATCAAAGTTCTTGGTCTATAAAAGAAGACTCGAGCAAAAGTTTCAAATCAATTAATACACATCATCTGCTAAGTTCTACCTTGCTCAATGTTTCCATCATACGACCGGGGAAGTGCCAGAAGGAGTGCGAGATGCTCAAGCCTTCCAAATCGATCATCATACTCTTGCTATGATGTCGACCATGTGCTTCAACCTTTTATCTTAAGTCGATATATTTTATAATGTTTCTTTTTGTGCTTAAATATAAAGGATCAGTAAGGTTGTTACCGATTTCTATCTTTTGTAAGAGAAACATGTCTCTTACTTCCAATGAGAAAGAGACTTTTTAGTGATTGCCCTTCGATGGTGATCTAGGATCTCTAGGTCTTGGATTAGCAACCTTTCAGTTGTGAACCAAGTAAAATCAAGTTGTGTTCTTTGTCTTTTGCTTTGTGCATCTTCCGCTGTGATTAACTCTAATTTACAAAAGAAAAGAAAGTTTTAAAATAGGCTATTCACCCTCCCTCTAGCGTATTTCAATCCTATAGTAGGTCTACCTTGAAATGTTCTAAAATCCTCCTTGGGTAGGATAGTTCTTGAGCTAATTACTCTAGAGTTGTTCTTAGGCCTACTTTTATGATATTGAACACCTAAATGATAAAACTTAGTTCTAGCATGCTTTTTATTATAAAATATAGAAATTAAATTATAACATAGTGATACTTATGCCTTGCCTTAGGAACTCCCCTTACACTTGAGCTTCCTATCTTGTCCTTCCTTGGGTGTCTCTCCCTTGAATATTGGTTTCAGTAATGCCCCTTTTGGTTGCACAAGAAACACATAATAATGTGTTCTTGCCTTTGCATATTAGGGCATCGGTCTCCTTTGACTTCTCCTTAGCTTTTGATGCCACTTAAACCTATTTCTTGGTCAATTGTGGGAACCTACTTTTATAGTGTCTCTTTCCCTACATTCAAAGCATATTTGACCTTTATTTTTAAGAATTAAGCTTGAATTACCTTCCTTGGTAATAAGGGAAGTGTGGGCTAGTTCTTCATCATTCTCGGATGTCGAGGTCTCCTCATGCTCCGACATTAATGATCTAATCTCTCTCTCTCAATCCTAGAGATGAAGCCTTCTACAACCTCTTCTACCTTAGATGTTGAGCACCTCTTAACTTCTACTCAAGGGTCTAGAGGCTTGAACAGTCGATTGGGATTATGACCCAGTCGACTGGTCAGCCAGTCAATTGAAATCGCCTGAGTTTTGTAGCCCATCAGTCGACTGTTAGGATTTGACAGTCGATTGGCCTATGATCAGTCGACTGCCATACCTTGGCAGTCGATTGTTATAATTATACATGGGCACAACAACATTTTTAGTCAACTGATTGCTTGGAGCAGTCGACTGATGGCTCGATCAGTCGACTGATCAGAGTTCTATTGAGCTGTGACGACCGCAGATCAGGCTTCGTCAGGTCCGAACCACGTTAAATAGTGTGTTAGCATTGTCTTTTGATTTCCTTGTATTTGTTATTATTGCTTCCGCTAACATTTTTGTAGAAATCAAAAGAGGCTATTCACCCTCCCCTAGCCATACAAGGATCCCCTACATTAACAAATGGTATATTTCTAGGGCATTCAACCACTAGTAGAGCATATAGAGTAATAATAACACATTAAAAATTGAAGAAACCACCAATATAGTATTTAATGAAGAAAATGATATTACAAAACCTAAGTTAAGTATTGAGTCAACAAATGAGAATTTAGATGATGAAGCTAGACCTGAGCTTAACCAACAAGGTGAATTAAATATTGACTCTAATATAAGAATACCTAGAATAAGATTTGATCATTCAACAGACCAAATTCTAGGTGACCATTATCTAGGTGTTAGAACCCGAGTATCCTATAGAAATATAAATCAAATTTCATTAATCTCTAAGATTGAACCTAAAACTATATACCAAGCTCTTCTTGACCATGATTAGATTATAGTCATATAAGAAGAGTTAACTCAATTCACTAGAAAATAAATTTGTGACTTAGTACCAACACCTAAGAATAAAACTATCATAGATACAAAATGAGTGTTTAAGAACAAACTTGATGACAAGGGCGAAAATATTAGAATAGTAGCAAAGGGATTTAATTAAATAGAAGGGTTAGATTATGATAAAGTCTATGCACCAATAGCTAGACTTGAATTCATTAGAATGTTATTAGCTTATGCTGCATACAAAGGATTAAATTATATCAAATAGATGTCAAGTCGACATTTCTAAATGGTTTCATCAAAGAAGAAATATATGTAAATCAACTATTAGGATTTGAAGACCTAGAACAACCTAATTATATATTTAAACTAAGGAAAGTATTATATGGAGTAAAACAGGCGCCTAGGACTTGGTATGAAAGACTAACGATTCACTTAATATCTAAAGGATAAAAAAAAGACAAATTGATCCAATCATATTTGTAAAAACCTTAGATCAAGAAATATTTATGGCTTAAATTTATGTAGATGATATAATCTTTGGCTTAACAAACACTACATTTTTAAATGAATTTATCTCACTAATGGAGAGTGGGTGAGTTTGAAATGAACTTAGTAGGTGAACTTAGCTTCTTTCTAGGATTACAGATAAAACAAACAAATGAGGGAAATTATGTTTATCAAAATAAATATGCTAAGAATTTAATTAAGAAATTTGGCATGGAAAATGCCAAAGAAATTAGTACACCTATGACAACTAGTGTAAAAATCAATAATGACTTGGAAGGAAAATCCATAGACTTAAAATACTATAGAAGTGTCATAGACAGTCTCCTATACTTAACTGCGCCCGATATTTTCTTTGCAGTAGGTATATGTGCAAAATATCAATTTTGTGCCAAGGAATCATACCTAACTCTAGTTAAAAGAATTTTTAGATATATTAAAGGAACCTTAAATGTCACGCCCCGAGGGAGTCTCTGCCAGACGAAAATCCGACAGCACCTCCCCTGTACGGGTGACAATACCAATTTTTATACAAGGCCTACACGGCCACTATACATCGGTCAACACGACCGAAACAAAAACATCTACACACGCAGATCATAAGGCCTCAGGCCAACCATCATAGTAAATAAATGAAATCTATAACATCTAGACTTACCCCTTCTGCCATCTGAGCAGGAACATACAACCAAACTAATTGAATAGTCCATAAGGACACCACAATTATTCCCAAACTTCCATAAGTACATAACCACAACATCAGGACCTATACATATCCTCTATACAAAATCCAAACCAATAGCCAATAAAACCTATTCATTTCGACGAGGGGGATTGGCAGCTGGACTCTCCTGACAGCATCATCCTGAAATAAATATAAAACCACGGGGTAAGTTCAAAGAACTTAGCGGATACTAGTCGATATGAATAGTAAGAAATAGCTAACAATACTAATCATGCCAGTACAGTCTCATATATATGGTAAGCAAGAAATAAATGCAAAAGGACTGTACTCACCTGAGTCTCCTACCCTGATATAGGAGCATGTGCCCTACTATAAGAGATAAAGTCATCACCATATAAGAATATGAATCCTGTATGCATGACAATCATATGCAACATCCAAGGCATCAATAAAATGCAGCAAACACAATACAAATGCGATCCATGCAAAAATGCATGCCGTGCAAATGACATGGTCACCCCTGACGCCAGTCAGCCGCCTCACACGCGATGGTGAAGCCGAGTGGGTAGGGCTATGACAAATCAGGCACTCGCCATCATCGCCCGAGTGACCGAGGAGTGGACGAGGATCTTTGAGTACACCTATCCTCCTGCCCCCAAACAGAGTGGGGAGCTAAGCTCTCATCTCCTGTCATAGACAGAGGAGGGATCCTCGCCCGCTACCACGCGCCTCGTCGCTACCCATGAGCCCAATGGAGTCGACAGAGCAAATCGCACACACCCTCACGATGTACCACTAACCCATGAGTGGCGTGTAAAGTTATGTAACGGCTGGGCTCAACAATAATGGAACCCCGTCCAGCCAGCATGCAATCATGCAAGATGGTGCATGATACTAAAGCATGTAAATCCTACTCAAAATATATATCCGAATAATATGTACAATCAGTATGTACATATCCCTAATCCAAGTACTATGATCCAAATAAAACAGGGAGATATAATCATATCCTATCCAATGCATGTATCAATAGGCACAAAAACATACTAGGCATATAAACATGAATACTATTGCAAGCTATAACTATCTCGCATATCAACATGACTATATCAAAAAGACAAGTCAAAATACCCGCCTGAATATATAATGTCCGCAAGAATAAAATCGTCACGACCGGGGACCTGCCTCGTGACCAAAACCTGCATACAGCATAACTATTGTTAAGCTCAAAAATGCATTCCACAGACAAATCGAATACTTAATCGATTTCTTACATAACCAATTAACCCAAAGACTTTAATAAAAATCCTGGTCAACTAGATTGATCTAGTTATCCCATTAACCTAATCAATCCTCCATATTAATCCCTATCAACCATTCACCACTCATGCACAGCCGTTCACCCAAATGGTCTCTTATAGCAACCCTCTTAACCAACCACAAACTCCAATCACAGCTACCCAACAACACACTCCTCAGCCGACTCAACCAATGTTCACAGCCGATCACATCCACAACAACCACCATCCAGCATAATCTCCAAACATAAACATCGCTGCCAACTCCACATATCAAACATCCAACCGCAGATAACAAAAATTAACCACAACATGGAAAAAGAAGCAGATCGTACTTACCAGCGGTTGAAACCTCGTCGACAGTAAACCCAATGCCAACTCTACTGTCGTAAATCCAGCCATCATCAACCTGCATTTGATCACCAACAGCCATTCAACCTCCAAAACCGCACACCATTACTTACAAAACACTTAATGGCAGATGTAAGAAGGAGAAATCAACAGTTATACCTAAATCTGCATCTTCACCGGTGGCTCCTTTATTTCCCCTATCTCGCTCACGAGCAATCGACGCTTCCACCTCCGCAAATGACGGAGATCCGCCGCGACATCGGTGGGAGGCTCGGAGAGGGATGGCGGCCGCCGAGCTCGCAAAAAGGGCGAAGGTGCCGGCGGTGTTGTGGGTGGCGACGCGAGGAGAAATCGGGAGGAGGCAATCTCGATGCAACCAAGGACAGCGGAGGTAGCGAGGTACTTGATCCAGGTAGTCGCAGCGACAGCCGCAAAGGCGAGACCTAGGACAGTGCCGTCACAGGATCCGGCAAGGCGGACGGTGGCGGCCCCATGCGTTCGACAGCAAAGAAGCGAGACAGGCGACCGGAGGCGACGCGTGCGCAGCGACGAGGTGGAGAGCGTAGGCGTCCATCCCGTGCGTCTCAGACGAGGCTCAGCCAGAAAGGGTCGGCGACGCAACGTGGCTCGCAGCTGAGCGTAAGAAGAGTAATCGATCGTCGCTCTAGCAGTGGAAAGGTCGCTCTCCTCTCCTAGCTTTTACGACGAAGATGGCGGCAGCGATGTCGTGACGAAGATGGTGGCGATCGGGATGAACTCGATCACAAGAAATGGGGAAGAAAAGGATCCGCGGAAGAGAAAAATGGCGGAGGAAAGAAATCGGGAATAAGAAAAAAAAAATCGTCTCGAGTTAACCCTAGGTTTTTAGTTAACACATTAACCCCTCAAAAATTGATATTTCAAATAAGCCCTCCAAAAGTCTATTTATTTTATCCTCGTAAATACCCCATACAAGCACCGTTTAAATCCAGAAAAATTCCTAAAATTTTCTAAAAATTCCGAAAAATTTCCAGGATTATTTCCTTAATTATTTGGCCATTTAATTTAATATTTTAAATTTTCCAATATTTAACATTAAATGTAGGAATTTGGTAACCTATTGCCAATAAATTTGAGTTAATAAGATTTTCTGACTCAGATTGTGTCGAATGTAAATTAGATAGAAAAAGTATAAGTGATAGTTTTCAACTTCTAGATCAAAGTCTAACTAACTGGTGTAGTAGAAAATAACACTGTCTTGCACTATCTACTACGCATTGAAGCAGAATATATAACGATGGGTGAGTGTGTAGCTCAGATTTTTTGGATGATGCATACTCTAAAAGAGATAATATTAGTTCAATAAATCTAATAAAAAATCTAATACATCACTCAAGGACTAAATACATAGAAATAAAACATTATTTTGTTAGGGAATATGTAACCAAAGATGACATAACACTTGATTATGTTGAATCTAAGTCAAATTTAACATATATTTTTATGAAACCGTTACCAGAAGCAGAATTTAGTTTACTTAGGAGAAAATTAAGTATGTGTTTAGTAGAATAGGATTTTACTTTACATTATTTATCTTTTATTTTTTTGGAACTAGCATAGGACATACCTTAGAAATCATGTATCTAGAGATTTAAGGAGCCAATGGATTTCACAATACTTGGGTTTAACCTGGTTGTGTTGAGCCACATAGATGAGTGTGAGATGTTAGAACCTTACTCCTGATTCCATATGCAGATCTAATGCATCGACATGAATCAAGAAGTATAAATATAAACCAATCACTTAGGTAATCAACTTCTACCAAGACTTAGTGATAATGTAATATCATTTGAGTCGAAAAGAAGTTTGACATTACTTTAAGGACAATTTATTAGATGATTTAGTTTCAAATATTATTTTGTAATTAGAGTTATTTAAACTCATTCAAGGATACATTCTTGGATTCAGAGTTCTTAATACTTGATTAGAATTTGATTAATTAACCTGATACGCATTATAATTATTTAAACAAAATTTTCTAAAAGTATTAATATTTAATTGAATTTAAGTGCAAGTTTGAATTTGTCTCTAATTTAAACCTAATTTTTGCCAAATACTTAAATATTTTCTTTAATACTTTTTGATAAATGGCAAAGGGGGAGTAAAGTTAAAGTTAACAAAACTTGAATTTCAAAACTTTCCAGTGTAATATTAAGGGGGGAGAATTTCAACTTTAAAAACATACCCTTATTTATCTGTTGATTTTCTTAACTTCTATCAGTGTTATCATAAATAAAAAAAGGAGGAGATTGTTAGTGCAGAAGCATCAGATAATCGAACCTGAGTTTTGATAATAGAAAAAGTTCAAAGTTAAGTTATATTTTAATTTGATACTGTGTTAAGTTTGCATAGTAGGTTTGTTAGATCATACTAAGCAAAGAAATCTTAGCTAGATCGTGACACTAGGTGAAGGATTCATGATGGGTCAACATGGTTTGAATGTCAGAAAGAAACTATGAGGATCAAAGGATCAAAGACTAAGCAGGAAAGTCCAAACATTTTAGAGGACCAAGGGTTCGACAACGATAAGCAAGGTAAGAACCTTGTGTGGAGTGGTTCTTTTAGATAGAAGAACTGGTGAGGTCACGTCCTCTGGTACGGGGACAACCTTAGGCGTTGATTTGACCTAAGAGAATGCCATAGTCAAAATCAGACAGTTGGAAAACTGTCATTTCTACTCTTTGTAATATGTGTTATTATCATGCTAACTCTGTGATGTAGGAAATTAGTGTTGGGGATCAGTTGTTGTACTAGAGGGGGGAGGGGGGAGGGGGGGGGCGTGAAAAGCATTCGTTGTCATGCTTACCTACAATTGTTAGTAATACACAGTGGAAATAAAATAAATCATAAAAAAGTATAATACAAGCAAAACACAAGATTTACGTGGTTCAAAACTAGGGTTCCTACTTTATGAGGTGAGCTCTAGTTGAGCTATAGTGATACACACCACCATTATCAAACTTCTCTTTCTTGGTATGACATCGGAGGTGGAGAAACTTCTTACAATAGGATCTTACAACAATAAGAAACAAGAAGAAGCAAATACAATAAGCAAATGAAACAAGAAGTGAAAAATACTTTACAAACTAGGGCTTTTGATTGCTTGCTTATTGGTTGCTTTGAGATGCCTTTGAAGACCCTGAAATGCATTAGCACTTCGCCTTAAATTGCCTAAGAATCGACACCTCCATTTTTCCCATCGAGCTTCTTTTAAAACCTCGCATGAAGTGGATTTTTACCTTCCAGTCGACTGGATATTGTACCGTTGCCTCACAACGGCTTAATCCACATCAGAAAGTTACCCATCAGTTGACTATCCTGACCATCAGTTGACTGCTAGAGACCACCAGTTGACTGCTCTGAGCTAGCAGTCGACTGCCAAATCTTTTGTATCCTGGCCACTTAATTCCAATCGACTCCTCAACCCTAGCAGTTGACTTCTTATTGTCCAGTCGACTGCTAAACCCTAGCAGTCAACTGCCAGAGCCACAATTGAGCAGTCGAGCCTCAGTCGACTCCTTGATCAGTCGACTAGTCATAATCCCAGTCGACTGCTCGAGTCAAACTAGGCTCTCGAGTGTTGAACACTCGACCAGTCGTCTGACCCAAAGTCCCAATCGACTGATAAACCTCAACCATGAGGTTTAACCCAAGTATGATCCCCTCATACTTGATCGATCACCCTTGGCCTATACCTAAACCTTCTAGCCACCTTTATCAGCTTCACGCCTCCATTAGGGTTTTTCAGAGTTCTCCACGACTTGTTCACCCTTTGCGCTAGCCTTCACATGCTTCCATCGGATATGTCATGCCTTTGGGTCCCTTTGCCAAGGTTCATTTGAACTTATGCCACCAAGATTACATGCTTGGATTTTACACTGCCAAAATCTCACCCTTGGATTTCCTTGCCATAGTCCGCTTGGACTTTTCGCCACCAAAAATACATGTTTGGACTTATGCTGTCAAGACCATACCCTTGGACTTTCTTGCCAAGATCCATTTGGACTTACGTTGTCAAGACTACATGCTTAGACTTTATACTACCAAAACTACATCCGTGGACTTTTCCAATGCCAAGCCTCAATGTTTGGACTTTTACCGCTAAGACTACATACTTCGACTTACGTGACCAAGACCATCCTTGGACTTTCCAATTGCCAAGCATCCACACTTGGACTTTCCATTGC
Source organism: Wurfbainia villosa (assembly GCA_025175895.1). NCBI lineage: Eukaryota > Viridiplantae > Streptophyta > Magnoliopsida > Zingiberales > Zingiberaceae > Wurfbainia > Wurfbainia villosa. Next base: position 12,447,567 of record CM046000.1, on the reverse strand, counting down.
CAAGACCATTCTTGGACTTTCCATGCAAAGTATCTAAACTTGGACTTCCCATGCCAAGTATCCAAACATGGACTTCCGAGGTTGATTTCTCCAACAATCTCCTCCAAATCCCCATATGACTTTGGATATCCCAATCATCCATTAGTCATATAGTAAATATATGGTCAAACAATGGTCAAATCCATTGTCAAACATCAAAACCCTACTCAAGTCCTACTTGACTCTGGTCAATCGTGACCTGGGTCGATTGCATCAACAATCTTCCCCTTTTTAATGTTTGACAACACCTTTAAGTTAGACTAACAATAACCCGACCTTAAATATGTTAGGACCTGTGCGCCCGCTAGAGGAGGGGGGGGGGTGAATAGCATCGTCGCTTGTCGATGGATTACGATCGCGTGCTTGTTACAATTCGGTTAGTGCGCAGTGGAATAATAACAATAAAAATAATAACACGAATACAAGCACACAAACACAACACCAAATATAATGTGGTTAGGAACCGAATAGTTCCTACTCCATGGATCGAGCTTAAACAAGCTCTAGCGATACGAACAACACCATTACACAATAATACTCCTTCTCGACAACACGTCGTAGGTGGAGAAACCTCGTACAATGAATTACAATAAGTAATACACAGTAAAACAAGCAAATACAAAATGAATATACAAAACAACGTAAAGAAAACTTTACAACTATTGCTTTGGAATGCTTGTTTGTTGATTGCTTGAACCATGTTTGAAGACCCTGATTTGCACCAGCAAATCGCCTCAACAATGTCCAAGAACCGATGGCGAAAACCTCCTCCACGAGCTCCCTTTAAAGCTTCTCCTTAGGCTGGATTCCACCTAGCAGTTGATTGATTGGGACCATCAGTCGACTGCCCCTATAGCCGTTGTCTCACAAAGGCATGAACCACGTCAGAAAAGTCCAACGGATAGAACATCGGTCGACTGATCATGCCCATCAGTCGACTGGTTGAGCCTTCATTCGACTGTCAAACTCTAATAGTCGACTCGGGAACCTTTTATGCCCGAATTCCCGACCAGCAGTCAATTGATCTCCAGATCAGTCGATTGCTCAGGCCAGCAGTCAACTGCCCAATACTGTCAGTCGATTGCCAGGTTAATTTCTGCAGTCGAACTCCCATTGACTCACACCAGTCAACTGACCATAATATCAGTCGTCTGATAACCTCATCCATGAGGTTTTAACCCCAAGTATGGTGTCCTCATACTTGCTAGACCACCCTTAGCTTAGACCTAAGCCTTCTAGCCACCTCCATCAACCTTACGCCTATCGAATCCCTCCAAGTCATCCATGACTTGTTCACCCATACGCTAGCCTTCAGGTGCTTCCATTAGCTATTGTCATGCTAATGTGGTCTACACCGACAAGGCACATTGGGCTTACGCTGCCAAGACTCCACTTGGACTTTACGCCGCCAACCATTGGACTTATGCTACAAAGACTCCACCCTTCGACTTTATGTTGCCAATATTCCCCTTGGACTTTCCAATTGCCAAAACTCAAGCTTGGACTTTCCCTTGCCAACCCATGTTAGACTTTCCATGCTAAGACCCATGCTTGGACTTTTCCTTGCCAAGACCCATGCTTGGACTTTCCTTGCCAACCCATGTTGGATTTTCAATGCCAAGACCAATGCTTGGACTTTCCCATGCTAAGTACACAAGACTTGGACTTCACCCATGACAATGGTCAAACAATCGTCAAACATCAAATATGACCTGGGTCGATTGCACCAACAATCTCCCCAACACTTGTCAGACATCAATGTCAAATATCAAAATACTACTCGAGTCCAACTCGAGTCTGGTTAATCGTAACCTGGACCGATTACACCAACAATCTCTCCCTTTTTGATGTTTGACAAAAACCAAACACCTTTGAGTTAGACCCCTAACTCAAATTCCCTTACCAATTCTCCCAAATTGGTAACTCTAACATTCTCCCCCTCTTTGACATACATTAAAAAGTTTCTCCCAAGGAGCTCAATGTTGAAGGTAGGAGAAACTTCGCTTCCCACTTCAACTCGGTCGCTTGTTCATGGCGATCCCTTCTACGTCTCCAGATAAAAAAAATTTATCCTTGACAAGAGGGATTACCCAAGCTACCGTTTCATCGTCGTGCTATTCGATTAGAGTGGTCACTTGAACAAACTTATTGTTCAAGCCACCAACCTCTATTCTACGAATAGCCGCGGAATAGACGATGTACGGATCGCCGGTTTTTGTGTTTGTATTCGGGGTCCAAGTTAATTTAGCCATAAACAAAACATACAACATGCATATAATTGAAAAATAATTATAGAAATAATAGAAAAGAATATAAACAAGCGTTATACTTCTTGATCTTCTATTGTATGTTCGTCCTCCTTTTGGACGTCGTGTGGGCGACGATCTTCCAAAAGTCGAAGTCTCCTAGATCACCAATCTTCCTTTCTTTGCTCGCTCCGAACAAAAGGAAGAATATGAAACAAAACTCTCCTCAATCTAGGACCAACCAACAAGCTCCCAACTTGAAGCTTGCCGTCGGCCCAAAGAGAAGGGAAGGTGGGCGTCGGCCAAGAGCTCCAAGGAATCACCCTAACCCTTGTTTCAACTGGCCAAGGAGAAGAGAAAGAAGACCTTTGGACGCTGACAAAGGAGAGGAAAGAAGAGGATAGGCGCCGACCACCTAAGGAGGAAGAAGGAAAATATTTCCAATTTTGTGGCCGCCCAAACCTCCAAGCCTCTTGCCGCCCAAAACCCTAATACCTCCTTTGTAAAATACCACAGAAAAAAAATATATTAATAATAAAATAATGTTGGGTGATTAGGAGAATACCCTATGGAATTTTGAGGAATTTTTAGAAATTTTTCTGTGCTTAAATGGAAATCGTATGGGTTTAATTGAAGGGATCATGATTTAATTAAATCTAGGGTTTAGTCTTATAGGATTTAAACTCTACCCGTTCTATTTTTCCAAACTCGACCCATCCTTTTAATGGCCGAGCGTTTCTTCCATTTCTACGTTTACTCATCGTAGATCTATTTTTCTCTGAGCGTTTCCCCTTCCTTCTCTCGATTGCCCCGATCGCAATCTGCGATTCCTCTTCTCTTCTCCCTCTCGATTTCGCGTCGTTGCCCCTTTCTCTCGATCGCAACTCCTCCTTCCCGTGCTCACCGCCACCGACCGGTTGCATCGCCGGAGCAGCTGGTGGATCATGCGCCTTATCTTCTTCGCCTCGTGCTCACGGTCACCGCCGCCGACGAGCCAACTTGTCGTGCCTCACTCGTCGCCGCTCATGCTCTCACTGCCGCCGGTCATCGTCCCCACGCCGCTGCCACCGCGAGTGGGATTAGCTGTTGCCGCCGGTGCCGATCCAGTTAGATCTCCGCCCAATCCAGCCGATCTCTTCCCTTTTCATCGCGGGATCCTAGTTCGCCGGAGCTGCTCCCCTTTCGCTGGCGCATCTCATGGATCGCAGCCTCTCCTGCTCGTTCGTCGTTACCGATCGACGCGAGCCCTTCGTGTCGTCCACACCAGCGATCTCCCAGCATCACTTGTTAGGGCAATCTCTTGCCATGATAAGGTTTTGATGTGTGTGGCAAAGGGTTTAAGTTAGGATGATATTGTTATTTGATATGTGCGTTGGAGTCTTGCAGGACTTAGTAATTCGCACATGGAGCCTTGGCGGATTTACCCTCACAACCTCGGTCTTTGAGTCGGTGAAGGATGACTTTGCGGAAGCCGTGCGCTTGGAGCATCCGAGGGACCGCCGGACGAGATGACTTGAAGTGAAGCCAAGGAAGCAGACTTTGGAGGCAAGAAACGCGAAGGAGCATTGCAGAGCCGTGTGCCTGATGCTGCCGAGGGACGTGGCCGCGAACGAAGAGAGCTTCGGCGAGGGACTTCGAGTGAGATGAGAGAATGAGTGAAATGTAAGTAGCTCATTAGGTGAACTTGGCCAAATGGCTGAGTGTCGGAGACTTGACCGCAAGGGTTAAGGTTTACCCGACCGTCGGAAGCTCAAACTTATGTTAAGTTTGAGTTTCACACGGCACCAGTCGACTGCCATGGAATGGCAGTCGACTACTCTGAGTCGAGTGTGTTCGACTGGTATCCGACTGATGGGTTTATGAGTGAGTCGATCGCCATGGAATGACAATGATCGCCAGAGGATATCGTGGGCAGAACCGCCAGAGTCAATCGGCGCTCGATAGAGGCAGCCGATCCGGGTGAGGTCCATCAGTCGACTGCCAAGAGTTCCGTTGGACTACAATGGTCGGGATCCAACGTGTTCGGAGGCCGTTGTAGTGACGACAGTCGACTGCCAAGGGCAGCAGTCGACTGGTGGTGGCCAACAGGAAGAAATCAACCCTCTCTATAAAAAGAGAGGGTGTGAGCCTTTGAGAGGCTAATGCTTATGCTCTAAGTGATCTTCCTAGTGCCCCACAAGTTCTAAACTCTTCTTACTTGTTTTTACTCCATTCTTATTGTAAGAAGAGTGACCTTGATTGTAAAGGTTACCTCCACCTAGCTTGGTGCAAAGGAGAGACCAATAGTTATTGGTTTTGGAGGAGTGATTCACCTTGGACGAATCGGACCGTGGATTAGCGGCGTAGCCGTGAACCACGTTACATCTTCTTTGTTAGCGTTTGTATTTTCATTTATTGCTTTGTCTTTATTGTTTATGCTTCCGCTTGCGCTAACGATTGTGTAGACGAGCAAACATCCGAGGGAATTCCGACATCCATCATAAGAGGGCTATTCACCCCCCTCTAGCCGGTCATTCGATCCCCTACAAGTGGTATCAGAGCCAAGAAAAGCTTGTCGAGGACTAACCACCACAACAAGCAACATTCAAAATGGCCGGCTCCAACATCCATCCTCCGAAGTTTGAAGGAGAATTCGCTTGGTGGAAGAAGCGAATGGAGGTATTTTTCGAAATGGATTTTGATATTATGATTACAATGGAATCCGGTTTCGTTTTGCCTAGGGATGAAGAGGGGAAGCCAATAGAGAAATCTAGGTGGACCAAAAGGCAAAGGGAAGAGCACCTTGCAAATTCAAAAGCCAAGCATCATATCTTCAATGTGCTCCCCCAACAAGAAATCAACCGAATAGGAGAATGCCTAAGCGCCAAGGAGATGTGGGAGAAGCTAATTGAGCTTCATGAAGGCACATCCGAGGCGAAGCTAGCAAGGAGAGATCTCCTCCGCTCTCAACTATCCAACATTAAATTAGAAAAGGGAGAAAAGGTAACTTCTTTGCATTCTAGATTCAAAGAAATTTTAAATGGACTAACAAGTGTAGGAGAAAGGCTCTCCAATCGCGATATGATAATGAAGGCCATAGATGCTTTCCCCCGATCATCCAAGTGGAGTTCAATGGTGGACTCATTTTACATTTCAAAGAATCTAGAGGTAAGTACTCTAGATGAATTTTTCTCCACTATGGAATTACATGAATCTAGGCTTGAAGAAATACAAGAAGAGCCAAAAATACAACCTTCAAGGGGAGTAGCATTGTTGGAAAATAAGGGGAAGAAGAAGATAGAGATCCCCTCCTCCTCCGATGATGAAGCCTCTACCTCCTCCATGGATAGCACGGAAGAAGCCTACATGGTAAGGAAGGTAAGGCGTGCATTTAAGAATTTTAGATTTGATAAATCTCATGATAGGAATAGAAGACCAAGGGGGAAGGTCATATGCTACAATTGCCAAGGAGAGGGGCACATAAGGGATAATTGTCCCCTCCTAAACAAGAGCAAGGAAGAGAAGAAAAAGAAAGAAGAAAAGAAGAAGAAAAAGGGGAGCAAGAAAAAGAAAGAAGAGGAGAAGAAGACAAAAGAAAAGGGGAAGACCAAAGCTCTAAAGGCAAGGACTTGGGATGACCCATCCTCATCCTCCTCATCATCATCAGATGAGGAGAATGCCTTTGTCACCAATTTGGCCTTGATGGCCTTTGATGACTCGGATTGCTTTTCATCCGAAACTGAAGGATCAAGCTCAAGAGGAGAGAGCTCAAGTGAAGGGGGAGCTTCTACATCCTCCTCATCCAAAGGAGAAGAAGAGGATATGAAAACTATGGTAACGAAAGCCTCTCCTAAGAAAATAGTTTCCATAATTTCTAGTTTAACTAAGGACTTATTTGGAATGAAAAATAAAAATAAAAGCATGCTTAATCAAATTAAGGCATTGGAAAATAAGCTAGAAAATGCATGCTTAAATGATAATATTTCTTCTAGCTTAAATGATGCATGCTCACATGACCTTTATGTGCCATTAGATGTTAGTGATGCATGTATAAATGAAAATAGGGCCTTAAGGGAAAAGGTACATTATTTAACAAAAGTCCTAGAAAAATTCACAATTGGCTCCAACACATTGAACATGATCTTAGGGAGCCAAAGAGCTAGCTTCAACAAAAAGGGCCTAGGTTATAAAGAAAAGAAAAATGAAAAGGTCTATAAATGCCTAATTGCTAGGGGACAAGATAAAAAGAAGGTAATAGCTAGGAAATGGATCCCCAAGGAGTATCTAGTGAACCCAATAGGCAAGAACTTATTTTAGGTTCCAAAATCCATCCTTAAGGGTTAGAAAACCCCTAGGGTAGTCAACCATATGCAATTGACCTATATCATATTTTGGTTGACTTAGGATGGCGGGACAACATTTTTAGAATAGTGTTGGGTGATGATAACGTGCCCATAAATAGATAATAATGCATAAATCATGATGATTAATGTAATTGCTATGTATATGTGCAATCATGATTTATGATTTTGATATTTGACACCTCATCATAAGAAATAGGGTTTAAATCATGCCTTAGGTGATAATTTGTTTATTATCATGATATAATACCTAATGCATGAGAACAATTCAATGAATACATGTATTTCATGATCATAATGTAGAATTAATTGATATATGCCTTTATGATCATGAGGATTGTTAGGTTGATACTTAACCTTGATAGAATTGTATGAATATAATGGTTAAGTATATACAAATACCCCCTAGGATGCATCTCACACTCACCATAGGCTACTTTGATTGAAAATTTAGCATAGGTGAGATGTTAGGATGATACAAATGTCCACTAATGCCTATGACATTTAGATGGTCATTTAAGGTATCAAAATAGCAATAATAGACCAATCATGGGGAAGGCTTATGTTTAATTCATAGACATATTGCCCAAAGATCATGGTTGGATATTTCATATGTTTTCAAAATAATTTCTTACTTTAAAATCCATGTATTCATGTTTTGAAACAATTGGATGCAAAACTAGGTAGTTAACTTGATACTAAAATGATCAAAAACCTAGTGGTTTTTAAAGCCTTTGGATTTTTGGCAAATCTCGGAAAATATAATGATTTTTCTTGAAAAACTATTTTTCATTGATAGATATACTTAAAAGAAATATGTTCCTCAAATTTCATGATTTTTCAAATTTTCTAGAATTTTTAATGCATTAAATTAAAAAATCGAATTTGAATCCATTGTGCCATTGCCATCGCGATAGATCAGCTTCACCAAAACAGCCCAATATTTTCTGATTTCAGATTTTAATCATGTTGTTGGCATTTTCCTTTTATTTAACTTGATTCCATGGATTTATAACTTAGTGTTAATCTTTTTGATAGTGTCAAAGGGGGAGAAGTAATTATGTTTAAGTAAATTATGATAGGGGAAGAAAATTTGAATATTTGTATGGGGAGTTTCATGGATTAAGGGGGAGTTGCATGTTGCTATATCATGTTTATGTTTACATGTTTTCTTACCTTAGAATTTTCATCAAATGTTTTTACCTAACTTAAACGGATTGTCACACATCAAAAAGGGGGAGATTGTTAGGGCAATCTCTTGCCATGATAAGGTTTTGATGTGTGTGGCAAAGGGTTTAAGTTAGGATGATATTGTTATTTGATATATGCGTTGGAGTCTTGCAGGACTTAGTAATTCGCACATGGAGCCTTGGCGGGTTCACCCTCACAACCTCGGTCTTTGAGTCGGTGAAGGATGACTTTGCGGAAGCCGTGCGCTTGGAGCATCCGAGGGACCGCCGGACGAGATGACTTGAAGTGAAGCCAAGGCAAGAAACGCGAAGGAGCATTGTAGAGCCGCATACTGATGTCGCGAGAACGTGGGCCGCGAACGAAGAGAGCTTCAGTGAGGGACTTCGAGTGAGATGAGAGAATGAGTGAAATGTAAGTAGCTCATTAGGTGAACTTGGCCGAATGGCTGAGTGTCGGAGACTTGACCGCAAGGGTTAAGGTTTACCCGACCGCCGGAAGCTCAAACTTATGTTAAGTTTGAGTTTCACACGGCACCAGTCGACTGCCATGGAATGGCAGTCGACTGCTCTGAGTCGAGTGTGTTCGACTGGTATCCGACTGATGGGTTTATGCCCAGCGAATGACCGCCATGGAATGACAATGATCGCTGCAGAGGATATCGCGGCGCAGAACGCTCGTAGTGAGCCGATCGATACGATTACGGAGGCGGAATGATCGGGTGAGGTCCATCAGTCGACTGCCAAGAGTTCCGTTGGACTACAACGGTCGGGATCCGACGTGTTCGGAGGCCGTTGTAGTGATGGCAGTCGACTGCCAAGGGCAGCAGTCGACTGGTGGCGGCCAACGGGAAGAAATCAGCCCTCTCTATAAAAAGAGAGGGTGTGAGCCTTTGAGAGGCTAATGCTTATGCTCTAAGTGATCTTCCTAGTGCCCCACAAGTTCTAAACTCTTCTTACTTGTTTTTACTCCATTCTTATTGTAAGAAGAGTGACCTTGATTGTAAAGGTTACCTCCACCTAGCTTGGTGCAAAGGAGAGACCAATAGTGATTGGCTTTGGAGGAGTGATTCACCTTGGACGAATCGGACCGTGGATTAACGGCGTAACCGTGAACCACGTTACATCTTCTTTGTTAGCGTTTGTATTTTCATTTATTGTTTTGTCTTTATTGTTTATGCTTCCGCTTGCGCTAATGATTGTGTAGACGAGCAAACATCCGAGGGAATTCCGACATCCATCGTAAGAGGGCTATTCACCCCCCTCTAGCCGGCCGTTCGATCCCCTACATCACTGCCCTCTTCGCGTCCTTGTTGAGAGCCCCTCACGCCACTACTCGGTTATCTCGCCGCAAGAGGGAGCCACTGCGGTCGCTGCCGATTCTGTGGATTTTCTCTGCCGATTGTCACCGGAGTGATGTTAGGGCAGCAGGATTTCCGATGAACAGGTGGATTTAGGGGTTTGCTCTGTCGTTGGTCGTCGGATTTCCTTGCCGTGCTCTGCCGATTCAGATGGTAGCAAACTCCGACAGCCTTCCCTCTCCCTTTCCTGTGTTGCCTCAACCCGAGCAGTGTCGACCAGCAGTTGGCATTTGTTCAAATAGCAACGGTGATTTAGCTTGGTCTCTTCTATCGATCAGCCATAGTGATTTTCCAGTGATCTACAATTACGCACTTGGGTAATTCCTAATACATATCTTTGTTTCTTGGATTGTAGCTATGAACTAGAATAGAGTTACATTGGGTTTGTGATGTCTTATAGTGGTTAGGTTATCAGAGGGGTTCTTTTTGCTCTAATGCAACGATTTGAACCACTTTTATTACTCTGTGCTTGGATCAGAGGACTTTGTGATTGAAGCTGTGCTAGGGATGAGGATATTGGAATTTGGAACGATTTTCCTCTTATTCAGCTGAGATTTGATACCACAACTTTGGATTGAACTATTTTGCAACGGAGTCTAAACTTGGTAAGTCCATAATTAGATGCTTATGTATGCATACTGTTGTTACAATTGATTTGGTAATTAATGAATGGTATGAGATTGTACAACTATGGGATTTAGTTGATCGATCAGGGATTAGGATTGAATTAGACTCCTACTCCTATAGATTGATTATGTTAGTGTTGAGTTATGTTTGTATGTTAAATTGCAGGACCTGAATTCAGGACGACCTTTTTGGATGTGAAGATTCTTCGATTGGTGTCTACAAAGCAGGTAGGTAATTTCCTACCGGTTGGGTAGATGTAATGACTTTCAGATTTAGACATAGATATGAGCATGCTAGGTGTTCATATTATCTTGATCCTGCTCTGTTTATCGTATGCTTGAACTTATCGTTGATATATATGTGTGCTCGATTATTGATAACACATATTCCCTATCATGATCTAGGATTTACAGATGTGATGTAAGTAGGTCTAACTATTTAGTAGGGTGTAGATGTTAGAGTACGGAGGATGACCTAAATCGTAAATTTGGAAAAAAGGTCCTCTGTGGATAAGTATGACCCTAAATGTAGGACTCATTCCATACCTGTATGTTGCACATTTATTTACCAACCATGGGTTATGTAAATAGTCAGGTGAGTCGTGGATAGTGTGTCGCTACGGACCGATGGTCCTAGCTTGTCATGATCAGATGAGTATGACTCTACAGGATAGAGAGTGTACTGATCAATTGGGTGTGACTCTCTGTTGAACAGAGAGTCTATGGTAGATGTCTGTATGTGAGACAATACCCTCATGTCATTGCATGCATACTGACGATATCATCTCCCCTTGGGGTTGAGAGAGAGTCGTTAGTCATCCTGCCTCCCAGGTTACTCCCAGAGGAGTAACTGGTGTGAGGGCATAACATTTGTTGTGCCGCACTCTACCATTATAGACGATGGTAGTTGGAGTTGTGTGCAGATATCCTGGGTGCGTGACACTCGACCACTCATTTGTAGTGTCAGTCGGAGTAGCCAGCAGCAGGGACCCCCGTTGCGTAGCGCGCTCTTTACGCTCATGTGCTACTTGATCATACTGCCCACTCGGCCACTCTATAGCAGTGGTTGGTGTGAGTTGGGACAGTTGTCATGTCGTGCCACCTAGGCCACACTGGGGTCGTGGTAGCGAGTAGGGGTGAGCAGGCATGACCATGCATGCTGCATTGCCGTATCATACGGTGTTTTGCATATGATTATATATATATATACATACCTGCTTGTATATATATATATATATATATATATATATATATATATATATATATATATATATATATATATATATATGGATGATGGTGATTAGTATACATACAGATACAGTCTATATGTACACTCACTTTGATGATGCATTTGTATGTACTATGCTTGTTGCATTTGTTTGTACATATTCATACATGCTACTGCATTTCCTGTATGGTAGTAGGCTGGTACTTGTATACCTGTTGGTTATTCTCGGTGATACCCTTGGATCATATTCAGGATATTGTGTGAGTTAGAACTATTCTTTTATACCCTATGATGTGGTTATATGCCCAGGTTGGATCAGGATAGAGTAGCTGACTGTCAGGTATGTCAGCATCATTGTTGTTCAGTTTATTTAGTGTATGCATGCATATATACCTGTTATGTTGATGTATACCCGTTGTTCGAGTAGATTTAAACTGTTGAATGACATGTAATATTGATACATATATTTACATGTTTTCTCTTATTACCTGCTGAGTTTTACTCACCACCTCGACTTCGGTTTTTCACGCCTGCAATGTAGACGCCTTTGTGATGACTTGGAGCTGCGCCGACCGATCCATCCCATCTCCTTTTCCGAGTCTCCCGAGGAGTTCATTTTTCTTATGGCTTGGACTTTGTTTATGTGTTATGGATTTTGGTCCTATGTCATGGACCCTAGTTTGTTATGGATTTTGTTGTGATGTCGTTGTTTTATTTACGATTTTATTACTGTGGACTTGTCAGGTGGTGTACACCTGTATGTTTTGTTATTTATGTTGTGGGTATGTGGTTTTTCATTTCCACTGCTATTAGTATGTTATATTATGTTGTTGTTGTGGGCCTACGAGCCTTGTATTAACCCGAAATGTTGCCATGTACAGGGGAGATGCCGTCTGTTTGATTTTCAGCACGGCATACTCTCGGGGCGTGACAACTTTAGTGGTATCAGAGCCCAAGGTTCTACGATGCCATACAATGTTGTTTTTGAGTCGAGTCTTGGATTCTCGGGAGTCGATTTATTCGGTTTTGATTTTCTGAGATGAGATGGACAGCAGCCTGAGCTCCAAGCAGCACTAGGTAAGAATTCTTGATAACTTATGGTTTAGTAGATATTTATCTAAACTTGATCAGTAGGTGTATACAATAGAGTTATGACACCTGTGTAGACTTGTAGTAGGGGTCGTCCACCGAGGCGACCAACCGGAGTGACCTTTAGGGTTTATACTTCCGGTTATGTTGGCTATGCAGTTAGATGCTTATACCAGGGAATAACCTGTAGTGTGTTGGTTATTATTCCTAACCGTGGTATGAGTTGACCACGGGAATGACCTGTTGAGTCTGTGTGTCTTGAACCCTGTCGAAAAGGTGATTTACCTTTGAGAGCCGACTGATACCGAGTCGGAAAAACATGGGTCAAGTCGTCACATTTCTGGTTGAAATCAGAGATTTCAGCCTTAGAGATTTTCACTAACTCTGCTAGTCAGATCATTACCTGTTGGGTAATGGACAAGACAAATTGTCTATTGTTGATGCCGATAGCGGAAGGCTAGGTTACGGTGTTTCATTGGGATTTTATCCCTGAGTTGTTCGTACTGATATGTATAACTTGGAAAGTACTTTTGAGTACTTAACTCATGTTATACCGAGAAAGAAGAGTTGTTTACATACCATTATCGGGATTAAGCCGGTATTTGGTGATAAATGCAGAAAATAATCTTCGGGAAATAATATATCACTTGATCATGTTTTAGTGATGTTGAAAGAGAGTATTTCCCCGTGTCACTTTTAGTGACGCATTGTAAGGAATTCTTGAGCTTCAAGAAATAGTGTATCGCGTGCGATAGTCGTGAGACTTGCAGAGGTTACGACCACCTAATAGCTCAAGGAGATGAATGGATGATTTTAAGCCACCTACGATTGTTGGCTTACTGTTGGATTAAGAAGACGGGATCTTCTACCAGATCTTACCGAAAGACATTGGATTGAGACAGGAGTTTAGAAATGACTCCGTACAAGGGTTTAAGAGTTGGAGACCAATAAGCAAATATTACAGGTCAACTTAATAGTGTCAGAAGTCTCCGATTGTTGGATAAAGGAGCAAGATCGAAGTCATAGACTTTGAGCTATTTTTCGATTATAGAAGACCAATCGCAGATCATCAGAAGGTTCTTGTGGATATCAGCTAAATCAGAACAAAGACTTCGAAGGAATTGTGTGCGTGCAGTGCAGATCACGAAGACATGAGAAGACAGATTATCCGTTGGATCAGTTCAGCTGTTGCTATTGTGAGCAACCAGTACAGTGGAGGAAGTATACTTTAAAGACACAGTTGAAGACTATTGATGGTGTTCTAGGAGGAAGATGCATTGTCTCGACAGCAGAGATCAGCACCGAAGATTGGATTATTTCATCAGCAACAACCTACTACCTCAGACGTGGTAGGAGTTCCTTGATACTCCCCTTCAGCAGAGATCAACACAGAAGCAACATCAACAGAAGACATCTTAGAAGATTCAGCAGTTACCCTTAGATGTGGTTATTTCGGAATATGCTTGAATTAATTTTTGCATTAAGTACGAAATTTGGGGACCAAATTTTAATAAGTGGGGGAGAATATAAAATACCACAGAAAAAATATATATTAATAATAAAATAATGTTGGGTGATTAGGAGAATACCCTATGAAATTTTCAGAAATTTTTAGAAATTTTTCTGGGCTTAAATGGAAATCGTATGGGTTTAATTGAAGGGATCATGATTTAATTAAATCTAGGGTTTAGTCTTATAGGATTTAAACTCTACCCGTTCTATTTTTCCAAACCCGACCCATCCTTTTAATGGTTGAGCGTTTCTTCCATTTCTACGTTTACTCATCGTAGATCTATTTTTCTTCGAGCGTTTCCCCTTCCTTCTCTCAATTGCCCCGATCGCAATCTGCGATTCCTCTTCTCTTCTCCCTCTCGATTTCGCGTCGTCGCCCCTTTCTCTCGATCGCGACTCCTCCTTCCCGTGCTCACCGCCGTCGACCGGTTGCATCGCCGGAGAAGCTGGTGGATCATGCGCCTTGTCTTCTTCGCCTCGTGCTCACGGTCACCGCCGCCGACGAGACAACTTGTCGTGCCTCACTCGTGCTCTCACTGCCGCCGGTCGTCGTCCCCACGCCGCTGCCACCACGAGTGGGATTAGCTATTGCCGCCGGTGCCGATCCGATTCGATCTCCGCCCAATCCATCCGATCTCTACCCTTTTCATCGCGGGATCCTAGTTCGCCGGAGCTGCTCCCCTTTCGCTGGCGCATCTCATGGATCGCAGCCTCTCCTGCTCGTTCTTCGTTACCGATCGACGCGAGCCCTTCGTGTCACCCACACCGACAATCTCCCAGCATCACTGCCCTCTTCGCATCCTTGTTGAGAGCCCCTCACGCCACTGCTCGGTTATCTCGCCGCAAGAGGGAGCCGCTGCGGTCGCTGTCGATTCTATGGATTTTCTCTGCCGATTGTCACCGGAGTGATGTTAGGGCAGCAGGATTTCCGACGAACAGGTGAATTTGGGGGTTTGCTCTGCCGTTGGTCATCGGATTTCCTTGCCGTGCTCTGCCGATTCAGATGGTAGCAAACTCCGACAGCCTTCCCTCTCCCTTTCCTGTGTTGCCTCAACCCGAGCAGTGTCGACCAGCAGTTGGCATTTGTTCAAATAGCAACGGTGATTTAGCTTGGTCTCTTCTATCGATCAGCCATAGTGATTTTCCAGTGATCTACAATTACGCACTTGGGTAATTCCTAATACATATCTTTGTTTCTTGGATTGTAGCTATGAACTGGAATAGAGTTACATTGGGTTTGTGATGTCTTACAGTGGTTAGGTTATCAGAGGGGTTCTTTTTGCTCTAATGCAACAGTTTGAACCACTTTTATTACTCTGTGCTTGGATAAGAGGACTTTGTGATTGAAGCTGTGCTAGGGATGAGGATATTGGAATTTGGAATGATTTTCCTCTTATTCAGCTGAGATTTGATACCACAACTTTGGATTGAACTATTTTGCAACGGAGTCTAAACTTGGTAAGTCCATAATTAGATGCTTATGTATGCATACTATTGTTACAATTGATTTGGTAATTAATGAATGGTATGAGATTGTACAACTATGAGATTTAGTTGATCGATCAAGGATTAGGATTGAATTAGACTCCTACTCCTATAGATTGATTATGTTAGTGTTGAGTTATGTTTGTATGTTAAATTGCAGGACCTGAATTCAGGACGGCCTTTTTGGATGTGAAGATTCTTCGATTGGTGTCTACAAAGCAGGTAGGTAATTTCCTACCAGTCGGGTAGATGTAATGACTTTCAGATTTAGACATAGATATGAGCATGCTAGGTGTTCATATTATCTTGATCCTGCTCTATTTATCGTATGCTTGAACTTATCGTTGATATATATGTGTGCTCGATTATTGATAACACATATTCCCTATCATGATCTAGGATTTACAGATGTGATGTAAGTAGGTCTAACTGTTTAGTAGGGTGTAGATGTTAGAGTACGGAGGATGACCTAAATCATAAATTTGGCAAAAAGGTCCTCTGTGGATAAGTATGACCCTAAATGTAGGACTCATTCCATACCTGTATGTTGCACATTTATTTACCAACCACGGATTGTGTAAATGGTCGTGAGTCGACGATGATGCTACGGACCGATGGTCCTAGCTTGTCATGATCGATGAGATGACTCTACAGTGATAGAGAGTGCATCGATCAATTGGGTGTGACTCTGCTTGAGCAGAGTCTATGGTAGATGTCTGTATGTGAGACAAGACCCTCATGTCATTGCAGATGACGCGACATCGTCTCCCCTTGGGGTTGAGAGAGAGTCGTCAGTTATCCTGCCTCCCAGGTTACTCCCAGAGGAGTAACTGGTGTGAGGGCATAGCATTTGTTGTGCCACACTCTACCATTATAGACGATGGTAGTTGGAGTTGCGTGCAGATATCCTGGGTGCGTGACACTCGACCACTCATTTGTAGTGTCAGTCGGAGTAGCCAGCAGCAGGAACCCCCATTGCGTAGCGAGCTCTTTACGCTCATGTGCTACTTGATCATACTGCCCACTCGACCACTCTATAACAGTGGTTGGTGTGAGTTGGGACAGTTGTCATGTCGTGCCACCGAGGCCACACTGGGGTCGTGGTAGCGAGTAGGGGTGAGCAGGCATGACCATGCATGCTGCATTGCCATATCATACGGTGTTTTTGTTAGTTATAGCCCTAGAACCAATCATGTGATGGTTGAATAGGGAACATTTTGTATCATATTCTATAAAGGCAAAGGATTGGTTATTATATTTACGTCTTGCTTGTGCCAGCTAAATTAAATATAATAATGCCCTAGAAAAGTAGGTTCTTATCTACAGCACATCAATTGGCAGAATTGATTATGAGAGGCTGTAGAGAACACTTTCCTAAATGTTCCTAGTCAAGTATTAATATGCAAGGGCAATATTAATACATAAAGACTAGCATATAGGTCAATTGATGACTTGATCTCACAAGTCATGGATATATGATATCAAGTTGACACATGAGAATATATTAGAGAATATATACTGAACTGACCCGCCATGAGAAAGTTTCATGGATCGTCATATGAGTGTCATAAACTTTCTCATGTGACTATTGGTATGAATAGTCCTCAAACCTGAAGTCACTACGGTTCCCTACATAAGGAGTTATGCACTTTGGTATTGTCAAACGTCACCCATAACAGGGTGGACCATAAAGGCGATTACTGGGTATATAACAAATTATGCGGAGGGATGTGAGTGATGTAGATGAGATCTATCCCTCCCATATGACGGGAGTGATATCTGTGGGCCCCTTGATTGAGTAGAACTACTAAAACGCATGGCCATGCTCGAATGAGTCAATATGAGATATTGAGCTCATTTGTTTGAGTTAGTTTACTCAGGGATCAAGAAACACATAGATTGATCGAGGATGACACGGTCTATGCCTCATTGGTCAATCTGATATCAAGGATAGAAGGACACGGTCATACATTATAGTAGTCACGGAAAGGTTAGTCGAATCTTGACTTATTTCGTAACTTGGGTAGCAATGATGTATTGTTAGATGCCGCTCATTGCTTGTGTATCTAAAAGAGTTTAGATCCACTGCCAACGTTATGAGAGCCTATAGGGTCACACACAAAGAGCATGATGATTAGAAGAATTAGTGCATTCTAGTTTGACTAGAATAATTTGGGAATAAGCTTAAGTACAAAATGGTTTTTGGACTTTAAGCTTAATGAGAATTTTAACTTATTGATTTAATGAGATTAATTCAATATGCTAAGCTTATTAATTTAATAAGATTAAATAAATATGTTATCATGATAGCCTAAGCTTAATTGATTTAATAAGATTAATTCAATATGTTACCTTATTGATTTAATGAGATTAATTCAATATGATAACATAAGCTTATTGAATTAATAATATTAATTCAACATGCATGAATGCCACATAAGCATGCCACCTAAGCATGCCACATAAGCATGCCACCTAAGCTTGATGAGGTGGAAAGAGTCAAAGGGTTTTGACCTTTGGAATTTCTCCACATGTGGCCGGCCAAACAAGGAGTGTAGATTATTTTTCAATGCAATTGATTGCATTGAATGTGATAGGAGGTGAAAGGTTTTTTTCAATCCTATAAAACACTCCATGGGGTGGCCGGCCAAAGGTGGTGGAAGCTTGAGGCTTGGAGAGAGCTTGGTGGTGAGAGGCTTTGGTTGTGTGCCTTTTGTGAGTGTAGGCTAGCAAGAAGAGTGATCTTCTTCTTCCTTTCTCTTTTTCCCTACCTTCCTCTCCTTTAGGGACTTCTCTAGCCAGAAGTAAAGGAGAGCTCTTCTAGTTTCTTTTGTGAGACAAGAGCTTGCTCGTGTGGATACATATAGAGGCATAGACATTTGAACGTGCTAAAAGATCCAACAAACCCAAGGAGAAGTGGGATTAAAAAGGGCACGCAACAAAGGTAATATTCTCCTATAAGATAGGTTTTGAGAAATTTATTTTTTTTGTACGAGGTTTTCTTTCGCAAGGATCACTTGGAAGGGATCCTATTTTTCCGTTGTGCATATGCTATTTTGCATAAAAAAATCCCTACAGTGGTATCAGAGCCACTTGCGAAAGATCGTATAAAAAAAAATAATAAAAAAAAAGGTTTTCTTTATTTTATATATGATATAGAAGTAGGATAAATTTTATTATGAGTTGATAATTGCATTAGCAATTTTTCAAACATAATAAAATATCCGATGTCTTTTAAAAGTTAAAATTGACATGATGCATGGTTATGGCCTAGTCCCAAAAAGTTTGTGAATGTGTGTGTTGTAATTCTTAATACGGCCTGCGTGTCATGCCTTTCTCCTAAAATTCTTGTTGTAAAATTAGTTTTAGATTCGAATGTAACTCGAGTATTTCTCCTTTTGTAATATACAAAATAAAGATGGAGGGTCCATTGGAAGATGACGTTACAAGGAGGAAGTCAACAACACAAGACAACCAAAAGGAAGCACTTGGGAGAAGATGCTATCCCTAGGTTGACCAATCAATCTTTTCATTGGCTTGAGAAGATTGTAGAATAAGGGCCATAACCATGACACGCTTAGTTTAATATGTATGTGATGCATGTTAATTTAGCTTATATGTGATGTATGCTAATATGTATGTGATGCATGTTTAAGTTTATTTCTTAATAAGTCAAAAACGATATGCCTACCAAAGTTTGGTACTCACTACTTCCTCGATCATTTGTTTTTGGGTTTGCCAAAGCAAAGCAATGCATTTTATCTTGGAAGAGTGCGAGTGGACAATCGTGATGTCCCGCTATCAAACTTGGTTAAGACTTAATTAAGTTTTTCTTAATTAATTAAGAAAGTAGAGACATATTAGCTTTGAACATAAGTTTTAAAAATTAGTTTTGTGTGATTTTCGAACATCAGCTTTGTCTTAGAAAGTGGTCGTTGCTCTGATATCAAAGAAGGCCTCTGTGCCTCGCCACGGCCTGGAAGCTGGTTTTGGAATAAGCACTAAACTAATCTAAACTTAACCAAAGCTATTAAAGAGTTACATCAGATGTAATTGGAAAAATGATTGCCTACCTAATCATACTACGTCTTGGGCGATTAGCCAAAGCTAACTCAAGACGAAGTATGATGTGGATCTTTATCCCATATAAATTTATAGCTAAATAGAAGCTAATGATGTAAGCAAAATGTGTTTGCCTACATCAATGATTAGCTTATATCAAAGCTATGAGAATTTAGTGGGAGCCTCATTTAATTAAAGGCCTAATTAAATGACTTAGGTATGATACTTAATTTTGCATTTTAATATTGTAGATCACCATGCCATCTAACACGACACACCCCCTCAACTTGCGATCTGTCCTTGAGAAAGACAAGCTCAATGGAGCTAACTTTCTAGACTGGTATAGGAAATTGAGGATTATCCTCAAGCAAGAACGTAAACTGTATGTCCTAGAGCAGTCTATCCCTGAAACACCTGCCTGCGCCACTCGTCAAAAGGATGCTTATAAGAAGCATCAAGATGACGCATTAGATGTGTCATGTCTTATGCTTGCCACCATGAACTCTGAGCGTCAGAAGCAACATGAGAACATGGATGCCTATGGTATGGTTGAGCATTTGAAACAACTATATCAAGGACAAGCTAGGCACGAGCGTTTTGAAGTGTCTAAGGCTCTTTTTGCATGCAAGATGCAAGAAGGAACACAGAGGAACTCACGACTTAAAATGATAGGTACGCTTGAGAACCTTGAAAGACTAGGTTTTCACCGAGCCAAGAATTGACAACCGATGTTATCCTCGCAATCATTGGCGAAGCATATAATCAATTCATCATGAATTATAACATGAATGAAATTGATAAGTTTTGCTCGAGATTCTCGGCATGTTAAGAATCACAATCGAATCTCAAGAAGAAAGTTAGTAACGTACTAATGGTCAAGAAGGGCAAAGGTAAGCGCAAAGGAAAGGGTAAGACCCAAGCCAAAGGCAAGACCAATTCATCCACTTCAAAGGGTAAAGGTAAAGTACCTAAGGAAGGGGACTGTTTCCATTGCGGTGAGACTGGACACTGGAAGCGGAACTGTAAAGTCTACCTTGAGGAAGTAAAGAAGAAAAGAAGTGGGACTTCTGCCTCAGGTATACACGTTATAGAAGTTAATCTATCTATTTCTTCTACATGGGTATTAGATACCGGATGTGCATCTCACATTTGTACTAATGTGCAGGGACTGAGAAATAGTAGACTAATGGCAAAGGGCGAAGTGGACCTACGAGTAGGCAATGGGGCAAAAGTTGCTGCTGTAGCTGTAGGAACATATTCTTTGTCTTTGCCCACTGGGCTTATCTTAGAACTAGAGGAGTGCTTTTATGCACCTGCATTAACGAAGATCATAATTTCTGTATCTTGTTTAAACAAGAAAAACTTTTCTTTTATAATAAAGGATAAATATTGTTCCATTTATTTGAATGAAATGTTCTATTGTAATGCACCACTTACGAATGATCTCTATGTTCTAGATTTAGAAAACCCAATTTATAACGTAAATACCAAACGGTTCAAATCGAATAATTTGAACCAAACATATCTCTGGCACTGTCGCCTAGGTCACATAAATGAAAAACGCATATCCCAACTCCATAAAGATGGATTATTGGACTCATTTGATTTTGAATCATATGAGGTATACGAATCTTGTCTTTTAGGGAAGATAACTAAAACTCCATTTAGTGGACATGGCGAGAGAGCGACGGACTTGTTAGGACTCATACATACTGATGTATGTGGCCCTTTCAATGTCGAAGCTAGAGGAGGCTATAAGTACTTTATTACTTTCACTGATGATATGAGTAGATTTGGCTACTTATATTTGATGAGACATAAGTCAGAATCCTTTGAAAAGTTCAAAGAAATCAAGAATGAAGTACAAAACCAACTTGGTAAGCGTATTAAGCTACTTCGATCAGATCGAGGTGGTGAATACCTTAGTCAAGAGTTTCGTGATCACCTGGCTGAGTGTGGGATAATATCCCAACTCACTCCACCTAGAACACCACAATGGAATGGTGTATCTGAGAGGAGAAATCATACTCTATTAGATATGGTACGATCAATGATGAGCCAAACTGATCTACCTACTTCCTTTTAGGGTTCAACTCTAGAGACAGCCGCTTTCACACTTAATCGCGTCCCATCAAAAGCCGTAGAAAAGACACCATATACATTATGGACTGGGAAGAGTCCCAAAATGTCTTTTATAAAGATTTGGGGTTGTGAAGCTTATGTTAGACGTCAAGTCTCAGATAAACTAGGACCCAAATCAGATAAGTGTTATTTTGTAGGATATCCCAAGGAAACTAAGGGATATTACTTTTACAATCCCACACTTGGCAAGGTGTTTGTTGCCAGAAATGCTGTCTTTCTAGAAAGAGAATTTATTTCTAGAAAAACTAGTGGGAGTAAAATTCATCTTGAAGAAATTCAAGATGAAGATAACACTAAGGCTTCAATGGAAAAATGAACAGGCACCACAAAGTGTTGTGGATGAGGAAATTGTTGCCCAAAGAGTTGTGGAGCAAACACCTGTTCAAGTAGACCAACCTCTTCGTAGATCTGATAGGATCCGTCGTCAACCCGAGAGATATTCTTTTCTCTTGACTGACAACGGTGATGTATTTCTTGTTGATCTTGACGAGCCTACATCCTATCAAGAAGCTATGATGAGCTCAGATTCCGAGAAATGGCTAGAGGCCATGAGATCCGAAATGGAATCCATGTACACTAACCAAGTATGGACTTTGGTTGATCCACCTGAAGGGGTAAAACCCATTGGATGTAAGTGGGTCTTTAAAGTAAAGACTGACATGGATGGTAATAAGCATACCTATAAAGGTAGATTGGTGGCTAAAGGATTCAAACAAATTCATGGTATTGACTATGATAAAACCTTTTCACCAGTTGCGATGCTTAAATCCATTCGGATCATACTTGCTATTGCAGCCTACCACGATTATGAGATCTGGCAGATGGATGTCAAAACCACTTTTCTGAATGGAAAGCTACTCGAGGATGTGTACATGACACAGCCTGAGGGTTTTGAAGATCCAAAGCATCCTGGAAAGGTATGCAAACTGCAAAGGTCCATTTATGGACTAAGGCAAGCCTCTCGAAGCTGGAGTCTTCGATTCGATGATGCAATCGAGGAGTTTGGTTTCATCAAGAATGAAGATGAACCTTATGTCTACAAGAGAAATAGTGGGAGCACAGTTGTATTTCTTATCTTGTATGTAGATGACATACTTCTCATCGGAAATGATATTCCCTCACTCCAGTCTGTGAAGATGTGGTTAGGGAATTGTTTCTCGATGAAAGACTTAGGTGAAGCTGCCTATTTTCTAGGCATCAAGATCTATAGAGATAGATCTAAAAGATTACTTGGCCTAAGTCAGAGTACATACATTGATAAAGTGCTAGATCATTTTGCTATGCAAAATTCCAAGAAAGGATTTCTGCCTTTATCACATGGTGTGAGTCTTTCGAAGACTCAATGTCCCTCTTCTAAGGAGGAGAGAGATCGCATGGATAAGATCCCTTATGCATCTGCTATAGGGTCTATCATGTACGCCATGCTTTGTACTGCCTCTGACGTCTCGTATGCTTTGAGCATGACGAGTAGATATCGATCGGATCTGTGAAAGTCATGGATAGCGATAAAAAATATTCTTAAATACTTACGAAGAACGAAAGAATATTTCCGATATTTGAAGGCAATGAGGAGCTAATCAGAAGGGTTACAGTGATGCAAGCTTCCAAGCATACAGGATGACTATAGATCGCAATCGGGGTATGTGTTTTGCCTGAATGGTGGAGTTGTGAGTTGGAAGAGTTCAAGGTGACACGCTTGCCGATTCTACAATGTAAGACGAGTATATTCTGCGTCGATGCAAAGAAAGGAGGTCGCTTTGGCTCCGCAAGTTCATCAGTGAACTTGGGGTAGTTCCTAGCATTGCAGATCCAATAGACCTCTATTGTGACAACAATGAGGCTATTACACAGGCTAAGGAACCTCGATCACATCAGCGGACCAAACACATACTGCGGCGCTTCCATCTCATTCGAGAGATCATCGATAGAGGAGATGTGAGGATATGCAGAGTACCGACAGAAGCTAACATCGCAGATCCATTGACCAAGGCTTTGGCACAGAGGAAGCATGATGGTCACACTAGGTCACTAGGTATCAGATATTATAGTATTGGTACTAGTGCTAGTGGGAGATTGTTAGTTATAGCCCTAGAACCAATCATGTGATAGTTGAATAGGGAATATTTTGTATCATATTCTATAAAGGCAAAGGATTGGTTATTATATTTACGTCTTGCTTGTGCCAGCTAAATTAAATATAATAATGCCCTAGAAAAGTAGGTTCTTATCTACAGCACATCAATTGGCAGAATTGATTATGAGAGGCTATAGAGAACACTTTCCTAAATGTTCCTAGTCAAGTATTAATATGCAAGGGCAATATTAATACATAAAGACTAGCATGTAGGTCAATTGATGACATGATCTCACAAGTCATGGATATATGATATCAAGTTGACACATGGGTATATATTAGAGAATATATACTGAACTGACCCGCCATGAGAAAGTTTCATGGATCGTCATATGAGTGTCATAAACTTTCTCATGTGACTATTGGTATGAATAGTCCTCAAACCTGAAGTCACTACGGTTCCCTACATAAGGAGTTATGTACTTTGGTATCGTCAAACGTCACCCGTAACAGGATGGACCATAAAGGCGATTACTGGGTATATAACAAATTATGCGGAGGGATGTGAGTGATGTAGATGAGATCTATCCCTCCCATATGACGGGAGTGATATTTGTGGGCCCCTTGATTGAGTAGAACTACTAAAACGCATGGCCATGCTCGAATGAGTCAATATAAGATATTGAGCTCATTTATTTGAGTTAGTTTACTCAGGGATCAAGAAACACATAGATTGATCGAGGATGACACGGTCTATGCCTCATTGGTCAATCTGATATCAAGGATAGAAGGACACGGTCATACATTATAGTAGTCACGAAAAGGTTAGTCGAATCTTGACTTATTTCGTAACTTGGGTAGCAATGATGTATTGCTAGATGTCGCTCATTGCTTGTGTATCTAAAAGAGTTTAGATCCACTGCCAACGTTATGAGAGCCTATAGGGTCACACACAAAGAGCATGATGATTAGAAGAATTAGTGCATTCTAGTTTGACTAGAATAATTTGGGAATAAGATTAAGTATAAAATGGTTTTTGGACTTTAAGCTTAATGAGAATTTTAGCTTATTGATTTAATGAGATTAATTCAATATGCTAAGCTTATTAATTTAATAAGATTAAATAAATATGTTATCATGATAGCCTAAGCTTAATTGATTTAATAAGATTAATTCAATATGTTACCTTATTGATTTAATGAGATTAATTCAATATGATAACATAAGCTTATTGAATTAATAAGATTAATTCAACATGCATGAATGCCACATAAGCATGCCACATAAGCATGCCACCTAAGCTTGATGAGGTGGAAGGAGTCAAAGGGTTTTGACCTTTGGAATTTCTCCACATGTGGCCGACCAAACAAGGAGTGTAGATTATTTTTCAATGCAATTGATTGCATTGAATGTGATAGGAGGTGAAAGGTTTTTTTCAATCCTATAAAACACTCCATGGGGTGGCCGGCCAAAGGTGGTGGAAGCTTGAGGCTTGGAGAGAGCTTGGTGGTGAGAGGCTTTGGTTGTGTGGCTTTTGTGAGTGTAGGCTAGCAAGAAGAGTGGTCTTCTTCTTCCTTTCTCTTTTTCCCTACCTTCCTCTCCTTTAGGGACTTGTCTAGCAAGAAGTAAAGGAGAGCTCTTCTAGTTTCTTTTGTGAGACAAGAGCTTGCTCGTGTGGATACATATAGAGGCATAGACATTTGAACGTGCTAAAAGATCCAACAAACCCAAGGAGAAGCGGGATTAAAAAGGGCACGCAACAAAGGTAATATTCTCCTATAAGATAGGTTTTGAGAATTTTTTTTTTGTACGAGGTTTTCTTTCGCAAGGATCACTTGGAAGGGATCCTATTTTTCCGTTGCGCATATGCTATTTTGCATAAAAAAATCCCTACAGTTTTGCATATGGTTATATATATATACATACCTGCTTGTATATATATATATATGGATGATGGTGATTAGTATACATACAGATACTGTCTATATGTACTCTCACTTTGATGATGCATTTGTATGTACTATGCTTGTTGCATTTGTTTGTACATATTAATACATGCTACTGCATTTCCTGTATGGTAGTAGGCTGGTACTTGTATACCTGTTGGTTATTCACGGTGATACCCTTGGATCATATTCAGGATATTGTGTGAGTTAGAACTATTCTTTTATACCCTATGATGTGGTTATATGCCCAGGTTGGATCAGGATAGAGTAGCTGACTGTCAGGTATGTCAGCATCGTTGTTGTTCAGTTTATTTAGTGTATGCATGCATATATACCTGTTATGTTGATGTATACCCATTGTTCGAGTAGATTTAAACTGTTGAATGACATGTAATATTGATACATATATTTACATGTTTTCTCTTATTACCTGCTGAGTTTTACTCACCACCTCCGACCCTGGGTTTTTCTGTCGCCCAGGTAACAGGTAGACGCCTTTGTGACGACTTGGAGCTGCGCCGACCGATCCATCCCATCTCCTTTTCCGAGTCTCTCGAGGAGTTCGTTTTTCTTATGGCTTGGACTTTTTTTATGTGTTATGGATTTTGGTCCTATGTCATGGACCTTAGTTTGTTATGGATTTTATCGTGATGTCGTTGTTTTATTTACGGTTTTATTACTGTGGGCTTGTCAGGTGGTGTACACCTGTATGTTTTGTTATTTATGTTGTGGGTATGTGGTTTTTCATTTCCGCTGCTATTAGTATGTTATATTATGTTGTTGTTGTGGGCCTACGGGCCTTGTATTAACCCGAAATGTTACCACGTACAGGGGAGATGCCGTCCGTTTGATTTTTGGCACGACATACTCTCGGGGCGTGACATCCTTGCTTTCAATTGCCTTGCCGCCCACCCTAATCCCTCCTTTTATAGAGTTAGGCTTAAGCCTTATTTTAATCTCCACCATCGGTTATAGGGATTTAATCTCAACCGTCGGATCTAGAGATTTAATCTCAATCATCGAATCTAGAGATTTAATCTCTACCATTGAATCTAGAGTTTTGTTTTCCATTATTGGATCTAGAGTCCATGAGGTTTTAATAGCTTACAATAGGGACCATGAGGAGGAGTTGGATCTTGGCCACCTAATGGATCAAGCCCACATAAAGTCCGATCCATTAATGATAATCCATTCCACTAGAGGATTATCATTGATCTACCTCACCAACCCCCATAAGTTAATATGAGCTCCATATATTATTTGTACATTTATCTCTCCGTGTTTAAGATCTCGAATGTCCGTCGATTAATTAATTTACTGACAATTAATTAATCAACATCTAACTCCATGAGTAGTACCATTCAACCTTATCATCATGTCGAACCAAGTCCACCTGCAGGGTTTACATGATAAACCTTATGAGCTCCTCAAGGGGACATCATCATCCTAATATATAGGACATGGTTTCCTCCTATCATCAACGACACACCATATAAATAATACCATTTCCCAACTTACCGAGCCTATCGATTTACTCTATAAATCTCGTCCATTGGTAAATCAAAGAAATGAATACTAAGTATATGTGCCCGTTATTATATCGGGATTAAGAGTATGTATAACATAATATCTGAGGTCCGATTTGATTATGTAGTCAACAATAAATCGAATCACCTCTAAATCGGTCCTGCTCAATACACACAAAGTACATAGTGTAATTCTATGGTCAAGACAAACCAATACCAAATCACACTACAACCTCAGATGTTCTAGGACACATCTCCTTAGATAAAGGAACTCCATGCCTGAAAGGTAGAAAACCCTTCTTGGAGTTCTGTATGCTAAAACGATCCATAATGGTGTCTATGTATGAAGCTTGAGATAAGCACAACATCCTTTTCCTGCGATCCCTTATAACCTTAATCCCAAGGATGTGTCCCACTTCTCCCAAGTCCTTCATATCAAACTGTTTGGACAACAATACCCTTACGTCCGATAACACCTTGACATTGTTGCCAATCAACAAAATGTCATCTACGTATAGTACAAGAAATACCACTACGTTTCTGTCACATCTCTTGTATACACAAGACTTATCCGAACTTTGAATAAATCCATAAGACTGGATTACCTCATCAAAGCGGATGTTCCATGACCTCGAAGCTTGCTTCAATCCATAAATGGACCGATTAAGCTTGCACACAAGATGCTCTTTGCCCTTGCAATGAATCCCTCTGGCTACTTCATATAGATGTTTTCCTCAAGTCTTCCATTAAGGAAAGCTGTCTTGACATCTATCTGCCACACCTCATAATCCATATGAGAAGCAATACATAAGAGAATCCGGATAGACTTAAGCATGGCTACCGGCGAAAAGGTCTCCTGATAATCGATACCCTCTTTCTGAGTATACCCCTTCGCAACAAGCCTCGCTTTGAAGGTCTCAACCTTCCCGTCTATTCCTCTCTTTCTTTTGTAGATCCACTTGCATCCAATGGTTTTTACACCATTGGGTGGTTCTACTAGCTCCCAGACCTGATTTGAATTCATAGATTCAATCTCAGCATTCATTGCACTTTGCCAAGATACCGCATCTTTATCTTGGATTGCCTCGTCATATGTCTAGGGATCAGGTTCATGTTCGCCAGGGACCAAATTAGAATATTCTCCCAAGAACATGAATCTATCAGGCTGTCTAACAACCCTCCCACTACGACGAGGTATCACCTATGTATCCTATGTGACACGCGGTGCAGTGACTTGTGGTATATCCTCTTGTACCGGTGGTACTGAAGTAGTGACTTCCCCTTTCAATTCATCTAGAACAATCTTACTCATGGGCTTGTGGTTCATCACATAGTCTTCCTCTAGAAATCTGGTGTTCGTGCTAACGATCACCTTCTTATCTCTAGGACTATAAAATAAACCACCTTTTGTTCCTCTAGGATAGCCAACGAACATGCACACTTCTATACGAGGTTCCAACTTACCAGTATCTGCCTTCAGTACATGTGCTGGACTCCCCCAAATCCGAATATGTCTTAGACTAGGCTTTCGCCCAGTCCACAATTCTGTGGGAGTAGAAGGCACTGATTTAGATGATACCAAGTTCAGAATATACACTGCCGTATCTAGAGCATATCCCCAGAACGAATCTGGCAACTCAGAATAACTCATCATCGATCTAACCATCTCCATAAGAGTTCTATTCCTTCGCTCTGCTACACCATTCTGCTGGGGTGTGTCAGGTGCAGACAATTGGGATTGAATCCTAGCCTCTGATAAGTAATTCCTAAAATCTCCAAAGAGATACTCACCACCACGATCAGATCGTAGTGTCTTGATACTTTTACCTTGACGTTTCTCCACATCAGCCTTGAATTCTTTGAACTTGTCAAAGCATTCAGACTTACGGTGCATCAAGTAAATATATTCATATCTTGAATAATCGTCTATAAAAGAGACGAAATATTCAAAATCTCCTCTTGCCTGGATAGACATAGGACCACACAAATCAGAATGAACCAATTCCAACATATCTTTGGCTCTATACCCCTTGGCCTTGAAAGACCTTTTGGTCATTTTACCTTCCAAGCAAGATTCACAAGTTAGGAAATCTTCCACCACTAATGAACCCAGAGGTCCATCAGCTATCAACCTTTGAATTCTGCTTAGGTTAATATGACCAAGTCTTAGATGCCAAAGATATGTTTGGTTCATCTTCGAAGGTTCTTTTCTCTTATTGGAATTAGAAGATGAGTTATTAACTTCTATTTGCAACGTGGGAGCTTTTGGTTCGAGTGTATATAAATTTCTTATCAATGCACCAGAACAGATAATCTTCCTATTCCTTCTTATAACAACTCTGTCATTAAAAGAAATAGAATATTCATCCATAAACAATTTAGAAATCGAAATTAAATTCTTTCTAAATAAAGGTACATAAAGGCAATTTTTAAGAACTAAAACTTTATTCCTCTCAAAAGACAAATAAACATCTTCCACTGGAACAGCCGCCACCTTTGTGGCATCGCCCAAGTATACGGTAATCTCCCCCTCAGCCAGTCGTCTGGTTTCCTCGAACCCCTGCAAAGTATTGCAGACATGATCAGTGGCTCCCGTATCTACACACTAGGTGCCGGTAGATAACACCGCTAAACATGTTTCAACGACTAGACCAAAAGATATACCTTTGTTCTGCTTGCAGTTGGGGCAGTCCTTCTTCCAGTGTTTAGTCTGCTTACAAGTGAAGCACTGACCTTTCGTCTTCTTCACTCCTCCCTGAGTTCCTCCCACCGCCTTTGCCCCAGCTTGTTTCTTCTTCTTCTTGCCTTTCGGCTAAGAAGTAGAAACCTTTTGGGCAACCATGGCTTGCGCCTGAGTACTCTGACGAAAAAGCCCCTCTGCCGCCTGGAGTTCTGTCAGAAGCTCCGCCAACAAATACAACCTCTTGTTCATGATGTAGTTTAGGTGAAACAGCTCAAAACTCCTTGGTAGAGACTGGAGAATGATATCAACTTGGGTTTCCCCATCGATCTCAGTTTCGAGGACTTCCAACTCATTCAAATGAGCCATCATCTTGAGAACATGATCCCTCACGGGTGTTCCCTCGATCATGGTGGTCGTCATCAAATTCCTCATGGCTTCCTGCCTAACAGCCTGATTCTGGTGTCCGAAAAGCTCTTTGAGATTGAGCATCATGTCATAAGCAGTGG
Organism: Wurfbainia villosa; assembly: GCA_025175895.1. NCBI lineage: Eukaryota > Viridiplantae > Streptophyta > Magnoliopsida > Zingiberales > Zingiberaceae > Wurfbainia > Wurfbainia villosa. The sequence goes on along the minus strand of CM046000.1, from coordinate 12,417,515 downwards.
GCATGACTCGATGCTGATGTTGCAGTATATTTGACATAGATGCCAAAATGTAACACCGCGTCATCTCATCGGCCTTGATCCACTTCTTATAACTCTCCTTCTCCTTTTCCCCAGAATCATCTGCAGGCTTAGGAGGGCACTCTTCGAGGAGTACATATTTGTATTCCTCAGCAGTCAAGACAATGTCAAGATTCCTCTTCCAATCAATATAATTGGGTCCAGTAAGTTTATTTTCTTTCAGTATCACAACAAGCAGGTTGAAAGTCATTTTGAAAAAACCTAAGAATTTCATAGATCAAAATATTAGATTTCAAAAAATTATTGATTCCTCAAACAATAAAATTTTAAAATCAACCAACACCTCAAAACACCGAGAATATCGTATGCCACGATAGTATGGACGTATACGAATTCTTCATTTATAAGAGGAGGTTTTACCCATTAATTTTATTATCTTGTCAACCTAACTTTTTGACAAATAAAATTAATAGTTGGTTCCTCTTAGGCCCTACAAATAAAAGCAGTGACTCCGATGGAGAGGATACTTATATTTGCATCTAAGTGTTCACCATTACTCGGTACTAAGGTAATTATCTCGGGTTATGTGCCTTCTGATGGGGAAGTACACACGCTCCTTAATAATTTCCTATAACCATATTCGACCTTGTGATCCGCAAACAAACTCATCCGATGGGGAGGAAGACACTCAGAGCCGACGCGCAAGTTTGTTTGCATCACATATCAAATCGTAATGGAGGCCATGGGAATTTATAAAAATATCTCTCTCCCACTTAGTAATTTAAAATTGAAGAATTTTCTAGCCTACGACATGCATATCAAACAATAAGCAATAAATATGAAAAAGAAATATTTTCCAACTATTATGGCTTTTGTCTCCAATATGCCTCTCGTCGTATCGCCGTCTCGTCCGCTCCTCCCTACGCCATGTACAAACCATCCGGAGATCCGAGCCGAGAAAAGCTATTTTAATTTATATCCATCGATCCTATACTCCATGAGGGAGTGTACATGAAATCTAGATTGAAAGTAAACTAAAATAAAAGGAGTGGCTAAACAATGCCGTATTTAATTATAAAAATTAAATACTAGTCTCGTCAACCCCGAGGATTCAACAAAATATACAATTACACACATATAATCACATACACACATATGACCATAATAGTTGGATTCTATGTCTGCAACCAAAAAGTTAACCTATGCACATCCTACTATTATCCGACACATATAATATATGAAAAGTGCATAAAAGTAACCAAATCCTAAACACACAAAACCGGAAACCGTAGCTCTAATACCACTTGAAGGTAGGGGAAACTTCGCTTCCCACTTCAACTCAGTCGCTTGTTCATGACGATCCCTTCTACTTCTCCAGATAAAAAAAATTTATCCTTGACAAGAGGGATTACCCAAGCTACCGTTTCATCATCGTGCTATTCAATTAGAGTGGTCACTTAAACAAACTTGTTGTTCAATCCACCGACCTCAATTCTACGAATATCCGCGGAATAGACGATGTACGGATCGCCGATTTTTGTGTTTGTATTCGGGGTCCAAGTTAATTTCGCCATAAACAAAACATACAACATGCATATAATTGAAAAATAATTATAGAAATAATACAAAAGAATATAAACAAGCGTTATACCTCTCGATCTTCTATTGTATGTCCTTCCTCCTTTTGGACGTCGTGTGGGCGACGATATTCCAAAAGTCGAAGCCTCCTAGATCACCAATCTTCCTTTCTTTGCTCGCTCCGAACAAAAGGAAGAATATGAAACAAAACTCTCCTCAATCTATGACCAACCAACAAGCTCCCAACTTGAAGCTTGCCGCCGGCCCAAAGAGAAGGGAAGGTGGGCGCCGGCCAAGAGATCCAAGGAATCACCCTAACCCTTGTTTCAACTGGCCAAGGAGAAGAGAAAGAAGACCTTTGGACGCCGGCAAAGGAGAAGAAAGAAGAGGATAGGCGCCGACCACCTAAGGAAGAAGAAGGAAAATATTTCCAATTTTGTGGCCGCCCAAACCTCCAAGCCTCTTGCCGCCCAAAACCCTAATACCTCCTTGCTTTCAATTGCCTTGCCGCCCACCCTAATCCCTCCTTTTATAGAGTTAGGCTTAAGCCTTGTTTTAATCTTCACCATCGATTCTAGGGATTTAATCTCAACCGTCGGATCTAGAGATTTAATCTCAACCGTCGGATGTAGAGATTTAATCTCTACCATTGGATCTAGAGTTTTATTTTCCATCATTGGATCTAGAGTCCATGAGGTTTTAACAGGCTACAATAGGGACCATGAGGAGGAGTTGGATCTTGGCCACCCAATGGATCAAGCCCACATAAAGTCCGATCCATTAATGATAATCCATTCCACTAGAGGATTATCATTGATCTACCTCACCAACCCCCATAAGTTAATATGGGCTCCATATATTATTTGTACATTTAACTCCTCGTGTTTAAGATCTCGAATGTTCGTCTATTAATTAATTTACTGACAATTAATTAATCAACATCTAACTCCATGAGTAATACCACTCAACCTTATCATCATGCCGGATAAAGTCCACCTGCAGGGTTTACATGATGAACCTTATGAGCTCCTCAAGGGGACATCATCATCCTAATATATAGGACACAGTTTCCTCCTTAATCAACGACACACCATATAAATAATACCATTTCCCAATTTACCGAGCCTATCGATTTACTCTATAAATCTCACCCATTCGTAAATCAAAGAAATGAATACTAAGTATATGTGCCCGTTATTATATCGGGATTAAGAGTATGTACAACATAATATCTGAGGTCCGATTCGATTATGTAGTCAGCAATAAATCGAATCACCTCTAAATCGGTCCTGCTCAATATACACAAAGTACACTAGTGTAATTCTATGATCAAGACAAACCAATACCAAATCACACTACAACCATGCCAATGGTTTGTCCAAAACCATCTCGGTTGTGAGCCTTTACTTATACTTTACAAGGAACTGATAACATGATCTCCCGTGTGACACTACACACCATGTTACCTACAATGTAATGTATTAGACAAAATGCATAACCATAAATATACAAACAATGATAATGTGATTCTTATTTCAAAATAAAGATGTTTATACAAAAGATAGACTTTTCAGTATACATCCCAACAAATGTCTCATATCCCAATGAGATCTTACAATCTCCCCCTTGGTCCAAAAGCATCTAGAATATCTTCACTCTTCCTAGTGATAAGTCTCATATCACTTAAGAGAAGCAATCCTACACACTCTCCCAATTTCCAAATTGGACATCTCAAATTCCCATTTCTCCCCCTCATGAGGAAAAATAACATCCATTATCCCATGATGGATGCCTCTCCCTAAAGGCTTGCTCCCCCGTGACCATTGCACCAACAATGTCCTTGGGAAGTCCCTAAGCCTATAGAAACTCTAAACCATCAAAATTAAGGTCCAAAGTTCACATTGAGCTTTCCCACACCTTAAAATTGATACATCACCCTAACAACTCTCCTAATCCTTATCCAATGGATTTTCACCATTTCCAATGCTTTCCAAAGAATATCCTAGGGTTAGGAGTAGTTAGAGAACTCTAATATAGCTGAAACATGAGCTAAATATCTTTGTTTACCCGAAATCAGCTATGGCAGTCGACTCTATCAGTCAATAATCGACTGCCCTATACATCAGTCGACTGCCATCAAGCGATAGTCGACTGATAATTGAAAATTCCGATTATCAAAAGATAGATTGCACCAAGATTTTTCAAAATGATTTTAAAATATTTTAAAACCTTATATTGGATCATATTCCGTGGGCTTAATATACATGACTTGAACATAAACTTTCCCAATGATCCATAACTAATATAAGATGAGTTTGAGTTCATCTAGATGCAAAAACTATGCACCTTGAACTTAACTCATATCCTAGCATCTCACATATATCTAGGGTGTATCAATACACATACATGTCAATGTAATGTGAGATATGAGTTTTGTTCATCATAATCTAGGGTTTCATGCATTTTTCTAAGACAACACTACTTGATTCCCTTATACATGAGACTTCAAGTCATGCCAATTATCCTTAACTCAATTTTTATTAATGCATGAATGATTATTACATTATTGATGATATAAATAAACATGTGCTCATAATCATGATGTCATGTCATAAAATGGAATCTAAGCATTCATGACATTTAATCTTAATCCTAAGCATGATCATGATATATAATATAATTAAAAGTAGATATGATGTCATGACATGGTATATGACAAATCAAGCATGACAAATAACATGTAAAGGTATATAATAGCTAAAATTTAATATTTATTGTCATTTGTTAGAATTAGACCCATTTTGTCATATTACTAGCTTATCCCAAGTGTGCTAAAAATCCAAAACGACACACTCTGATCTCTAAACCTAAGTTGTGTCAATTTGATTTATTTTTCATAGTTCCATAAATTGTATTGACACATCCTAAAATCTTTTAGGATTTAAATTCAAACCTATTTCCAAGGTATCCATAACCTTGAAAATGACCTAAAGTGTACTATGGTTAGGTTAATTACCCATCCATTCAAGGTTGACACACCTAAACCCATTTAGCATGAATCGATCACGCTCCTAGGAACCCAATACTTATTGGAGCTCCTTGGATTTACTAGGTATTTTTTAGGGATAACTTCCCTAGATACCCTCCTAATGACCCTCCTAGGCTTAGAAACCTTGGTCATTTTGGTCTTGCCTAGGTCAACTGTAGGTGTAACTCCCCTTGTAACCCTCTTAATAGCTTCCCTAGGTATCCTTGAAACCCTAGCCACTAAGCACCTACCTTGGTCAACCTTAGGGATAACTTCCCTATTGACCTTGTCTTTCCTAGACCTAGATTGTGTTCCATAATCGAATGGAACACTATGGTAGGTCTCCTTGGGCTTAGGTTTGTGACCCAAACCTTTCTTGCCCTTGGTTGGACCTTGCTTCCTAAAACCTAGGTTTTAACTCTTTGACCTAGATTTTTGATCATTTGACCCTTGCATTTGATTTTGCCTAATCCTAAGGGTCTTCTCCATTTTCTCAAGCCTTGACCTCAAGACTTGATTTTCCTTTTCTAATATCTTAATTTTTGATTTTTCATTCTCTTGAGATATTCTTATTTCTAGGCATATGTCTAATCCATTTAGGGTTGATGCCTAGGTGATCTTCTATCTTCCTAATGGTCTCCCTAGGAAGGATAGGTCTAAAATTGTTTGATCTAGGTTTTTCCTTAGGTAAAATTGTTTTAGGGATATTAGTCTCAAATTTCTCCTTATTCCTAAGGTTGACATTCTTACCACCTAGACAATAGTATTTATTATTCCTAACATGTTTTTCATGAATAATAGCAACATTATTAACGTTATTCCTAGCATGCTTTTGACTATTAATTGAAGAAAATGCATTATTGAATTTTACCTTAGGGTTAGCTTTTAAGGCTCTCCCTATTTGTGATGCTCCTTCTTGAACCTTCTTCCTCCCCCTAGGGCATTGACTTCTATAATGTCTTTTTTGTTGACATTTGAAGCAAATGATATGCTCCTTGCATTTAATTGTTGGGGGGACTGGCATCCTTGGTCTTTTCTTGAGGTTTTGGTGTCGGTTGACTTTTCTTGACTTTCTTAGGACACTTATTCTTGTAATGCCCATACTCCCTACACTCAAAACATAATATATGATTTTTAATTTTAACTGAAATGCTTGAGTTACCTAGGGTGGTGGTCGGTGTCGGAGTTGGTTCTTCTTCATCTCTCCCGGATGTTGAGACTACCTCTTGATTCAACATGGAAGGTGATCTAACTTCCTCCCCCTCAATCCTAGAGGTGGAGACTTCTTCTACTTCTACTTCTTCCACCGATTCGGATGTCGACTCCTTCTCAACTTCTGACTCCTCACTTTCTTGTGAGGAAGAGCTTTCTTCTTCTTGTGTCGGTTTGGATTTTTCATGAAGCATTTCCAATTTTCTCCATAGATCCTTGGCATCTTGAAATTCACCTATTTTGGACAATAATTCATTAGGAATTAAATCAACTACCATATCAATTACCATATCATTTGTTTCGGATTTTTGTAGTTGATCTTGAGTCCATCTCTTCTTCTTAAGATATCCTCCCTTTGGCCTTCTTGAATATTCGAATTCTTCCATTAGGGCGGACCACTCCTCAAGGTTCCTCATCATCAAGAAGTCTTTGATTCTTGCCTTCCATTGGTTGAATCCTTCTTGTCCATAGAAATTGTAAGGTACCGGTGTGTTGATGTCTCATCCTAATTATTCTTCAAATTCCATCTTTCCCTATAGCGCGCTTGCTCCCGGTTGTTAATTCGTTAAAGAGCTCCTAGATCTGATACCACTTGTTAAGACTTGTAAGCCCGCTAGAGGGGGGGGGGGGTGAATAGCGTCGTCGATTGTCGATGGATTATGATCGTGTGCTTGCTACAATTCGATTAGTGCGTAACGGAATAATAATAATAAAAATAATAACACAAATACAAGCATACAAACACAACACCAAATATAATGTGGTTTAGAATCGAATGGTTCATACTCCACGGATCGAGCTCAAACGAGCTCTAGAGATGCGAACAACACCACTACATAATAATACTCCTTCTCGACAACAGGTCGAAGGTGGAGAAATCTCGTACAATGAATTACAATAAGTAATACACAGTAAAACAAGTAAATACAAAATGAATATACAAAAAAATGTAAAGAAAACTTTACAACTATTGCTTTGGAATGCTTGCTTGTTGATTGCTTGAACCGTGCTTGAAGACCCTGATTTACACCAGCAAATCACCACAACAACGTCCAAGAAACGATGGCGAAAACCTCCTCCACGAGTTCTCTTTAAAGCTTCTCCTTGGGCTAGATTTTGCTTAGCAGTCGATTGATCGGGACCATTAGTCGATTGCCCCTGTAGCCGTTGTCTTACAACGACATGAACCACGTCGGATAATTCCAACGGATAGACCATCAGTCGACTGATCATGCCCATCATTCGACTGGTCGAGCCTTCACTCGACTACCAAATCCTAACAGTCAACTCGGGAACCTTCTATGCCCGAATTCCCAGCTGATCGGATCTCGGATCGATCAAGCGCTCGAGCTAATAGTCGCGCCCAATCTTTGGTAGTCATTGCCGAATCAATTCCTATAGTCGAACTTCCGTTGACTCACACCAGTCGACTGACCATAATATCAGTCGACTGATAACCTCATCCATGAGGTTTTAAGCCCAAGTATGATGTCCCCATACTTGCTAGACCACCCTTAGCCTAGACCTAAGCCTTCTAGCCATCTCCATCAGCCTCACGCCTATCGGATCCCTCTAAGTCATCCATGACTTGTTCATCCATACGTTAGCCTTCAGGTGCTTCCATCAGCTATTGTCATGCTAATGTGGTCTACACCGCCAAGGCACATTGGACTTACGTTGCCAAGACTCCGCTTGGACTTTACGTTGCCAACCATTGGACTAATGCTACCAAGACACCACCCTTGGACTTTACGCCGCTAATATTCCCCTTGGAATTTATAATTGCCAAGACTCAAGCTTGGACTTTCCCTTGCCAACCCATGTTGGACTTTCCATACCAAGACCCATGCTTGAACTTTTCCTTGCCAAGACTCATGCTTGGACTTTCCTTGCTAACCCATGTTGGACTTTCAATACCAAGACCAATGCTTGGACTTTCCCATGCCAAGTACACAAGACTTGGACTTCTCCCATAACAATGGTCAAACCATCGTCAAACATCAAATATGACCTGAGTCGATTGCACCAACAGTCTTCCCAACACTTGTTAGACATCAATGTCAAACATCAAAACACTACTCGAGTCTGGTCAATCGTGACCTAAGCCGATTGTGTTAAATACGAAAAAATTTAAATATTAAATTTTATGGCCAAAAATTTTGAGAAATAATCCAGAAAATTTTTCGGGATTTTTAAGAAATTTGAGGAGTTTTTTTGAAATTTTTTTGAATTTAAACGGAGTCCATACGAGATTTTTACGGGGATAAAAAAAAATTAAATAGGCTTTTGAAGGGCCTATTTGAAATATCAATTTTTAGGGGTTAATAAATTTTATTAACCTAAAACCTAGGTTTTCGATTTCCCCGTTGCGCCCGATCCCCCTCTTCGCTACGGTTTTTCTCTCGCGACAACTCTCCCGATCTTCTTTTCTTTTTTTCCTTGTGCCGCAGCAAGACACCGCCCGCCGCACGCGCCCGAAGCCACCGTTTCTTCCCCATCGCGCTGCAGCAAGCTCTTGCGCTCCCGCGAGCACCGCCACTGTGACGCGACGTGAGCTTGTTGTCCACCGCCTCGCCGCTCCTCTCCCCATTGCCGCCGCGCTGGTGCCAGCTCGCCGGCCTTCGCCTTCGCCGGTGATCCTCCTCTCGCCGGCCGCCGCCTTCACGGTGCCCAGTTGCCGTCGACTTCTCTTCCCGGTAGCGCTGCACCACCGGACCGTCGGCCGAGCCGTCGCTCGCCCATCCCGATCGACGCCTTCTCTGTCTTTTTGGAGGAGCAGCCTCGTCGGTCTCCACAGTCAAGTCGACGGTGAGTGTGCTGCTGAAGGGCTGTCGGTGGTCGCGATAATTGGTGATTTAGGGCAGCTGAGGTTTCGTTGCTCCGGTGAACGGGGTTGGGGAGATTGCTGTCGGAGAAAGGGTTTCGACCGGCGAACAGAGGAGGTTTGGGTAGCAAGTAGGGCTGCTGGTGTTGGGGATTGCTTCTGGCCGAGCATCGCCGGAGCAAGGTAAGGAGTCGACTTGTGTTTTGTCTAACCCCTGCGGTATTTTCCATGATTTGACAGTGGATTGTGTTTGGACAATGATTTAGGCAGCTTGGAGCGTCGGCGCCTTGAAGCATTGTTCCGCTGTCTTGTTCAGAGCGGTGAGTCTCAATTGGAACAAGGTAAAGGATTACTTTTGTCTTAATTTGGATAGGATTTTTAGGGCTGTTGTGGATCGTATTTATTGGTTGAGTTCGGTCTGTAATTTGGGCGGTTTATCTAGGGTTGAGGAACAGAGGAATTGGGGATATTGGTTGCCGGTGGGATCCTAGGGCCGGTAAGCATGATTTTGGTGTTCTATTTGGGTGGTTTTGGTCGACTGTGTAAGGGTTGGAAAATTAGGGAAAATTGGAAGTGGTTTGGGATAATTGGGTTATGAACGAAATCGATTAAGTATTCGATTTATTGGTGGATTACATTTTGTGCTTAACAATAGTTATGCTATATGTAGGTTTCGGTCACGAGGCAGGTCCCCGGTCGTGACGATTTCATTCTTGCGGACATTTTTATTCAGGAGGGTATTTTGACTTATCTTTTAGATATAGTCAAGTTGGTATGCTAGTTAGGATATCTTTCAATAATTTTCATGTTTATATGCCTAGTATGTTTTTGTGCCTATTGATACATGCATGTGATAGGTTATGATTATACCTTCCCTATTTTTATTTGGATCATAGTTACTTGGATTATAGATATGTACATATTGATTGTACATATTATTCGGATAGGTATTTTGAGTATGATTGACATGCTTTAGTATCATGCACCATCTTGCATGATTGCATGCTGGCTGGACGGGGTTCCATTATTGTTGAGCCCGCAGCCAGTTACATGGCCTGCACACACTGCCACTCATGGGTTAGTGGTACATCAGGAGGGTGTGTGCAGTTGCTCTGTCAGGCTCCGCTGGACCGCTCATGGGTAGCGACGAGGTAGCGTGGTAGCTGGCAGGGATCCCTCCTCTGGTCTATGACACCGGGAGATGAGAGCTTAGCTCCCCCACTATGTTTGGGGCAGGAGGATAGGTGTACTCCGACAGCATCCTGTCCACTCGGTCACTCAGGAGCAGTGATGGCAGAGTGCACAGTTGTCATAGCCCTACCCACTCGGCTTCACCATCGCATGTGAGGCAGCTGACTGACGTCAGGGGTGACCATGTCATAAGCACGGCATGCATTTTTGCATGGATCACATTTGTATTGTGTTTGCTGCATTTTTATTAATGCCTTGGATGTTGCATATGATTGACATGCGTACAGGATTCATATTCGTATATGGTGATGATTTTATCTCTTATAGTAGGGCACATACTCCTATATCAGGGTAGGAGATTCAGGTGAGTACAGTCCCTTTTGCATTTCTTTCTTGCTTACCCTATATTAGAGACTGTACTGGCATGATTTTTATTGTTAGCTATACTTGCTATTCATATCGACTAATATCCGCTAAGTTCTTTGAACTTACCCCGTGGTTTTATATTTATTTCAGGATGAAGCTGTCAGGAGAGTCCAGTTGCCAATCCCCCTCGTCGAAGTGGATAGGTTTTATTGGTCTTATGGTGTTTGGTTATTAGTTTTATGGATTGGGATTTTATTGGAGGATATGTTTAGAATTTATGTTTGGATTGTATACCGGTGGATGTTTTGGTTATATTTGTTATGTCCTTGTGGACTTATATTCGGTTCGTTTTGGTTGTATGTTCCTACTCAGATGGCAGAAGGGGTAGGTTGATGGCCTGAGGCCTCATATTATGTATATTGTGTTGTGATTGGATTCCGGTCATGTTGACCGATGTATAGTGGTCGTGTAGGCCTTGTATAAAAATTGGTATTGCCACCCGTACAGGGGAGATGCTGCCAGATTTTCGTCTGGCGGGGACTCCCTCGGGGCGTGACAATTTATTTGGTATCAGAGCCTAGGTTTCCGAGTTCCTTAGGGTCTTTGGGTTTTGGAGTTTGCCACGTTTGGTAGGTTAACTGGGGTATTTTCGGATTGGTATGAATTTCCGATGATTTTTATTTTTCAAAAATTTGAGGTATTATTGACGAGGTCAATTTGGGGATTTGGCGGCGACATGACATCTTCATACGGCTAACAGGTAAATAAATTCTAGAAAATTTTCTAGATTTGGTGCATATTTGTATTGGTTATATTCATTATGCAGTTTACTTAGGTGGTATCATGTTTTGTCTAGTATTGTTTTAACATTATATCTGTTAGACTGTTAGATTTTTAGGTTGCTGATTTATCGTTAGTATATGGTTACTAATTGCTATTACTGCTATATGTAGCTAGTTATCATGGTGATAAAAATGATTAGATATTATTGGTAGATGGTTATCTCTTACTATTTGGACTAGTATTAGGATTGGACTAGTTGAATAATATGAAGAAGATGGATAAATTCGTAGAAGGCATGATGATATGATTACATTGCTTACATAGTTTATGGTATATATAGGCATCTGATGCTTTATTGAGTATTGCCTTGACTTTGTTCTGGCATGACCCTTTAGTTATACCCTAATTAATTTCTGCCATTGATTCCCATTAGTAGGACTATGCTGTCGTTTATTAGACAGTGTGTTATGTGTTTATATGGTTATTTGTTTTTTTGCGGTGGATACTATGATTGAGACTAGTAGGGATAGAATAACTTAGATGAGGTTATTTTGTAGGAGCGGATCTCAGGAATGAAACAACATTAGTGGAACCCTAGGTGTTGGAACCCTAGGCGTAAAAATCCGGATGTGCTTAATGATATATATTTATACATTTACTATGTCAGCTGATATGGTGATCGAATTAGTAGAGGTCATATGATTAGGATGCGATTAATCCTTAGAGGGTATATAACGTTGTTCATATTTATCGACTGCCAACAATATCACCCATTCGTGGTTGAGGAAAGTTACAGTAGAGTTTCCCTAAAGGGGCTTTTGTGTATTTGAGGTCGAATAGGTCTCCCATGTATGGTTGAGATAATCTACTGTAAGGTTATACTCTTGCGTTATTCGTACAGAGTTGGTGATAATCGGATTCGTATGACGCTGGTAGCTAGATAGCTACTTTACGTCTCAAGTACCCACGAGATATGTTCGTGGTAGCAGGTTGGGGCATGCATGATTGAACTGGTAGGATGGTATAATTTAGGCTTAACCCTCTTGAAGGGCTTGATAGTAGATTTGTGGTCCTTATTGGCCTTGATAGACGTTTCCTGTTAGCTGGGACGAAACCCTAGGATCAATCGTTCGATGTGTTTATGAGTGGACTGGACTTATGATTTTTATCGACCATGATAACCGTTCATGTTAGAAGGGTTGGAACCCTAGACTTAACCATCTTGACTTATTTATTAATAAGTCGATGATCTTTACCGGCTTTGGTAAACATTTCGTTTTAAAGGTGTTGAAACCCTCGCTTGACCGCCTCAATGGGTTTAATTGTAGATCGATGATCCTTATCGATTTTGATAGACGTTCTATGCAAGATGTATTGGATAACCCTAGGCTTAACAACCTAGGATAATCGACTGCTCACGCGACCTATTGGTGGTAGTACGCTAGTGCGTGCAGTCAATAATTAGATATTTATATACTGTCTGTCTATCCACGAGTCTCATTCGTGGTAGCATATAGTTGCGCGTAGACCGTACTATTGATTGTCGACCCATGAGTATCGTTCGCGGTAGCTCATAGACAGTTTCCTTTTTGTGTGAGAGCCACGAGGCTTTGTCGTGGTATCCGGATGTGCACTGCTTGTTGCAGTGGTTGTGTATGTTGCGGGTATATTTGTTATACAGCTGACCAGGATGGTAGTAGACTGATATTGGTACTCTGAGGGTTGGGTTACTTTAGTTTGTTCCCTGTGACTTCCATTATGTGCATTATGATTATGCACTATTGTCAATATATCCACAGAGTGGTTGTACTCACCCCTCCTCACTTATCCTCTAGATTAGTTGATGGAGGACGTGTCCGGTTGACCTACCTTTGTGTCGCTCAGAGAGTTCCTTGTCGTGCTTGTCTCCCTACATCGTCGGGATGCCGCTTTATTTACTTTATCGGTGTTGCATTTTGATTATGCACTTTGGATTTTGTTGTAATTGGATTTGAGGTCATAAAACTATTTTACTTTAATTGATATATGTTTAGTCGTGCATGCATGTAGTTATTGAAATACGTGTATTTCTATAATTATTTTGAGGTTTTTACCAGATCTGGTTCATGTATTTCGGAATATTGTCACTAAGGGGCTCCTCTGTCATTTGGATGATGGATATGCTCCCAGGACGTGACAATTTTATTGGTTTGCGGTTTTGGTTTGTGGGTTTTGTGTTTCGAGGATTTTCTTTTCCTTGGATTTTTTGGGAGTTCTCGTGTTTTGGGACTGGCAAGCTGAAGGATATCTCTGAGCTATAGGGAAAGTATTGTCTTTAGTGGTTAGGGTACTTTTGGTGGTTAGGAAAAACTATTGATTTAGTGAAATTGCCCCTACTCATGGTCAAGGACGAGGTCGATGACGTATTGACCTTGCGGAACCTAACGATGATTTCAGAAGTACGGACTCTTTAGAGGTGCCGACTGATGTCGAATTAGGAAGCTAGGGATTTGGCCTGCTAGCCACCAATTTGAAGGACAAGGAGTAAACCCTCAGAAAATATCAAGCTCTACTAATAGTGATTTGGTTATGGATAAGGCGTGTATACCTACACTGGTCAAGATGATGAATGATCGTTTTACCTTATTATAGGAGGTGTTGGATGAGATATTTATCTGTCCCAGTATTTTTCTAGAGAAGATCTGGAACTCTTTGTTAAAAGAGAGATGAACCTTTGAGATTTTGCATCGATTATCGATGATAGAATGTGGTAGTTGTGGAAGGAAATGAATATTCTTCATTGTGGGTAGAGGATCTATTTAGATCAGCTATAGGACACCTGTATATACTCTAGGTTTGATCTATGACTGGTGGGTTGATATTGTAGTGACATGGTGTCATACAATTATCATTGTAGTTGTGTTGATCGTTATATCATCAACCTAGAGTAAAGAGAATACAGGTGTGTAGCGAAGACAATTTCATACTTGGTATGAATTGTATGAGCTTGTGATTATCTTATTAGACTTATTGACGACTTAGTCGTCTCGGGATTTGGGAAGTCATGTATTCTGGACACGATTGGATCAGTTGTGGTCGTTGGAGTTGCGCACTCAGCCACCGTAGATGGTGGTTTCTTAGTATTGATTTAGTTATTACCATAGATATGGATAGGATTCTCTAGCGGTACTACATCGCTGACTGGTTGGATCAGGAAGGTGATGGAATTTACTTGGTCTGAAGCTTGTGAAACTAGTTTCAGGGCTCAGACGATGGTTGATTTTTATGCCAGTGTGGATTAGTCAGGTTGGTGTGGAAGGAAGGGTAGTCTGCATGGATGTATCATTTCGGGGATCGGAGCGATTCCGATGTTGTTGAATAAGACGTATCCTAAGCTTACGACAATTAAAGGGACTGCGAGATAAGCTGTCATATATATGACGTGGACTTCGTAGTTATTATGTTGTTTGAATAGGTGAGGAGCATAAATACTCATGGAGTTTTGGCTAGCTACTAGATAGCTACTATAGAGTAGCTAAAACACGAATGGTAGTAACAAGGAAGTTTGGTCGCTATAGCCTCCCATGCACTTACAGAGTGTGTGGTGGAGTGGATGTTAGACGGTAGATGGACTACTGTCTCTGACTCCGAGGAGGATAATGGTTTCCGGTAGTGGCATTAGTTAAAGGAACAGATGCTTCCGAAAATTTCGATTCCGGAATGGAAGTAGAAGCATATCATTATGAATTGTTGTGGTGGGTTTGCCTAGGACACATCAAGGCCATAACGCGATTTGGGTAGTTGTAGACCGACTAACCAAATCCGCGCACTTCTTAGCGATTCGGAAGACCGACTCTTTTGATCATTTGACAGAGTTATATTGTCGGGATATCATCAGATTGCATAGTGTCCTTTGAGCATTATAGCAGATAAAGATCCCCGGTTCACGTCTCGATTCTAGCAGAGTCTGCAACAGGCCTTAGGCACGCAGCTTCGTTTTAGTACTGCATTCCATCCGCAGATAGATGGATAGTCTGAGCGGGCCATTTAAGACACTAGAGGACTTGCTGAGGTCCTGTGTTATGGATTTCGGGGCCAACTGGGAGGACCAGTTGCTAGGACTCATAGAGCTCAGCATGAGGCAGAGTTGATCCGTACTATCAGACGAAGGATGGTAGAGGCGCAGGATCGTCAGGAGAGTTATGCAGATCGGAGACGGAGACCTCTAGAATTCTCTATTACTGACCAGGTATTCCTACGAGTCTCACCCACGAAAGGGGTGAAGAGATTTGACCTCTGTGGTAAGTTAGCTTCAAGGTACATTGGGCCTTTTGAGATTTTGAAGAGGATCGGAGCAGTCGCTTATCGACTAGCGCTACCACCGTCTTTGGCTGGTATTCATGGTATGTTTTATGTGTCCATGCTAAGGAAGTATGTGCCAGACTCTACACATATTCTGTCAGATGTATCAGGTTCCATTTAACCTGATGCTACTTATGCAGAGGTTCCGGTACGGATTCTGGATCACAAAGAATGATAATTGCGGAACAAGATTGTGCGATTTGTCAAGGTCGGGTAGAGTCACCTCACAGATGAGGAGGCAACTTGGGAGCTTGAGGAAAATGATTAGAGTTTAATGCCCTCACCTGTTTACTTAAGGTGCGTGAGATATATTTTCAGTACTTGTGGTATCTCTTACTCGAGATACATTTGAGTAGGAAATTTGGGGACCAAATTTTTATTAGTGGGGGAGAATGTTAAATATGAAAAAATTTAAATATGGAAAAATTTAAATAAGGAAAAATTTAAATATTAAATTTTATGGCCAAAAATTTTGAGAAATAATCCAATTTTTTTTTTGGATTTTTAAGAAATTTTAGGAGTTTTTCTGGAATTTTTCTGAATTTAAACGGAGTCCGTACGAGATTTTTATGGAGATAAAAAAAAATAGGCTTTTGAAGGGCCTATTTGAAATATCAATTTTTAGGGGTTAATAAATTTTATTAACCTAAAACCTAGGTTTTCGATTTCCCCGTTGCGCCTGATCCCCCTCTTCGCTACGGTTTTTCTCTCGCGATAACTCTCCCGATCTTCTTTTCTTTTTTTTTCCCTGCGCCGCAGCAAGACACCACCCGCCGCATGCGCCCGAAGCCACCGTGTCTTCCCCATCGCGCCGCAGCAAGCTCTTGCGCTCCCGTGAGCACCGACGCCGCGACGCGACGCGAGCTCGTCGTCCACCGTCGCACGCGCCGTGTTCCCCTTCGCTACCCGACGTCGAAGGCATGCCGTGGTCACTGCTCACAGCGGGCCGCCTTCGCGTGCAGCCGCTCCTCCTCGCCTCGCGCCCTTCCCGGTGCCCCCGTGCCGGCTTCTCTTCCCAGCTCCTGCGACCGACCGGCGTTGGCCGGAGCATCGTGCACTCGCCGTCCAAAGCCGACGCCTTCTCTGTCTTTTTGGAGGAGCAACCTCGTCGGTCTCCACAGTCAAGTCGACGGTGAGTGTGCTGCTGAAGGACTGCCGGTGGTCGCGGTAATTGGTGATTTAGGGCAGCTGAGGTTTTGTTGCTCCGATGAACAGGGTCGGGGAGATTGCTGTCGGAGAAAGGGTTTCGACTGGCGAACAGAGGAGGTTTGGGTAGCGAGTAGGGTTGTCGGTGTTGGGGATTGCTTCTGGCCGAGCATCGCCGGAGCAAGGTAAGGAGTCGACTTGTGTTTTGTCTAACCCCTGCGGTATTTTCCGTGATTTGACAGTGGATTGTGTTTGGACAATGATTTAGGGCAGCGGCTTGGAGCGTGCGCCGGCAATGTTCCGTTCTGTACTTTTCAGGAGCGGTGAGTCTCAATTGGAACAAGGTAAAGGATTACTTTTGTCTTAATTTGAATAGGATTTTTAGGGCTGTTGTGGATCATATTTATTGGTTGAGTTCGATCTGTAATTTGGGTGGTTTATCTAGGGTTGACGAACAGAGGAATTGGGGATATTGGTTGCCGGTGGGATCCTAGGGCCGGTAAGGACGATTTTGGTGTTCTATTTGGGTGGTTTTGGTCGACTGTGTAAGGGTTGGAAAATTAGGGAAAATTGGAAGTGGTTTGGGATAATTGGGTTATGAACGAAATCGATTAAGTATTCGATTTATTGGTGGATTGCATTTTGTGCTTAACAATAGTTATGCTATATGTAGGTTTCGGTCACGAGGCAGGTCCCCGGTCGTGACGATTTCATTCTTGCGGACATTTTTATTCAGGCGGGTATTTTGACTTATCTTTTAGATATAGTCAAGTTGGTATGCTAGTTAGGATAGCTTTCAATAATTTTCATGTTTATATGCCTAGTATGTTTTTGTGCCTATTGATACATGCATGTGATAGGTTATGATTATACCTTCCCTATTTTTATTTGGATCATAGTTACTTGGATTATGGATATGTACATATTGATTGTACATATTATTCGGATAGGTATTTTGAGTATGATTGACATGCTTTAGTATCATGCACCATCTTGCATGATTGCATGCTGGCTGGACGGGGTTCCAT